>JBBDGP010000040.1:5000-605000 GCA_037952835.1 Lithobates septentrionalis
GAGAGAGAGAGAGAGAGAGAGAGAGAGAGATGGGGGAGAGAGAGTAAGTATGTGAACGTGACATAATGAATGACAGAGAGAGAGAGAGATGGGGGAGAGAGAGTAAGTATGTGAACGTGACATAATGAATGACAGAGAGAGAGAGATGGGGGGAGAGAAAGTAAGTATGTGAACGTGACATAATGAATGACAGAGAGAGAGAGAGAGAGAGAGAGAGATGGGGGGAGAGAGAGTAAGTATGTGAACGTGACATAATGAATGACAGAGAGAGAGAGATGGGGGGAGAGAGAGTAAGTATGTGAACGTGACACAATGAATGACAGAGAGAAAGAGAATATTGTGAACATGACATAATGAATGACAGAGAGAGAGAGAGATGGGGGGAGAGAGAGTAAGTATGTGAACGTGACATAATGAAAGACATAGAGTGACAGATGGGGGGAGAGTAAAGTATGTGAACGTGACTTAATGAATGGCAGAGAGAGAGATGATGGGAGAGAGAGAAAGTATGTGAACATGCGATGAGTAACAACAAAACTTGGGTAGAGGGATGGGGAGAGAGAGAGAGAGAGAGAGACAGAGAAAGAGAGAATAGAGAAGGATGGAGAGAAGGTGACAGAGAGAGGCAGAAAGAGGGAGAGAAAGGGAGAAGCAATGAGCAAGATGTAGAGAGCAAGAGAATATGGGAATTGAGAGAGAGAGAGAGAGAGAGAAGAGAGAGAGAGAGAGAGAGAGAGAGAGAGAGAGAGAGAGAACATGACATAATGAATGACAGAGAGAGAGAGATGGGGGGGGGGGGGGAGAGAGAGAGAAAGTATGTGAACGTGACATAATAAATGCAGAGAGAGCGAGATGGGGGGGATTGAGCAAGTATGTGAATGTGTCATAATGAATGACAGAGAGAGAGAAATGGGGGGAGAATAAGTATGTGAATGTGAGAGAAACAGAGAACAAGAAAGGGAGAGAGGGAGAGAAAGAAAGGTGGCAAAAAAAGAGAGTTGAACAGAGAGTGTGAGAACATGAGATAATGCATGACAGAGAGTGAGAAGGAGAGAGACAGACAGAGAGGAAAGAGAGCGAGAAAGAGAAATGAAAAGTCAGAGGAGGGGGTGGGGGAGAGGAGAGGAGAGGCAGCCTTTAAATATTAAAGTGGAGGTCCGTCCACCGTTGCAGATATTAAAAGCCAGCAGCTACACATACTGCAGCTGCTGACTTTTAATAATCAGACATTTACCTGTCCTGGAGTCCAGTCATGTTTCCATCAGCTGTGGGGTACATGCCGCCTCCATTGCGAATAAGGGAACCCGGCAGTGTAGCCTTACGGCTTCACGCCGGGAACCCTACTGCACATGCGCGAGGCTCTGCTCCTCGTTCCTACTGGCCCAGTGGCCAGGGAAGGGGGAGGGAGGAGGAGGAAACCCCAGCGATGACGCAAACACCCGTGGTGGAGGCTCCTGGAAGTGGGGACAGGATACCTGTGAAAGATAGGTATCCTGTCCCCCCCCCCCCACCCCCCCGAAAGGTGCCAAATGTGGCACTGGAGGAGTACAACGAGCGGAGTTGCACTTTTGGGTGGAACTCTGCTTTAATTTCATGTGAAAAAATACTGATTCCACCCCTATTCTGCATTTATATTTCAGAACTGAACATTTTTTGGGGTAAACAATCTTAAGGTAAAACAACAAATGCCAAGTAATAATTCAGCTTACTGAACTGAAGTCAGTGGGGTTGATTTATGAAAAGTCAATATGCTTCCCTTAACTTTGAAGGGGATCTTTAAACATGGTGGCATCTAAATCCGATGACTACAATCTCCTATAAGCTTTACCAGGATAATGTCCATTCAAAAAGTCATTTTTATTTGTTTAATTCTGACACTTTCATTAATAATACCTGTGATCCTGCCATGAGGACTTTGTTCAGGAACTTCCTGTTATGGGGTGACAACACTGTTAAAATGAAAATAAAAGCTTATTCTCATTAATATCCATACACAGACACTGTGTACAGAGCCAATCTGCTTGGCTCGATACCTACCTTTACAGTTATGTTCATCACCCCTGCTCAAGGCCATCTGTTTATGTTTCAGCTGCTATATCTGTTCAAAACATATTCAGCATTGTATTTACATTCACAGTGATTAACAAGGTGACAACTCAGAAGCACAATTGGGATAAAGTGGAAGGTCTCAGGGTTGCTTATCCTGGAGTTCATTTTTAACCTTTTCATCCCCGGAAGATTTGGCTACTCAATGACCAGGCCATTTTTGCGATACGGCACTGCGTCGCTTTAACTCATAATTGCGCAGTCATGCGACTCTGTACCCAAACAGCTACGACGGCTCATGGGATCATGCCGACCTGCCGCCGTATAATGATTACGGCGCTGGTAGGCAAGCGGTTAAAGATGGCTATTTAAAGTGGAAAGAAAGCCTAAGTCTCTCAATAAATATGTTTCCTTCCCCCCTTACCTATCCTGTATACCCTGTATAAAAAAATATCTGTGTACTTACCTATTTTTATTCTGCTCTGCTCCAGTCATGTGATCCTGCAGCTTTTACTCCCCTGTGCCCGTGAGCGTCTGCTGCAAGGGAGAGGAGGGAGTGCCCAGTATTCCCAGCCGTTGTTCAGCGCAACCTGAGCTGGAGCTGCAGGATCACATGACTGTACCAGATTAAAATTAGGAAAGTGCATGCATCTTTTTTTATGCAGGGTATACAGGTAGGGTTGCCACCTGTCCAGGATTCACCCAGACAGTTCGGGTTTAGAATCATGTGTCTGGGTTTCAGACTGTCTGAAACCCGGACACTTTATTTAGACTGGACTATGGCTTCCCAGCAGGGTTGCTGGCTGCAGTTGGCTAAGCTGAGAGTGTCTGTTACACTCTCTTTCACACTGCCCAAAGCCAACCACTAACACCCCCCCCCCCCACCAAACACACACACAGATGGGAGAGGAGAGAGGGCTCGATCTGCACCTCTTACCCCCCCCCCACCCCTCTGTGCCTGCCCACACTCCAATCCCTGGCGCTGTGCTTCAGAAAAGGGGCTGGAATTTGAAGTCCAGCAGCCTCAGATACATCTGGATGAGAGGTGCCAAGGGTGAGTGAGCTCACCATCCATCCCTGTCTGTGACTGAAGTCTCCCCATTCTCTCTCCCCCGCATCTGAGTAAGTACACTAAGGTAAATCAGGGTTCTCAGAGTACCCCTTACATCAGAGTTCCCCTTTACACCAGAGGCCACAGTGTTTCCCCTTACATCAGAGTCCTCTCCATACATCAGAGTTCTCAGTGTTCCCCTTAAATCAGGGTTCCCAGAGGATCCCTTATGTTAGAGTCCCCAGTGTTCTCCCTTACATCAGAGTCTGCAGAGTCCCCCCTTACAGTGAAAGGGAACTCTGCGAGTTCAGATGTAAAGGGGGACTCTGTGGACTCTGATGTAAAGGGGGACTCTTGTTATTAACTTCACATGATTAGAAATGTTATTTAATAGCAAAATATATGTATAGTTATGCTATAAAAAAAATTGCTGTGTGCCGCTAAAGTATTCGGGATTGACTTGAAGAAAAGGTGGCAACCCTATATACAGGATAGTAGGAGGAGAGGGGAGGGAACATTTTTAAGAATAGTTAGATTGATGTAGGTTTTTCCTCCATCCTTAAAGCAGAACTCTGAGATAAGTAACCCTGAGATCCTCCACTTTAAAGTCTCCCAACTGTGCTCCTGTGGTGTCACCCTGTCAATCTCTGTAAAAGTAAATACAGTACTGGATACCTTTTGTACAGATATGGCTGCTGAAATATGTACAGATGGCCTGAACAGGGTAAAGTAAAGGTACAGAACCAATCGATCGGCTCTGTACACAGTGTCTATGTACAGGTATCAATAAGAACTTTGGCTGTTGATGGTTATTTCTGCAGTGCTGCTTATAAAGAACATCAGACATAAGCTTCACTGTTTTTAGACATACGGTGGTAGGCAAGTGGTTAATGACAGCCTGATAGTGGCATATTGCACCACTATGCTCTTTGGACAGCACTTTTCAGGATTTGAGCACAGGGACTGTAGCTTTTATTTTTGGAAATGGCGGTTGCATAGCGTGTGGGATTCTGATAGAACAGCAGCTGCCCAGGAAAATAATTTACACCATCCTGAAAGAACAGCTTTTGTTTAAGTGAATGAACAGGTGACAAAAGTCCTGGAAATTGTTTCCAGTCTTGCTAGTCTGCAGGAAGGCAGCAGATATATATTAAGGATTTCTGCTCCAGAGACCAGCCTAGCGATATCTCACGCTCTTTACAGAACAATGCATCAAGCAGGTATCACCGAGTGGTAACAGCTGGCACACAGAGCGGGCACGGCTCATGGAGAACGGGCTTTTTGTCAGCCAAATTAGGAATAAAAGTGAACGGAATGCAAACCTCAGATTAGCAGAGATTTTAGGTTAATGAGCATTTGGAGAAGTCCTTGGCTAAGCCCTATTTGCATTTATATCGGAAACATAAAATACATTTCAGAACCCCAGCAACCCATTCTAGTTCTAACAGTCAGGTAAATGTGAAAGAATTAAAAAAAAGGGCAGCTCTATGTGGACACGCCCCCTAGTCAACATGCAAAAAAAGTTTTTCCCCATATGCCAGGAGTTTTTTTTTTCTTGTACCTTTTTCCTGTACTTTGTGTCACTAATGGGTAAGCAATGGTAGGTGGGTACACACACATTGTGGCTCCCATTGTTTTTATAGTGGAACTATGATCAGATTTTAACCATATTACCAAAAGTATTGAGACGCCTGCTTTTGCACGCACTTGAAATTTAATAATCTTAGTCCGTAGGGTTCAATATTGAGTTGGCCCACCCTTTGCAGCTATAACAGCTTCAACTCTTCTGGGAAGGCTGTCCACAAGGTTTAGGAGTGTGTCTATGGGAATGTTTGACCATTTTTCAAGAAGCACATTTGTGAGGTCAGGAACTGATGTTGGACGAGAAGGCCTGGCTCACAGTCTCCGCTCTAATTCATCCCAAAGGTGTTCTATCGGGTTGAGGTCAGGACTCTGTGCAGGCCAGTCAAGTTCCTCCATCCCAAACTCACTCATCCATGTCTTTATGGACCTTGCTTTGTACACTGGTGCGCAGTCATGTTGGAACAGGAAGGGGCCATCCCCAAACTGTTCCCACAAAGTTGGGAGCATGAAATTGTCCAAAATGTCTTGGTATGCTGATGCCTCAAGAGTTCCCTTCACTGGAACTAAGGAGCAAAGCCCAACCCCTGAAAAACAACCCAACACCATAATCCCCCCCTCCACCAAATGATTTGGACCAGTGCACAAAGCAAGGTCCATAAAGACATGGATGAGCACGTTTGGGGTGAAGGAACTTGACTCACCTTTGGGATGAATTAGAGTGGAGACTGCAAGCCAGGCCTTCCCATCCACATCAGTGCCTGACCTCAAAAAATGCACTTCTGGAAGAATGGTCAAACATTCCCATAGACACACTTCTAAACCTTGTGGACGGCCTTCCCAGAAGAGTTGAAGCTGTTATAGCTGCAAAGGGCGGGCCAACTCAATATTGAACCCTACGGACTAATAGGGCGTACACACGGTCGGACTTTGTTCGGACATTCCGACAACAAAATCCTAGGATTTTTTCCGATGGATGTTGGCTCAAACTTGTCTTGCATACACACGGTCGCACAAAGTTGTCGGAAAATCCGATCGTTCTAAACGCGGTGACGTAAAACACGTACGTCGTGACTATAAACAGGGCAGTGGCCAATAGCTTTCATCTCTTTATTTATTCTGAGCATGCGTGGCACTTTGTCCGTCGGATTTGTGTACACACGATCGGAATTTCCGACAACGGATTTTGTTGTCGGAAAATTTTATCTCCTGCTCTCCAACTTTGTGTGTCGGAAAATCCGATGGAAAATGTCCGATGGAGCCCACACACAGTCGGAATTTCCGACAACACGCTCCGATCGGACATTTTCCATCGGAAAATCCGACCGTGTGTACGGGGCATAAGACTGGGATACCATTAAAGTTCATGTGCGAGTAAAGGCAGGCGTCCCAATACTTTGGACAATATAGTGTATTTTTAATTTAATGCATGCATGCTAAATAATGTGAATGTGTAACACTTTGAAAAACAGATTACCCCTGACAATGCCTTTTCTGAATTTCTCTCCAGCAGAACAGAGCCATCCTTGTTCAAGCATTGTCCAGGCACAGCATACAGTGCCTTGCAAAAGTATTCATCCCCTTGGCTTTTTACCTATTTTGTTACATTACAGACTTCAATGTTTTTTTAATCTGTATTATATGTGATGGATCAGAACACAATAGTCTAAGTTGGTGAAGTAAAATTAGAAAAATATATACATAAAACTATTTTTCAGAAATAAAAATCTGATAATTGGCATGTGCGTATGTATTCACCCCCTTTGTTATGAAGCCCATAAAAAGCTCTGGTGCAACCAATTACCTTCAGAAGTCACATAATTAGTGAAATGATGTCCACCTGTGTGCAATCTAAGTGTCACATGATCTGTCATTACATATACACACCTTTCTGAAAGGCCCCAGAGGCTGCAACACCTAAGCAAGAGGCACCGCACCACTAACCAAACACTGCCATGAAGATCAAGGAACTCTCCAAACAAGTAAGGGAAAATGTTGTTGAGAAGTACAAGTCAGGGTTAGGTTATAAAAAAATATCCAAATCTTTGATGATCCCTAGGAGCACCATCAAATCTATCATAACCAAATGGAAAGAACATGGCACAACAGCAAACCTGCCAAGTGACGGCCGCACACCAAAACTCACGGACCGGGCAAGGAGGGCATTAATCAGAGACCTAAGGTAACCCTGCAGGAGCTGCAGAGTTCCACAGCAGAGACTGGAGTATCTGTACATAGGATGACAATAAGCCGTACGCTCTATAGAGTTGGGCTTTATGGCAGAGGGGCCAGAAGAAAGCCAATACTTTCAGCAAAAAACAAAATGGCACATTTTGAGTTTGTCAAAAGGCATGTGGGAGACTCCCAAAATGTATGGAGGAAGGTGTTCTGGTCTGAGACTAAAATTGAACTTATTGCCCATCAAAGAAAACGCTATGTCTGGCGCAAAGCCAACACATCACATCACCCAAAGAACACCATCCCCACTGTGAAACATGGTGGTGGCATCATCATGCTGTGGGGATGTTTTTCAGCAGTCAGGACTGGGAAACTGGTGATAGTTTAAGGAAAGATGGATGGTGCTAAATACAGGGATATTCTTGAGGAAAACCTGTACCACTCTGTGTGTGATTTGAGGCTAGGACGGAGGTTCACCTTCCAGCAGGACAATGACCCCAAACACACAGCTAAAGCAACACTTGAGTGGTTTAAGGGGAAACATGTAAATGTGTTGGAATGGACTAGTCAAAGCCAAGACCTCAATCCAATAGAAAATCTGTGGTCAGACCTAAAGATTGCTGTTCACAAGCGCAAACCATCCAACTTGAAGGAGCTGGAGCAGTTTTGCAAGGAGGAATGGGCAAAAATCCCAGTGGTAAGATGTGGCAAGCTCATAGAGACTTATCCAAAGAGACTTGGAGCTGTGATAGCCACAAAAGGTGGCTCTACAAAGTATTGACTTTAGGGGGGTGAATAGTTATGCACATTGACTTTTTCTGTTATTGTGTCCTATTTGTTGTTTGCGTCACAATAGAAAAAAAAATATCTTCAAAGTTGTGGGCATGTTCTGTAAATTAAATGATGCAAATCCTCAAACAATCCATGTTCATTCCAGGTTGTGAGGCAACAAAACACAAAAAATGCCAAGGGGGGTGAATACTTTTGCAAGGCACTGTATACTGCACTTTCTGGCTCAAAGATAGCACAATCATATAACACAGATCAGCCTCTGTTGCAGCCTTTCACCTTGTGATTGCTACCAAGTTACAATGTATAGTCTGATCACTGGGGGAAAGGAGAGGAAATGCTTCCTTCAGTCTGCAAGAGACTGATAACGTCATCTTAAAAGAGAAGCACCGCCAAAGTTCTTTTGGCTGTATTTCTCCTGGGGATCACAGGAGTGCAGTTCATTCTGCACTCCTGTGATCCGGGCTGAAGTCCGCTGTCATCACAGAGCTGGTCTAGGCTCGGGAAAGATCGCGGCAATGGAGTCGAGATCCACCCACATACCTGGACCGGCACTCAACTCCGCCTCTCAGGAAGCCGCTGAGAGCCTAAGCCGGCTTCTCCCGCCCCCTCCACAGCCCAGCGCTCCAGTGAGTGCAGAGGGAGTAGAGAGTGATGACTGACAGTCAGCAGCTCTCTGCTCCCGAGCTGTGAGAACCGAGTGATCGGCGGTGTTTGATCGCTCAGTTCTCAGTGTTAGAGGTACCAGGGGACAGATGCAGTATCCCCCTAGGTAAGTATGATTCTAAGAAAAAAACAACATACTTTTCTTTGAAGCTGGCCATACATGGACTTAAATCCAGCTGGTTAAGCAGGAACCGGCTGAATTACGCTCTGTCTATGGACAGGCTGGTTGTACGGCAGTCGATCGACCGATCAATCTGACTTTTTTTTTTCGCCCAGCCGCTGCCAGCGGTCAGTGTATTCTGGCAGTGGGGAAGGCTCCTCGCCGGCAGAACACAATAGCGCTGTGGGAGGGATTCCCCCATCAATCAATGTGTTGATGGGGGAATCGCCCAGTTTTCTTTCCTTCAACCTGTGGTTGAAAATTGCACAATGTATGGCATCCCTAAGCCTTGGCTGGCCCTTAAAGTTAAACTCAGGGCAGTGGCCGAACTATCAGGGTTGCAGCAGTCGCACTTGTGACCGGGCCCTGGCATTCCGCCACTGTCAGGGGGCCCCAGCGGGGTTGCTAATCGCAGGTCTCTAAGCGGAGAGCGTGTCTCTCATACAGCTCAGAGCCGTCATTGACAGTTCTCCCTCTCTCATACGGGATGAGAAAGGAGACAGCCGATCTCCTCCATCTCCAACCCCCCCTCTCCTGTGTGTGCTCTGCGGGAAGTCAAGTGTGAAGCTAACAAGTTCATACTTCCCGCAGAGCACACACAGGAGAGGGGGGGGGGGTTGGAGACAGAGGAGATCGGCTGTCTCCTCTCTCATCCCGTGTGAGAGAGGGAGAACTGTCAATGACAGCTCTGAGCTGTATGAGAGACACGCTCTCCGCTCAGAGACCTGCTAGGGAGGCAGGCAGCATTGACCGATGAGCACAGATAGGAGGCACTAATGGGCACTTATAGGTGGGATTGATGGGCACTAATAGGCTGCACTGATAGGTGGCACTGATGAGCACTGATAAGTGGGATTGATGAGCACTGATAGGTGGGATTGATGAGCACTGGTAGGCTGCACTTATGGGCATTAAGCACTGATAGGCAGCATGAATAGACACTGATAGGCAGCACTGATGGGCACTGATAGGCTGCACTGATAGGTGGCACTGATGGGTGGCACTGATGGGCGGCACTGATGGGCATTGAGCACTGATAGGCAGCACTAATAGACACTGATAGGCAGCATTGATGGACACTGATAGGCAGCACTGATAGCTGGCACTGATGGGCATTGAGCACTGATAGGCACCATTGATGAGCACTGATAGGTGGCACTGATGGGCACCATTGATGAGCACTGATAGGTGGCACTGATGGACGCTGATAGGCGGCATTGATGAGCACTGATAGGTGGCACTGATAGGCCAAATTGATGGACACTGATAGGCGGAATCAATGGGCACTGATAGGCGGCACTGAAATGCAGCACTGATAGGCGGCATTGATGAGCACTGATAGGCGCCACTGATAGGCAGCATTGATGAGCACTGATAGGCGCCACTGAAAGGCAGCATTGATGGGCACTAATAGGCGGCATTGATGAGCACTGATAAGTGGCACTAATAGGCTGCACAGCTAATAACCAACAAGTCTGTTTACATGTGATCAGCTGATCACATGGTAAAGGGCCCCTGTGATTGCACTGGATGCACGTCCTGGGGGCACGCGGGAAGCAGGGTTCTGGGGGGATGTCTATGGATGCCCTCCCAAAATTGGAAGCCCGGGGCTCGGATGGAAGGGGGGCCCATCATGGTTTCTTGCACCAGGGCCCTGAAGGTTCTAGTTGTGCCTCTGACTCAGGGCAAAAAAACTTTCACTAAACATATTCTTCAATAAATCTTTTGTCTGCACCAAATGCTTTTCCATACCCAGATATTACCTAGTAAAAGTAGCAGTGACATCATCCTCATGCTGCACATAGCCTGTGTAGAGAGCAGAGCTGTGGGAGGGACTCAGCAGACTCCACCTACTACAGGATACCTGAAGAAAACTACAGGAGGGGGCGGAGACAAGACCAGTCACCCTGCACAAGGAGAGAGAGCAGCAGAGACCGGTCTTTATTACAGGAATCTCCTGCACAAAGTCTCACATTAAGCCTAGGTTCACACTGACAGCGGGATTGAAATTGTGCGAGTTCAGCTTAACTCGCAAGATTTCATACCCGCAGGGGCGGACTGACCATTGAGCCACTCGGGCACTGCCCGAGGGCCCTGGGCCACTAGGGGGCCCCATCAGGATTGCCAGCCTCAGTAAAACCAGGGACAGTATGGACCAGGGACAGCCAATAGACAGTATGGACCAGGGACACTGTGTATACTGTGTGTACATGCATGTGTATACTGTGTGATTGTATACTGTGTGTGTGTGTATACTATGTGGCCCCATAATCTCTGATTGCCTGGGGGCCCCATAATCTCCTATTGCCCGGGGGCCCCATGAGTTGTCAGTCCGCCCCTGCATACCCGCATATCAGTCCAACTTCTAGGGCGATTTCAGAGACATCTGTGCGGGTTGCCGCACAGATGTCTATACAAATCGCACAGCGAAGTCTCCAAAAAATAGTACAGAAGCTATGACTAAGGCTGTTGCCAAAACGCGTCAGGGGTTTTGCTTGTTACTTCATGTAACCATTAAAATCGCTATATGGACTACAGAGTTGCTGGCTCAATCCAATTACTTGTTGATACAGAAACTACTTGGTGCGGCGCGGCAAAGTCGGCATCGCACTGATTCGGACGGTGCCATTGCCGGCAATAGCTGCCAATTTGGCATGTGATTTGGCATGTCAAATCGCATGCCAAATTGCTGCAATGTGAACCAGGGCTTAAAATAAAGGAGTTTTTTTTTTTTTTTAATGACACCGTTGTGGTTTATTGTGACATGTCAGGAATATAATGTATATATTTAGATGGTGTTTATGGTCTTGAGCCAGGTCTGTAAAAGGAGAATGGTCATTTGGGATAGAGTTGAAGGTGGAGCCTATTTGTCCTGAGATCTCCTTGGAATCTTGGTAAGGTTTTCACTTGAAAAAGTGATAATATGATACAGCAAAGCAACGGTACATCATTCACTGTGTCACTGCTTAATGGGAGACTCTTTTATGTTACTGAATTAAGTAAAAAAAAAAATAAAGCTGTGACTGAAAGGCGACGCATCCTTCAGAGGTCACTGCAAGCCTTCCAGACTGAATCACTAATTGCTTCATATTAATTCTGTGATCTGCACTGGCCAACCTCTGCACCAGCAATGCTTCTCCTTATAGGCACATCTGATAAGCGGCATTTCTGCCAATTTAACGAGAGAGAGAGGATTGCAGGTCAGAACCAGGCATGGTATATCTGAAGAGGTTTGGATGAGCTAGCTCAGGACACTTAAATGGAAAAGTACAGTGGAGTATTTTTTCTTAGTAAGGACACATTTTAACCACTTCAGCCCCGGAAGATTTTACCCCCTTCCTGACCAGAGAACTTTTTGCGATTCGGCACTGCGTCACTTTAACTGACAATTGCGCGGTCGATGCGACCTTACACCAAAACAAAATTGACGTCCTTTTTTTCCCCACAAATAGAGCTTTCTTTTCGTCGTATTTGATCACCTCTCCGGTTTTTATTTTTTGCGCTATAAACAAAAAAAGACCAACAATTTAAAAAAAAAAAAAAATAATTTTTCTTTTACTTTCTGCTATAATAAATATCCAAAAATTTCAGCAGTTTAGGCTGATATAAATTTTTCTACATATTTTTGGTAAAAAAAAAAAATCGCAATAGGCATATATTGATTGGTTTGCGCAAAAGTTATCGCGTCTACAAACTATGGGATAGATTTAAGGACCTTTTTTCTTTAAATTGTTTTTACTGGTAAAGGCGGCCATCTGCTGAGATTTATAGCGGGACTGCGACACTGCGGTGGACAAATCTGACCCCACATTACACTTTTTGGGCACCAGTGACATTATTACATTGATCAGTGCTAAAAAAAAAATGCACTGGTCAATGTAAAATTGTCACTGGCAGGGAAGTGGTTAACACTAGGAGGCGATCAAAGGGGTTAAGTGTGTTCCCTGGCTGTGTTCTAGGGGGGGGGGGGGGAGGACTCACTGGAACGTGATAGAGATCACTGCTCCCGATCACTGGGAATAGTAGATCTCTGTCATGTCAATAGGCAGAACGGGGAATCCCCTTGTTTACATAGGCAGTTCCCCGTTCTGCCTCTCCTCACCACGATCACCACATCGAGTCCGTGGGACCCGCTCCCGCGGCACACATCGGGCGCAGATGCGCACCCGTTACCCTCCTTGCACGGACTGACGTACAGGTACATTGATTCACACAGGAGAGCCGACCTGCAGCAGTATATCTGCGTGAGCTGGTCGGCTAGTGGTTAAAGGGGTTGTAAACCTTTGTGTTTTTTTACCTTAATGCATCCTATGCATTAGGGTGAAAAAACACCTGTCAGTGACCGCCCCCCCCAGCCCCCCCCAGCCCCCCCGTTTTACTTACCTGAACCCTCAAATTTGACCCACAAGTACGCGCTGTCTCTCTGCCCGAGGTTCTCGGCTCGTTAGGGTAGATTGATAGCAGCGCAGCCATTGGCTCCCGCTGCTGTCAATCAAATCCAATGACGCGAGTGCTGGGGGGCGGGGCCGAGTCCTGCATTCGGCCTCTATGGAAGCCGAATGCTGGACACGTGAGCGCGCCCACAAGGTCATCAGATGTGGGGAGGAGCCGCTAGAGCCGCCGGAAGAGCAGGTTCGGGGCCACTCTGTGCAAAACGAGCTGCACAGTGGAGGTAAGTATGATATGATATGTTTGTTATTTTTTTAATTTTTTTTAATTTTACCTTTACAATCACTTTAAGGTCGCCTACCCCTGTAATAGAGGAAATGAGGGTCAGAGTGTGGACAGGATACATGGTTGGTTGGGGATATGCTGAAGAAAACAATACGGAACTGGGGACATGTTACATGAGGTTAGTAGAGATCAATACTATTACCCTAATCAATGTTCCCGCTACAGACTACTGAGATCTAAGGGCCGCACACATAGGCGTGCGCACAGGGTGTGCCAGGTGTGCCTGGGCACACCCTAATCACCCCGTGTGGTGCATATTTCCAATGTTTAGACCCCTGATATTCACCAAATAAATACAAAAATCTGTTTTTTTTTCTCCTAAAAAATTGCAAAAAAATAATTAAAATCATATTATAGCTGCCCTACTGACACCACCAATATCTGCCCTTATGACACCATCCACTGCTCGCCTGACAACTTCCATATTTATACACACACATGCATATGTGTTTGAGCTTTGGGGTGCATACCCTAATGCAATAGGCTACGCACACCTATGGCCGCACATCATATACTCGGGCTACATTGGGCATCGGGGCTCTACAGCCTTTAGTGGAAAATATAGTAAATGTAAATTGATCATAAGATTAAAGTTGCTACATTTACTGTTTTTTTTTTCTTTTTTAGAAGTGGGCTGAGACGTTAACATTTCACTTTGTATTATTATATAATCTGCCTTGGTCATAATCTTTTTTTTTTTTTTTTTTATACATTACAGTATATCTGAGCATATTATCCTTTACAGACCATGGCTTTTGACTCCTGCAAATCTCTGTTTCCACAGCAATACAGTTACTGAGCCTAAAACATCCCCAATTTTCTATGTTTTCCTTTCTTTGGTCTGTATCCCCCCTACCTGACTCTGTGTGACTTTTTTTTCCAGCACAAGAATGCTGCATTGAAATGAATCACCACGACTGTATTTTTTTTTAATTTTTTTTTACCATTTGAAGAATAGCCGCTGCAAATGGATCAATTACCCAGGGCAATGCTTTGGGCACAATTCTTTGTTAACCTAACTAGAGTCATTTATTTATTTTTTTCTCGATTTATCAAAGTCGGTCGGCTAATGTGAACTCTATGTTGTCTTAATGGTATTCACCCAAATGCATGCTGCCGATAGATCATCCAAAAACCTGCAATTAGCTGCTTGCAGCAACTGTTTTATGCCAGTCCTCCAGATATTTTCCTTCAAAAAGAATCTCCAGGCAACAAGTAAAATCTGTCAGTGGACTTCTAATGCTCTAAAGCAAACTAAGGTCCTCCTGCTTGGAGGGCCATAGTTTGGAGATCCCTGGTCTAAAGGAAACTGTATAACTGTAAGTTTTTAAAAGTCCATTATTACACATTATTACATATGTGATCCCACTCTTCCGCCTGCAGGGGGCGTGCACGAGCTGCCGGCACGCTGCTTCTGTTGTGATAATTCAAAGCAGATGCCAATCTGCAGGTGCTGGGCACTAGATGTCCGTCGGCACCCGCCGATCATCTGGCAGAGACTCAGATCAGAGCTTTGCCTATGTAAACAAGGCAGAGTTCCGTTCTGACTCCGGGAAGAGATGGATTCTGTGTTTCTGTAAAGCAGGGACTCAAATCCATATCTTCCCCTAGTAAAAGCAGCAGACATAGTAAACACAAACACTGGCTAGGCACATAGTTAACCCTTTGATTGCCCTAGAGGTTTAACCCCTTCCCAGCCAGTATCATTAGTACAGTGACAGTGCATATTTTTTAGCACTGATCACTGTATTAGTGTCACTGGTTCCCCGCAAAGTGTCAGAGTTCAAAGTCGCATGACAAGTCGCGACCCATTAACTGCAAAGGAACCGTTCTAATCAGTGCAACTCAAATCGATCTGACTTAGAAAAAGGTTCCTGCACTACTCGTGGTGCGACTTCAATACAATTTACATTGACTGCTGTTAAAGAAGTCTTATGCAAGCTGCGATGAAGTTGCGCAGGGATGTCGAATTCAAAGTTGCTCAAAAGCTGTATGACTTTGAAGTGGCAGCAGTGTGAACCCAGGCTTAATGATAATGGTAAATAGGACAAATAGAGAAAGTGACTTTCTAACGGGGGGGCACAGATAGCAATAAAAGCTGACAGGGGTTCTAATACATCTCCACTCTATCCAAACCTAAAAAAAAGGTTGCGCCTTAAATTACACTTTAAAGACCCTGTTAGGGCTCGTTCACACTAGCAACTGGCCGCTGGAAAAACCCCACGGCAGGAATAATATCCCTTGTTGCTTTCGAAAGGCCACTCTGCAAGTGCCCCGCAAACACATTCCATAGTCGCGGTTGTGGTGTGCTAATGCAGACTTTAAGGGGTTAAAACAGGTGGTAAGGGAGGTGACAGAACACCTCCTCACTGCCTGTCAAATGCTCTTTGAAGAGTGATCCAAATACAGATTGCTCTTCCGAGACCAAAATAAGTGTGAAGGGCCCCTTAATGGGATGCCAGGCAGGAGGTGCTAAGAAGCAATGTTAGACTGTTTTACAACACTGTGGGGGAGATTTACTAAAACGGGCGCACTCAGAATCTGGTGCAGCAGTGGATGATAACCAATCAGCTTCTAACTTCAGCTTGTTCAGTTAAACTTTGACAATAACACCCGGAAGCTGATTGGTTTCTATGCAGAGCTGAACCAGACTGTGCACTCTCCAGTTTTAGTAAATAACCCCCTATGTTATGCATCCTGTGCCTGCCTATATAGCCTGGTTATATTCTCTACTGATTACAGCCTCCATCCATCTAGGCTGCAGCCTTCCCCTCCCCCAGATATTATAAGCATGGATAGTGGCAAAACCATTTTGGGGGGCGTTCCCCCCCTCCAGGTCTCACTCACCAGAGGACGCCTTGCGTTCCACGGGATGAAAAGCCGGAAACCGGAAGTGACGCAATGATCAATATTGATTCGCTAAAAAACAAAACTAGGAAGGTTTCGGGGGCGCAGTGCTCTGCGCCCCGGGGACAATCTGAAACAAGCCAATTAGAGCCCAGTCCCTAATCACATGCTTTTCAAAAGTTTACTGACCTAATAGACACACATTATTCCGGCGCCCCACTGCACACACATATTAACGAACGAACGAATATGAACAGTTTTTATTTTTTTAATAAATGATAATATATATGATTGACTAACATTTTTTAACATGTTAAAACTTTGGGGTTGCGGTGCCCCCGCGCCCCTTATTAACAGTCCGCCACTGAGCATGGCACCTTCTTCTTTTAGGCTTTTACCCCTGTACTTTGAGGGGTTAAGATCCATCAACTCCTTATCTGAACAGATACTAGGCATGTGCAATTCGTTTCGTTCCGAATTCGTTTTTCAATGAATTTCGACAAATTCGTTAATTCGGGAATATCCGAATTAACGAAAACCCGTTTAACGAATTTTTCCGAATATTCATAAATTCGATAAAATTGGACATTCGTAAATTCGGGGCATTCGTACATTCGTACATTAGTAAATTAGTGAATTCGTAAATTTGTAAATTCGAAAATTCGGAAATCTGAAATAATAGTTAACTAATAATAATTTAACTATTAGTAATTACTAGTAACTTTTAAATTATAGGTATTGTCATTTCCTTTCAAATTTGGCTGTTAGTGAACGTAACACATACAAATTTATCCCAAGTTATGAATGATCCGAAAAAACGGAATGGAACGTAATGAATTAATAATAATAAATAACAATAATAATAAAAACAACATTTTAATATTATTATTTATTATTAATTTGTTCCATTCCATTTGTTTAGATGCAGCATTCGTTTTGGATAATTCGTAACTTCGGATAAATTCGTATTTGTTACGTTCACTGACATTCAAATTTGAAAGGAAATTACAATACCTATAATTTAATAGTTAGTTACTATTTCAGATTTTTGAATTTTCGGGTTTTTGGATCTTCGAACTTCGAATTTACAAAATTCCGAATTTTCTAATTTACAAATGTACGATTTTACGAATTTACGAATGTACAAATGTAAAATGTATGAATGAACGAATGTACGAATGAACGAATGTACGAATTTACGAATGAACAAATTTACGAATCGCGATCATAACGAATGACCTGAAAAACGAAAAAAATAATAAACTAATGAAACGAAAATGAACAATTTTTTTGGCTGTGCACATGTCTAACAGATACCAATATTCTTCTGCAGTACACTGGCCTGTGTATGATGAAAAGGTCCAATCTTTAGCGGTGATATTGTTCTGTACATTTCTCTCTGCACTTATACTGCCTGCCCTGAAGATATACATCGCGATCAATATTCATACACATAGCACCAACACTTTGAGCTAATTTCAAATCTTCCGTAGAATCTGATGCAGAAGTGAAAGGCCATCTTTTTTTCATCTTTTCATATTGTACAACACCCAGAAGTCTACTTCCAGCTCCTACTTATCTATCTGCTGTCATAGAGCTATGCACTGATCTGGAGGCATTCTTTTTTATTGTTGGAAAACAATAAGCTTGAAATCCCTTTTAGGCACAAATACATGGAGATATAAGAAAAACACACCAAGCAGTACAGTGATGTAGTCATTTAAAACATCAAAAATGTATTTTTAAATAACCCTGCTGTAAGCACTTGAGTGGAAGTTGGTGCCAGCCTCTTATAACCCTATATACTGCAGCATTTAGAAAATGAGAGGGAAGGGGCAGCACTGGGAGCAAAACAGGAAGCAGAGGGCAGAGGACTGACCCATCAGTATTCTGCTACTCCTTTAGGCCAGATTCACATATGTCCAGTTCGCGGTTCCCAGCATGGGGTCCGGTGTGTCCCAGTTCACTGATTCAGGTGCGAATCAGGTCCGGATTTTTGCCTAAATTCGAGCCTGAACCAGACCCAAACACACACAGGACTATAGGCGTGCGCAGGGGGTGTGCCACCACCCTAAAAACTCTGTGTGATGCAGGTTTTCCCTACTGCCCAGGCTTCCCCCCTGTGTTGTGGGTTGCCACCTTTTCTTCAAGTCAAACCCGAACAGTTTAGCGGCACACAGCAATTTTTTTTTGTTGTATAAACTATACATATATTTTGCTATTAAATAACATTTCTAATCATATGAAGTTAATAGCAAGAGTCCCAATCTACATCAGAGTCCACAGTTGTCCCCCTGGGCAAGCGTCTTTCTCTGGGGGCACTGCTCAAGGGGAAAGAGCCAGGAGTGGTTCTGCAGCATATTTGGCAAGTACAGAATCACAGTATATATAAAATAATATGCAAAGTGGTTGGAGGGAAGCTTCAGAATGGCAAATTATGTGAGCAGACTGCAGTTCCTCTTTAACCGCTTGCCGACCAGCCGCCGTCATTATACTGCGGCAGGTCGGCACGATCCCGCGAACTGTCGTAGCTAGGATCGGGATAGCGGGTGCGCGCGCACTGCGGGGGTGCCGATGCTCGTGGCCGACGGTCGCAATGACCACCGGTCACAAGCGATCGCGAGCACGAGAGGCAGAACAGGGACGTGTGTGTGTAAACACACAAATCCCTGTTCTGTTCTGTGAAGAAAGACAGATCGTGTGTTCCTAATAGCTAGGAGCCACGATCTGTCATTTCCTCTAGGTCAGTCTCCTACCCCTTCAGTTAGAAACACACACAGGGAACACACTTAACCCCTTGATGGCCCTTTAGTGTTAACCCCTTCCCTGCCAGTGACATTTATGCCGCGTACACACGAGCGGACTTTACGGCAGACTTTGCCCGGCAGACGGGATTTCGTCGGACAATTCAATTGTGTGTGGGCTCCAGCGGACTTTGTTTTCTCAAAAGTTGGACGGACTTAGATTTGAAACATGTTTCAAATGTATCCGACGGACTCGAGTCTGGTCGAAAAGTCCACTCGTCTGTGTGCTAGTTCGACGGACAAAAAGCCACGCTAGGGCAGCTATTGGCTACTGGCTATGAACTTCCTTGTTTTAGTCCGGTCGTACGTCATCACGTACGAATTCGACGGACTTTGGTGGATTGTGTGTAGGCAAGTCCGTTCATTCAGAAAGTCCATCATAAAGTCAGTTGAAAAGTCTGCCGGGCAAAGTCTGCCGTAAAGTCCGCTCGTGTGTACGCGGCATTACACAGTAATCAGTGCATTTTTATAGCACTGATCCCTGTATAAATGCCAATGGTCCCAAAAATGTGTCAAAAGTGTCTGATGTGTCCGCCATAATCTCGCAGTCCCAATAAAAATCACAGATCGCCACCATTACTAGTAAAAAAAAAAAAAAAATAATAAAAATGCTATATAAACCAATCAATATAAGCTTAATGCGATTATTTTTTACCAAAAATATGTAGAAGAATACATATCAGCCTAAACTGAAAAAAAAATTGCATTTTTTTAAAAAAATGGGGATTTTTTTTATAGCAAAAAGTACAAAATATTGTGTTTTTTTCAAAATTGTCACTCTTTTTTTGTTTATAGAGCAAAAAATAAAAACCGCAGAGGCAATCAAATACCACCAAAAGAAAGCTCTATTTGTGGGAAAAAAAGGACGTAAATTTTGTTTGGGTGCAACGTAGCACGACTGCGCAATTGTCAGTTAAAGCGATGCAGTGCCGAATCGCAAAAAATGGCCCGGTCATTCAGCAGCCAAATCTCCTGGGGCTGAAGTGGTTAAAGTTGACTTTGGTCCATTCCAGTAATAACCTGCAAAGTTTCTTCATTTTTTTTTTGTTTTTGGACAGCAGTTTCTGGGACAGGTTAATGAGAATGGCACGTGCGGGAATGTGCAGAGCTAAGTCTTATGAAAACTGATAGCATGGCGGTTTTATTAAACCAGCAGAGATCGATATTATGTGACTGCTCTTTTGGAACATTAATGGTTAAAATATATTCAGCATCTCTAAGGCAGCATTAAAGGTCAGGACTTCTCCTTCTGCCTCATAATAGAAAATACTGTAGAGGGAAAGAGAGATTTGTTTCTGAAGGTCACTTTTGAAAGTATTCAGATGGCCAAATCTATTGCAGATCAGGTTCCCCATGCAGAGGTGCTGGGCTGGGCTGGCCAGCTCAAAGGGAATCTGTGTCTGTCTGTATGTCTGTCTATCTACAGTGCATCCGTGACCACAAAACTGGGACAGAGCACAGGGGCTCATTGAGAGCACAGGGGGCGGGAGAGTGCACAGGAGCCCAGAGAAAGCATGGGGGCAGGAGAAAGCACAGGAGCCTGGTGCAAGCACAGGGGCAGGGGAAAGCACAGGAGCCTGGTGCAAGCACAGGGGCAGGGGAAAGCACAGGAGCCTGGTGCAAGCACAGGGGCAGGGGAAAGCACAGGAGCCTGGAGGAGGCCTGGGGACAGCACAAGGAAACTGGATGGGGGGGCGGAAGCATGTAGAGGAACTGATCCTCCCCACCATCTTCCTCCAGCAGCAGTGGAATGCAGGAGGACGATGGGGATCGGTTCCTCTATATGCAGCCACCTCCACCGTCCTTGCTATCTGGGTGTACAGGAGAGCTGCACAGGCCCCCTGGAGCATGGGGCCGCGTTGCAATTGAAGGGGTTTATAGGTACTTCAGGTACGTGAGGGACCACCCAAGGGTTAATATTGCGACCACCGAAGACCCCCGGTACTGTGAGACAACCAATGAACACGAGCTACAAGAAGTGAGTTCAAAAGATGTCTGCTTTATTGTATACAGCTTATATTTGGTTCAGCTTACCAATCAAAATAGGGGAGGGGGGAGTGGTTAGTAAAGGAATATATTGATATCAAATATATGCTTAGACAAGTCGGCAATATATGGTTATACAGGTCTGTGACCCTTAAAACACATTCAGCATAAGGTTACAAAAGTGAACAGGCCATCTGGTTATGAGTCATAAGTCATGCATCCTGTCCCATGGCCCATAGAACAAGGAACGGGAAAGGGACAAACCAAACCACAATTATATATAGAAGAAAAATGCTTAAAAAATACGACCCCTGCGACCCCTGTAGCTATGCCTCTGCTTAAAAGTATTTGTGTGATCTCTCTTTGCGCATCTCAAATAAAACCTCAAAAACCTAAACTATCACGTAACCGTGATAAAACAATTTTCAACTGGGCTACCAATTCAATACCGGGTCTATTCTGGCACTTCTCTCCTTAATGTAAAAATCATAATTTTTTTGCTAGTAAATTACTCAGAACCCCCAAACATTATATATGTATTTTTAGTAGACACTCTAGGGAATAAATTGGCGGCCATTGCAACTTTTTATTTCACATGGTATTTGCGCAATAATTTTTCAAACGCCTTTTTTTTGGAAATAAAACGGTTTCATGAATTAAAAAATAACAAAACAGTAAAGATAGCCCAAATTTTTTGTATAATGTGAAAGCTGATGTTACGCCGAGTAAATAGATACCTAACATGTCACGCTTTAAAATTGCGCACAATGGAATGGCGCCAAACTTCATTACTTAAAAATCCCCATAGGCGACGCTTTAAAATTTTCTACAGTTTACCAGTTTAGAGTTACAGAGGAGGTCTAGTGCTAGAATTGTTGCACACGCTCTAACGCACGCGGCGATACCTCACATGTGTGGTTTGAGCGGCGTTTACATATGTGGGCCAGACATACGTGTGCGTTCACTTCTGAGCGCGAGCTACCGGGGACAGGGGCGTTTTTAAATATTTTTTTTATTCGTTTTTTTTTATCTTACTTAATTTTTTTTATTTTTACACTTTTTTTTACATTTTTTTTTTTTTTTTTTTTTGATCACTTTTATTCCTATTACAAGGAATGTAAACATCCCTTGTAATAGGAATCTATGTGACAGGTCCTCTTTATGGAGAGATGTGGGTTCAATAAGACCCCACATCTCTCCTCTAGGCAGGAAAGCATGAGATCGGGAAAAAAAATTCACCCATCTCATGCTGACAGCCGCGATCGCAGCTTCATTTATTTCCTGGTATTTCATAACGTCGCGCCTGGGCCTCCGATGGTCATAGAGATGACTGGTGACCATTTGGTCACCAGTCATCTCTATCGTCCTCATCCAGCGCCGGACGATTCTTTTTCCGGGCCCGATGTCACAGGAGAGCCCGGAGAAGCACTGGATTGCGGCGGGAGGTGGGGGGTGTCTGTTGCCTATAAGAACGATCAAGCGGCGGAACTGCCGCTATGATCATTCTTATCGTGCACAGAATCGGCGGCTGCAAAGAATGATATCTGAATGATGCCTCTAGCTGCAGGCACCATTCAGATATCCCCCCTAAAAGTCAAGGACGTCATTGGCCGGGTATTGAAGTGCTTAAAGAAAACTCATACTTGGCAAAACTCAATGTCTACCATTGCTGTACTCTATTGAAAATGCTAGTTGAGCGGTTGTCTTTTGCCCCAGTTTTTTCTGAGCCACTCGGCTAGAACAAGTATGTTGATCAGAAAAGCAGAAGAATTGTCTCCAAGGTGAGGTGCATCCATTGAATGGTTTGGTTCTAACCAATCGTATAGATAAACACCATTCTCAGTTACAATCCATGCCATTTTAATCCTCAGTCAATAATTTTAAATGACCTTGCTGCATACAGAGCAGAAAATGAATATTCTATTTGAGCAATGTTTTGGAAAACAACAAACGTCTGGACCAGCAATCAGCAGCACGATTAATGGCCTTAACCCTTCTGCATCACCTATTCAGGAAAATAACTAGGAAACAATTTATCGCTTTTGCAGTCTGTAACAATAGGGAGATTAAATAGGGATGACACAGAAAAAGAGGTCCACACATAGATTAGGTTCAATAGGTCATTGTTAATGCAGTCAGATGCTAATAGCACTAATTAATTACTAATAGTACATGCCCATTGTTACACTTGTCAAAAAATAAATGTGTCCCTGATCACACGTCTCTGAGCTTGACAACAGCTGCAAATTCTGTGAGCAGTGATATCAGCCGTAGATCCCATGACCCAGCCATTGTTGGCCCTCCCTCCTCTCCCCTGCAGCAGCTGCTCACTCTGTGCCACCTCCTGCACCTCTCTCTGTTATGTTTCAATGGGCATCAGTGGTTTAGTTATTGCTAAACTTCTGGTGCTCCAACGTGCCAGCTATGGGTCTCCTGCACAGCAGCCGTAGCGTCTTTTTCAGCTGCACTGCCCATCCCTCCTCTTCCCATGCCCAATCACAGAATGCTTTGCATTCTGCGAACCCATTAACAAAATCCAAATTTTTCTGTGAATGGGCAGGGAAGAGTAGGGGCGGGCAGAACGGCTGCTGTGTAGAAGAGCCAGATCGCTCCTCAGCTTTTTTTTTTCTGAAGTTTTTCTTTAAAGCCTAAATGCAGCCAAAAAAAAACAAAAAAAAAACAGAAAAATCAGCACAAGGGATTTACCTTACAGTCAGCGGGATGTCTCTTGATGCTTAATTTTTAGCTGAAATTCTCCTCTGTTTATCCCCCCCCACCCAATGAAACAGGATTTATGCATGGAGGAGCAGACATTTCCATCATCTGCCCTTCATCCATTCATAAATTATGTTCCATTCATAGAAGCTGAAGTATGGCTTCTATTATGGCTTGTATTAACCTGCATCAGAAGATTACAGTGGCAAGAGGTCAAGGATGGAAGAGGATTTTAACGAAAAGAAGAGGCATCAGCATAAGGGACACATCTGGCTGACTGTAAGTTATGTTCCTTGTGCTGATATTTCAGTTTTTTTATTTTGGCTGCACTTAGAATTTTATTCCAAATGATTTGACTCAAACCCATGGTAGTGGCGAACCTGAGATTCACCCCTAGTCTTAAACAACACCATTCTATGGCCCATGTACTGAACCGGCAAACCAAATTTCACTCGTGTGTTTGAGTCAAAAAAGCCAAAAGCACAGAGCTAGCATTTATAAGGACCTTTAGGCTCAAGCAGCCTTGCTGCAGCAGCATTGGATTCCTACTCTCTGTACCCCTGTGTCTTGCATGGTCCCTTTAGGTTAATTTGTCCAAGCTACGGACACATTTTTTCTGACTCTTTTAATCCACCCAAATGTTTGTTGGGTTATTTGAAGGATTCCGATCATCCTAATTGTACAAAACTCCTACTATTATTTTTATTTTCTCTATGCCAAGAAAGTTATAGCTATTCATTGGAAATCAGGAAGGAAGAACCTCTTAACTTAAAGTGATTGTATAGGCTCTTTTTTTCCCTATAAAAATAACAAGCATGTTATACTTACGTGCCCTGTTGCAGTGGATTTGCACAGAGCAGCCCAGATCCTCCCCTTCTTGGGTCCCTCTTCTGTGATCCTGGCCCCTCTCTCTTGTTCAGTGCCCCCACAGCAAGCAGCTTGCTATGGGGGCACCAGAGCTGAGCCCCGGCCCTCCCCCGCCCCCTCTCTCCCCTGATTGGCTCGCTGACTTTGATTGACAGCAGTGGGAGGCAATGGTGCTGCTGCTGTGTCTCAGTCAATCAGAAAGAAGAATTTCAAACGGCTGAGACACTCATGGACATCGCTGGACAGAGAGGGACCTCAGGTAAGTACACTGTAAAAAATATTGTGCTGGGTCTACTCAAAAAAATTGAGGCAACTATTTGCATCAGCTTTTGAAGTACTGTCAAATAACCTTTTTTTTGTCTGACTCACTAGACTTTTTATGTTTTCAACTTTGTTATTTTAAGTAAAGCCAAATTTTTTTCAGTTTATAGACCATAGTGTTTTAAGTTAGCAATACATACCTTAACTTGTCTGGAACTATAGTTTTAAGTAAACCCAACTCAATTTTTCCAGTTTATAGACCATAGGTTCTAGGTAAACCCAACTCAATTTTTCCAGTTTATAGACCATAGGTTCTAGGTAAAGCCAACTCAATTTTTCTAGTTTATAGACCATAGGTTCTAATAAAGCCAACTCAATTTTTCCAGTTTATAGACCAAAGGTTCAAGTAAAGCCAACTCAATTTTTCCAGTTTATAGAAAAGTTTAAGTTAGGAACACATTAACTTTCTTATTTCAAGTACTTATATAACACATCACATTCATACACATACCAGGGCCAATTTCCCTACCAGAATATCTTTGGAGTGTGGGAGGAAACCTACACAGGCAAAAGGTAGAACATGGAAACTGCAGGCAGGTAGTGTGATTCGAACCAGCAACCCTTTTGCTGCTAGGTGAAAATGTTAACCACTACACCACTATGCTGCCTTATGGGCAAACATATGCATCCCGCAATTTCAGTCAGATTAAAAGACCACTTTTTTAAGTAAATGTAACTCAATTAGAATATAGAAATGCACATACCTTAAAAGTTTTGTCTGGATTACTCAATATTATACATTATTTTTGTAAATGTAAACGGCGTGTTTTAAGAACTAATGAAAATTTAGTAAGGTACTTAAAATATCAAAGTAAATTCATTAACATTTATTTTTATGTTGAAAACTATATCATTTTTATGTTAAAATTACAAATCAACAGAATCATTTTTATCAGTGCATTATACTGCGGCAGGTTACTGCACGATCCCGCGAGCCATCGTAGCTATACTTCGGCTCGCAGGATCGGGATAGCAGGCACACGTGTGCCGCTGGAGGCGGGGGTGCCGATGCACATGGCCAACGGTCGCAATGACCACCGGCCACGAGCGATCGCGGGCACGAGAGACAGAACATGGACGTGTGTTTGTAAAACACACAAATGCCTGTTCTGTTCTGAGAGGAATGACAGATTGTGAGTTCCTAATAGCTAGGAATCACGATCCATCACTTCCTCTAGGTCAGTCCCCTCCCCCCATAGTTAGAAATACACACAGGGAACAGAGTTAACCCCTTGATCGCCCCCTAGTGTTAACCCCTTCCCTGCCAGTGTCATTTTTACAGTAATCAGTGCATTTTTATAGCACTGATCGCTGTATAAATGCCAATGGTCCCAAAAATTTGTCAAAAGTGTCCGATGTGTCCGCCATAATGTTGCAGTCCTGATAAAAAGCACAGATCGCCACCATTACTAGTAAATAAAATAATAATAATAAAAATGCTACAAATCTATCCCCTATTTTGTAGTTGATATAATTTTTATCGGCCTAAACTGAGAAAAAATTTGCTTTTTTTTAAAAAAAAATGGGGATATTTGTTATAGCAAAAAATACAAAATATTGTGTTTTTTTTTCAAAATTTGCATCTCTTTTTTTGTATATAGCACAAAAAATAAAAACCGCAGAGGTGATCAAATACCACCAAAAGAAAGCTCTATTTGTGGGAAAAAAAGGACGTCAATTTTGTTTGGGTGCAGCGTCGCACGACCGCGCAATTGTCAGTTAAAGCGACGCAGTGCCGAATCGCAAAAAATGGCCCGGCCATTCAGCAGCCAAATCTTCCGGGGCTGAAGAGGTTAATGCATAGAATGCATTAAGATAAAAAGACTTCTGCCTTTACAACCATTTTAACTCATTGGTTCAGACATATTAATTAAGTGATCCCTATGTAAAAAATTAACATATAAAGCCTGAGGTTATCCAAAAGAAGTTGAAAGACGTTGGTCCCCCTGGTTAGAAACGCAATCCGAATGCGTGATACCAGTTGACCCATACCCTATCGTACAGTTCACAAAACTCCTGTTATACACTGGTACCAGTTTGTGGGAAAACAGTATAACCATGAATGAAGACGCATGGGGGTTAATTTACTAAAGGCAAATCCACTTTGCACTACTAGTGCACTGCAAGTGCACTTGACAGTGCACTGAAAGTGCAGTTGGAAGTGCAATCGCTGTAGATCTGAGGGGAAGATCTGAAATGAGGGGAAGCTCTGCTGATTGTATCATCCAATCATGTGCAAGCTAAAATGCTGTTTTTTATTTTCCTTGCATGTCCCCCTCAGATCTACAGCGACTGCACTTCCAATTTAAGTGCACTTGTAGTGCAAAGTGGATTTGCCTTTAGTAAATAACCCCCGGGGGGCCTTGCTCTCAATACAGATTTATTAGTTACCACCAGTAAAATCCTTTTCTTGAAATGTCTAAAATATGGTATTTTTATTGGATGTCACTTTTAATATACATCGTTGATGAACCTTAATGATGTCGTAATATATTAAGATATTTATGTTTAGCTGGTGCCTTAGTAAGTATTGAAAAACCAAGTGGATACTAGTTGTTTATTGTATTTTCTATGTTTGTACAACCTTTGCAACTTTTTGCGTTAATGTAAAATAAAATAAAAATTCCTTTAAAAAAAAATAAAAAAATCCTGACTCTTTATTCGTTATTTATTCATGGTCTTCTCAATATTCCTTGCTGGTCTCTAGCTGCTGCAGATTACATAAAACTTGGTGTAAATTCTAGGCATGTGCAACTCGTTTCGTTCCGAATTCGTTTTTTAACGAATTTCGACAAATTCGTTAATTCGGGAATATCCGAATTAACGAAAACCCGTTTGCCGAATTTTTTCCGAATATTCGTAAATTCGATAAAATTGGACATTCGTAAATTCGGGCATTCGTACATTAGTAAATTAGTGAATTCGGAAATTTGTAAATTCAAAAATTCGGAAATCTGAAATAATAGTTAACTAATAATAACTTAACTATTAGTAATTACTAGTAACTTTTAAATTATAGGTATTGTAATTTCCTTTCAAATTTGGCTGTTAGTGAACGTAACACGTACAAATTTATCCGAAGTTATGAATGATCCGAAAAAACGGAATGGAACGTAATGAATTGATAATAATAAATAAAAATAATAATAATAACAACGTTTTATTATTATTATTATTTATTATTAATTTGTTCCATTCCATTTGTTTAGATGCAGCATTCGTTTTGGATAATTCGTAACTTCGGATAAATTCGTATTTGTTACATTCACTGACAGTCAAATTTGAAAGGAAATTACAATACCTATAATTTAATACTTAGTTACTATTTCAGATTTGTGAATTTTCGGGTTTTTGGATTTTCAAACTTCGAATTTACAAATTTCCGAATTTTCTAATTTACAAATGTACGATTTTACGAATTTACGAATGTAAAAATGTACGAATGAACGAATGTTCGAATTTACGAATGTACGAATGAATGCATTTACGAATTTACGAATGAACGAATTTACGAATCGCGATCATAACGAATGACCCGAAAAACGAAAAAAATATTAAACTAATGAAACGAAAACGAAAATGAATGAATTTTTTGGCTGTGCACATGTCTAATAAATGCTAAAATTTATTGGACTTTCTTACTTTAGCATAATTGCAGCGTTTCCTGGAGACGAGAAGCAGCTCACCGGTTGTCTTTATTTATTGCTTGGAGTTAAATCCTTGGATAGGGTGACCAGACGTCCCCGTTTTCCGGGGACAGTCCCCGGATTGAGGACACTCTACCCGGAGCCCGTCTGTCCCCGGATTTGTCCCCGGATTGCAGGGGCGGCACTCAGGAACGTAGCGGCACGCACCGCTAACTCTGGCCGTTGCCCTGATCTGTGCCACGGGACTTGTGCTGTGTCCCTCAGCACAGCGGACTGAAGTCGCCTCCCCCTCCTCTCTGTTTACATTCACACAGGAGGAGGAGGAGCCCGAGGGACACACACGGCTGTGTGTATCGTCCGCGTTGTTCTGAAGTCTGTAAACTTCATTTATTTACAGTGTGTGGTCGACATGTGCAGGGGATTCTATACTAATGGGGGGGCTCTGCACTGGGGGGATTCTATACTAATGGGGGGGGCTCTGCACTGGGGGGATTCTATACTAATGGGGGCTCTGCACTGGGGGGATTCTATACTAATGGGGGCTCTGCACTGGGGGGATTCTATACTAATGGGGAAGCTCTGCACTGGGGGGATTCTATACTAATGGGGGCTCTGCACTGGGGGAATTCTATACTAATGGGGGGGCTCTGCACTGGGGGGATTCTATACTAATGGGGGGGCTCTGCACTGGGGGATTCTATACTAATGGGGGCTCTGCACTGTGGGGATTCTATACTAATGGGGGCTCTGCACTGGGGGGATTCTATACTAATGGGGGGCTCTGCACTGAGGGGGATTCTATACTAATGGGGGGGCTCTGCACTGGGGGGATTCTATACTAATGGGGGCTCTGCACTGGGGGATTCTATACTAATGGGGGGGGGGGGGGGGCTCTGCACTGGGGGGATTCTATACTAATGGGGGCTCTGCACTGGGGGGATTCTATACTAATGGGGGCTCTGCACTGGGGGGATTCTATACTAATGGGGGCTCTGCACTGGGGGGATTCTATACTAATGGGGGGGCTCTGCACTGGGGGGATTCTATACTAATGGGGGCTCTGCACTGGGGGAATTCTATACTAATGGGGGGGCTCTGCACTGGGGGGATTCTATACTAATGGGGGGGCTCTGCACTGGGGGGATTCTATACTAATGGGGGGGCTCTGCACTGGGGGGATTCTATACTAATGGGGGCTCTGCACTGTGGGGATTCTATACTAATGGGGGCTCTGCACTGGGGGGATTCTATACTAATGGGGGGCTCTGGACTGGGGGGATTCTATACTAATGGGGGCTCTGCACTGGGGGATTCTATACTAATGGGGGGGGGGCTCTGCACTGGGGGGATTCTATACTAATGGGGGCTCTGCACTGGGGGGATTCTATACTAATGGGGGGGCTCTGCACTGGGGGGATTCTATACTAATGGGGGCTCTGCACTGGGGGGATTCTATACTAATGGGGGCTCTGCACTGGGGGGATTCTATACTAATGGGGGCTCTGCACTGGGGGGATTCTATACTAATGGGGGGGCTCTGCACTGGGGGGATTCTATACTAATGGGGGGGCTCTGCACTGGGGGGATTCTATACTAATGGGGGCTCTGCACTGGGGGGATTCTATACTAATGGGGGGGCTCTGCACTGGGGGGATTCTATACTAATGGGGGCTCTGCACTGGGGGGATTCTATACTAATGGGGGGGCTCTGCACTGGGGGGATTCTATACTAATGGGGGCTCTGCACTGGGGGGATTCTATACTAATGGGGGGGCTCTGCACTGGGGGGATTCTATACTAATGGGGGCTCTGCACTGGGGGGATTCTATACTAATGGGGGGGCTCTGCACTGGGGGGATTCTATACTAATGGGGGCTCTGCACTGGGGGGATTCTATACTAATGGGGGGGCTCTGCACTGGGGGGATTCTATACTAATGGGGGGGCTCTGCACTGGGGGGATTCTATACTAATGGGGGCTCTGCACTGGGGGGATTCTATACTAATGGGGGCTCTGCACTGGGGGGATTCTATACTAATGGGGGCTCTGCACTGGGGGGATTCTATACTAATGGGGGGGGCTCTGCACTGGGGGGATTCTATACTAATGGGGGCTCTGCACTGGGGGAATTCTATACTAATGGGGGGGCTCTGCACTGGGGGGATTCTATACTAATGGGGGGGCTCTGCACTGGGGGGATTCTATACTAATGGGGGCTCTGCACTGTGGGGATTCTATACTAATGGGGGCTCTGCACTGGGGGGGATTCTATACTAATGGGGGGCTCTGCACGGAGGGGGATTCTATACTAATGGGGGGGCTCTGCACTGGGGGGATTCTATACTAATGGGGGCTCTGCACTGGGGGATTCTATACTAATGGGGGGGCTCTGCACTGGGGGGATTCTATACTAATGGGGGCTCTGCACTGGGGGATTCTATACTAATGGGGGCTCTGCACTGGGGGGATTCTATACTAATGGGGGCTCTGCACTGGAGGGATTCTATACTAATGGGGGGGCTCTGCACTGGGGGATTCTATACTAATGGGGGCTCTGCACTGGGGGAATTCTATACTAATGGGGGGCTCTGCACTGGGGGGATTCTATACTAATGGGGGGGCTCTGCACTGGGGGGATTCTATACTAATGGGGGCTCTGCACTGTGGGGATTCTATACTAATGGGGGCTCTGCACTGGGGGGATTCTATACTAATGGGGGGCTCTGCACTGAGGGGGATTCTATACTAATGGGGGGGCTCTGCACTGGGGGATTCTATACTAATGGGGGCTCTGCACTGGGGGATTCTATACTAACGGGGGGGGGGGGCTCTGCACTGGGGGGATTCTATACTAATGGGGGCTCTGCACTGGAGGGATTCTATACTAATGGGGGGGCTCTGCACTGGGGGGATTCTATACTAATGGGGGCTCTGCACTGGGGGGATTCTATACTAATGGGGGTTCTGCACTGGGGGGATTCTATACTAATGGGGGTTCTGCACTGGGGGGATTCTATACTAATGGGGGCTCTGCACTGGGGGGATTCTATACTAATGTGGGGGCTCTGCACTGGGGGGATTCTATACTAATGGGGGGGCTCTGCACTGGGGGGATTCTATACTAATGGGGGGCTCTGCACTGGGGGGATTCTATACTAATGGGGGGGCTCTGCACTGGGGGGATTCTATACTAATGGGGGCTCTGCACTGGGGGGATTCTATACTAATGGGGGGGCTCTGCACTGGGGGGATTCTATACTAATGGGGGCTCTGCACTGGGGGGATTCTATACTAATGGGGGCGCTCTGCACTGGGGGGATTCTATACTAATGGGGGCTCTGCACTGGGGGGATTCTATACTAATGGGGGGGCTCTGCACGGGGGGGATTCTATACTAATGGGGGGGCTCTGCACTGGGGGGATTCTATACTAATGGGGGGGCTCTGCACTGGGGGGATTCTATACTAATGGGGGGGCTCTGCACTGGGGGGATTCTATACTAATGGGGGCTCTGCACTGGGGGGATTCTATACTAATGGGGGCTCTGCACTGGGGGATTCAATACTAATGGGGGCTCTGCACTGGGGGGATTCTATACTAATGGGGGCTCTGCACTGGGGGGATTCTATACTAATGGGGGGGCTCTGCACTGAGGGGGGATTCTATACTAATGGGGGCTCTGCACTGGGGGGATTCTATACTAATGGGGGGGCTCTGCACTGGGGGGATTCTATACTAATGGGGGCTCTGCACTGGGGGATTCTATACTAATGGGGGGGGGGGGCTCTGCACTGAGGGGGGATCCTATACTAATGGGGGTTCTGCACTGAGGGGGGATTCTATACTAATGGGGGTTCTGCACTGAGGGGGGATTCTTTACTAATGGGGGCTCTGCACTGGGGGGATTCTATACTAATGGGGGGGCTCTGCACTGGGGGGATTCTATACTAATGGGGGCTCTGCACTGGGGGGATTCTATACTAATGGGGGCTCTGCACTGGGGGATTCTATACTAATGGGGGGGGCTCTGCACTGGGGGGATTCTATACTAATGGGGGCTCTGCACTGGGGGGATTCTATACTAATGGGGGGGCTCTGCACTGGGGGGATTCTATACTAATGAGGGCTCTGCACTGGGGGGATTCTATACTAATGGGGGCTCTGCACTGGGGGGATTCTATACTAATGGGGGGGCTCTGCACTGGGGGGATTCTATACTAATGGGGGGGGGGCTCTGCACTGGGGGGATTCTATACTAATGAGGGCTCTGCACTGGGGGATTCTATACTAATGGGGGGGCTCTGCACTGGGGGGATTCTATACTAATGGGGGCTCTGCACTGGGGGGATTCTATACTAATGGGGGCTCTGCACTGGGGGGATTCTATACTAATGGGGGGGGGCTCTGCACTGGGGGGATTCTATACTAATGGGGGCTCTGCACTGGGGGGATTCTATACTAATGGTGGGGTCTCTGCACTGGGGGGATTCTATACTAATGGGGGGGGGCTCTGCACTGGGGGGATTCTATACTAATGGGGGGCTCTGCACTGGGGGGATTCTATACTAATGGGGGGGCTCTGCACTGGGGGGATTCTATACTAATGGGGGGGGGCTCTGCACTGGGGGGATTCTATACTAATGAGGGCTCTGCACTGGGGGGATTCTATACTAATGGGGGGGCTCTGCACTGGGGGGATTCTATACTAATGGGGGGCTCTGCACTGGGGGGATTCTATACTAATGGGGGGGTTCTGCACTGGGGGGATTCTATACTAATGGGGGCTCTGCACTGGGGGGATTCTATACTAATGGGGGCTCTGCACTGGGGGGGATTCTATACTAATGGGGGCTCTGCACTGGGGGGATTCTATACTAATGGGCGGGGCTCTGCACTGGCGGGATTCTATACTAATGGGGGGGCTCTGCACTGGGGGGATTCTATACTAATGGGGGCTGTGCACTGGGGGGATTCTATACTAATGGGGGGGGGCTCTGCACTGGGGGGATTCTATACTAATGGGGGGGCTCTGCACTGGGGGGATTCTATACTAATGGGGGGCTCTGCACTGGGGGGATTCTGTACTAATGGGGGCTCTGCACTGGGGGGATTCTATACTAATGGGGGCTCTGCACTGGGGGGATTCTATACTAATGGGGGGCTCTGCACTGGGGGGATTCTATACTAATGGGGGGGCTCTGCACTGGGGGGATTCTATACTAATGGGGGGCTCTGCACTGGGGGGATTCTATACTAATGGGGGGCTCTGCACTGGGGGGATTCTACACTAATGGGGGCTCTGCACTGGGGGGATTCTATACTAATGGGGGGGGGCTCTGCACTGGGGGGATTCTATACTAATGGGGGGGGGGCTCTGCACTGGGGGGATTCTATACTAATGGGGGTTCTGCACTGGGGGGATTCTATACTAATGGGGGGGCTCTGCACTGGGGGGATTCTATACTAATGGGGGCTCTGCACTGGGGGGATTCTATACTAATGGGGGGGGGGCTCTGCACTGGGGGGATTCTATACTAATGGGGGGGCTCTGCACTGGGGGGATTCTATACTAATGGGGGGCTCTGCACTGGGGGGATTCTGTACTAATGGGGGCTCTGCACTGGGGGGATTCTATACTAATGGGGGCTCTGCACTGGGGGGATTCTATACTAATGGGGGGGGGCTCTGCACTGGCGGGATTCTATACTAATGGGGGGGCTCTGCACTGGGGGGATTCTATACTAATGGGGGGCTCTGCACTGGGGGGATTCTATACTAATGGGGGGCTCTGCACTGGGGGGATTCTACACTAATGGGGGCTCTGCACTGGGGGGATTCTATACTAATGGGGGGGCTCTGCACTGGGGGGATTCTATACTAATGGGGGGGGCTCTGCACTGGGGGGGGATTCTATACTAATGGGGGTTCTGCACTGAGGGGTGTCTATACTATTGGGGGCTCTGCACTGAGGGGGTGTCTATACTATTGGGGGCTCTGCACTGGGGGATTCTATACTAATGGGGGGGGCTCTGCACTGGGGGGATTCTATACTAATGGGGGGCTCTGCACTGGGGGGATTCTATACTAATGGGGGGCTCTGCACTGGGGGGATTCTGTACTAATGGGGGCTCTGCACTGGGGGGATTCTATACTAATGGGGGCTCTGCACTGGGGGGATTCTATACTAATGGGGGGGGGCTCTGCACTGGGGGGATTCTATACTAATGGGGGGGCTCTGCACTGGGGGGATTCTATACTAATGGGGGGCTCTGCACTGGGGGGATTCTATACTAATGGGGGGCTCTGCACTGGGGGGATTCTATACTAATGGGGGCTCTGCACTGGGGGATTCTATACTAATGGGGGGGGGCTCTGCACTGGGGGGATTCTATACTAATGGGGGGGGCTCTGCACTGGGGGGATTCTATACTAATGGGGGTTCTGCACTGAGGGGGTGTCTATACTAATGGGAGCTCTGCACTGGGGGGATTCTATACTAATGGGGGCTCTGCACTGAAGGGGGATTCTATACTGATGGGGGTCAGCACTGGGGGGGTGTATGTACTGATGGGGCGGTCTGCACTGAGGTGGGAGGTTGATACTGATGGAGGGGGGTCTGCAGACTCTGCACTGAGGGAGGGTTTCTGTACTGATGGGGGGGTCTGTACTGAGGGAGGGGGTTAGTACTTAGTGGGAGGTCTATACTGAGGAAAGGGGGTCTGCACTGAGCGGGGGTCTGTACTGATGGAGGGGGTCTGTACTGAGGGAGGGGAGTCTGTACTTTGTGGGGGGTCTATATTGATTTAAGGGGGTCTGTACTGAGGGAGGGGGGCTATATTGATTTAAGGGGGTCTGTACTGAGGGAGGGGGGCTATATTGATGGAGTGGGGTCTGTAGTTAGTGGAGGGGGGTCTGTACTGAGGTAGTTGGTGGAGGAGGGGTGACACCAATTTTTTCGGCACCGGGTGACACCAACCCTAGTGACGCCACTGGCGGAGCACAGTGACAGGCAGCAGGACCGGGACTAGAGGGTGCGGAAGGAGCAGAAACCCCTTTGAAGTGAAGTGTTGGTGTGCAGGCAGCGCCGGGGCTAATGTCTCCTGGCTGAAGATTGACAGACAAAAGCAGAGCTGCAGCGGGGTGCCGAGTGCGCTCCTGCACCCGGCAGCAGTCTAAACTACCGTACACAGATTACATTCTTCTTCTACACCGGCCTCTGACATGACGTCATTTAAGGGCGGGGACAGGAAGGGAAAGTGGTGCCAGGGAGGAGAAACTGAGGTAAGTGGTAAACTTTGTAGCAGCAAATCCTGGTGCTGCTATGGTATATATAGAGAGAGATATATAGATATCTATATATGTTTGAAGGTATCCTACGTGTTGTTACCATGCAATCTTTTACTGTTCTGAATTGTTAATTTATTGTTCATTGCTATTGTTGAACCAAAATTCTTTGGCAAGAATAAAATACAAAATATGAAAAGTTTTATCTCCATCTTATTGTCTTAACATTTGGTAGTCGTATTCCAAAAAATTTTAAGAATCTTCTTTTTTTTTTATCTCATGGACGAAATGTGAGAAATAACGTATATATCATATAATCCTTCCATAAACATATACCACATACACTGAATATATAATTTGAGGAATATATGCTTATAAAATCGTTTACCATTTGCCAAAAAAAAAATGTCCCCGGATTTCATTTTGAAAATCTGGTCACCTTATCTTTGGAGTGCAAATAAATAGTAATTACACATTACACATCTATCGTAACCATGCTTTAATGTGTATTTTCTTTTCTTCCCCCAAAAGTCTGTGAAAATATCTCTGTTTTGATAAATGCAGAAGTAATCTTGGTTGATCTAAACGGCAACCTCCCCTGAAATGATAAAGCATTTGATGGTTGTAACACTGGAGCGGTAATGATTATATTATCTATCAGAGTTGGCAAGTTACATCATCTAAATTCTATTTTGAAACATTTTGCTTCTCGGAAAACATTTTCTGCCGAGCGTGATCCTTGCCGAGAGAGATGACCTTGTCCTGCCCTGCCCATCAGTACACGTCCCCTGTGATGCCGCACAACGGGCATGGTGCAAATTGCTTCAGACAGGAAAATGAGGACCTGGAATTGGAACTGTTAAATTTCCACTTAGATGCAGACGGTGACTGTGCCACATCCTGTCAGCTCTTAAAGAGGCCCTCTGGGATTATGAATTGCGCAGGAACTCTAGTCAAGGAGGGAAAAAAAATGTTTCTAGCACATATATTGGCCATGACTTTCTGGTAAAATGATCTATTATGCTAGGCCATGTCTTAGCTTTCTCAGTCCTTCCCATGCTGTATAAAGCCAATGTAGGGACCCTGTAGTGTCTCTTATTTGGTTCTGTGTCTTCCTAAGCCATTGTGCCCAGCAGTTCTATCCATTGTCCTCCAAGATAATGCCACTGTGTCCTTCATAAATCTTACTGTTTGTCGCTGTAAACAGCACCGCTGGACCCGACCTCCACAAGTCCACCTACTTCACTAGATAGACCGAGTTCCCTACCTCACTACCAGTCCCGCTCAGGGCCGTAGATAAGGGGGTACCACCTGTCCTCCTGTACGGGAACCAGGTCATCAGGGGGTCCCAGGCAGAAGAGTGAATTGGATGTGGGCAGGGAGGGTGATCGGTGCGGCAGGGGGGGCAATTACTGGAGTCAGTCCCCTGTATGGTTCTCTCTGCAGCAGCTGAAAGCTGGCTCCTTCTCCTCTACCTCCCATTGGCTTTCAGCTGCTGCAGAGAGCTATACAGGGGATCGGTTCCAGTAATTGTCCCCCTACCGATCACTCTCCCTGTGCACCACATCTCCCCCTGTTGCCCAGGCCCCCCTGTGTGCCCCCCTACCCTCACAGCTCTGCTGGCTTCCCTCCTCTTATTCCCCCCGGCAGCTGCAAGCACACAGTAGGATCCTTCAAGATTGAGAGTGGGGGAAGGGTTAGGTAAATATGTCATATTTACCAGCCCTGTCCTTTCCTAAATGAACACAATGAGTACTGTACTGTAGTAGTACTGTACTACGGTACTGATCACTCACTGTATTCATTAATAACTGAAGCATTGGCTTTATGGGGCCCCGTGTCAGGTTGCCTGTATGGGGCCCTGTGGTTTCTAACAGCAGCCCTGCTCCCTCTAGTGGTGGAGTCCAGAAGGGAGGTTGGGTTTGGCAGACTTACATACACAGCAGCAGGAATGCACTGGGGGGCCAGAAACCTCAATTTAAGCACAAAGTATCCACACCTACTTTTTTGCCTGCCATGCTCCTCGACACCAGTGCGTTCCTCTTTCTCTAGCTCTAAATTTGGGAAGTAAACTAAGTTTCTTATCCTCCTGTGTCTTGTTTGGGACTGTGCCACATTAGCTTGAAAGATTGTATTTTTCATTATTCAACGCGTTTCAGTAGCACAGTAACCCCCTTCATCGGGGCTGGAGTCAGCCAAGAACTTCCTATAACCAGTTGTGGGATAACCCCATTAGAATTCACAGTTCTGCCCAATCTTCACATTGGCACATTGGGGGCACAGACAGAAACTATTTTGGGTACATATCACCAGAGATGGTATAGCCTATCTCCCAGAGTTGGCACTCTCTTCTACTTTGTTACTGTGGTCACTCGAGTCCTGGCTCACCTGATCGTCGATTTCTATGTGGCTGCACATCATTGGAACTGTACTTCGATTTTGTGGTATCATTTAGTTGTATCTTCTATGTTACACCATTGTATCTGTCACTTGATATGTTGAAATTGTTCTACCCTGTTTCCCCGAAAATAAGACCTAGCGTGATTGTCAGTGATGGCTGCAATATAAGCCCTACCCCCCAAATAACCCCTACCCTGTTTCCCCAAAAATAAGCCCTACCCTGAAAATAAGACCTACAAGGACTTTACCTACAAGGGCTTATTTGGGGGTAAGGCTTATATTTCAGCCATCACCGACAATAACGCTAGGTCTTATTTTCAGGGAAACAGGGTATATGGATATTGCACTCTTTTTTGATTTTCCAATAAAGCTTTTATGGGGGAAAAAATTTAAATCTGGACTTAATGGGGTTGATTTACTAAAACCGGAGAGTGCAAAATCTGGTGCAGCTCTGCATATTAGCCAATCAGCTTCTAACTTCAGCTTGTTCAAAAAAGCTTTGACAATAAAACCTGGAAGCTGATTGGTTTCTATGCAGAGCTGCACCAAATTATGCACTCTCCAGTTTTAGTAAATCATCCCCAATGCGTTTCGCTTTTAGCGCTTTTCTCCTTGCAGACCCGGTCCCTACTTGAACAAAGAGTTGACTTTCTAACATCACTCCTGGGTGAGCTGCCAATAGAGAATTATTCCATCTACTCTACTTAAAGCTGAACTTTGGGCACAAAAACGTTCATTTAAAGAAGAACTGCAGTCTGCTCACATAACTTGTAATAAAAACATCATGGCATTCTGAAGCTTCCTTCCAACCACTTTCCATATTATTTTTTATATACTGTGATTCTGTACTTGCCAAATATGCTGCAGAAATCTCCCTCCACCGAGTCTGGCTGCAACTGTGGGCAGCTGAAGCTGCTGCCTGTTCACTTCCTGGATTCACACAGAGGCACACATCCAGCTCTGCAGCTCTCATTTGCCCTCTTATGACTCATCCCCCCTCCCTTCCTGGCAAACTCTCACAAGAGTGAGAGAGAGTGCATGATATCATAAGCCTAGGCCAATGACCAGACAAGAAACATGAAGTGGGCTGTATAAGGTATTTACTGGCAGAAAAAAAATGTTTTACTATCTAACGTTAAAACAACAAGGGCAGAAGATTTAATAGATGGAAAGTTAAAAAAAATGACTGAAGGTTCCGCTTTAACCACTTGCCGACCTGCCACAGAATATATACTGCAACTGGGTGCCTCCTATAGGTACAGCGACATACCTGTACATATCTGCCTGTTCCCAGGTTTCAAGCGCGCATACACGCCCCTCACCCGCCTCCTCCTCTATGATTTGACACAGCGGGAATCTGTTCGCTGATCCTGGCCAATGATTTATGGCTGGGACCTGCTGATTGGCTGTGTCGAATCACAGCCTAGAACCCTGTGTTGACAAACAACACAGGGTTCTGAACAGAGAGAATGATCACTTTGTTTGTTTTTCCTGCAAAGAAAAGAAACAAAACAAACAAGATAACAAAACAAAATAAACCTGTAGTAAAAATCAGCACTTATTGAACATTGTTAGGCACACACTGAACCCCTTGATTGCCCCTAGATGTTAACCCCTTCCCAGCCAGTGTCTTTAGTACAGTGTATATTATTAGCACTGATCACTGTATTAGTGTCACTGGTGATGTCAGTGGCAGTTTCCAATAAGTGTCAGTTAGTGTCAGATTGCTATAAGTCGCTGATCGCCGCCATTACTAGTATAAAATAAATAAATAAATAAAAATTCCATTATATATACACACCATAGTCTGTAGATGTTATAACTTTCACGCAAACCAATTAATATACAGTTATTGGGATTTTTGTTTACAAAAGACATGTTGCAGGATACATTTTGGCCTAAATTTATGAAGAAATTTTATTTTTTATTTTTTTTTCGGTCATATAATAAAAAAAATAAAAAACCCAGTGGTGATCATATATCACCAAAAGAAAGTGTAAAAATGTTTTTCTATAAATGCATGCAGTGTTGCATAACCGCACCATTGACAGTTAACCACTTAAGGACCGAGCCTCTTGAGATTTGTTGTTTACAAGTTAAAAACTGTTTTTTTTGCTAGAAAATTTATTAGAACCCCCAAACATTATGCTTTTTTTCTTTCTAACACCCTAGAGAATAAAATGGCGGTCGTTGCAATACTCTCTATCACACCGTATTTGCGCAGCGGTCTTACAAGCGCACTTTTTTTGGAAAAAATACACTTTTTGAATTAAAAAATAAGACAACAGTAAAGCTAGCCCAATTTTTTTTTATAATGTGAAAGATGTTACGCTGAGTAAATTGATACCCAACATGTCATGCTTCAAAATTGCGCCCGCTCGTGGAATGGCGACAAACATTTACCCTTAAAAATCTCCATAGGCGACGTTTAAAAAATTCTACAGGTTGCATGTTTTGAGTTGCAGAGGAGGTCTAGGGCTAGAATTATTGCTCTCGCTCTACCGATCGCAGCGATACCTCACGTGTGTGGTTTGAACACCGTTTTCATATACGGGCGCTACTCACGTATGTGTTTTCTTCTGCACGCGAGCTAGTCGGGACGGGGTGCGTTTAAACTTTTTTTTTTCTCTTATTTATTTTACTTTTTATTTTTATTTTTACACTGTTCTTTAAAAAAAAAAAGTCACTTTTATTCCTATTACAAGGAACGTAAACATGACAGGACCTCTTAAATATGAGATCTGGGGTCAAAAAGACCTCAGATCTCATATTTAAACAAAAATGCAATAAAAAAAAAAAACGAATCCGCCGCAGAGACCACTATTATCAGAAAGTGGACCACCGGTCGAAGAAGAGAATACCGGGGTTATGGCAGCTAGCTGCTGCCATAACAACAATATTCCTCTTTAAAGTTAGGATGTATATCGGTGTGTAATTGTAAGTGGTTAAAGTAGCGCAGTGCCAAAAAGCAAAAAAAAAAATGGCCTAGTCACGAAGGGAGTAAAACCTTTCCGGAGCTCAAGGTTAGATGTATTGCTCGATATCCACAAATAACAAACAAATCTCATCAGTGGGGGCACAGACACCAATAAAAAAAACCTGGCAGGGATTCTAATCCTCCACTAAACAACAAATTGATTGATGATTGATTTTTGTATCTTGTTATGTGAAAACATTTTGTACTATTTGCATACTACCCTTTTTATGGAATTAAAATAAAATTTATAGATTAAAAAAAAAAAACGAAATTACTTTTTGAGCCTTAAAAGTCCCAACTCCATGGAGGGAAATCCAATCCTCAATATATTTATGACAAAGGGATGTGGTCAATACAGCAGAAAAAAACTCGAATTTATGCCCACAAAAAAAAAAAAAAAGTTTCAGCTGTGCATAGCCTTTAAATATCGGTCCCTAACCCATATGTGTTTTATAGCACAGGAGATGTTGTCGCATTGAGCAAAGATAATTGTTTAGAAAACAAAGTTTAACCTTGAGAAAGTTGCGGGTCACGTAACGTTCTCTCAACTGTTGCCATGGTACATGATTGCCAGTAAATCTGCTCATTGTCTGTAAAGTAATGTCAGCGGTTTTCTGCCCTTAAAATATATAAAAAATGTAATACAAATTGAAAGAGATGTCACCAAAAGAAAATCCTTTATTGGTCCCATTACAATATATGTGTCACTTACCTATCAAAAATAATGACAAATGATATCTAATGATTTGGTCCATAGTGAACACTGCTCTGACCCATTAAGGATAAGCAGATAAAGCAGTTGCAGCCAAATCTGGCAGCAGATATCCAATCCCGTGATGAATTCTAATGCCGTGTACACACGGTCGGACTTTTCGTCTACAAAAGTCAGACGGACGTCGACGGACCAAATCCGGCGGACAATCCGATCGTGTGTGGGCTTCTCCGGACTTTCAGCGGACTTTTCCAGCCGTAAATCTGACGGACTTTAGATTTGGAACATGCTTCAAATCTTTACGGCGTAACTCCACCGGACCCAGAAATCCACTCGTCTGTATGCTAGTCCGACGGACAAAAACCCACGCTAGGGCAGCTATTGGCTACTGGCTATCAACTTCCTTATTTTAGTCCGGTGTACGTGATCACGTACGAATCCGTCGGACTTTTGTGTGATCGTATGTAGGCAAGTCCGTTCGTTAGAAAGTCTGCCGCAAGTCCGCCACAAGTCCGTCGAAAGTCTGTCGGATGGGCTGTCGGACTTTTGTAGCCGAAAAGTCCGACCGTGTGTACGCGGCATAAGAGCGGCCTTGCTTCTGTTAGGCTGGATTCACACTTATGCATTTTTAGTGCTTTTTGCATTTTGCAGATGTGCAGTACAGTCCATTTATCATGGTTTCCTATGGAACATGTTCTGTAGTGCAAATCGGTAAAATGCAAAAAGCACTAAAAATGCATAGGTGTGAATCCAGCCTTAGCAATATTGGAAGTTGGCATGGGGTAAGCAGACATACAATTGTGGACTACAATTTAAGGCCTTGGTTCACACCTATGCATTTTTTAGTGCGTTTTCAGTTTTGCAGAAACACACTACAGTAGGTTATAAAGTATAATCTGAGTGGCTCTATAATATCCTGCACCTCATCCCCTCTTATGCCGCGTACACATGACCGATTTTGCCGTCAGAATAAACACCGAAGGTCTCTCCGACGGTACTCCATTCAAGCGGTCTTGCCTACACACGGTCAAACCAAAGTCCGACCGTCCAGAACGCGGTGACGTACAACACTTACAACGGGACTAGAAAAAGGAAGTTCAATAGCCAGTAGCTTCCGTCTCGTACTTGCTTCAGAGCATGCATCGTTTTTGGTCCGTCGGAACAGCAGACAGACGATCGGTTTTCCCGATAGGAATTGGTTCTGTCGGAAAGATTTAGAACATGTTCCATTTCTAGGTCCATCAGAATTTAAAAAAAAAAATAAAAATATGCAGATCATGGCCTCGTCCCATTAGCTTCTAGAAACTTCCAGCAGTTTCTAAAACCAGGGGGAGGTACCAGAGGCCTGACCAGTAGAACCCTCCAGTCTGACCTACAGTAACTCTGATCAATTAAGCAGACTCACACAGGCTACTGTGAGTCACAATTAATTTTCCTCACTCTAAACTGTACACTAGCGCGGTGTTTCTCAACTTTTTTTTCAGTCATGGTACACCTAAAAAATTCTCCACAATCTCGAGGCACCCCATTCTAAAATGTAAAAAATGTATCTAAAAATTTACCATAATGCAGCAAAATCCACACCCATAGGACACCCAAGGTTAGAGGTGATTTATACTTCCAAAGCAAATGCACCTTTGCACACCGGTACTGACTAGTATTCCAATTGTCTTCTCCTTCAGTTAATTTCCCTCTTCCAGATTATGTGACCCGAGTGTTGTCAGAGAGTGGCAGGGGAGGGGCAAACTAGGATGCTGTGCAGGGACCCGATGTTCTTCTCAACAACCAATGGTCTCATAGGTTGTTGAGATGCCGGCAGCTAGAAGATTGTAATGGTGAACAAGGAAAACCTGTGGCTTTGTGTAACTAAAAGGCAGGCTTGATCCATCTGCTGGCATATATACAGCTTTTGGGCAATTTTTAGGCATTTTGTCGAGGCACCCCTGAAGAAACCTGAAGGCTGCACTAGAGGGTGCTACAGGTGTATTCCAAGGTATCCCTGGAAATGTCTGTAGAGTATTGAAAGAATGCGTGCACCATAATAATTGGGCCAGTCCAGTAAGTGTTTTTTCATTAAACAGTAGAAAGGTAGAAAGCCAACACATTTTGGGGGCTCGCAACTCCCCTTCATCAGGGCTTGGATGTCCCAACTCTTCTGTTCTGTTTTTTTACATTGATAGGGATGGAGGCTAGAGCTGCACGATTAATCGTTAAGAATTGTTATCGCAATTTTTTCCGCCTTGCGATCTTGACAAAGTATTTTCCCGATTCTTTCTATGCAGAGAATTCTCTCTTCTCTGCTGAAGCCATCAAAAGAAAAAATAAACGGGCAGTCTGCCGAGTATCACAACATTCTTTAGCAGTGGAACTAAACATTGTAACGATTTGTCCTTTAGAATACACTTCTGTGTGTAAATGAGGGAAGTTTAACCACCTAAACACTACAACACTAAATCTTTTTCTGACATTTGTTGGTTTCACATTAAATTAATTTTTTTTGCTAGAAAATTACTTAGAGCCCCCAAACATTATATATATTTTTTTAGCAGAGACCCTAGAGAATAAAATGGTGGCTGTTGCAATATTTTATGTCACGCTGTATTTGCACAGCAGTCTTTCAAATGCATTTAAAAAAAAAAAAAGCACACTTTATTGAATTTTAAAAAAAACTAACCAGCAAAGTTAGCCCAACTTTTTTTTTTATAATGGGAAAGATTTTATGCCGCGAGAATTGTGAGAGAATCGTGATCTTAATTCTAAGCAAAAAAATTGTGATTCTCATTTTGGCCAGAATCGTGCAGCTCTAATGGAAGCACATGGCCTTACCAGGCAATGGCTTCATATAATAATAATAATATAAAAAAAATAAAAACTTTTTTACTGCCAGAATGCTTGCTGCCAGGAGGAAAGGCGTTTATGAAAGCTGGGCAAACACCCTGTGTGCATAGTAGCAGTCAGGCGCCAGTGTGGCAGTCTGGCCCCTGACTGTTACTAAATCCATTGTCTTCACACAATTACAGTCCAGTAAAGATTTTATATCAGCATACAAGCCCTGATGAAGGGGAAGTTGTAGGCCTGAAATGCGTTGGATTTCTACCTTTACAATCAAAAGAGAATATATAACAGTAGCAGTCAGGTGCCAGGCTGACACAATGACACCTGACTGCTATTATATCTCTTCTTCCTACACAATAACAGTACAGTACAGATCTGAATACAACGTCAGCAAACAGTTAAATTGTGAGCTCCAAATCGCTCTGGATTTCTACCTATACTTTGTATACTATACAGACTTTGTATAGGCCTCATGCACACTGGACCTTATAAAAATGCCAGTAGCTTTGCAGTGAGTTTTTCAAAGTTTTTCAGCTTTTTTGAGCGTTTTTCAAAGTGGTTTTTAGCGTTAGTGTTTTTTTTCTAGTGAACTAGTTTTGGGTTTTTTTCACAGCCAAAAAACACCCCTGCCAAAAACTGTTGATAACAGCCTATGTGTGTATGGACACATAGGATAACATGCTGGAGAGTTTATTGACTGTAGAAAAAAACGTCTGAAGCCAAAAACAGCAGCTGTAAAAACGTCCACAAATGTCCAGTGTGCATGAGGCCTAATAAAAAATCTTACTTGTCTTATCCAATTGTTGTGGTGCTGTCATTCTACCAATACTCTACAATGGTTTGTGTGGCAGTCGTGAAATGGCAGGGAATAAAGCATTACTATTATCTACTCCCAATTATCTTACGATAATTTGAAGGTATTTGAACTTTGGGTGGGTCGAATACCTGTTACCCCACTGCAAGCTGTGATTTCTCCTAATGCTTCATGCGTCCTATGGTGATGTACACGCTGACCAGAGGAACCACAGTTATTGTAGTCAAGTGGCACTGTTGGGAGGAGGGGGTGGGCTCAAGGGGATCTGAGTCACTGTTGCAGGAAACTAGGGCAGCAGAAACTGACCTGCTGAGTCACTGCTGGAAGAAGGGAGCACAGTAATCTGAGCTGCTGAGTCACTGCTAGAAGAAGGGAGCACGGTAATCTGATCTGCTGAGTCACTGCTGGAAGAAGGGAGCATGGTAATCTGAGCTGCTGAGTCACTGCTGGAAGAAGGGAGCACGGTAATCTGAGCTGCTGAGTCACTGCTGGAAGAAGGGAGCACGGTAATCTGAGCTACTGAGTCACTGCTGGAAGAAGGGAGCATGGTAATCCGAGCTGCTGAGTCACTGCTGGAAGAAGGGAGCACGGTAATCTGAGCTGCTGAGTCACTACTGGAAGAAGGGAGCACGGTAATCTGAGCTGCTGAGTCACTGCTAGAAGAAGGGAGCACGGTAATCTGAGCTGCTGAGTCACTGCTGGAAGAAGGGAGCACGGTAATCTGAGCTGCTGAGTCACTGCTGGAAGAAGGGAGCACGGTAATCTGAGCTGCTGAGTCACTGCTAGAAGAAGGGAGCACGGTAATCTGAGCTGCTGAGTCACTGCTGGAAGAAGGGAGCACGGTAATCTGAGCTGCTGAGTCACTGCTGGAAGAAGGGAGCACGGTAATCCGAGCTGCTCAGTCACTGCTGGAAGAAGGGAGCACAGTAATCTGAGCTGCTGAGTCACTGCTGGAAGAAGGGAGCATGGTAATCTGAGCTGCTGAGTCACTGCTGGAAGAAGGGAGCACAGTAATCTGAGCTGCTGAGTCACTGCTGGAAGAAGGGAGCAGGGGGAGCTTTGAATTGCTTAGCTACTTACTGGAGGGGGGTGGGGGTGGGCAGGGTGATCTGAGGTGCTAAGTCACTGTTGGAAAAAGGGGAGCTGAGCTGCTGAATCACTGTAGGGAGGGGAAGCAGGGTAATCTGAGCTGCTGAGTCACTGCTGGAAGAAGGGAGCACGGTAATCTGAGCTGCTGAGTCACTGCTGGAAGAAGGGAGCACGGTAATCTGAGCTGCTGAGTCACTGCTGGAAGAAGGGAGCACAATAATCTGAGCTGCTGAGTCACTGCTGGAAGAAGAGAGCACGGTAATCTGAGCTGCTGAGTCACTGCTGGAAGAAGAGAGCACGGCAATCTGAGCTGCTGAGTCACTGCTAGAAGAAGGGAGCACGGCAATCTGAGCTGCTGAGTCACTGCTGGAAGAAGGGAGCATGGTAATCTGATCTGCTGAGTCACTGCTGTAAGAAGGGAGCACGGTAATCTGAGCTGCTGAGTCACTGCTGGAAGAAGGGAGCATGGTAATCTGATCTGCTGAGTCACTGCTGTAAGAAGGGAGCATGGTAATCTGATCTGCTGAGTCACTGCTGGAAGAAGGGAGCATGGTAATCTGATCTGCTGAGTCACTGCTGGAAGAAGGGAGCATGGTAATCTGATCTGCTGAGTCACTGCTATAAGAAGGGAGCAGGGTAATCTGAGCTGCTGAGTCACTGCTGGAAAAGGGAGCATGGTAATCTGAGCTGCTGAGTCACTGCTGTAAGAAGGGAGCAGGGTAATCTGAGCTGCTGGAAGAAGGGAGCATGGTAATCTGAGCTGCTGAGTCACTGCTGGAAGAAGAGAGCATGGTAATCTGAGCTGCTGAGTCACTGCTGGAATAAGGGAGCATGGTAATCTGAGCTGCTAAGTCACTACTGGGTATGGGGGGTTTGGGGGGGGAGCAGGGTGACCTCTGCTGGATGGGGGGGGGGCAGAAAAAGCTGCTGAGTCACTGCTGGGGATGGGGGGTTTGGGGGGGGGAGCAGGATGACCTCTGCTGGATGGGGGGGGGGGGGCAGAAAAAGCTGCTGAGTCACTGCTGGAAGAGGTTATCAGGATGTTCTGAGCTGCTGAGAGAACAACTTGACCCACTTTAGTGCTTCTGTTTCAAAGTCTGAGAATAAATGCAGCAGCTACAGAGGCCAGTAAGAATATGCAAACACTTGAATGTGCATAGACTAGGGTCGCCACCTTTTCTTCAAGTCAAACCCGAACACTTTAGCGGCGCACAGCAATTTTTTCTTTTTACAGTATAAACTATACATATGTTTTGCTATTAAATAACATTTCTAATCATATGAAGTTAATAAAACAAGAGTTCCCCTTTACATCAGAGTCCACAGAGTTCCCCTTTTACATCTGAACTCGCAGAGTTCCCTTTCACTGTAAGGGAGAACTCTGGGGACTCTAACATAAGGGATGCTCTGGAAACCCTGATTTAAGGAGGAACACTGAGAACTCCGATGTACGGAGCGGACTCTGATGTAAGGGGGAACACTGTGCCCTTTGGTGTAAAGGGGAACTCTGATGTAAGGGGTGCTCTGAGAACCCTGATATACCTTAGTGTACTCACTCAGAGGCAGGAGAGAGAAGGGGGGACACTTCAGTCACAGACAGGGATGGATGGTGAGCTCACTCACCCCTTGGCAGTCAGCACCTCTCATCCAGATGTTTCTGAGGCTGCTGGACTTCACATTTCCGGCGCCCACTTTCCTTTTCTGAGGCACAGCGCCAAGGAATGGAGTGTGGGCAGACACAGAGGGGTAGGGACAAGAGGAAGAGGTGCAGATTGAGCCCTCTCTCCTCTCCCGTCTGTGTGAACAGACACTCTCGGCTTAGACAGCTGCAGCCAGCAGCCCTGCTGGGAAGCCATAGTCCAGTCCAGGGGCGGACTGACCATTGAGCCACTCGGGCACTGCCCGAGGGCCCTGGGCCACTAGGGGGCCCCATCAGGGTTGCCAGCCTCAGTAAAACCAGGGACAGTATGTATAAATCTGTGTATTTTTTTTACATTTGTCTGTGTATACTGTATGTACATGTACAGTGGCTTGCGAAAGTATTCGGCCCCCTTGAACTTTTCAACCTTTTGCCACATTTCAGGTTTCAAACATAAAGATATAAAATTTTAATTTTTTGTGAAGAATCACCAACAAGTGGGACACAATTGTGAAGTGGAACGAAATCTATTGGATATTTTAAACTTTTTTAGCAATTAAAAAACTGAAAAGTGGTGCGTGCAAAATTATTCGGCCCCTTTACTTTCAGTGCAGCAAACTCACTCCAGAAGTTTAGCGAGGATCTCTGAATGATCCAATGTTGTCCTAAATGACTGATGGTGATAAATAGAATCCACCTGTGTGTAATCAAGTCTCTGTATAAATGCACCTGCTCTGTGATAGTCTCAGGGTTCTGTTGAAAGCGCAGAGAGCATCATGAAGACCAAGGAACACACCAGGCAGGTCCGTAATACTGTTGTGGAGAAGTTTAAAGCCGGATTTGGATACAAAAAGATTTCCCAAGCTTTAAACATCCCAAGGAGCACTGTGCAAGCAATCATTTTGAAATGGAAGGAGTATCAGACCACTGCAAATCTACCAAGACCTGGCTGTCCCTCTAAACTTTCAGCTCAGACAAGGAGAAGACTGATCAGAGATGCAGCCAAGAGGCCCATGATCACTCTGGATGAACTGCAGAGAACTACAGCTGAGGTGGGAGAGTCTGTCCATAGGACAACAATCAGTCGTACACGGCACAAATCTGGCCTTTATGGAAGAGTGGCAAGAAGAAAGCCATTTCTTAAAGATATCCATAAAAAGTCTCGTCTAAAGTTTGCCACAAGCCACCTGGGAGACACACCAAACATGTGGAAGAAGGTGCTCTGGTCCGATTAAACCAAAATCGAACTTTTTGGCCACAATGCAAAACGATATGTTTGGCGTAAAAGCAACACAGCTCATCACACTCAACACACCATCCCCACTGTCAAACATGGTGGTGGCAGCATCATGGTTTGGGCCTGCTTTTCTTCAGCGGGGACGGGGAAGATGGTTAAAATTGAGGGGAAGATGGATGCAGCCAAATACAGGACCATTCTGGATGAAAACCTGTTGGAGTCTGCAAAAGACCTGAAACTGGGACGGAGATTTATCTTCCAACAAGACAATGATCCCAAACATACAGCAAAATCTACAAAGGAATGGTTCACAAATAAACGTATCCAGGTGTTAGAATGGCCAAGTCAAAGTCCAGACCTGAATCCAATCGAGAATCTGTGGAAAGAGCTGAAAACTGCTGTTCACAAACGCTCTCCATCCAACCTCACTGAGCTCGAGCTGTTTTGCAAGGAAGAATGGGCAAGAATTTCAGTCTCTCGATGTGCAAAACTGATAGAGACATACCCCAAGCGACTTGCAGCTGTAATCGCAGCAAAAGGTGGCTCTACAAAGTATTAACGCAAAGGGGCCGAATAATTTTGCACGCCCCACTTTTCATTTTTTTTATTAGTTAAAAAAGTTTCAAAAATCCAAAAGATTTCGTTCCACTTCACAATTGTGTCCCACTTGTTGGTGATTCTTCACAAAAAATAAAAATTTTATATCTTTATGTTTGAAGCCTGAAATGTGGCAAAAGGTTGAAAAGTTCAAGGGGGCCGAATACTTTCGCAAGCCACTTTATGTGTATACTGTGTGTGTATATACTGTGTGGCCCCAAAATCTCTGATTGCCTGGGGGCCCCATAATCTCCTATTGCCCGGGAGCCCCATGAGTTATCAGTCCGCCCCTGGTCCAGTCTGAATAATGTGTCCGGGTTTCAGGCAGTCTGAAACCCGGATGCATGGTTCCAAACCCGAACTGTCCGGGTGAATCCCAGACAGATGGCAACCCTAGCATAGACTGTCCAAGTGAGTGCCCCCACTAACCAACAAGGATACCCAGAAAACAGGAGGTTCGGGAACACAGTTTTAGGAGATTTCCATACGAGTTGTCTTTTCAGTTTTAATAGCTGGGACAGAATCATGAATAATTTATATTCAAAGATCTACGTAGCTCTGCCAGTACTATCTACAGATAGTTTTCTGTCGGTCATTAAAATATAATACACTAACCGCTAGCATTAGATGATCATTATATCTATACTGCTGGAAAATGATCCACAACCAATTTCCTATCATCAAAGATAGAAAAAAAAAAGACATTCCGGGAAGTTCATGCCATTCAAAAGTTTGAGATAACCGGTGGAAGACGAACTTCAAATGGCTTCTTAATTGCTGCGAGTTACAGGCGGCGCTGACAATCGATGACAATCACGGCATTCTCAGTGTTTGGAGTCACTCCATTCACACAAACAAGCAGTCTATGGCTCAGATATTTAGATGTTTTTCTACAACACTTTTACTTTTGATAATTCAGAGACGGTTTCAAATTAGGTCTCATGTTCTCCTTTTTTTTTGACATTTGAAGATATCAGAGCAACTGAAAGCCAATTATGTCATATCTCTGGCTGAATATCAGATAATTGCTAGCTTTTAGATGCAAGATCGTAATTACATAGATTAACAGTGAGCGGCACAAAACAAAGTTGGGTAGATGAACTTTGTTTCAATTAGAGGAATGTCTCTCATCTTGATGAGGGTTATAAACAATTATATGTGCAATTTTTTTTTTCTTCATTAAAGACCACTTGTCATTTTACAGAACATTGTGTTCAGTGGATAAGAAGAATTGATAGGACCTTTCATTTTATTTATTTTTTAATGTTAGTGTGTTTTTGAAGTGATATTTTTTTTTTTTTTTTCTATTTTTTTTTTTTTTTTCCACTTCAGCGAAAATTTTCCTGAGAGACATTATATCAACTTTGTATGTCAAAATTTATCTCTTCCCATTTTTCACATCATTGTGGATTATTTCCGTCTTATCTTTATTTATTTTCCTTTCATGGGTCTTTTTTAATTACTCCAAAAACCAGAAAAAACCCTTATATAAATATTAAAACCACTATGTCTTTATTCTCTCTCAATCCCTCTTATCCCTTCCTACCCCCCCCCCCCCCTCCCCTATGTTTGGTCTACTCCCTTTTACATTATTTGTCATCTTGGCTCTACACCTGTTGTTTCTGTGTTATTTAAAGCGGAGTTCCGCCTGGGTAAAAAAAGAAGAACTAAAAGTCAGCAGCTATAAATACTGCAGCTGCTGACTTTTAATTTAAGGACACTCACCTGTCCTGGGAGCCCGCAATGTCGGCACCCAAAGCCGACCCGTCCCTTGGCGCCGGGTACAGGCACCTACCATCCTTACTAAGGGAAACAGGAAGAGAAGCCTTACGGCTTCACAGCCTGTTTTATACTGCTGAATGGTCCCTGCTGTCTTCTGGGTCCTGTGTGTCTCCCAGAAAGCAGCGGGGGGCGGACATTACATAGTTCTTTCCCTGGAGGCTTATTTTATTTATTTATTTCAGGTACTTGTATAGCGCCATCAATTTACGCAGCGCTTTACATATACATTGTACATTCACGTCAGTCCCTACCCTCAAGGAGCTTACACTCTAAGGTCCCTAACTCACATTCATACATACTAGGAACAATTTAGACAGGATCCAATTAACCTACCAGGTTGGAGCAGATTCCTGGATTTGACAGGTATTTGCTCCCCCCTCTCCCCATAAAGGTTCCAAACGTGGCACCGGAGGGGGGGGGGGGGGGTGGAATACGATCAGCAGAAATTCAATTTATCGCTGGAACTCCGCTTTAAACCAGGACCCTGCATTCACTATATTTGATCTCCCACAATACCACAAAAATGCAATTATTTTAGTAAATATAAAACTGCTAAATACCTTTTCTCCACAGCAGTATATAGCAGTCTTGTGACCTATCAGTTACTGGTAAAGCTTGTGGGAGGAGTTTTCAGTCTCCCTTGACCCTCTATCTCAGTGGTTCTCAACCCTCTAGTGCCGTGACCCCTTGATACATTTTCCATGTTGTGAGGACCCCTAACAGTAAAATTATTTTCGTAGCAAGGGTTATCAGCACCCAAGGCAAGACAAGTCATTTGCGCCCCTAACCCACGGACATTTAGCGCTCCCTTTGCCCCTTCCACTTGTACAGTTTTAAAACCCCTTATGGTACATTTTAGGATGTACCACTCTCTCTTTGTTCTCCTTTCTTTCCCTTTTATCTCTCTCTATCCTAATTTCTTGATTGTTTGCCCCATCCCTCTCTCAAGCCGTCTTTTTATTATTCTTTCTCTCCCCTTTTCTTTATTCCTCCCCCTCTTTTCCTCTACCTTCCATGTATTCTCTATTTTTATTCCTTCTCTTACGCCTTGGGTGGGGGGAATGGGATGAGTGGCAGTGCTGGGGGGAGTTCTGATCTGCCAATTTAGGTGCTCTTGATCAAGGTCATCTGCTGATCTGAGAACTGTAGTGGGGACTTTTAATGGCAACTCTAATCACAGGTAGTGTTACTCACTGTGTCTCCAGCTTCACTGTGTCTCCAGCTCTGTGGTGTCTCGCAGCAGTGACACCTATGCCAAAATCAGGAGATAGGGTCTCCTCCAGCCCCTACCATGTCACATTCCTCACCAGTCAGCTGACCTCTAGTCTCTTCCCCCACCCATGCCGTGAACTGAATGAACTGAATGAGCGGCTGGGAAGAGGCTGAGTGGGAGGCCGCGGGCTCCAGGAACAGCTCAGCTGTGCTCCCACAGGCTCCAGGGACAGCCCTGCTGGGTGGCCGCGAAAAGGATGGGAGAGTGGTGTGGGCTTTAGGAACAGCCCAGCATTTGGTGACCCCTGGCAAATCGTCAGCCGACCCCCGAGGGGGTCCCGACCCCCAGGTTGAGAACCACTGCTCTATCTGGACAGTGCTGATTGGCCCTGTGCTGATCAGGTGCGCTCTCCCAAGAAAAAAGAAAAACTCTCTAGCAATGCACACCAAACTGAGCATGTGCAGCCTGTCCCCGAGCTCTGTATTATCAGAAAATAATTAGGGCACAGTGGAAGAAGGGGAGGATCAGAGAGACAGGATCACACAGGCTTTATGCACAATGCAGAGGATTAAACCCTTAGTTTCCACAATAAGTATACCAAGCATTCTTTACTGCATATACAGACTGATTTTACTGTTGTGGGTTTAGTAACACTTTAAAATGGATGAAAACCCTCACACTGTTTAGAAAGTGCACCTCCTGTTAGGATTTTCTCTTCCTGATTGACCTGTGGGTGTGGATTCTTGCCATACACTGTGAGACAGCTGATTGGAGGAAAGGCACACACCCCCTCTCCACATAGGCAGAGACTTGCAGAGCTGTGCTGGGAATTGACCAGCTCTCTGCTAATCCACACTAAATTGCAATTACTGAAATGTACTGGAGATTTTAGTCGACTAAAACGTAGGACATTTTAGTTGACTAAAATGTACTGGAGATTTAGTCGACTAAATATGACTAAAACTAAAACAATTGCAGAAGATTAACCACTTCAATACAGGGCACTTATACACCTTCCTGCCCAGACCAATTTTCAGCTTTCAGTGCTGTCGCACTTTGAATGACAATTGCGCCCATTTGTACCCAAATTAAATTTTTATCATTTTGTTCCCACAAATAGAGCTTTCTTTTGGTGGTATTTGATCACTTCTGTGATTTTTATTTTTTGCGAAACAAATAAAAAAAGACCGAAAATTTTGAAAAAAATAAAAGTTTTGCTTTTCTGTTTAAAAATTTTGTAAATAAGTAAGTTTTCTCTTTCACTGATGGGCACTGATAAGGTGGTACTGACAGGCACTGATAAGGCGGCAGCGATGAGGTGGCACCAATGAGTGGGCACTGACGGGCACTAACGATGGGCACTGATATGCAGCACTGGTAGGCGGCACTGATGGGTGGCACTGATATGCAGCACTGATGGGCATTGATAGGCGGCACTGATGGGCACTCATAGGTGGCACTGGGTGGCACTGATGAGCACTGATAGGCGACACTGATGGGCACTGAAAGGCTGTAAAGATGGGTTCTTATGGGTGGCACTGATGGGCACTGATAGGTGGCACTGCTGGGCACTGATGGGCACTGATAGGCGGCACTGATGGGCACTGATTTGTGGCACTGATGGGCACTGATACGCGGCACTGATACGCGGCACTGATAGGCATCCCTGGTGGCACTGGCAGTGGTAGGCATTGGAGTGGGCACTGATTGGCAGCTGCCTGGGCATTGATTGGCAGCTGCCTTTGCACTGATTAGTATTTCCCTGGGGGTCTAGGGGGCATACCTCGTGGTCCAGTGTGGCTGGTTTCCCTGGTAGTCCTGGGCGGCTTCCCTGGTGGTCCTGGGTAGGATCCGAGGGGGGGCTGTGCTGATAAACAATCAGCACAGACCCCCCCTGTCAGGAGAGCAGCCGATCGGCTCTCCTCTACTCGCGTCTGACACAAGTGAGGAAGAGCCGATCACCGGCTCATCCTAATTACATCGTGATCAGCTGTGATTGGACACGGCTGATCACGTGGTAAAGAGTCTCCGTCAGAGACTCTTTACCTGGATCGGTGTTGCGGGGTGTCAGACTGACACCCCGCAACAACGATCGCCGCGATGCGCGCTCCCAGGGGCGCACAGCAGCTCCATATCCTGCGGACGTCATATGACGCCCAGTCAGGATATTGAAACCACTTTGCCGCCGTCATTCTGCTATATGGCGGGCGGCAAGTGGTTAAAATGGGACTAAAACTAAAATGCCATTTTAGTCCTAAGGCTAACATTAACACTGTATTCCACTTCCTGGCTGGAGGAGGCCCAGCATTATTTAGCATCAATTTATTGTATTTCACTTCTTTCAATCATGGAGGCTTAGCATCACATGTGGGCATTACCTAGGGCAGTCTACATGCAAATACTGTCTGCCTGCAGGTGGTGTGGTGGTAAACATTCCCCGTGACTGTAAGCCCACCAGGTTCTTTCAGAACTTCTTGAAGCTTGTCGAAAACCTGTTGAAGCCTGCTAGCAGCTTGCTTAAAGTGGCAAATAACACTCCAATTAGGATCTGTGTTCAACGTTTACAAACTGGAGCCGAATAGTACTTTAAAAGCTTCGACAAAGCTCTGCAAATGCTTTGGTAAAGCTTGCTGCTCACAGTGGTACAAGCTGAAGCCCTTATGAAACAGGCCTTACTAAATTAAGCCCTGTCGGACAAATAGTGCGGGTCTCATGCATGTCCTAAGTAAACTCTTCCTCTTCCATACCATCAGTTAAGTCGAAGGCCTCTGTGATGCTGGTTTTCTTCCAGTTGCTATGGGAGATGGACCACTAGTGAGGGGGCCCAGGAAGCGACCACCTTGCTACCGGAATATGCCTCACCTTCCCTGTGTACCATGCCTCGACTGGTTGCCTTGCCTCTTCTGTTGTGTACTTAGTTACCTATAGTAACAACCTTGCTCTCCTTTAGCATGCTTGCCTGGCACATTCACTTGACACAGTAGTGTTATGTACTTCATACCCCTCTAGTGCTATTACAGGCCCAGAAGCAGCTTAGCATATCTGCCATATGACACTCATGCACCCCTTTAGCAACTTCACACCAGGCTTAACACTGCTAATAAGCTTTACTGAAAGTCCTGAAGAGTAACAGCACAAGTGCAAAAAAGTCCAGAACCAAAATCCTAACCCTGACTGTCTTTTTAGTGGCTGCCCAGGCATACCTTTGAAAGGGGAAAGTCCATTAACTAGTGGAAATCCATACCTGGCAGTGCTCCAGTCTCTTGTGGGACTACAAGGCACAGCAGATTCCTGTGCAGGCTCCTCTCTCCCTCCACGCAGGCGACTGCTGGCTGAAAAGGGTTATATCTCCTAGATTGTAAGCTAATGAGCAGGGCCCTCTGATTCCTCCTGTATTGAATTGTATTGCAACTGTACTGTCTGCCCTCATGTTGTAAAGCGCTGTACAAACTGTTGGCGCTATATAAATCCTGTATAATAAAAACCTTCCTCTGTATGCCTCTTGCTGCTTCCCATGTGGCAGGATTCGTCTGGGCAGAGCCTTCCCCCTTTTTATATGATACAGGGAGGAGGGCAAAGCCCTGCAAAAAGCCTGAAAGCCAATAGAGATAGCATTAACCCTTCCCTAACCTGGGCACACTAGCCAACTTTAAAGTGTTATTAAACCCTCAACAGTAAAATCAGTCTGTATATTCAGTAAAGCATGCTTGTTATACTCATTGTGGAACCTAAGGGGTTAATCCTCCGCATTGTTTACAAAGGCTGTTTGATCCTGTCTTCCCCAATCCATCTCCCGATAAGACAGGGTCTTTGGAGTCACTCTGCACATGCTCAGTTTGGTGCGTAACGGAGCTCTCTTTTTTCTTGGGAGGGTGCATGTAATCGGCCCAGGACCAATCAGCACTGTTCAGAAAGAGGATCAGGGGTCTTGCAGCCTCATAGGACAGTCAGAGGAGAATGAAAACATCTCCTACAAGCTTTAACCAGAAACTGATAGAAGTCACAAGACTGCTATATACTGCTGATGAGAAAAGGTATTTAGCAGTTTATATTTACTAAAATAATTGCATTTCCATGTTCTGTGTACTGTGGGAGACCAGATATAGTGAATGCCGGGTCCTGGGTTTGGTAACACTTTAAGCTTGTGCTACATCCACAGACAGCAATTTAATAAGCAAGCGGCTACATCCGAACCATGCCATAAATGTTGAAAAGTAGCTGCCCTCTAACAGCAAGCATTGTGTATTGATCCATGCGGCTCGGTACACTACATCTGTCCAGGTATTTAGAAGGCGTTTGTCAGAGGTCAGAGCCAGCAGCCCATCGCCTCCCTCTACTGGTAGAGTAGATGCAGTGCTCATACATAGGTGAGTGGCTAGGAGTGGGATCGGTCCTTAGCTCTGACTGTGTGACTCGGTTTCACTTTTTAGTTTTCCCCGCCAGGAATGCTGTTCTTACAAGTGTGACTCAGATTTTCTTCTTATGTTAGTGTCAAGCTGTCAGCACAGCACGATTGCCTCTCTCCTGTGTGCATGCCTTTCTTATTTCTACTTCATGTTTCTGAAAACAAGAGCCTAACAACCCCATCACTTACTAACACAGCCGGGATCACAAGAGTTATGGAAAATACTAAAATTGTGATATAGAAATGCAAAATCAACAATTAGCGAAAGAGCAATTATACAAAAAAAAAACCTATAAATTTTTTTCCAAACTATGCCAACTTCTTATAATTGAAGCCTAATTGAACTTGTTGATAAAATCAGCTAAATGCAGTTATATATATATATATATATATATATTTTTTTTTTTTTTTTTTCCAGTCGGGCAACATTTGTGGGCCATTCACCATTTTTTTTTTTTTTTTGGTGGCAAAAAATGGTTCCTTCCTGCTCGTTCTGCCCCACTTTTGTGCAATTTTTCTATGTTGTATTGAACCGCATCAGGTTATTATTGTTCAGTAGTATGCTGACATCTAGTGGAGGTTTGGGGCCACTATAACTTGTTTACTTATTTGGTATCTCCTTCTGTCCTCACTTCCTGTTTAGTACTAGTTAGCTCAGTCCACACTAGACCCTCCCCATTCATGTTCCCTCAGTCAGTGTTAGTACTTCATCGAAACAGGGCTTAGGAAAGTCATTGGGGGTTATTTACTAAAGGCAAATCCACTTTGCACTGAAAGTGCACTTGGAAGTGCAGTCGCTGTAGATCCGAGGGGGGACATGCAAGGAAAAAAAAAACGAGTATTTTAGCTTGCACATGATTGGATGATAAAATCAGCAGAGCTTCCCCTCATTTCAGATCTACCCCTCAGAGTTACAGCGACTGCACTTCCAAGTGCACTTCCAGTGCAATTTTAAGTGTACACTTGTAGTGCAAAGTGGATTTGCCTTTTGTAAATAACCCCCACTGCCTCCTTACACTTCAAGAGACTGGAACAACATCATCTTTACTGCAATTAGCTCAAGTAGAATTGTAATGGATCCAACTTCTGCATCTTATTGAAGAGTTTTGCTGCCTGTAGATGGTGCCAAGTCAGCAGGTTATCACCCTGTCCAGACAGACTGGTCTATGGAGATATGTCATTGCATAAAACAGCATTTAAAACAGAACACTACTGCAGCCCCCATGTAATGGTGAGTAAATGCTGTTTAGTTCAGTAGTAATCCTAGCTGAGTCTGGCAGCATGAGGCACTTAAAGTAGGAGTAAACTCCCACCTCTGACTTTTACCTATAAGTAAGCCTATAATAAGGCTTACCTATAGGTAGTGTAAATATCTCCTAAATGTGCACCGTTTAGGAGATATTTACTATACATGCAGCCAGTGACATCACTGGCACACGTGCTCTCAAGGAACGGCCACCCGGGACGTCACCCAGGAGTGACGTCATCGCAGGCTCCGGTCAGGCACACAGCCAGAGTCCGTGAACCCAGAAGGAAGATCGGTGAAGATGGGAGCGCCTGCAATGTAACAGCTCGGCGCTGGATGGCCCTCGTTTTAAAGTAATTTGCGATGCATTCTAGCACATTATGCCTTTACCTTGCAGGGTACAAAAGAAAAAAAACTTCCAGCAGTTTACTACCGCTTTAAAGTGGATGTAAACCCAATGTCATCCTTTCTAAACTCCTGCCATAGTGGTTATCTATAAGGATATACAGGCCTCCTGCATGTATCTTTACCTGTCAAATGTCCCCTCTGTCTGTTATGAGACCCAAAAAACTGCAGATTCTGTGGGCGGGTCTGTTGTCTTGAGCTCGGTGGGTGGAGTCGTGATGTCAGTAGACTCCCCGCCCACCTCTACACTCCCCTTGTCCATATACATCTTCTCCTGTATATTTCTAACACTGAACTTCTGCTATGATCTCTAACATCCAGTGAAAAGACAGGAAAGTAACCACATGACTTCAGCATGCCAAATCATGCTGAGGTGTGTAACAGCCAATCCTTGCAGAGCTGCTGAAGAAAGGAGTGGGGGAGGGAATTAAAAAATAATGCATGTCTTAGGCTAGTGCACGAGATATGTAAATCACCTGTCACTCACAGCAAGGGGGAGGATTTGACAAAGTTTTTCTCAGTTTGTCATGATTTATCTCACTGAAAAATAAAAGAGGATTGCTCAGAGATGGATTAATTCTTTGAGGCAAGACTGGGCTCAAATGATAGGAAATCTTATACTCTACATTATGACATCAAAAAAGAAATAAAAAAATTTGGGTTTACATCCACTTTAAGGTAATACAGGGAAAGCATGTGCCCTGAGGAAAGGAATGAAATGCCAATGGCCATCATTCAACCCAAAAAAGACTGGTGACATCTAATAGAAGAAAGGATTTACTGGAGGGGGTGGTCAGCTCCAGGCTATAAAAAAAAAGAATTGTAACAAAATACTATTTTTTGTTATTTTTACTTTTTCCGCATTATGTAATTTTTTTTCTTCTTATTTCTTAAATACTGGAGTTCTACTTTAAACTGTGTATTCTTATTTTGCCAGGAAAGGATATGGAAGACACAGGAAGTCTTCTTACTTGATAAGCTGCACTAATACTTATTGTCCTATGAAGCCATTACTGATTCAGCAAGTCCTTTATGCCATAATAATAAGACTGAAGAGTCACAGCGGAGTAATGGTTTTATACAATATTATATTTATATTTGCAAGAAAATCTTTTTCATACAGAGCAAGTTTCTGAGTGATATTATCCATCATAGCGCAGTTGGTCTAGAGCTCCGGGAAGATAAAAATGGCAAGTGATTCTCTGCGCTCGTGTAAAACTATTATACAACGAGCTGCACAAGATGGATTATGAGACACGTCTCCGCATGAAACTGGAGTTCATAAAATAATCTGCACTCGGCTGATGAATTGTTTTGTCATTTCTGAATTTTTCTAGCAAAACAGCTTTAAAGACCCAGCGAAAAGAGGGCCAATGTCTAATGTAATGATGGCGATGGACAAGTTTGTTTTTAATCATAAGTCAACATTAAAAGTGAAGCGATCCTCTAAATTCAAATAATTTGCAGTATTAAGTTTAGGATTTTTGAAGAACTTTCATGCAATTTTTGTTGCATGTACAAGTTTCACATAAATGCTAGCGACAGGGCATGCAATGAGAAATGAAGATTTGTAAGCTCACCTTGACCCTACCCTTTATAATGGGGCAGCACTGTGGTTAGCACTTCCCCCTGGCAGCACTGTGGTTCGAACTACCTGCCTGGAGTTTACATGTTCTCCCTGTGACTGTGTGGGTATCTTCCCACACTCCAAGGACATGCTGGTAAGTTAACCTTTTCAGCCTCGGAAGATTTGGCTGCTGAATGGCCGGGCCACTTTTTGCGATTCGGCACTGCGTTGCTTTAACTGACAATTGCACGGGCGTGCGGCGCTGTTCCCAAATAAAATTGAAGTCTTTTTTTTCACAAAAATAGAGCTTTCTTTTGGTGGTATTTGATCATCTCTGCGGTTTTTATTTTTTGCGCTATAAACAAAAAAAGAGTGACAATTTGGAAAAAAAACACAATATTTTGTACTTTTTGCTATAATAAATATCCCCATTTTTTTTTCAAAAAAAGCTCATTTTAGTTTAGGCCGATATGTATTCTACATATTTTTGGTAATAAAAATCGCAATAAGCATATATTGATTGGTTTGTGCAAAAGTTATAGTGTCTACAAAATAGGCGATAGATTTATAGCATTTTTATTATTTATTTATTTTTTTTACTAGTAATGGCGGTGATCTGCAATTTTTATTGGGACTGCGACATTATGGCGACATTTTGACACATTTTTGGGACCATTGGCATTAACCACTTGACGACCGCCTCACGCCGATGTACGTCGGCAAAGTGGCACGGACAGGCAAAATCACGTACAGTAGAACATGCCAGGCACACAAAACACCCCGATCCCCCCCCCCCGATCGCCCCCCGATCCCCCCCCAATCACCCCCCCCCCCCTGTCACAAACTGACACCAGCAGTTTTTTTTTTTTTTTTTCTGATTACTGCATTGGTGTCAGTTTGTGACAGTTAGTGTTAGGACAGTGAGTATTACCCCCCTTTAGGTCTAGGGTACCCCCCTAACCCCCCCTAATAAAGTTTTAACCCCTTGATAACCCCCTGTCACCAGTGTCACTAAGCGATCATTTTTCTGATCGCTGTATTAGTGTCGCTGGTGACGCTAGTTAGGGACATAAATATTTAGGTTCGCCGTCAGCGTTTTATAGCGTCAGGGACCCCCATATACTACCGAATAAATGTTTTAACCCCTTGATTGCCCCCTAGTTAACCCTTTCACCACTGATCACCGTATAACCGTTACGGTTGACGCTGGTTAGTTTGTTTAATTTTTATAGTGTCAGTGCACCCGCCGTTTATTACCGAATAAAGGTTTAGCCCCCTGATCGCCCGGCGGTGATATGCGTCGCCCCAGGCAGCGTCAGATTAGCGCCAGTACCGCTAACACTGACGCACGCAGCATACACCTCCCTTAGTGGTATAGTATCTGAACGCATCAATATCTGATCCGATCAGATCTATACTAGCGTCCCCAGCAGTTTAGGGTTCCCAAAAACGCAGTGTTAGCGGGATCAGCCCAGATACCTGCTAGCACCTGCGTTTTGCCCCTCCGCCCGGCCCAGCCCAGCCCACCCAAGTGCAGTATCGATCGATCACTGTCACTTACAAAAGACTAAACGCATAACTGCAGCGTTCGCAGAGTCAGGCCTGATCCCTGCGATCGCTAACAGTTTTTTTGGTAGTATTTTGGTGAACTGGCAAGCACCAGCCCCAGACAGGGTCAGGTTAGCGCCAGTACCGCTAACACCCACGCACGCAGCATAGGGTTGCCACCTGTCCGGGATTCACCCGGACAGTACGGGGTTTTGAAACATGTGCCCGGGTCTCTGCCCGCCTGAGACCCGGGCACATTATTCATTTCAGACCCGTGGCTCCCTGTGCCGAAGCTGTGTCATCAGTGCGGCCGTGGAATTCGGGTCCGTAGCGCCGCCTTAGCGCTGCTGCTCCCGCTCAGCTGTCTGAGTGCAGGACGGAGTCGGGACACAGAGGCGGAGCCTCAATGTTACCGGCCGGGTGCTCTCCTCCAATCCTCTGGCTGCCAGCAGAAGAGACAAGGAGGTGGGCGGAGCCTCCCCATTCCCTGCTGGAATGTGTGCACAGATCGCGCTGGGACTGGAGCCCAGCTGTAAGGTAATTTTTACCATCCATGTCAGGATTTCAAAGTACTCTCACCTCTCCCCCCCCCCACCATACACTATACATACATACACCCCCCTCCCCCCACCATACACTATACATACATACATACATACATACATACATACACCCCCCACCATACACTATACATACATACATACATACATACACCCCCCTCCCCCACCATACACTATACATACATACATATATACATACACCCCCCACCATACACTATACATACATACATATATACATACACCCCTCACCCACCATACACTATACTATACATATATACATACACCCCCCTCCCCCCACCATACACTATACATACATATATACATACACCCCCCTCCCCCCACCATTACACTATACATTACATATACACATACACCCCCTCCCCCACCATACACTATACATACATACATACATACATACATACATACATACACCCCCCTCCCCCCACCATACACTATACATACATATATACATACACCCCCCCTCCCCCCACCATACACTATACATACACCCCCCCTCCCCCCACCATACACTATACATACATACACCCCCCCTCCCCCACCATACACTATACATACACCCCCCTCCATACACTATACATACACCCCCTCCCCCCACCATACACTATACATACACCCCCCCTCCCCCCACCATACAATATACATACACCCCCCCTCCCCCCACCATACACTATACATACATATATACATACGCCCCCCTCCCCCCACCATACACTATACATACATATATACATACGCCCCCCTCCCCCCACATACACTATACATACATATATACATACACCCCCCTCCCCCCACCATACACTATACATACATATATACATACACCCCCCTCCCCCCACCATACACTATACATACATATATACATACACCCCCCTCCCCCCACCATACACTATACATACATATATACGTACACCCCCCTCCCCCCCACTATACACTATATATACAGTTCTGCTGGCCGCCTCCCATATTTCATCTATCCATATAGTTCTCTCTCTCCCCCCCCCCCATACACCATCCATATATACAGCCCCCCCCATATATACAGTCCCCCTAATATATATAGTCCTCCCCCCATACACCATCCATATATCCAGTCCCCCCCATATACACAGTCCTCCCCCCATACACCATCCATATATACAGTCCTCCCCCCATATATACAGTCCTCTCCATATATACAGTCCCCTCCATATATACAGTTCTCCACCCCCCTATATACCATCTATAGATACTGTTCTCCACCCCCCCATACATCATCCATATATACAGTTCTCACCGGGTGACACAGTCCACTGCTCTACTGACACCGTCCTCTGCTCTACTGACACCGTCCTCTGCTCTACTGACACCGTCCACTGCTCTACTGACACCATCCACTGCCCTACTGACACCATCCACTGCCCTACTGACACCGTCCACTGCCCTTCTGACACCGTCCACTGCCCTACTGACACCGTCCACTGCCCTACTGACACCGTCCACTGCTCTACTGACACCGTCCACTGCCCTACTGACACCGTCCACTGCCCTACTGACACCGTCCACTGCCCTACTGACACCGTCCACTGCCCTACTGACACCTTCCACTGCTCTACTGACACCTTCCACTGCTCTACTGACACCTTCCACTGCTCTACTGACACCGTCCACTGCCCTACTGACACCGTCCACTGCCCTTCTGACGCCGTCCACTGCCCTACTGACGCCTTCCACTGCTCTACTGACGCCGTCCACTGCTCTACTGACACCGTCCACTGCCCTACTGACACCGTCCACTGCCCTACTGACACCGTCCACTGCCCTACTGACACCGTCCACTGCCCTACTGACACCTTCCACTGCCCTACTGACACCTTCCACTGCTCTACTGACACCGTCCACTGCCCTACTGACACCGTCCACTGCCCTACTGACACCGTCCACTGCTCTACTGACACCGTCCACTGCCCTACTGACACCGTCCACTGCCCTACTGACACCGTCCACTGCCCTACTGACACCGTCCACTGCCCTACAGACACCGTCCACTGCTCTACTGACACCGTCCACTGCTCTACTGACACCGTCCACTGCTCTACTGACACCGTCCACTGCTCTACTGACACCGTCCACTGCCCTACTGACACCGTCCACTGCCCTACTGACACCGTCCACTGCCCTACTGACACCGTCCACTGCCATACTGACACCGTCCACTGCCCTACTGACACCTTCCACTGCTCTACTGACACCGTCCACTGCCCTACTGACACCGTCCACTGCCCTATTGACACCGTCCACTGCTCTACAGACACCGTCCACTGCTCTACTGACACCGTCCACTGCCCTACTGACACCGTCCACTGCCCTACTGACACCGTCCACTGCCCTACTGACACCGTCCACTGCCCTACTGACACCGTCCACTGCTCTACAGACACCGTCCACTGCTCTACTGACACCGTCCACTGCTCTACTGACACCGTCCACTGCTCTACTGACACCGTCCACTGCTCTACTGACACCGTCCACTGCCCTACTGACACCGTCCACTGCCCTACTGACACCATCCACTGCCCTACTGACACCATCCACTGCCCTACTGACACCTTCCACTGCCCTACTGACACCTTCCACTGCCCTACTGACACCTTCCACTGCTCTACTGACACCTTCCACTGCCCTACTGACACCTTCCACTGCCCTACTGACACCATCCACTGCCTTCCTGACACCATCCACTGCCTTCCTGACACCATCCACTGCCCTACTGACACCATCCACTGCCCTACTGACACCATCCACTCTACTGACACCATCCACTGCCCTACTGACACCATCAACTGCCATACTGACACCTTCCACTGCCCTACTGACACCATCAACTGCTCTACTGACACCGTCCACTGCTCTACTGACACCGTCCACTGCTCTACTGACACCGTCCACTGCTCTACTGACACCGTCCACTGCTCTACTGACACCGTCCACTGCTCTACTGATACCGTCCACTGCTCTACTGACACCTTCCACTGCCCTACTGACACCGTCCACTGTCCTACTGACACCGTCCACTGCCTTCCTGACACCGTCCACTGCCCTACTGACACCGTCCACTGCCCTACTGACACCATCCATCTACTGACACCTTCCACTGCCCTACTGACACCATCCACTGCCCTACTGACACCATCCACTGCCATACTGACATCATCAACTGCTCTACTGACACCATCCACTGCCCTACTGGCTGACAGTGTCCGCTTTTAAGGTAGGCTATTTTCATATTTTAACGGACATTTCTTTTATTAATCGAATCATATTTTATGGGTACACTAATGCTTTTGTTTTATTTAACCATGCCCCTTTAAGTCCCCCCCCACTGATGCAATTGGGCCACAGCCACTTTTCACTGTAGCACACCTCATTACTACTCTCTTTGGGTAACCCAAGGTATTTTACAATCATATAGCATGTACTACAAAAAAATTGCCGTGCGCCGCAAAAGTGTTCGGGTTTGGCTTGAAGAAAAGGTGGCAACCCTAACGCAGCATACGCCTCCCTTAGTGGTATAGTATCTGAACGGATCAATATCTGATCCGATCAGATCTATACTAGTGTCCCCAGCAGTTTAGGGTTCCCAAAAACGCAGTGTTAGCGGAATCAGCCCAGATACCTGCTAGCACCTGCGTTTTGCCCCTCCGCCCGGCCCAGCCCACCCAAGTGCAGTATCAATCGATCACTGTCACTTACAAAACACTAAATGCATAACTGCAGCGTTCACAGAGTCAGGCCTGATCCCTGCGATCGCTAACAGTTTTTTTGGTAGTATTTTGGTGAACTGGCAAGCACCAGCCCCAGGCAGCGTCAGGTTAGCGCCAGTACCGCTAACACCCACGCACGCACCGTACACCACCCTTAGTGGTATAGTATCTGAACGGATCAATATCTGATCCGATCAGATCTATACTAGCATCCCCAGCAGTTTAGGGTTCTCACAAACGCAGTGTTAGTGGGATCAGCCCAGATACCTGCTAGCACCTGCGTTTTGCCCCTCCGCCCGGCCCAGCCCAGCCCACCCAAGTGCAGTATCGATCGATCACTGTCACTTACAAAAGACTAAAACGCATAACTGCAGCGTTCGCAGAGTCAGGCCTGATCCCTGCGATCGCTAACAGATTTTTTGGTAGCGTTTTGGTGAACTGGCAAGCGCCAGCGGCCTAGTACACCCCGGTCGTAGTCAAACCAGCACTGCAGTAACACTTGGTGACGTGGCGAGTCCCATAAGTGCAGTTCAAGCTGGCGAGGTGGCAAGCACAAGTAGTGTCCCGCTGCCACCAGAAAGACAAACACAGGCCCGTCGTGCCCATAGTGCCCTTCCTACTGCATTCGCCAATCCTAATTGGGAACCCACCGCTTCTGCAGCGCCCGTACTTCCCCCATTCACATCCCCAACCAAATGCAGTCGGCTGCATGAGAGGCATTTTCTTTATGTCCTCCCGAGTACCCCTACCCAGCGAACGCCCCCAAAAAAGATATTGTGTCTGCAGCTAGCGCGGATATAGGCGTGACACCCGCTATTATTGTCCCTCCTGTCCTGACAATCCTGGTCTTTGCATTGGTGAATGTTTTGAACGCTACCATTCACTAGTTGAGTATTAGCGTAGGGTACAGCATTGCACAGACTAGGCACACTTTCACAGGGTCTCCCAAGATGCCATCGCATTTTGAGAGACCCGAACCTGGAACCGGTTACAGTTATAAAAGTTAGTTACAAAAAAAGTGTAAAAAAAAAAAAAAAAAATATATATATATATAAAATAAAAAAAAATAGTTGTCGTTTTATTGTTCTCTCTCTCTCTATTCTCTCTATTGTTCTGCTCTTTTTTACTGTATTCTATTCTGCAATGTTTTATTGTTATTATGCTTTATCATGTTTGCTTTTCAGGTATGCAATTTTTTATACTTTACCGTTTACTGTGCTTTATTGTTAACCATTTTTTTGTCTTCAGGTACGCCATTCACAACTTTGAGTGGTTATACCAGAATGATGCCTGCAGGTTTAGGTATCATCTTGGTATCATTCTTTTCAGCCAGCGGTCGGCTTTCATGTAAAAGCAATCCTAGCGGCTAATTAGCCTCTAGACTGCTTTTACAAGCCGTGGGAGGGAATGCCCCCCAACCACCGTCTTCCGTGTTTTTCTCTGGCTCTCCTGCCTCAACAGGGAACCTGAGAATGCAGCCGGTGATTCAGCCAGCTGACCATAGAGCTGATCAGAGACCAGAGTGGCTCCAAACATCTCTATGGCCTAAGAAACCGGAAGCTACGAGCATTTTATGACTTAGATTTCGCTGGATGTAAATAGCGCCATTGGGAAATTGGGGAAGCATTTTATCACACCGATCTTGGTGTGGTCAGATGCTTTGAGGGCAGAGGAGAGATCTAGGGTCTAATAGACCCCAATTTTTTCAAAAAAGAGTACCTGTCACTACCTATTGCTATCATAGGGGATATTTACATTCCCCGAGATAACAATAAAAATGATTAAAAAAAAATAAAAATGAAAGGAACAGTTTAAAAATAAGATAAAAAAGCAAAAAATAATAAAGAAAAAAAAAAAAAAAAAAAAAAAGCACCCCTGTCGCCCCCTGCTCTCGCACTAAGGCGAACGCAAGCGGCGGTCTGGCGTCAAATGTAAACTGCAATTGCACCATGCATGTGAGGTATCACCGCGAAGGTCAGATCGAGGGCAGTAATTTTTGCAGTAGACCTCCTCTGTAAATCTAAAGTGGTAACCTGTAAAGGCTTTTAAAGGCTTTTAAAAATGTATTTATTTTGTTGCCACTGCACGTTTGTGCGCAATTGTAAAGCATGTCATGTTTGGTATCCATGTACTCGGCCTAAGATCATCTTTTTTATTTCATCAAACATTTGGGCAATATAGTGTGTTTTAGTGCATTAAAATTTAAAAAAGTGTGTTTTTTCCCCAAAAAATGCGTTTGAAAAATCGCTGCGCAAATACTGTGTGAAAAAAAAAAATGAAACACCCACCATTTTAATCTGTAGGGCATTTGCTTTAAAAAAATATATAATGTTTGGGGGTTCAAAGTAATTTTCTTGCAAAAAAAAAAAAACTATTTCATGTAAACAATAAGTGTCAGAAAGGGCTTTTTCTTCAAGTGGTTAGAAGAGTGGGTGATGTGTGACATAAGCTTCTAAATGTTGTGCATAAAATGCCAGGACAGTTCAAACCCCCCCCCAAATGACCCCATTTTGGAAAGTAGACACCCCAAGCTATTTGCTGAGAGGCATGTCGAGTCCATGGAATATTTTATATTGCGACACAAGTTGCGGGAAAGAGACAATTTTTTTTTTTTTTTCACAAAATTGTCACTAAATGATATATTGCTCAAACATGCTATGGGAATATGTGAAATTATACCCCAAAATACATTCTGCTGCTTCTCCTGAGTACGGGGATACCACATGTGTGAGACTTTTTGGGAGCCTAGCCGCGTACGGAACCCCGAAAACCAAGCACCGCCTTCAGGCTTTCTAAGGGCGTGAATTTTTGATTTCTCTCTTGACTGCTTATCAGTTTCGGAGACCATGGAATGCCCAGGTGGCACAAACCCCCCCCAAATGACCCCATTTTGGAAAGTAGACACCCCAAGCTATTTGATGAGAGGTATAGTGAGTATTTTGCAGACCTCACTTTTTGTCACAAAGTTTTGAAAATAGAAAAAAGAAAAAAAAAAAAGTTTTTTCTTGTCTTTCTTCATTTTCAAAAACAAATGAGAGCTGCAAAATACTCACCATGCCTCTCAGCAAATAGCTTGGGGTGTCTACTTTCCAAAATGGGGTCATTTGGGGGGGTTTTGTGCCACCTGGGCATTCCATGGCCTCCGAAACTGTGATAGGCAGTGAAGAGTGAAATCAAAAATTTTCACCCTTAGAAATCCTGAAGGCGGTGATTGGTTTTCGGGGTCCCGTACACGGCTAGGCTCCCAAAAAGCCCCACACATGTGGTATCCCCGTACTCAGGAGAAGTAGCTAAATGTATTTTGGGGTGCAATTCCACATATGCCCATGGCCTGTGTGAGCAATATATCATTTAGTGACAACTTTGTGCAAAAAAAAAAAAAAAAATGTGTCACTTTCCCGCAACTTGTGTCAAAATATAAAATATTCCACGGACTCAATATGCCTCTCTGGAAATAGCTTGGGGTGTCTACTTTCCAAAATGGGGTCATTTGGGGGGGTTTTGTGCCACCTGGGCATTCCATGGCCTCCGAAACTGTGATAGGCAGTAAAGAGTGAAATCATAAATTTACGCCCTTAGAAATCCTGAAGGCGGTGATTGGATTTCGGGGCCCCGTACGCGGCTAGGCTCCCAAAAAGTCCCACACATGTGGTATCCCCATATTCAGGAGAAGCAGCAGAATGTATTTTGGGGTGCAATTCCACATAGGCCCATGGCCTGTGTGAGCAATATATCATTTAGTGACAACTTTTTGTAAATATTTTTTTTTTTTTTTTTTTTGTCATTATTCAATCACTTGGGACAAAAAAAAATAAATATTCAATGGGTTCAACATGCCTCTCAGCAATTTCCTTGGGGTGTCTACTTTCCACAATGGGGTCATTTGGGGGGGTTTTGTACTGCCCTGCCATTTTAGCACCTCAAGAAATGACATAGGCAGTCATAAACTAAAAGCTGTGTAAATTACAGAAAATGTACCCTAGTTTGTAGACGCTATAACTTTTGCGCAAACCAATAAATATACGCTTATTGACATTTTTTTTACCAAAAACATGTGGCCGAATACATTTTGGCCTAAATGTATGACTAAAATTGAGTTTATTGGATTTTTTTTATAACAAAAAGTAGAAAATATCATTTTTTTTCAAAATTTTCGGTCTTTTTCCATTTATAGCGCAAAAAATAAAAACCGCAGAGGTGATAAAATACCATCAAAAGAAAGCTCTATTTGTGGGAAGAAAAGGACGCAAATTTCGTTTGGGTACAGCATTGCATGACTGCGCAATTAGCAGTTAAAGCGACGCAGTGCCAAATTGGAAAAAGACCTCTGGTCCTTAGGCAGCATAATGGTCCGGGGCTCAAGTGGTTAATACAGAGATCAGTGCTATAAAAATGCACTAATTACTGTATATATGTCACTGACAGGGAAGGGGTTAACACTAGGGGGCGATCAAGGGGTTAAACGTGTTCCTTCTCTGTGTTCTAAATGAAGGGGGGAGGGGACTGTCTAGGGGAGATGACAGATCGCTGTTCATACTTTGTATGAACACACGATCAGTCTCTTCTCCCCTCGGAGAATTGGGATTTGTGTATTTACACACACAGATCCCGGTTCTCGGTGTATGTCATGAGTGGTTGCAGGAGCCCGACGGTCATCGCGCCCGCCGGGCACTCGCATCGGCTCCGGGGGCAAGGACGCCCCTAGTGGCCACAGGGCGAAGCGACGTAACATAACGTCATTTCGCCCAGCCGTGCCATTCTGCCGCAGGAAAACTGCAGCGGCTGGTCGGCAAGAGGTTAATTGGCTCCTGTCTACATTGGCCCTAGTATGTATAAATGTGAGTTAGGGACCTTAGATTGTAAGCTCCTTGAGGGCAGGGACTGCGATTGCACAATACCAAGAGCAATACTCCTGCACATACATGAATGGGCCCAATAGTGACTGTTCCATCATGCCCATATGGATGTGCCTCCGTAACCTTGTGACCTTGCTGTCCTCTAGGACTGGGGTTGTCTTTACAGCACTGCACAAATGAATAAAGAAAAAGAGCACACTAACCTAGTGCATTATCCAATAAATATTTATTTAAAAATGGTAAACAATTAAAATCTACTCACAAACACAGATGATAAAAAACGCTCATCAAGCCACACAGACTACCTGGCACCACCAGTATAGGGGAGGACACAGCCTTGGTTCCCACTGGCAGACGAGTTTCGAAGGAAAATCCTTCTTCTTCGGAGCAAACCTAAAACCTTTTGGCTCTGAAGATTTTTTTCTCACCTGTGTTTGTGAGTAAATTTTAATTGTTTACCATTTTTTTAATAAATATTTGTTGGATAATGCACTAGGCCAGTGCTCCCTTTTTCTTTTATTCTTTTATTAATTTCTGCAGTTGAATGTACAATATACAATATATGTAATAAGTGCTGCATAAATTGTCAGTGCTATATAAATACCTGTAATAAAGAAATAATAGCTCTAAAAAAAAGCATTGGAAGTTCAGAGAAAGCTCAGCCAGCACTGTGTCATTGTTAGGTCTGCCCCAACTCTTGCAAAGAGAAAGGGCCCTTGAAATCACTAGTAGACATGTGCACTACCGAAAAATTTGTTTCGTTTCGTTTTTGTTTTATTCGTTTTTTTTTCTGTTTATCGGATCATTCCTTATGTTTGGCATTCGTTACTTCGGTTCATTCGTAACTTCGGATGCATTCATATTCATTCCGTTCCATTAGTTACTTTGGATAATTTGTAACTATGGATGCAGTTACTTTAGCCAAATTTGAAAGAAAATTCCAATAAAAATGGAAATCTAATCTATCCCAAATTAGCTGCTATGGCGCAGAGACCTGAATAGAAGAAATACTGACTTCAGCTATTTTACCTATAATTTAAAAGTTTATAAATAATAAATACATGGTGAGTAATGGCAAATGAGGCTTAATGTTGAAAAATGTAAAATAATGCATTTGGGTGCCAAAAATATGGCTGCAATCTATACACTGGGGGGGGGGGGGGGGAACCTCTGGGGGAATCTAGGATGGAAAAGGACCTGGGGGTCCTAGTAGATGATAGGCTCAGCAATGGCATGCAATGCCAAGCTGCTGCTAATAAAGCAAACAGAATATTGACATGCATTAAAAAGGGGATCAACTCCAGAGATAAAACGATAATTCTCCCACTCTACAAGACTCTGGTCCGGCCTCACCTGGAGCATTCCATCCAGTTCTGGGCACCAGTCCTCAGGATTGATGTGCTGGAAATGGAGAGAGTCCAGAAAAGGTCAACAAAACTAATAAAGGGACTGGAGGATCTTACTTATGAGGAAAGATTACGAGCATTGAACTTGTTCTCTCTGGAGAGGAGACGCTTGATAGGGGATATGATTTCAATGTACAAATATCGTACTAGTGACCCCACAATAGGGAGAAAACTTTTCCACGGAAGGGAACTTAGAAAGACACGCAGCCATTCACTAAAATTAGAAGAGAAGCAGTTTAAACTTAAACTGTGTAGAGGTTTCTTTACTGTAAGAGCGGTAATGATGTTAAATTCTCTTCTACAAGCAGTGGTTTCAGCGTAGAGCATCGATTATTTAAAAAACTAATATATAGGTTCCTAAACGACCACATCATACAGGGATATACAATGTAATATTAACATAAAAGCACACACACAGGTTGGATTTGATGGACTTGTGCCTTTTTTCAACCTTACTAACTATGTAACTATGTGACTATAAATAATAAAAACTATAATAATAGTTAATAATTTAATTATAATAGAAAATATGAAAAACGAAATGATCCGAATGTAATCGATTTGTTAAACTCGTAGGTTGAATCGTTTTTCGTTCTTTCTGATTTTCGTTCTTTCAGGTTTTTGTTCTTTCGGGTTTTCGTTCATTTATTCTTTCTGACAATTTGTTTTCGTATGCATTCGTCAAGAGTCTTTCGTTCAGTCGGATGTTTTCGAATGAATGAATATGCCAAATTTTGTTTGAAAACAAATTCATAACGAAACAAATTACACTTCTAATCACTGATAGAGGGGCTGGTCTACCTGAATCCTCAAGTGTATCTGTAGGTAATACTGCTCAATACACTGGTGCCCAATCAACAGTCTGTCCAAGGACAGCATGCCACCCTTTGGCACTTGTTGTAAGGGCTCCAGACCCCAGAAGCCTGTAAGGTGTGGGGGATTTTTAAAGGGTGATAGCATTGTCTGTGAAGTTTCTCATGTATCCAAATCTTGGTATATCTAGTCATAGTTAGTCACATTCACCTGGACTTGTTCTGTGGTTGAAGACATTTTATAGCTTATCCAGGTCGCTTCTTCAATTCTATTGAGTGTCAGGAAGATACCCAAGCATTTATATCCACATACAGTAAGTAGCACCAACACCTTGACCTAATCACCATGGAAAGGCAGATGTCATTGTCCAAGAACAGGGCGGGGGGTGTGAAAATTACACAATCCCATCCTTGCAATCACTATTGGGTAACATTAGTGATACAGAAAGAAGAGGGGTTGGGGTATCAAATACCCCTGGGATTTTTAAGGTGCTTTTCAAAATTTTGGGTAGGTCAGTAGAGAAGTATAACAACCTCAAAGAAAGAAAAAAATCACTGTATGCAAATTGCCAAACTGACTAAAAAATTTTTTTCTTATTTAAATATCTTTAATGATTACGAAAAATGACAAATGACAAAACACATCATCTAAAAACATGCACAATCTTGAACAGACATGGTCAGATAGTGACATAATTTAAAATTTGAAACCACTTTGCGATACCAATCTCAACATGTTTCGCTCAATAATCTGAGCTTCATCAGGAGTTTTTTGGTACAGGTGTGGCATACTAAAATTAAAAGGAAAGAAAAGACAAAACAAAAATATATAAATACAATGCTTACAAAACACTTAAAGATATTCATTTATCAAAAAGATCGAATTCAATTAAGTATTGCTAAAAAAGCATCAACTGGTATATATATATATATTTGCATACAGACAATATATATGGGTAAATTTCACATATTACCCAACAGGTCTATACTCGTAACAATCTGATCAATATAGGTAGAGAAATAGGAATTTATTGAAATACTGTGTATTCATTCGTTTCCAGGTCCACAAAGGGAAAAGGGACACCCATGTGGATCTAGGAACAGTAAAAACAACATAAAAGAAAGAAAAAACAAAGAAGTAGGGGTTTGCTTACCCAAGCCAACACAAATTCAAAGGTGCATAGTAGACACACCAGTGGTGAACGTATATACAATGCCGTGGCTACGAATGAAAAGGATGCGTCTCACCCGTCTAGGGCCTCCCAGACCCGTTCTATGGTCCACAGAGGGGCCCAAGTGTAGAGTAACTGAAATGGAGTATTGCAGAAGAGTAATGAAATATTTCTTAGTACATAGACTAATAACAGGGAAATAGAGCAGTCGGTGAGGTAGAGTGGTGAAAGTATCACAAAATTACCTTCTAGATTGAATCAAGGGTAAATGTTCAGGGCTATAAAAGCCGTATGAACGGAAGCATAAAGGAGGACACTACTCCAGTTTCACCACACGGTGGCAGTCCAAAAGGACAACCCTTGAGAGCCAGATCAGAAGATCCAAATGTATGCTGCCCCAGTAAACTAGAAAAAAATATGAATAAATAAAGATAATAAAGCAATTGCTCTGGAGAGCATTGTCTTATACCAAAATACCATTAAGTCAATCCTCAATAAGGGAGTATAGCCCCCTTCAGATAGAGAATTTAGCTTACCTGAGAGGTGGGGTGGATGTGTACGGAAGGGGAGAGCGGCATATATCTCCCCTTGCAGCCTCAGCGCCACTGTCAGAGGGTAGCGGCTGAGAAGCCGAACTAAATAGGCCCCTCCGATCAGATGGCGTCTGACGTCACCATCGGAAAGCGGACGTGTTGTGAGGCAACTCCCCCAGGATTCATGTGGCCAATAGGTAATCAAGGGGCGAGACCAAGTATCCGCCCAAAGCAACCCCAGCCTGGACCGACGTCAATCCTTCCGTCGCTTATTTCAACGGTGTGGATTGGCGCATGCGCACGCCGGAGAGGGACGTCGAATCGAGCCCTAGCTACCGCGCATGGGCACTGCAGACCGGAACGAGGGCTGGATAAACACGGCCCTGAGAGACCCGATATTGTCAGGAGCAAAGCAAAAGGACGAATCAATAGTCAGCCATGTTGATTAAGGGAAACAGGAAGGGAAAGGAAAAAGGGGGGTATGAAAAATTGTGTAATATAAACCTTTTGACAATAATCTTTTAGACAAAATCATTGAATATATTGATAAATAGCCAGCCGACTGAAGCAAAGCCTGTCTGATATATTCAATACCAATAAATTGTCCCAATTTGGCAGGTTCACAGAAAGAAGAAATAAATAAAATAAAACTTGAAAATAAGTGAAAATATCTCGTTAAATTGGCCACCGGGTACACGCATCCAAAAGGGGAGTTTAGAAACCTCTAGGGCCCCCAGGGGGGGGGCAATTGATTACTTACCCCACACCCTAAGTGCCCGTGGCGTCCGTGCGGACCAAGACAAGGAACGGAAATAAGGAAGGAACCTCAAAATGACGGGGAGACGAAAAATAATTACTTTGGTCTAAGGGTATGTATATATTGAAAGAGGGACAATACCGTCTACGTCCATGTTGGCTTGGAAGGAAGACCCCACTTTTTATGAAAACAACCTGAAGATAACAACATACAGGGAAAACATATGAGATGTTACAAAAATTGTACATAGGTAAAATTGTGTATTGAAAAGCTCAACAAGTTTAGGAAGCAAGGCCGAAACAACAAATATATACAATGAAGTAGACCAAGACAGTTAAATAGACTATCTATCTATCTATCTATTTATCTATTTAACTGTCTTGGTCTACTTCATTGTATATATTTGTTGTTTCGGCCTTGCTTCCTAAACTTGTTGAGCTTTTCAATACACAATTTTACTTATGTACAATTTTTGTAACATCTCATATGTTTTCCCTGTATGTTGTTATCTTCAGGTTGTTTTCATAAAAAGTGGGGTCTTCCTTCCAAGCCAACATGGACGTAGACGGTATTGTCCCTCTTTCAATATATACATACCCTTAGACCAAAGTAATTATTTTTCGTCTCCCCGTCATTTTGAGGTTCCTTCCTTATTTCCGTTCCTTGTCTTGGTCCGCACGGACGCCACGGGCACTTAGGGTGTGGGGTAAGTAATCAATTGCCCCCCCCTGGGGGCCCTAGAGGTTTCTAAACTCCCCTTTTGGATGCGTGTACCCGGTGGCCAATTTAACGAGATATTTTCACTTATTTTCAAGTTTTATTTTATTTATTTCTTCTTTCTGTGAACCTGCCAAATTGGGACAATTTATTGGTATTGAATATATCAGACAGGCTTTGCTTCAGTCGGCTGGCTATTTATCAATATATTCAATGATTTTGTCTAAAAGATTATTGTCAAAAGGTTTATATTACACAATTTTTCATACCCCCCTTTTTCCTTTCCCTTCCTGTTTCCCTTAATCAACATGGCTGACTATTGATTCGTCCTTTTGCTTTGCTCCTGACAATATCGGGTCTCTCAGGGCCGTGTTTATCCAGCCCTCGTTCCGGTCTGCAGTGCCCATGCGCGGTAGCTAGGGCTCGATTCGACGTCCCTCTCCGGCGTGCGCATGCGCCAATCCACACCGTCGAAATAAGCGACGGAAGGATTGACGTCGGTCCAGGCTGGGGTTGCTTTGGGCGGATACTTGGTCTCGCCCCTTGATTACCTATTGGCCACATGAATCCTGGGGGAGTTGCCTCACAACACGTCCGCTTTCCGATGGTGACGTCAGACGCCATCTGATCGGAGGGGCCTATTTAGTTCGGCTTCTCAGCCGCTACCCTCTGACAGTGGCGCTGAGGCTGCAAGGGGAGGTATATGCCGCTCTCCCCTTCCGTACACATCCACCCCACCTCTCAGGTAAGCTAAATTCTCTATCTGAAGGGGGCTATACTCCCTTTTTGAGGATTGACTTAATGGTATTTTGGTATAAGACAATGCTCTCCAGAGCAATTGCTTTATTATCTTTATTTATTCATATTTTTTTCTAGTTTACTGGGGCAGCATACATTTGGATCTTCTGATCTGGCTCTCAAGGGTTGTCCTTTTGGACTGCCACCGTGTGGTGAAACTGGAGTAGTGTCCCCTCTTATGCTTCCGTTCATACGGCTTTTATAGCCCTGAACATTTACCCTTGATTCAATCTAGAAGGTAATTTTTTGATACTTTCACCACTCTACCTCACCGACTGCTCTATTTCCCTGTTATTAGTCTATGTACTAAGAAATATTTCATTACTCTTCTGCAATACTCCATTTCAGTTACTCTACACTTGGGCCCCTCTGTGGACCATAGAACGGGTCTGGGAGGCCCTAGACGGGTGAGACGCATCCTTTTCATTCGTAGCCACGGCATTGTATATACGTTCACCACTGGTGTGTCTACTATGCACCTTTGAATTTGTGTTGGCTTGGGTAAGCAAACCCCTACTTCTTTGTTTTTTCTTTCTTTTATGTTGTTTTTACTGTTCCTAGATCCACATGGGTGTCCCTTTTCCCTTTGTGGACCTGGAAACGAATGAATACACAGTATTTCAATAAATTCCTATTTCTCTACCTATATTGATCAGATTGTTACGAGTATAGACCTGTTGGGTAATATGTGAAATTTACCCATATATATTGTCTGTATGCAAATATATATATATATACCAGTTGATGCTTTTTTAGCAATACTTAATTGAATTCGATCTTTTTGATAAATGAATATCTTTAAGTGTTTTGTAAGCATTGTATTTATATATTTTTGTTTTGTCTTTTCTTTCCTTTTAATTTTAGTATGCCACACCTGTACCAAAAAACTCCTGATGAAGCTCAGATTATTGAGCGAAACATGTTGAGATTGGTATCGCAAAGTGGTTTCAAATTTTAAATTATGTCACTATCTGACCATGTCTGTTCAAGATTGTGCATGTTTTTAGATGATGTGTTTTGTCATTTGTCATTTTTCGTAATCATTAAAGATATTTAAATAAGAAAAAATTTTTTTAGTCAGTTTGGCAATTTGCATACAGTGATTTTTTTCTTTCTTTGAGGTTGTTATACTTCTCTACTGACCTACCCAAAATTTTGAAAAGCACCTTAAAAATCCCAGGGGTATTTGATACCCCAACCCCTCTTCTTTCTGTATTTATTTATCAGGGATGTGGTGCTAATGGGTTAACTGTCCCTGCCCTCTAACAAATATTTCTGTAACATTAGTGATGTTTACTATCCTCAAATCAGTCCTTTTCAACCAGGGTGCCTTCTAGGGTTCTTCAAGGGTGCACTGAAAAAATTCCTATAAAATTGCCCAAAAATTGTTAACAACCCAGCAGACGGTTTAAGCCTGCTTTTTTTGTTACACAAAACCATAGGGTTTTAATGTGCAGCATTACAAGCTCGGGCATCATGAGGGCCAGCTGCTTGTGTCCCAACAAATGAAGACGTCATAGGTTGATAAGAAGGATGTCAGGCGCCTTAGGACGTCCTTGTCTGCCCCTCCCCTGCCCTGCTCCATCAGCACTGGAGTCACGTTAGCTAAATGAGGGAAAGAAACTGAGGTAGCAGAAAAAAGCTGGGATACTAGTCAGTTTTAGTGTCCAAAGCTACATTGCTTTGTAAGTCATCTCTAATGTTGGATGTCCTACTTGCGTAGATGCTGCTGCTTTATGTACAACTATTAGTTTTGTTTTTTACATTTTAGAATGGGGTGCCTCGAGGTTGTGCATAATTTTAAAGGGTGCAGTGGCAGAAAAAAGGTTGAGAGACACTGAGGAAGATTTACTAAAACTGGTGAGTGAAAAATCCGCTGCAGCTCTGCATAGAAACCAATCAGCTTCCAGGTTTTATTGTTAAAGCCTAATTGAACAAACTGAAGTTAGAAGCTGATTGGCTATCACGAACAGCTACACTATATTCTGAGTGCTTCAGGTTTAGTAAATCCCCCCTATTGCCTTTAATAACATGTCCTCAGTCTTGCTCTGTCTTCTCCATCTTATCTTTAATTTCCAACCAAAGCTGAAGTGTGTTTACTATCTGACCATCATTTTCCTATAGCATGTCTTCAGTCTCTGACAGTTCTTGCTAGTACTACATATACTGAACATTAAGGCAGGTGCCTACTTGGGGTGAATACTTGATTATGTTCTACCTCATTTTTGTTATCACTGTATGGCCTTTTACTAATTAAATCTGTTTATTGTGTATTTTGCTGCCAGGCTGCCTGTATTCATAGCATTTGGGCTATAAATTCAAGGGGAGGCAACCCTGTAGGGTCATTAGATGGGGAATTGCATGAAGAATAGTTGCAATATGTAGAACTTTTCTTGCTATTGGTCTCCCCCTTGGTGGGTACCCAGTCGGGGTACCAAAGTCAGATTCATCTGAGATGGATTTTACTCTATGGACTTTTGCACTATTCTATAAGGTATGATGAATGAGCCAGAATTAACTAGAGAGCAATATACAGGAGAAGTATGTGAAAGACTGTTCTGTGTAGACATGTGCTTAAGAAGTTTCTACTAAAAGTTATGACGTTGCAACTATGGTGTCTGGTCTAAAGCTACTTATAAAGAGGTGCATGCATGGTGTATCTAAGAACAGGGCTTAGAATGGGGACAAAGATGAGTCAGTGAAGATACATTACAGAGGTCTAATGTTCAGTGCAGTTAAAGTGTAAGAGGCTATATTGCCATTGCTAATGACAACAAGAATAATGTCGGGTGCTTAAGCAGCGAGCCAGCGGGGTAATCGTTGGTCACATTGCATGGGTGACAGAAGGCCTTGCTAGTGAGATGGCTTGTGAACTTGGCTCCCTCCCCAGTGACCGGTGCCCGTATATTGGGATCGATAGCGTGTCACAAGGCGTCCCAGGTACCTAGCCTGAGTTGTCACAAAAGAGGTATAGTGAGCGAGAGGCCTCGGAAGAGAAGAAGCTTGGGAACATGTGAAGAATGACTTTGGTTCAGAGGGAAGTCTTGTAATGGCACTGGGAGCGAGGTGACATGTCATGCTGTGCTGGTGGAGTGTGGTACAGGCTCAGTGTTACCCACCTAGAATTGCTGCATCCAATAGGAGAAGTTATAGAGCAGTCCAAGGAAGGTGGGACCAATAAAGTGAAAAGTACAAAAGGCTTATGATTGCGGAGCTTGCTCACTTCTAAGTTGGAGAGCTTTAACTATGAGTACAGTGACAGCTGGCCTCAGCCTAATAATTAGGCAAACGCGAGTGCTGCTAGAGAGTCCCCACTTGGACGTATTAAGCCCCGCCCACACGTTGGTTAAGTCAGAGGTTGTAGTTGAGGCCCTTTATACATCGTAAGTGTCCAGCTACAGTGCTAACAGCTCAAGCTTCCCTATAGCGCTAAGAAGATCACAGTGCTTGTGATAGGGGAGATAAATGGGTCTGCTCCGTGCTTTGCCTGTTCAAGAAAGGGATTTTAATTTTGCAATTAGATTGACACCGTAGGGAACATTTCTCAAGCAAGTTAGAGGTGCAATTAGACCCAAATCAGGCTTCCATTGATATAGAAATTATATACATTTTTTTGTGTATATAGAATTTTACCAGCACACTTCTTGAAAGAGGTGTTTGTGTTTATTCAGATATCATGAACCAACATTTTTGAACCTCTCAAGTCAAATTGTTTTTTTTTTTTTTATTATTATTATTATTGTGTGTTCCAAAAATCATGTATATCAGTATGGCTGTTGCATCACTTCCTCAAACTAAATCTTTTCATAACTAAGCTGATAATATTAGGCATATAACATCCAGTTTTGGGTCTTTCCAGCTATAAACAACATCATTTTTTGGACATAGCAAAGGTCCAAATGCCCTTGTTTAACACTGTGCATTATGTATCTATTTCACTCATTTATATTGTGCTGACAGAGTAGACCGAACTAGTCATGGCAGTCCCCAGCCCCAAAGGAATTTACAAGCTAACGTCCCTAAAAGATTCAATTCACATGAAACAAAAAGGTTGTGGACAGTAAAACGCCATTTTTTCTTAATTTACCAGGAGGTAAAACACCAGATACTGCTGACGCATTTCAATTAATCACAGAAGTCCACTATGCCTGCCACCATTAGAACTGTGTTAGATAGATATATGTCATTTTACCTACAAGGATATAAAATAAATTAATCCTTTTCCTGTCAGTACTGAAGTTCTGGCCATTGGATCTTGTAGGGCAGGCATGTCGAACTAAAATGTTATGGCCCAAATCAAGAGAAATTAAATTTCAAGGGTATGCAGTATTTTATCTACCTAATTTCAGGAAGAAAAAAAAGTTTTTCCTGCAGTAGAAAAAGTATTTTTTTGCGCCATATAACAATTTTTTTGCATTCATTTTTTAATAGTACTTGAAGCAACTTTGTTAGTATATAAAAGTATGCCTAGCCCGCTCTCCCCACTCCTGTTTGCCCTGGCCCTAGAACCCTTTTTATGCACTATACGATCTAATCCGGATATATCTGGCGTGACAGTGGGGGACACCCAATACAAGATCTCAGCCTACGCTGATGATCTGATGTTTTCACTAACCAACCCAGTAGTATCCTTGCCAAATTTACTCAGGGAATTTGATAGATATGGAAGTTTAGCCAACCTAAAAATCAATTTCGATAAATCGGAGGCGATGGGGATTAATATCACGCCGCCTAGACTAAGCTCTCTAAAATCACAGTTTAGATTTAAATGGTCCGATGCTTCCCTCAAATATCTAGGAACCCAGATCCCTAATGACCTAAAGCACACCTTCGAACGTAACTTTCCACCATTACTAACTAAGACCCGCTTACTTCTGGAGGAGTGGAACAAGGGTCTACACTCCTGGTTCGGCAGGTGCAACCTGCTAAAAATGTCTATACTACCGAAATTTTTATATTTATTTCAGGCGCTGCCAATCAGGATCCCACCCCAATACCTTAAGCAAGTGCACTCCCTTTTCGTTAAATTTGTCTGGGCGAATTCGAAACCTAGGCTGCGCAGGCGCTACTTGACATTACCCAAACAATTTGGAGGACTGGCTCTCCCAGACCTACGGAACTACTACCGGGCAGTTCACCTAGGTAGAACAATAGACTGGAACAGACACGGCCAAAACAAGCTCTGGATACGCCTAGAACAGGCTCAGTCCGCAATCCCCTTGAAGGGAGCGGTGTGGTGCTTTGACCAGCTTCCGCCAGCATTGAAGTCACACCCGGTAATAGGCACGACCCTTAGAATAGGCGCATCTACTCTATCCACCACCTCCATCTCCTCTAGAGACTCTCCTCTTTACCCGATATTGGGAAACCCTTCTTTTCCCCCTGGTTTAGAACAATCGGAGTACAAGACACTTACATCGTCCGGCAGGGACCGGGCATCACATTTCTTGATTGAAAACAAATGGCCCTCCATCTCAAACCTGACTGATGTTGAGGGACAATTCCAACTGCCATTCTGGAAAGCAATTAGAATACACCACTTCCTACACTCGATCCCTAACCCAGCACAGTTTAACCACGACTTGACGACCTATGAAAATTACTGTGCAGACGAGGGTACATTGCCACGGGTACTGTCTAAAACATATGAATTACTCAATTCCCCTATTGAACAACCTGACCTGACATTTATACAGCAATGGGAAACAGATTTACAATGCAAGTTTACTACCACACAAATTCAAACGATTATCAGATTCTCCCTAAAAACATCTATCTGTACAAAGATACAAGAACTCAATTATAAGATCCTGACCAGATGGTACTACACGCCTCAAAGGCTACATACGTACTTCCCTAACACTACAGATAGATGTTGGAGATGTCAGACAGACATTGGGACACTCCTCCACATTTTCTGGTCTTGCCCTCTGCTCCAGCATTTCTGGACAACAGTCCGGACGATCATCCAAAAATTTACAGATCACATGATAAGCGATGACCCAGCTTTCATCCTGCTCCACGCCACCAAAATACCCGCACGGAGCTACAAAAAATCCATAATAAGACACTTACTGAATGCAGCTAAATATTGCATCCCGCTTATGTGGAAGAAATGCTCACCACCGACTGTTGGGTTATGGCTGCGCAGAGTGGAGGAGATCAGGATGTTGGAGGACTTAGTCCTGACGGCACATAACAAACAAGAACAACATTCCAAGACATGGAGGCTCTGGATAATGTTTATATTCTCTGATGAAGGGACGGCGCTGCTCGCCACATGAATAACAAAAACCCACAGATCTGAAGATGACGTGCCCTGTCGCCCGGGCCCCCCCCCCCCCCCCCCTCTCTCCCTACTCCTTCCCCTCATCCTTCTCTGACTTTCTCTCTCCCCCCCTTTTTTTTTTTTTTTTTTTCTCAGGGAATGGGCAGTAGAATCAGATCCACAACTACGAAGACATGGTGTGACTTATTGTCCAATACGCCGTTTTATTTTATAGATGGAAAATATAGAAGATGATTGTACCATTGCGATTATGGCTGGTACCGATATGATGGTTATCATTATCGCATGTCACTACCTGTGACCACCAGTTGTTAAGGCTGGCACTGTACTGTACTATCTGCCGTCTCCACCCTTTTATTTATTTTTGTTTTGCTTTGTTCTCTTGACTCTTATTCTTTGTATTTTTTGTTCTTTGAAAACAATAAAACTTATATTTGAAAAAAAAAAGTATGCCTAAAAAGGTGAACCTGCTAAAGAGACTGAATGCATACCTCCACCACTGAATGCCACTCTGTTAAGCATGATTTCCAGGTGAAGTCTTCTGGGAGGCAATTCCAGAAAAGTCAATTTCCTGAGTCCTCCACAGTCCTTAATGATAGCCTGTGCTGAGGAAGCGGGTTAAATATTGCTGTATGTCATTCAAGCAGGCAGCAGGACAATGATAGCCTTGCCTAAGAGGAAGTGGGTTGAATGATGCTGGCAATCATACAACCCAGAAGAGGAGCACAATCTGCTGAAGGAGCAGATCTTCTGCAAGGGAACAGTGCCTGATTGAAGGTGAGTGGTGCAGAAAAAGCTTGTGATATTTTATTTTAACTGGAGTTTTTATTAATTTAACAATGGACGATGGTCCTCACCATGACCTGCACTCTATTTCTGTGTTCCAACTGCATGAAGAAATGCTACCAGAGGTAGAATTGACCAACCATTTATTATACTCACTTTAGCCTATCTGGCAAAAACTGAGAAAACATTGCCATTTGCATGCCCATACTATCCTATTTTTTCCAGGAACAAAGACTTTAGCCTGGGATTTAGATCCATAATATTAAAAGAATAGGACATGAATGGTACCATGCCACAAAGGCGGCAGATAGACAAACTATTTCCTTACTTGTAAACAAACAAAAACCCCTAAAATCTCAAACAAAAATTATGCCTTCATTCAAGCCAACCAATAAATTTACAATTGATCTAAACCAGCATCGCTCCCTAGATGCAATGCTACTTATATCCTATTCTCCAACAAAGGATGTCTCCCATGTTTTTATTTTTATCGGGTTATCATTTATTCCACATCTTGCAGCTCTGGTACACTCAGATGGCTACAATCTTTCGCTCCAATGATTATACCTTCCCTTATAAAAACATTTCAATATTCTTGGAAAACACTCTCTGCAGCAAAATATATGTAATTTTTTTAGGTCCTTTTCACAGAACTTACATATCCCCATTGAAGTCTCACCAACTGGGATTTCTGAATTCTCCTAACTGTGTTAATTGTGGCAAAACTATGGCAGAGCTTTACCACAACCTGTAGGATTATCCATTTAATAAACAGTTTGGAAATGAATAGCACAATATACAGAAAAAAATCAGATACATTTTCTTACCCTCAACCCAGAATGGGACATAGTAAGCAAAGTGGAGCAGTATAATAGGTCTGCTAAAGAAACCAAAAGATTAATTTTTGGATTATTGGCAGTAGGCAAATAAAGCCTTTGTACAAAATTGGATACACGGTAACCTACCTATGCTAGGACTATTTCTACCACTTACATTCTGAATAGAGTGGATATAAACCCCACATAACAAGGAAACACAAAAAGATTCTTCGCAACTTGGGAAAGTTTCTTGTTCAAAATTTTTATTAGTACAAGTGGTGTACGTACATTATACAAAGTACAGCCACCAATAGCAAACAAAGGCATACACTTTTATCACAGCGTGAGTGTTACATTTTCTGGTTTGTGAAAGATGATTATTATACATTAACATCACACCGATAATATTTGGGAACAAATATAAACAGTACATTCAAGAGTAAAATTATCCCATCTGGGAGAAATCAGCCTGTATGCTCCAATTTGATTTACTTATGCCCCGTACACACGGTCGGATTTTCTGATGGAAAATGTCCGATCGGAGCGTGTTGTCGGAAATTCCGACCGTGTGTGTGCTCCATCGGACATTTTCCATCGGATTTTCCAACACACAAAGTTTGAGAGCAGGAGATAAAATTTTCCGACAACAAAATCCGTTGTCGGAAATTCCGATCGTGAGTACACAAATCCGACAGACAAAGTGCCACGCATGCTCAGAATAAATAAAGAGATGAAAGTTATTGGCCACTGCCCCGTTTATAGTCCCGACGTACGTGTTTTACGTCACCGCGTTTAGAACGATCGGATTTTCCGACAACTTTGTGTGACCGTGTGTATGCAAGACAAGTTTGAGCCAACATCCGTCGGAAAAAATCATAGGATTTTGTTGTTGGAATGTCCGAACAAAGTCCGACCGTGTGTATGGGGCATTAGAGTGTAAAATTCCAGTAGAGGTCACAGTAATGAAAGAAGGAAAGAGTAGAGGAAGAAAAATAAGGGAGAAAGAGGATAGGGGTAAAAGGGGAAGGGATGGGGTCATGGCTCTCCAGGGTGATCTGCGTGGGCTAGGCAAAAACATCTGGGCATAGACTGGCCAGGTTAGCTCAGGGTTCAAGCAAGGAGCAGTCAAAGTTTGGGAGGGAGGTAATTATCAACCCAAGCCTGCCAAATTTTTAGATATTTAGTGATACGATCCAACACTGTGTCCTCTATGTTGTTGTGGATCATGGCTTGCGTCACCCGTTGTTGGACCTCAAGAGTGGAAAATTTTTTACAGGCTGTCGCCATGGTTTGTTTAAAGGATGTGTTGACATAGAGAAGTTCAATCTGAGCTCTGGATAGGTCTGGAGGATAACTTGGGAGAGTTTCATAAACACAGCAAACCTATCCCTACCATTAGCCGATTACACAAACTTTTTCATTTAACTACTTGTTACTTATGAATTATAATTGAGAAGGACTCCTAATTCTATAACATCCTTTTTCCATCTTTCCATCTGCTAAACGTTACTTACGGGGGAACATGAGGAAAGACACGAGAGCCAAGTCATTGCCACCTGCCTTAAACTCTAGCACCAGATGGTAGAATGGATACCCCTGCATTTGCAAAAGAACCCCTCAAATTCCAATTCAAATTCCAATTCTGATGTACTATTACCTGCTTAAGTTTCATCTTTTTTTTGCAGTCACTAATTGCTGCAAGACATTCTCTTCAAGTATTTCTAATAATGTGTTATCGTTCTCAGTGTTATAAATGTCCATCTACAGTATGCAATATAGACCACTGTCTCAATAAAAATGTTTTTCGATAAAATTAAGTTCTGCTTTAACAAATGTAGGGGAATAATTATCTGTGTTACCCATAATAACCACTCAGATTCTTCCTCTGTTCCCATACTGTGCTGGCAAAATAAAGGGGTGTAACAATTGTCTACTATACAAGTAACTGACATTCTTTCCTTGTACATTTTGATATACAAAGTCTATATAAAGATCCCATTTCTAAAAAGGCCACCAGTTGCGCAGTGTGCTACAGGCGTCAAGACTAACCAAGTAGATGGCCAGATTTCAGTCACTTCCAGTCAGACTAATAGACAAAAATGACTCTCTTCACAAAGAAACTCTCTTCAAAGTAACTAGCTTGAAACTTCAAGTACTGATGGCATGAAGAACAAAGAATTCAGTGAACAATACATGAAATCATGCAGAGCATCATGGGATGTCCTCTCATCTCTAGTAAAGATCAATGTGGACATGTAAAAGAGCATTGATCAAACACCTGCTATCTTTGCCTGAGCAGAAAAATATTGATATTCTATATGTTGAACAAACCACATGATATATAATGACTTCATTGTACACAGCAAACATCCAGGAGAACACTAAGCACATTACTAATATTAAATAAGTGTCTCATCTTATTAAAAAGAGACACTTTATTAAAAAGAACCAGTAAAGGATGGGAATTTGTAATGATCTTAACTTATTAGTGGCTAAAACAGTGCAGCCTTCTCTCTTAGGGATAGCTATTTGTACTTTTATTTAATGGTATTTTCTTTTTGTCAGAACAGAAGTATTCGCTCATTTCAGGGCTGTAAGGGCCAATTGGAAAGCTCACCATTCTCCTGTCTAAACCTAGATCACTGACACACTTTATGGACTGCTGGACCTGCAGTGGCAGATCAAGACACTGCTGACAATAGAAGGTAAATATAGGTTCAATGTGGGGCTTGCTAGTCCAGACAAAACACTAGGTCACTTTAAAGACTAATTCCAAGAGTGAGTCATTTCATCAATCAGTGTTGTCTAACAAGCACTGGAACTGTGCTGAGGTCCACTCAAAATTGGAAGCTCCAACCAACAGAGCGCATGCTAGTCCTAGGCCAACTAGATATGCACTGTCCAAAAGAAAAGGTGGATGTAGCAGAGGAGGTAGGGGGAACAAAGGTGTTTGTAGAATATTAACAAGGGAGAGACAGTCCTTTGAGATGTTCTTCTGCCGGCTATCGTTTGGGCCCTTTAAGAATGTCTTTGCACTTGCTGACAGTCCCAGTTAACTTGCATGCAGCAGAGGTACAGTATAGGTATGATATAGTCTTGGCACAGTTGCAAGGTAGATGTGGTTCAGATGTGGTAAAGGTTCGGAATAATGCGGTAAAGGGTTGGTATAGGTGCAGACTAGGTTTGGAATAAGTGTAGTATAGAGTGCAGTATGTATGCCATATAGACTGGTTACACTTTGTGTCCCGCTCTCAATGGCTCAGTCCCTGCTCGCAGTAACAGCAATGGGCGAATAGCCCTCTCATCAGTCCCCGCGATGCTGCAGTGACATTTTGCTGTAGAAGGAGGGCCCCCCTTGGTCTCTCCTCGAAAGCCTCCGGTGATCAGCGGTGGGAAGCAGAGGGTGAGTGGAGGCTCCAGTCTCCCTGTTGCAGCAGTGCAGGTGCTGCGCTGCCCCCAGGTATCCTCAATCCCAGGCTCATGCTCAGCTCTGCTGATATGGTCTCCAGCTGACAGGCAGATATCCAGAGGTGCTGTCAGAAACCATCAATCAGACTGAGACAGAAGTACAGTTAAATCACACTTGTTTAATAATAATAAAAAAGGTAAACAGAGTAAATGTTGTCAAAACATAGCCAGAGCTCAGGAACCGGAATGGATAGTCAGACAAGCCAAAACATCAGGGAGCCAGAGAGGAGCGTAGTAGAACAGCAAGCAGGATCTGGAGTCAGAAGGAATGTCAGCCAAGCAAGTCTTTAACAGGAACACAGGAGAGCGTCATTAGAGATGTGACCAAGGTGAAGGCAGAGATCATCTGGACTGGACAGCTTAAGTAGGCAGGACTGATGAGCAGGCTATCATCAACAGGTGAGTCACTGTGGAGAGATATGAGCTGGCAATTAGCCGACAGCTGAGAAGGAAGGGCTGAGCCCAGCCCTGACAGGTGCTCTCCCTCTAACTCCCTTGGTGCTGAGATGAAGAGCTTTCCAGGGCAGTTAAAAAAAAAATCATATCTCTACTCCTTCTACTGCACAGTACCTACTGGGATTTGTATTTTATGGAATCTATTTATCCCATTATATGGCTGCCATTTCAAACTACCACTCCCAGGCTTCTCAGTGCTCAGCATAGAAGTCTATGGGCTTGCTTGACTTTAGGCCAGAAGATTATGGTGCAGCATAACATCATTATCTCAGTAGAGGGAGAGAAGTATAAAGGGCAATGTTTCCTTCTCCATATTGCTGTAGCCCAGTACCTGGCTACAACAGCAACTCAAGATAATTACGCTAGCTGGGCAGAAATCTATTGTCTTTTGCATGGATACACAAAAAAGGCTATAAACACTATATTGTCAAAAATATTGGGACACCTGCATTTTCAAGCACATGAACTTTAATGGCATCCCAGTCTTAGTCTGTAGGGTTCAATATTGGGTTGGCCCACCCTTTGCAGCTATAACAGCTTCAACTCTTCTGGAAAGGCTGTCCACAAGGTTTAGGAATGTGTTGTTGGGAATGTTTGACCATTCTTCCAGAAGCGCATTTGTGAGGTCAGGCTTTAATTCATCCCAAAGGTGTCCAAATCATTTGGTGGAGGGGGGCATTATAGTGTAGGGTTGTTTTTCAGGGGTTGGGCTAGGCCCCTTAGTTCCAGTGAAGGGAACTCTTAAGGCGTCAGCATACCAAGACATTTTGGACAATTTCATGCTTCCAACTTTGTGGGAATAGTTTGGGGATGATCCCTTCCTGTTCCAATATGACTGTGCACCAATTCACAAAGCAAGGTCCATAAAGACATGGATGAGTGAGCTTGGGGTGGACACAACATCTTTGGGATGAATTGGAGTGGAGACTGCGAGCCAGAACTTCTTGTCCAACATCAGTGCCTGACCTCACAAATGCGCTTCTGGAAGAATGGTCCAACATTCCCATAGACACACTCCTAAACCTTGTGGACGGCCTTCTCAGAAGAGTTGAAGCTGTTATAGCTGAAAGGGTGCAACTCATTATTGAACCCTACGGACTAAGACTGGGATGGCATTAAAGTTCATGTACATGTAAAGGCAGGCTTCCCAATACTTTTGACAATATAGTGTATATATATATATACACAGTATATATATATATTCTTAAAAAGTAAATTGGATCCATATCATTAAAAAGGCTCAGAAAAGGCAATTACCATGAATGGAACAAGGACTAGTCAGTGGGATTCCAAGGCCGGGATTTTAATTACTGCTAGTCGAGTATTGAGGGTTACGGTCCCCCATCTAGTTCTCAATAAACTGTCTCGCAATGCACATCCTAATTTAATGGAGCTGAAATTCTCAGCATTTTCCGTCTGTTTCATTTTCAGCATTAGGATGAATATAAAAAAAGAGAAATAACCTTGCATTTTCATAAAATCTTTTGGGAATAAATTCAAAACAATCCAGCTCATCAGGGATGTTGAAATTCCTGATAATTCATCACCGAGATTCTTCCATCTGATTGTGAAGTAGCTATTGTAGGCTGTTGTGTCTGTCTCATGAAACGTCTTTTTATTCTGAGTGAATTTACTACACAAATGTCAAGTTCTCTTGGCTGCTGCAATATGCTGAAATAGAGCTCTTACCCACCTCTTCTGGCACTGCTACCCTGGAGCCTTTATATTTAAAGAGAACTGGTCATGACTAGGCTTGGCTACAAAATGCCATCACGATTTTAGAAAGCATGTGCTGTGAAACCATTTTTATAGAGTCTACATATAGCAGACTATAAAAGAAGATCTAAAGAGAAAAAAGTAGAATAAAAGTGTGGTATTAAGTGCCTGGTCACACTAGCAATTCCCACACTTGGGAACTTGCCAACTTTTTACACAGAGATGCCAGATTTTCACTACAAGTTCTCCGGACACAAGTCCATGCAAGGCTTTAAAGGAATAAAGGAGAACCACTCACCATATAAAAGTCGTGGAACAGTTCATTGAGTCTTTCAACACACAGACTAATCTATCCAATGTACATACTACCAACGCGTTTCGGTTTGCACATCGGATGGCTTTGTCTGTGTGTTGGAAGACTCAATAAACTGTTTTGAGGCTTTTATATGGTGGGCACTTCACCTTTCTTTCTTTAGAGCCTTGCATAGACTGTGATAGCGTCTTATGACTATAGGAACCAACTCATGTTGTCAGTAGTGACCCGGAATTCGGTGCCCGAGGGGAAAATTTACCCTTTCCTCTCTAGGTACCAACCTCTGTTATCCAGCTGCATGTGACGCTATTAACTCTGGTCCTATTCTTAGACCCACTGATTTAAAAAAGTTTCCAGTCTCTTGTGAGAATTGGCCAGTAAAAGGATCTATAGAAAATGTAGGGAGAACACAAACCTGAAAGTGAAACTTTAACAGAGAAAGCTCAGGTCCCCTCCCCTGTCGGACTGGGCTGTGATGTGTTGCAGAGCTGTGTAAATCTCAGGTCTGAGTGGACAGAAAAACAAAGCCTTTGACAGGTAAAATGGCTCTCATATATGTTTATAGCTGTTTTCCTGGAGTTCAGCTTATATTATACAAATATCCGAGCACCAGTTCTTTATGTCAGATCCGATGTAATGCGTCCTGTACTGTAGACATCTGGGAGATGGCCTGTCACTCACTCAGCATGTGCAAGGAAAGTAATAACTACAGCACTAATGAACGCTCCAGGATTGATTGATGAATGAGAAGTGAGACAGAGGCAATTAAAAACCCACGTTTAAACACTGTTTACAGATCAATAGCGGTTACAGGGCTGGCACTTAAGGATCTTCTACCCTAACAAGCAGATGTTTCAGACACAGATGAAGACGCTGGTCTTGAGTCCCCGACTGAATCATTTAAAACCTTTTATTACATATGGCAGCCTTGGTGCACGCAGACCCAATTACCCAGAAAGAAGGCTTCTAATGTCGTCTTAATGTAGCGTTGCAATATTAGTGGCATCATGTGGTGGGCGATCTGTGTCTACCTCGGCCTGGCAGCTGATTTAAGGAAGAACTCTGGTCTTAGGAAAAGCACACTTCATTAGGCGTTGTAGGCAATGGACAAAGCCCGTCTGCTCAGCACTACTGTTTTTACATCTAATGCCGCGTGCACACGGTCGGACTTTTCGGCTACAAAAGTCCGACAGCCTGTCCGACAGACTTTTGACGGACTTTTGTCAGACTTTTGGCGGACTTGCGGCAGACTTTCTTACGAACGGACTTGCCTACATACGATCACACAAAAGTCCGACGGATTCGTACGTGATGACGTACGCCGGACTAAAATAAGGAAGTTGATAGCCAGTAGCCAATAGCTGCCCTAGCGTGGGTTTTTGTCCGTCGGACTAGCATACAGACGAGCGGATTTCTGGGTCCGGCATAGTTACGACGTAAAGATTTGAAGCATGTTTCAAATCTAAAGTCCGTCAGATTTGAGGCTGGAAAAGTCCGCTGAAAGTCCGGGGAAGCCCACACACAATCGGATTGTCAGCCAGCTTTAGTCCGTCGGCGTCCGTCTGACTTTTGTAGATGAAAAGTCCGACCGTGTGTACGCGGCATAAGAAGAACTCTGGTTGGACAAACTACCCAACTGGTTAAAACCTCCTTGTTGCCAGTAATCTGGAGTCGCAAGAACAGTAAAGCTTAGGCCTTAAGAATGTGCAGGTATTCTCAGTACAACCCATCAAAGGCAGAATCAGTAGATTTGGGTGCTATTGTCCTTTGGTCTATTCAACTCAAAAAGTCCCTTCTGTTGCCCTCAGCCCCCTCCAAATCTCTAATTTCCTTTTTTTTCCCTGCTGTGATCTGACTTTCTATTAGATGGCGGCTACATTCCTTCTCCATGGCCCTTCTCCATGGTTTAAGAATATGATGTAGGGAGCAGGGAGGAAGTGGCCATAGCTAAGAGAAACCTCAAGGAGGAACAGACTGTGTGGTGAGCAATTTGGTCCACCCACCCACCCTCTTGGTAAATGTATGGATATGGCTATGATTGAAAGTGCAAAGGTTTGGGGAACTAAGGTATGCAAAGAGAATGGCTGAGTTGTGGGGACATATTGAACTTTTTTCATAGCATTGGTGGGCCCTTGATGGTGCCAAAAAAGTAAGATCGTTGTTAATGTGTGATGATGATATACTTTATTGTCATTGTATACATACAAAATTGATCAGGATACTCTTTACAACAGCAATAAAACACTTCTTAGCAAAACCACACATACATACTCCTAGCACATGCCCACATACCGTATCTGTTTAAATATAACAAAATATAAAATGTTATTTTAAAAAATTTGAATTTCACATCGAAATCATAAAACTATAACTTTGGAGAAGTGGTTTAACCTTAATGGTCACAAATATGTATGATTATGTGGTGCTCATGAAGGAAGTACTTACTACGGTTTATTCCAGCTGAATAATAGGGTAAAATTACTGGTAGGTACCAACTGAACTGGTTGTAGATGGCTAATGGCCAGTTCCGGTTTACAACAGAGCATGTTATTGGGTGGCACAGTCAAGGACCTGGCTTTAAAGATTGTATCAGAATTCATGTATACTTTTGAAGAATTGGTGTCTAAATCATGTTATTGTTATCTTTTTTTTTTATATAAAAGCTGTGGCCATATTGCCCCAATGAAAATAATTTGTGACATATTGTATTATTTATGAGACTACTATTAAGTCCTGGACTGTGACAGACTCACCCGAGACAGAGGCTTTTGGAGGGGACTGTATGCTAGTCTCTTGCCTACCGACTATGGGCCCTGGCATTTGAGGGAGCTACAAGCATTTAGGAAGATATTCTGTTATGTAATGCAAAAGGGACATTATTAAGGAGGCCATGATGGTCTCTGCCAGTTTGGGACTCAGTGGACAGATGTCAGTGAAAGGAATGCTGATTAATGAGATCTGGAAAGCCCAGGTCTTTCACCCAATAGTTTATTGTGCTCATTAACACACCTTTGTCTCCTAGCAAACTATTGGGGGTTGTGTTTATACTTATGTGTATTGTAAGTTGTAAGTGAGAAGACGGCAAGTCTACCCTGAAAGGTCATATCTCTGAGTCACCAAATCTGGGTAAATGATTAGATAACTAGCTCATGTTAATTTATGCTTCTGGTTACAGGTGCACCTGGAAGACAGTACCACAGACATGTCGTCCCAGCAGCCAGATGAGGGAATGGAAAAGGAAGCAGCGGGCTCACCTCCCCAATGGCAGATACACAGTTTGGGAGTGGAGGAAGCCAGCCTCCTGCCCCAATGGTTAGCTGGAGCGGAGGATGTGGAGTCCCCAGCAGAAGTGTGTATCATTAATGATATTATATGAATTATCATGCTATAACTATATGTTTTTAAATACATAATATAGAAATTCTTCTTTATAAATTGTTAATTGTCTAACCTAGATTGATGCATATATTCCTGAAGAAGCTGTACAAATATTCAGCGAAACATGTCGAGTGGAAGCGTCAATTTTAATATTCAATTTGATATATGTATCTGTTGAAGTTATCTGTTTTACAAGATGAATTTTTATTGATTTAAAAAAATGACGATTTTAGAATATATTTGTGTCTATTTGCACCTTTAATGTCCCCATTCTTTTGTATTTTTTTGTAATATTTATGAGGTTTAATGTGTTTGGTTTTAATGTTAAATAACACTCTGCCACCTGAGCCCTACCCGGGTCATGTGCCATGTGAATGGAGGAGTGCAAAAAATAGATTGCTGGACCATTAAAGAATATGTAAACCCAACATTTCATGTTCCTGATATGTGCCTGCCATACCATGTACCTGTATGAAAAAGTATCTTCCTCTCATTGTATTGCTTCCTTTCTGTGAAATTCCTGGTGTACCTGCCAGTCCCTCTGCTTTCCTATTAAAAACTGACCACACTAAGCCGGAGAGCACAGCAAGGTCAGTTCTCTAGCTATGCTGGGAACTTAGCCTGCTCTTCTCCAATGATCAGGCTTGTGCTGACACCCCCCCTTCTGCACAGTCATACCCTGGGACGACCAGTATGCTACTGTTTCTCCTCCTCCAGCACTCTGAGCTCCTTATGCAGCTGAGAACAGAGATTATGTGATCACTTATTAAAAAAAAAGGGGGGGGAGTATTTTTAATGTGTTTTACGTGTATAGACAAATGTGTTGCCTTTCATGTATATTTTAAACTGAATGGGTTGTTTTGCAAAGTGAGGAGTCACATATACTTTAAATAGTGGATGTGAATGGATATGATTGGATTGTTTTTGGAGAATAAGGATATTAATTGGTGTTACTTTAACTTCCAAACTTCATTATACACCTTCATGTGCTTCACTTTAGGTTAAAACAAATAACTTTCTTAACATATTTCTTACATTACAGTTTATCAAAACTTTTGGGGTGAATCTGATGCCCACATAGCACAGATTTTCTCTCTTTCCTCTATAAAGTCCCAGTTGCCCTGACAAGGCTTTCCAAGGGAGAATACTCTGCTCTTGGCTACTCTCATAGCTATAACTAATGCCGCGTACACACGATTGGAAATTCGACCAGCAAAAGACCGATGAAAGCTTTTGGTCGGAAAATGCGACCGTGTGAATGCTCCATCGGACTTTTGCTGGCGGAATTCCAGCCAGCAAAAGATTGAGAGCAGGTTCTCAATTTTTCGTTTGGAAAAAGTTCCTAAACGAAAATGCGATTGTCTGTACAAATTCCGACGCGCAAAATTCCTACGCGTGCTCGGAAACAATTCGACGCATGCTCGGAAGCATTGAACTTCATTTTCTTGGCTCGTTGTAGTGTTGTACGTCACCGCGTTCTTGACGGTCGAAAGTTCAGAGAACTTTTGTGTGACCGTGTGTATGCAAGCCAAGCTTGAGCGGAATTCCTGTGGGAAAAACCATCCGAGTTGTTTTCAACGGAAAATCCGCTTGTGTTTACGCGGCATTACAGGTTGCTCTCAACACAGAATTAAAGTCTGCCTTACTGGTTCTCGTTATTGGCTCATTAGTATAATATATTATAATTATACAGGATCTATATAGTGCCAACAGTTTATGCAGCGCTTTACAATATAAAGAGGACAGTACAATTACAATACAGATCAATACAGAAGGAATAAGAGGGCCCTTCTCATGGAGCTTACAATCTAAAGGGTGGTACAAAAGGTAATAGCTGCAGGGAATGACCTGATGGAGGTGACTCAAGTACAGTTCTTAGGTGGAGATGGGGTAGACTTCCCTGATTAAGTGAGTTTTCAAGGATCGCCTAAAGGCGGACAGGATAGGGGCTGACCGAACATACTGGGGCAGGGAGTTCCAGAGGATGGTAGAGGCTCTGGAGAAGACCTGAAGGCGTTAATGGCAGGTAACAAGGAAGCCAGAAAGCAGGAGGTCCTGGGAAGAGCGGAGAGGAGGATTTGAGCGATATCTGCAGATGAGGTTCGTGATGTAGCTGGGGGGTGATGTTGTGGATGGCTCATCTTCCCTCTTGACCCCCCCCCCCCCCACTAACACACTATATACTCTCCCATCTAATGGGGTTTGAATGGCATTACCAACTCCTAGAAACCATGGGAAGGGTGAACCAACACTAAAGGGGTCCTACCGTCTCCTTGCTGTCACCCACAGAGCCATAAGGCAAGAAGCTCTAGTCACACACAGCAACATGTGCGATTGCAGAGAAGTATGCAACAGGTTTCACAATACAGAGAATAATGTGAAGGGAATGACCTTAACAGAATAGGATTATATTACATTGTTTAAAGCAACAATGTTGTTTGGAAAAGAAACAAGATGCCAGTGTTAGCAACAGAAAAGCACTGAAAAGGCTCCTTTTGGTTCTTGATCATACCTGCCTAATAAATCATATTCCTCTGCCAGTACCCGCCACAACACCTCAACTCAGGGCTGTCTTAATAGCATCATGGGCCCCTGGGCAAAGTAAGGCGCTGGGGCCCCTACCAGCTTGCCCCAATTTATGCACCTGCTCTCAAGAATTAAAGCATAAATAGTTGATAGAATTAAACATATGTATTAGTACTTTTAATAAAATTGATTTAAAACAATCAGAAAACATGCCATAAATCAAAGACTAATTAACACAAAGGTCACAATACTGGGAAGGGGGAACAGCACAGGTTTTGGGACGCTGCCCAAGACACAGCCATCCAGGGATAGCTTAGTAAAAAACTTTACTGTCCCTGAAAATATGGGACAGTTGGCAAGTATGATGTAATGCAAGATTACCATGGGGCCCTAATGCACCTGGGGCCCCTGGGCACTGCCCAGGGGTGTCCATGCATTAAGACAGCCCTGCCTCAACTACCAGGCTATAGGGAAAGCAGACCCCCCCCCCCCATATAACTGAGTGACCCATTGTCAGGCTTGCAGGTGAGGGGCAGGGGGGAGTGATATGAGAGAATAGGAGCAGGTATTCCCCCCAATCCGAGTTACCCCTTGTCTCTGCCCCCCACCACCAAGCACAGTCCCTTGGTTCCACCCCCCATCTACCACCAAGCACAGTCCCTTGGTTCCACCCCCCACCCACCACCAAGCACAGTCCCTTGGTTCCACCCCCCACCCACCACCAAGCACAGTCCCTTGGTCCCACTCCCTACCCACCACCAAGCACAGTTCCTTGGTTCCACCCCCTACCCACCTCCAAGTACCGCCCCTTTTAGAGAATTCAAAACCAAGTATAATTTTGTGGTGCTAAGTAATTTATATGGAATTTGTTAATGATAGCAAGAAAAGCAGTAAAATAGATCCCTTGTAGCCAGCAACAATGGACCCTTCAACAACAATAGATCCCTCGTGCAATAATAGATCCCAACAACAACAGACCCCCTGCAACAAATACCCCCCTACTCCCAGCAACCAAAGATTTACCAGCAGCCAGCGTCAATAGACCCCTCCCTCAATAGTAGATCCTTCCCAGCAACAATAGACCCCCCAGCAACAATAGATCCCCCACCAGCAACAACAACCCACCCCCCCAAAAAAAAACAATACATTTACCCCAACAACATTAGAACCCCCAGCAGCCAGCATCAGTAGATCCTCTAGGAGACCCCAGCACCCCTTGCCATTACATACATTTAGTGCTGGGGGTGCTGGAACTGTGACTGGTCTTGTCTCCGCCCCCTCCTGTAGCTTTCTGCAGGCAGCCTGTAGTGGGTGGAGCTACTTGGCACCTCCCACAGCTTTATTCTCTGGACAGAATACAGACAGCACAATCATGATGTCACTGCTATTTCTGCAAGGTCATATCTGGGTTTGCAAAGGCATTTATTGCAAAAAAAATAAATAATTGGTAGATACCCTTTGTGATTATTGAAGTATATATTTAAATAAAAGTTTGTGTGTATGGCGTTTAGCTTTAATCCACTTCCGGACCGCCGCACGCCGATATACGTCCTAACTTTGAAAAGGAATATTGTTGTTATGGTAGCAGCTAGCTGCCATAACCCCGGTATCCTCTTCTTTGGCCGGCGGGCCGGTTTCCTATAATAGTGGTCTCTGTGGTGGATTCCCGGCGAGATCACTTTTATCGGCGGTGGGAGAGGAGCCCCCTCCCGCCGCGCTCCGGTGCCCTCCGCCGGTTACCGGAGCCGTCGGTAGCAGCGGAGGCGATTGGATCCTCTCACGTCAGTGGCATGGAGACGAGTGAGGGGAAGATGGCCCCCACCTGTCTCCATATCATTGCAGGGCCGAAGCAACGTCAAAACGTCACTTCCGCCCATAGCTCTTAAAGGGACATTTTTTTATTTATTTTTTTCAAATGACCTTTTTTTTTTTTATTGCATTTTAGTGTAAATATGAGATCTGAGGTCTTTTTGACCCCAGATCTCATATTTAAGAGGTCCTGTTATGCTTTTTTTCTATTACAAGGAATGTTTACATTCCTTGTAATAGGAATAAAAGTGACACGATTTTTTATTTTTAAAAGAGCAGTGTAAAAAAAAAAAAAAAAAAAAGTAAAATAAATAAGATTTTTTTTTTTTTAAACACGCCCTGTCCCGCCGAGCTCGCGTGCAGAAGCGAACGCATACGTGAGTAGCGCCCGCATATGAAAACGGTGTTCAAACTACACATATGAGGTATCGCCGCGATCGGTAGAGCGAGAGCAATAATTCTAGCCCTAGACCTTCTCTGTAACTCAAAACATGCAACCTATAGAATTTTTTAAACGTCGCCTATGGAGATTTTTAAGGGTAAAAGTTTGTCGCCATTCCATGAGCAGGCGCAAGTGTGACATGTTGGGTATCAATTTACTCAGCATAACATTATCTTTCACAATATTAAAAAATTGGCCTAACTTTACTGTTGTCTTATTTTTTAATTCAAAAAAGTGTATGTTTTCTAAAAAAGTGTGCTTGTAAGACCGCTGCGCAAATACGGTGTGACAAAAAGTATTGCAACGACCGCCCTTTTATTTTCTAGGGTGTTAAAAAAATAAAATGTAGAATGTTTGGGGGTTATAAGTAATTTTCTAGGGAAAAAAAATGTTTTTAACTTGTAAACAACAAATCTCAAAAGGAGGCCCGTTCCTTAAGTGGTTAAGGAATATGGGAGGAACCATATTTTGATCTTCCTTTGTCTTTTCAGAAAAATGCTTAGGTGTTGACATGCAATGAAAGCTTTCTCTCTGCTCCGTATGAGCTGTGCTGTCAGTCGGTGTGATCTGGTGAACTAGGTGAGTACCCAAACCGTGTTTAGTATGTTCCCTAATGGAACATACATTAGCTTCTCTCCCACTGCACTGAGAATAGATGAAAGAGTTGTCTGGTGGTGATTTCATTTCAGGTTAAGTGATCAGTGAGCAAAAGGCTGCAGCTCTCCAAACAAACTGCTATGGCACCAGACTGAAGCTGTGAACAAGCACGCTAAGATCTGCTTGTTACTGACATTACACAAGATCCAGTACATACTGTATCCAAAATTCTATATAATCTGGTTACTATGGTGATCAAGTTTTCATACAGGAAAGCTAAAAGATAGAATACAAAGTATAAAATCATCAAATTATCAATAATGATAATATAAGAGTATAAACAGTTCAAAAGAAAACACATTTACTCTATTGCCAATAATCCATCTCTTATCATTTCTGAACTAGGAAAAAGGAAAAAAGAGGTTCCCATGATCCTTGAGTCTCTGTATTACCCATGCATGTTAAAATATTTACATAGTCCAAAAAAAAAAACCACCTTAAAATGAGTCATAATTCACCCTTGTAGCTGCGTGTATTGTGGAGAAATTTGTTTTCAAAGTTGACAACAGACACAATGATATCTCAGCTGTTACTGCGTGTTAATACTGTGTCCATAGTATGGGAACATGGGAACAAGTGTATACCTCCCAACTGTCCCTGATTTTGAGAGACTGTCCCCGATTTGGAACAAAGTCCCTCTGTCCCTCTTTCCTCTTCATTTGTCCCTCATTTTTGGTCTGATCTATATAAGTTGTATATTAAATGCACTATCTTTCAAAAAGTGTTTCCCAGTGTTAGATTGTTCATCCAATTTCCAAATTGCTGCATTTGGAAATGTTGAAAGCCGATATAAAGGAATAATAGTGGTTAAAAAAAGCACTTGCGGGTTTAACTAATTATTTTTTTTTTTTATTTCAGGGATTGCCTAAAAGTGAACAGGGTAGGGGCTGACCGGACATACTGGGGCAAGGAGTTCCAGAGGATGGGAGAGGCTCTGGAGAAGTCCTGGTGAGCATGGGAGGAGGTAACAAGGGAGCTAGAGAGCAGGAGGTCTTGGGAGGAGCAGATATTGATGATTTTGTAGGTTACTAGGCTTACTTTAATCTAGTGGTACAGAGCTCTAATCTAAGCTGCTATAACATAGTGATTTCATTGTCCAGTGAGCTGTGATTGAACTATTTCTCTATTTGCTTAGTTATGCAAACACTGCCATTTACTTCAACCTGTGACAATATATTGAGTTCCTATACCACTAACCAGTCTGATGTCTGTTTTCTGATACTGAAGGATATTTATATTTATGGTCCCAATAGTATTGCAGCAGCAATTGCTTAATCAGGTGTGTCAGAGGGATCGGGGTTGCTCACAGAGTCAAGGAAAAAAGAACAGAGAACCCAATCTACTACGTGGCTCCTGGGGGGGTAGCATTACACTGTTTTTTGAACATGGCTGTTGGTCAAATGTCAGTCGTTAGGCCAGCTTTTGTTGAACAGACAGTGGTACATATGGACCACAATTCAGCTGGTTCCTACCGAACCAATTTCAGTGAGTGCATACCCTGTTTAATTGACATCTACGCAAACTTATCTATCCGAACTACCCATTCATCCAACCATCCATCTATTTTAAACCTGCTTAGACATCGAATTATAAATCCACACAACCATTATCCAATCTCTCCCTCTCCATTCATCCATCCATGCATGTACTTCTAAACCGAAGCATTTCTCCTTCTACCTATCTATACATGCATTAGACATATGCACGCCGGAAATTTTTGCTTTGTTTCATTTCGAATGCATTCGGTCATTAAAGAATTTAGTTTCGCCATATTTGTTATGTTCAGAATTCGTTTTGTATCTTCGGCATTTGTTTTGTAAATTTATTGGTCCGGGCGGAATCAAAACATTTTGCAGTTTTTCCAGAAGATTGCTACATTTTAGATATATTATCAAATCAGACGGATTTGAATCGGATTTTTGGACGCTGGTCCAACCCACCAAGAGAAATGTCAAGAGCTGATTGGACAATATTGACTGGCGTCATGTGCATCTTAATTAGTGAATAGAACAAATTTTGGATCCATTCGTTATCCGAATCTGAATAATCAAATTAAAATTTTAATTCATTTCCCCATGAGTCCGAACTACTATTGCCTCATGTGACCCCATCAGAATGAAACAAATGAAACAAATGCATGTGTTCATTTCTATATTAATTTTTTTTGGATTCGTTTACATGTCCAATCGGAGATTCGTATACTTCTATAGGGCTGTGTCCATAAAGACAGGGATAAGCAAGTTTGGGGTGGAGGAACTTCACTGGCCTGTGCAGGGTCCACACCTCAGCTCGATAGAACACCTTTGGGATGAATTAAAGCAGAGACTGCGAGCCAGGCCTTCTCGTCCAACATCAGTGCCTGACCACACAAATGCGCTGGAAGAATGGTCAAACATTCCCATAGACACACTCCTAAACCTTGTGGATAGCCTTCCCAGAAGTGTTGAAGCTGTTATAGCTGCAAAGGGTGGACCAGCTCAATATTGAACCCTACAGACCAAGACTGGGATGTCATTAAAGTTCATGTGCGTGTAAAGGCAGGCGTCTCAATACGTTTAACAATATAGTGTAAATGCATCTATTCTTTTAAACACATTAGTTCAGAATCATACATCCAAAGCCAGATAACAATCTTTCTAACTGTCCACCCATTGATCCATTCCTATCTTTCCATCTAAACCAAACCATTCACTCAAATCATCCACCCAAGACAACCCATACAAACGAATTTATCATCTATCCAAACGTATCTATCCAAACCATCCATTCGTCTAACCCCCTGCCCAGACATCTAATCATAAACCCACCGTCCTCCATTCATCCATGCACGCACTTCTCCAAGCCAACCCATCATCCAAAACCATCCAAACTCATTAATCTCTCAACCCATCGAAAAACCATCTTTCCATTCATCCAATCCCTTTCGATCCATTTAACCTATGCATCCATTCATCCATGTAAACCACAGCCATCTGTCTGTCCCTCCATTTAGTAGCTACAAGACTCGTGACCGTCTTCTATCTCTGAGAGCAACGTCTGTACAGCTCCTATCCCGTAGCATACCTGTCTATCTGAATACCTGCCAGGCGATAAACGGGCAATGCCAGTGCAGCATATTTTATTGAGCGACAGCACAGCAGAAGTCAGAATCCCTTAGGTCTCCCAAAGGCATTCATATGTTTCGGGGTAGAAAGATATTCCAATAGATAGACAGATGATGGATTAGAAAGACAGGATGGATAGACAAACAGCGAGCTATAGACAGAGAAATGTAGACCGAGTCTTACAGATGAGATACAGAGAAGGAAGGAGACAGAGTTAATTAACAGTGAATTACAAGACATTTTGACTGAGTTGAAAATGAACAGATTTTTTTCGCGCTGTTCTAGATATTTTTAGCAGCGATGTACCGAAGAAAGGCTTCAATAATAGTCCCAGCACTGTCTCACTGTGTTACATTTTAAGCGTAGAATGTAAAGGAAAAGAAAAGACTAAAAATAAACTTTACAACAACGTATATTAGCTCCTGCCCACGTTCTCTTCCCCTTTGGCAGACTAGACACCGAATTTTCCGTAAGCATTACCTTCAATCCATAAACGCCGACTCGCTGAGTAAACATATCACCTGACTCCCTTTCTCTTTGGATAATACTCCTAAAATTGATGTTCTGTGTCCACCTAATTACTATTATTCTATTTGGCGCTGACCTTTGTGTCGCCAGGAGCAAAATACATCGCATTCTCATTCCGCGTTGGAGCCCAAGCGCACAAAATAATTTCTATTGTGTCTAGCTGGAGACGAAAGTAATAACTTTCGCATGGCAAAACACAACTAAAGCAAAGTGTTCATACAATGGAACTGTATTTAAAGTGGAACGTCTGTGGGAGAAACCTGGAGGCTACCTGACCTCCTTCTGAAGACAAGTCGCCTGGCCGTCATGTTGACCTGATAGCTCCAAAACTTAGATATGACAGAAATGGGGTAATTGGCGCTACCTGTGTTCGGAAAAGGTGATCTATCAGGTCACTCTTTACATGGCCCAGGAAACTCCACGAATAGTTGGATCAGTGTGGTGTGATTAAACATCTACACCCTGCATAAGGGGTAAGTAAAAGTAATGCCCTGTACACACGACCGGTTTTGCCGTCGGAATAAACTCCGAAGGTTTCTCCGACGGAACTAAGACGGAATTCCGCTCAAGCGGTCTTGCCTACACACGGTCACACCAAAGTCCGATCATCCAGAACGCAGTGACGTCAGGGGCGGACCGACCATTGAGCACTCGGGCACTGCCCGAGAGCCCTGGGCCACTAGGGGGCCCCATCAGGGTTGCCATCCTCAGTAAAACCAGGGACAGCCAATAGACAGTATGGACCAGGGACAGGCAATAGAAACATGTCTGTGTATACTGTGTGTGTGTATACTATGTGGCCCCATAATCTCTGATTGCCTGGGGGCCCCATAATCTGCTATTGCCCGGGGGCTCCATGAGTTGTCAGTCCGCCCCTGGGTGACGTACAACACGTACGACGGGACTAGAAAAAGGAAGTTCAATAGCCAGTAGCCAATAGCTTCCGTCTCATACTTGCTTCAGGGCATGTGTCGTTTTTGGTCCGTCAGAACACCATACAGATGATCGGTTTTCCCGATAGGAATTGGTTCCGTCGGAAATATTTAGAACATGTTCCATTTCTAGGTCCGTCAGAATTTTCAAAAAAAAAAAGTCAGATGAGGTATACACACGATCGCAATAGACGATGAAAAGCTTCCGTCGGACTTTTTCTGTCGGACATTCCGCTCGTGTGTACGCGGCATAAGGGTACACCTATATAAGGACAAACCTCTAACTCAGGGGTCTTCAAACTACGGCCCTCCAGTTGCTCAGGAACTACAATTCCCATCATGCCTACTGTAGTCATGTCTGTGAATGTTAAAGTTCTACAATGCCTCATGGGATGTGTAGTTCCGCAACAGCTGGAGGGCCGTAAATTGAGGATCCCTGCTCTAACTGATACCACAAGAGAATGGGTCCACAGTGATGATCTTAGTTACACCAGTAAATGTTAAAAAATAATTAAATAATATTTAAACAATACAATAGTGACTCCAACCTCGTGTGAATCCAAAAAATACTAAAACATAAGTCCAAAATTTAATAAGTGAAAAACTCTATAAATATAAATTGTCCAGACACCAGCAGGTGATATAAAACATATTAGTGTTCCAAAAAAAAGTTAAACAAGGTGTGGCAAAAAAGTTTTTTTCAGAAAAATGCAAAAAAAAAAAGCAAAAAAATGCACCAAACACAAAAACAAAAGCAAAAAATCGCACCAATTGCAAAAAAAACGCATGTGTACAGCCGTTCCAATGTGACTAATTATTCGTGCTTTAACAGGTTAATGCAGGTGACTATTGTGCTCGTAGCTCTTGGCAGGTGACTTGGGTGCTCCCCCTCATGGCTCCCCACTCACCAGCTCCTGTAACCTCTGCAGGGGTAATAATATAACTACAATCTCGGCCAGTATTCCCAGGTTCCAGCATCTGCAGTTTCTCAGGCGTCCCTTGGATTTACCAGGCAATGGCAGATATATACAGCTATGCTCCTCATGGAAGAGATAAAATGCCTCCCATGGTTTAGTATCCAAAGAATATTCCGTTTATTAAAAATTTTAAAAAGCAAAAAATATAAAAAAATAAATAAAAAGCAACAGGTAAAGCACAAAGTCCATACAGCATAGGTGTGCTAACACATAACCCAGCCCTAACAGGATGGACAACAGGAGGAACTCGAGCTGTGGATACGGAGCGTGCGCTCCAACTGCATTCCACCATTTAGCTCCAGTTCCCGGGAAGTGACGTAGTGTGCCTGGCGGTGCCGTACGCGTTTCGTCATAGACATCTTCAGCGGCAGCAGACTCGTGGGTGGAACGCAGTTGGAGCGCACGCTCCGTATCCACAGCTCGAGTTCCTCCTGTTGTCCATCAGTTAGGGCTGGGTTAGGGCTGGGTTATGGGTTATATGCGTATCCACAGCTTGAGTAGATGCTGGAACCTGGGAATACTGGCCGAGATTGTGGAGTTATATGCTTATTACCCCTGCAGAGGTTACAGGAGCTGGTGAGTGGGGAGCCATGAGGGGGAGCACGCAAGTCACCTGCCAAGAGCTGCGAGCACAATAGTCACCTGCATTAACCTGTTAAAGCACAAATAATTAGTCACATTGGAACGGCTGTACACATGCATTTTTTTTTGCAATTGGTGCGATTTTTTGCTTTAGTTTGTGTGTTTGGTGCATTTTTTTGCATTTTTCTGAAAAAAACATTTTTGTCACACCTTATTTAACATTTTTTTGGAACACTTATATGTTTTATATCACCTGCTGGTGTCTGTACAATTTATATCTATAGAGTTTTTCACTTATTAATTTTGGACTTATGTTTTAGTATTTTTTGGATTCACACGAGGTTGGAGTCACTATTGTATTGTTTAAATATTATTGAATTATTTTTTAACATTTACTGGTGTAACTAAGATCATCACTGTGGACCCATTCTCTTGTGCTATCAGTTAGAGGTTTGTCCTTATATAGGTGTACCCTTACTTTCACTTACCCCTTATGCAGGGTGTAGATGTTTAATCACACCACACTGATCCAACTATTCATGGAGTTTCCTGGGCCATATAAAGAGTGACCTGATAGATCACCTTTTCCGAACAGAGGTAGCGCCAATTACCCCATTTGTGTCATATCTCAGTTTTCAAGAGCTTCCTTATGGGAGCTTTTTAGGGGAGGCTGCAACCTTTATATTCTTCCTAAGCGCGGTACCTTCTATTTTTATCTATTAGCTTCAACACTTAGTAGGGATGAGTGGAATGATTTCAAGTAACTCTGCCAAAGCAGAAACCCCAAATGGATTTTGCTGTGTAAATGGCTTAGCATTTGAAAAAGAACAATGAATGATCCCTGTAAAGTGTCTGTAGCAAAGACCCCCAAAGGATCTGCTGATTTAAATTGGGTTGTTGCCGTCACCCCTTACCTGTAGTTTCACCACATCAGGAACTTAGAGTCTATATTGAGCCTTGCTCTCACCAAGGTATGCATCAGTCACTTTGTTCTGTTTCCAATGCTTTATTGCAAAACAACTTGAAAGGAAGTAGCAGTAAAGAGGTAGAAAGGGAGTTGCGGGAGAATTTAAATACCTTTTGCAGATCACTTAAGGAATTTAAGATCTTGCAGACTAACACACCTTCAGTCTAAAGATCTTTGCCCACCCGGATAGGTCTCTCTCACTGACCTAACAGCCGGAATGGCGCACAGACAAAAAGTCTCTGCCACAGACTTGAGAAGAACAAATGGTTGTACGATCCTCTGCCACAGGACGTAGTAATAGATGAACAAACCTCTGCCACGGGATTGTAGTATTAGATGAACAGCAACACAGTACCAGAACCTTTAAGCCGACCCAGCAGTATTGTGCGGTACGTTAGTTAGGATGCATCCTCCAGATACCAGCATACCGCTCGGCCCTCTCCAAGACGAGTCTTCCTCTGGATCTTTTCAATTGCTTGACTTCTTCCCGCAGGACAGACAGCGCAGGACCAGCTCTAAACCAACAGGCCCCAGACGACCTCTGGGCCTACTTGTAGTTACGTTGCCTCCGGCCAGCATGGTCCCGAGACAGGGAAAAAAGCTGTCACATACCTTAGGCCAGGAGGGCCAGGCGGTAAAAGGGAACCAAAAATGGTGCCTGCCCTTAAGTACCCTTTCCCAGAATGCATAGCAGTGGACCACCTCTGCCGAGTTACCTCTGAGAAAGAAGAGCACTCAATACACTTCAGCCTCTTGCTGTTCAACACTGGCCTGTAGTGACAACGACACCTACAGACAACAGGGTGGAACTGCATGCAACACAGCCAATGCTGGAACAGAAGCTAATTTATCCAAAATTAAATCTAAACTATATACAGAACAGATAACCCCCTAAAATTACATGCTAGTGCCTGATCGACAGAAGCAGGGCGCTACATGTCTTATATGAATCTTTCCTTGGATTGCTCCATCTAGTGGTTATAATGTGGTATTTTCCTGAAATATTGCAATCAATAAAATACTGCAGTGTGATCACTAGATGGAGCTGACAATCACAGGAAATACACATATTAGACACATTATGGAGGTTCATTGTTGTGACAGTTGCGCAAATGCTTAAGAATTTGCACAGCAATTAATTTTTTTAAAAGACCCCTTAAAGTGATTGTAAAGTCTTGTTTTAAAAAAATAAAAAATAAACAACAAACATGTTATACTTACCTGTTCTGTGCAGTTGGCTTTGCACAGAGCAGCTCAGATCCTCCTCTTCTCGGGTGCCTCTTCGCTGCTCTTAGCCCCTCTCTCCTGTCAAGTGCCCCCAGAGCAAGCAGCTTGCTCTGGGGGCACCGGAGCCGAGCTGCAGCTCCGTGCGTCCAGTCAGATACGGGGCTGCCGTTCGGCCCAGCGCCCTCTCTCCTCTGATTGGCTGAGTTTGATTGACAGCCGTGGGTGCCAATGGTGCTGCTGCGGAGTCTTAGCGAATCAGGTGGAGAGTCCTGGACGGCTGAGGGAATTGTGGACATCGCTGGACAGAGATGGGGCTCATGTAAGTATCAGGGGGTGCTGGGGAGGCTGCTACACACAGAAGGCTTTTTATAGAATGCATTAAGATAAAAAAACCTTTTGCCTTTACAACTCCTTTAACTTGCCTCATTGAGTTTTTTAAGTAAAATTTGCTCTCTTGCTGCAACTTTTTATTATTATTATTATTAAGGGTGGTTTTTGTGTGTATTTACTGAAGGGTAGTTAATTGAATTTAATAATCTTTAACTTATCTTTCCTTTTGAGTGTGTCAAGGACTGGATTTGAACCTGGAACCTCTCCTGTGTCTGGCAAGGACTCTGCATGCCAAGCCACCTGGAATGCTGGATTGTTTTCTGGACAATTCCTTGAATGATCCTGCCTCTTGTTTGTCTTAAACCCTAAATTCTTTGCTCCTCCCATGAACTTCCCGATTTAAGCCATGTCTTTGCAATTCCTGTTTGCCAGATTATTGTGCTCTCTTAAGCTAATATTTTGCTTCTCCTGCTTCCGTCCGTATCTTCGCTACCGCTTGTTACCGACCTTTGGCTTGTTCCTCGACTACATGTCTGCTTGATCTCTACCTGCTATATCTGCTACTGCTACTGGACCCGAGCTTGCTCACCTCCTGATGAGGCGATCTTGAGGACCGCGACCTGGTACTAACACGCAGCAAAGTCCCTCTACCATCAGGAGCCCTGGTGGATACCAGTTAGTACTTAGACCCTGCACCTCAGGTAGGGTTGCCACCTCATCCCTTTCAAACTGGACATATATTAGATATACCAGTTCTGAGGCTAATTTATTGCAGATAAGGCACTAAGTACGTTTAATTGCCACCAGTGGTGGTCGGTGCTCAATACTTTGGGGGGGGCAGAAAACTAACTTTTTTTGCCATAATAACATGTCCTGGATAGTTGAATAGGGGTTCTGTACCCCTCAGGAGCCATTTAAAAGCCAATTGCACCCTTAAAAAAAATCAAATTATCACTTTAATTTTGCCAAACTCTTCACATTTTCACTATAATTTTGTGAAATGAAAACTCAGATTTTCCTAATTAATGACTATCTCTGAATCATTGACCCATGGAAATATCCTAGGGGTCCTAGTAGATCACAAGCTCAGCGATAGGATATGTGGTAGTTGTGTGCTGCCACCTAGTGGTGTGTGAATATAAAAGTACCAATAAATGCAGAAACTGTGCAATAAATCTAGCTGCTGCTATCACCAGGATGTTATCACAAAACAACAATGAATGAATATATAAAAAATGTGATAGCACTGCTGCAATCTGAAAAATAATACATAAATCCAATAATATGTAACAAACGCATGTGCTGAATAAATATACAATCCAATAGTAAATGTATAAAAAAAAGTTGATTGAAACAAAAAATCTTCTTATATAGAATGTGTTTCAAATTTACACTGAGAAAAAAAATGCTTCTTAAGTAAAAAAATGCAAATACATCCAATTATTAATGTGCAATAAATGCATGTGCTGGAAAAATGAAAAGTCCAATATCAAATATATATGAAAGTTAATTGGAACACAAAATCTTCTTATATAGAGTGTGCGATGCTAAGCTGCGGCAAACAAAGTTAGCATAATATTAGCATGCATAAAAAGGGTATTTACTCAAAAGATAAAATTATAATTCTACCACTTTACAAAACTCTGGTGCGGAGAGTCCAGAGAAGGGCAATAAAACGAATAAAGGGACTGGAGGACCTCAGTTATGACAAATGACTACAAACATTAAACTTATTCTCGCTGGAGAAGAGACACTTGAAAGGAGATATGATAGTGATATACAGATACCTCAATGGTGATTGTAGCATAGGGAAAAAAATATTCAGTTTCAAGGAGCTTAAGAAGACACACGGCCACTCAATGAAATTGGAGGAGAAGCAGTTAAACTGTGTAGGGTTTTTTTTTTTTACTGTCAAAGCGGAAAGGATGTGGAACTTCCCCCCACTTCTTTTCCTTGATGCCCCCCTGTTGTGGCTGTTTGTCGGCTAGGATAGGATCTTAGGGTGAGTGTTCCTGCATTACTCTGACCTCGAATATGAACATGTTCTAAAAGAGTCACATGACATGTACTTGCTATGGTGACCTTGTGGATATATATATTTTTGTTTTCTATTTGTATCATAGTTTTTACCCCCTCTATATTCTCCTGAAGAAGTGGGAAACCACGAAACACGTTGAGAGTCTGATGGCCTACAGAACCCCCCCCCCCGCTGGAGTTTTGTCCGTGACAGAGGTGACTCCATTGGTGGGAGTATAGGAACCGTCAAGGGGGAACTGTTTGTATTCTTGTCCCAATGGACTGTTTTTTTTATATATTGTATCTGTGTATGCAAATAAAAATGTATTGATTTAAAAAAAAAAACTTTGTAATGTCCTTCGACGGTACCAATAAAATCCTGCTGCCCCTTTTTCCAAATTCTTTCCCTCCCCTCCACAATAGGTGGTGTCAGCAGGAAGTGTCGCTAGTTTGAAAAAAACTCTTAGATGGGCATCTTAGCAAATACAATATACAGGGATATGGAAAATGGTATTGACATAGACACACACCCACATCCACACCCACACAGGTTGAACTGGATGGATTGGTGTCTTTATTCAACCTTACCAAGTATGTAACATACTCAGATCTTAAAAGTCAAAGTAAAGTCAGAAAACCTCACCTGCAGGTTTTTAAAATCTTCAAATGGTTATATGTCATGTCCATTCCCACTGTCCCCACATATTGTACTTTAATCCAGGTCCACCTAAGGGGGTGGTTTGATTGTTTGTAGACATTATGTGGCTATGCTGAACTCACTAGGGCAATAATAATACCATATGCTAATGTTGAATAAATATATAAAATGTGATGTACCTAATTGTAAAAACTTTTCTTGTTCATAGAATTCGCCATAGCTTCTGAAGAAGCGTTTCCTTACACGCAACATGTAGAGCAGAGTTGAGCACTTTATGACACGCTACCTCGTCAAGTGATCAGTCTGGTCCTCTGGGGTTTGACTTTATCGTATATAGGTGATGTGCTTTTCATGCTCATAGGCTATTTTCTGTGAATGAATTATATGAGAAATCTATGTAATTGTTTTGATTTTAAATTTGTAATAAATATTAATTTTTTATAAAAATGTGTTATGCCTAAAAAGTCCATCATCCAAAAACCTAAAATCTGCAGAATAGGAAGTCAGCAAAGGTAGCCTCCATTTTATTTTTTGTTTGGGAAGTCACAAGATCAGCAGTGCTACAGCAAACATTCCACTTCACCAGCAATACCATCTAGGAATGGTAGGGTTAGGATAAATCTGCCCCATATGAACACATACACACACAAACAGCAATAAAAAAATAAATACATAAATAACTTAATTAATTTAAAAATATGAAATCCCATATCCCTTTATAAAAACTGAAATAGTTTTGGCTCTAGTTTCACTTTACAGCTCAGCTTCGGGTACATTTTTTTAAAAAAGATGCCCTGGCAGTATTCTTTTTTTTTTTTCTGCTGTTTTCTGTCCCTGTAGTAATTGCTTTCCGCCACAAGATGTCCTCACTCTACCTGCTTGATTGACACCAAGCATCATTCAACCTTGCAGGCTGAGGACATATTCTAAGTGCAAGGAGTCATGAACCCACCCCACTGGGGGCGTGTCACTATGGCACCATGTATTCACATCTGGGGGTGTGTCACTATGGCACCCTGTACTCACACCTGGGGCGTGTCACTATGGCACCCTGTACTCACATCTGGGGGAGTGTCACTATGGCACCCTGTACTCACATCTGGGGGTGTGTCACTATGGCACCCTGTACTCACACCTGGGGCGTGTCACTATGGCACCCTGTACTCACATCTGGGGGAGTGTCACTATGGCACCCTGTACTCACATCTGGGGGTGTGTCACTATGGCACCCTGTACTCACATCTGGGGGCGTGTCACTATGGCACCCTGTACTCACATCTGGGGGAGTGTCACTATGGCACCCTGTACTCACATCTGGGGGTGTGTGACTATGGCACGCTGTACGCACATCTTGGGGCGTGTCACTATGGCACCCTGTACTCACATCTGGGGGCGTGTCACTATGGCACCCTGTACCCACATCTGGGGGCGTGTCACTATGGCACCCTGTACTCACATCTGGGGGCGTGTCACTATGGCACCCTGTACTCACATCTGGGGGCGTGTCACTATGGCACCCTGTACTCACATCTGGGGGCGTGTCACTATGGCACCCTGTACTCACATCTGTGGGCGTGTCACTATGGCACCCTGTACTCACATCTGGGGGCGTGGCACTATGGCACCCTGTACTCACATCTGGGGGCGTGTCACTATGGCACCCTGTACTCACATCTGGGGGCGTGGCACTATGGCACCCTGTACTCACATCTGGGGGCGTGTCACTATGGCACCCTGTACTCACATTGTATTGATGCAGAGAACAGGGCTAACATAATACATACCTCCCAACTTTTGAGATGGGAATGAGGGACACCTATTAGCAAAAGTATGTAGGCATAGGACACACCTCCTGCCACACCCCCTTAAAGGAGAATTATACAAAAAAAAAGGGTTAGTTAAACCGACAAGTGTTTTTCTTACCATTTACTAATATTTTATACTGGCTTTTGACATTTACAAATGCAGAAATTTAGAAATTGAATCAAAGGTTTAGCACCGGGAAACACTTTTTCAGAGATAAGTAGTGCATTTTATATACAACTATATAGATCAGACCAAAACGAGGAACAAATGAGGAGGAAAGAGGGACAGAGAAACTTTGTTCCGAATCAGAAACAGTCCCTCGAAATCAGCTATTCATAATCATGTCAGCACAGATTTCTATGAACTAAAGAATATAGCAGAAGAGGGTCCTCTGGTGTGGCGAGAGGTTGGATTTAGGAAATTTACCCTCTTTCATCACCAGGCCATTTTTTGCGATACAGCACTGCGTTACTTAAACTAACCATTGCGTGATGGTGTGACGCTGTACCAAAATAAAATTTATGTCCTTTTTTTCTTCGAATAGAGCTTTCTTTTCATGGTATTTGATCACCTCTGCGGCTTTAATTTTTTGCCCTATAAACAAAAAAGAGCGACCATTTTGAAAGAAAAAACAATAACTTTTACTTTCTGCTATAAAACATATCCAATTGAAAAAAAATCTCAATTTCTTCCTCAATTTAGGCCAATACATATTTTTGATAAAAAAAATCACAATATGCATATATTGATTGGTTTGCGCAAAAGTTATAGCGTCTAAAAACTATGGCATTGTTTTAGAGAATTTTTATTTATTTGATGTTTTTTAAAAATAAGTAGTTGCGGCAATCAGCAACTTATAGCGGGACAGCGACATTGCGGCGGACAAATCGGACACTAATTGACACTTTTTTGGGGAACCAGTGACAGCAATAAAGTGATCCGTGCTAAAAATATGCACTGTCACTGGCCCCAGATGACGTCATATGTGGCGAAACATGTCGGGCATGTGACGAAACATGTTGGGTGGAGCTACGTGCTTATGTCATCACATCCTCCCTTATCCCGGAAGTGCGGGTGTTTTACTTGTTTTCCGGCAAACAAACAGTTTTAAACCAAGGCTGTTATTTTACTTACTAAATATGAGTGCATTTTCACTATTTTAATAAAGTAGCTCATACGGTCTCACACTATTGGAGTCTCTTCTCCTTTATACCAATCTTACAGCTGTTGCCACGGTTGTCCTGGAGATGATTAACAAGAGTTTGGAAATATAGGAAGACCCCCCCACCATTAGTGGGAACCTGGAACTGTAGGAGGACCCCCTCCATCAATACCACCCCTTAGAGGGTTACTATCAAGCTTGTTTGACCTCTCTAACGATAGAAGGTCCACGTCATCTGGCAAACACCCCTATTAATAAGGTGGTGGGTGCCACAGAGGGATTATTCACTCAAGTGTCTGGTGGCGCTTTATGAACTGTCATTTAAGGAATTCCCCAGTGTCTATATTTATGTGGACTTATATTTTTTTTAATTCTAAAATCTTTTTTTCACACAATTTTTCTTAATCCCTTTGTATATATGTGTGTGTGTGTATGTATATATATATATATATATATATATATATATATATATATAAAAAATCATCACTTACATCATGTTTATGTGATTGTCCATAAGTTGTCATGATACGTATCTTTTGTTCACGTATTTATTGAATTTATTAGCACGACTATTTGAATATTTTCACTGTACTAATGACACTGGCAGGGAAGGGGTTAACATCAGGGGCGATCAAAGGGCTACATGTGTCCCTAGGGAGTGATTACTAACTGTGGGGGATGTGTTTTTGCTATGAGAAGGCAGAGATCCCTGTTCCTGCTTAGCAGAAACACAGGATCTCTACCTGCTCTACTAACAGAACAGCGATCTGCCTTGTTTACATAGGCAGACCGCCGTTCTCCGCCTCTCCCAAAACGATCGCCGGGTGCAGGCGGACATAGAGTTCGCCGAACCCACTGTCAGGCTCCCGCTGTGTCCAATCACAGTGGGAGCAGGTCGCCGGCGGTGCACGTGCACGCCCCAGACCCGGAAGTGCAGAATCACGTACCTGTACGTGATTCTGCGCAGAGGAGCCGCCGCCCCATAATAAGGTTGGGGGGGGATCGGCATAAAAAAGTTATCACCGCACTAGTTTAGGTCTCACCAGGTGTAAAGCTGATCTTGCTCTCCAGAGATGAGAGGTTCCAGGTGCTGGCTCATGCTAGTAGAGACTATGTGCAAACGAGAAGATCTGGACAGCCGCACTCCAGGAAGTAATAATCCAAGTTTCTTTATTTTAAAATCAGGAACACATCAGATACAGGACATCATAGACAGAGTGTACAGATCATAGGCTAACGCGTTTCACACTTGTCCAAGTGCTTACTCATGAGTAAGCACTTGGACAAGTGTGAAACGCGTTAGCCTATGATCTGTACACTCTGTCTATGATGTCCTGTATCTGATGTGTTCCTGATTTTAAAATAAAGAAACTTGGATTATTACTTCCTGGAGTGCGGCTGTCCAGATCTTCTCGTTTGCACATTGCCGAGCACATAAACTTTAAATTAAATATAATCCTGAATAACCACTAAGGATATACAGTAAATCCACTTTGTGTGTACTAAATGCCTTTACAAAGCCAGATGTTATCTTGTACAAGTGGTAGAGAAATCATCACTGTGCTGTACAAAGACGGTGCAGAGAGAAGAGCTGAGGGAGGGACCCAGTAGACCCGCCTACTACAGGCTGCTTTCATAAAACTACAGGAGGGGGGCGGAGACAAGACCAGTCACCCTGCACAAGGAGAGAGAGCAGCACTGAGCAGTCTTTATTACAGGAAGTTCCTGCACAGAGGGAAAGTCTCACACTGGATTACTGCACAGATCTGGAAGAAATACACAAAGCACACCAAGATTCCAGTAAGAATACGCAGGACTCTTGTATTTCAACAATGTTTGCTTATCCCTGAGTTCATCACTCCATTCACTGGCTCATGAGAGCATACTGATTCCAACAACAGATTCCTCTTGCTACCAAGATCTTCTGAGCCTCGGCCGCTGACGAAACGTTACTAATGGCTCTATGAGCTTTATGAAACATTTTATCTCTGTGTGTGGGAATATCTCTGCTGTCATGGCAATCGGCATCATCTGTAAAATTCTGAAAATTCTCTTAAAACTCAGACACACCGCTGACTCCCGCTTCAATCTTTTGTAAAGCTTGTTAGCTTATGTGTGTGGGGGGGGGGGGGGGGGGGAGTACAAGGCGGAGTGTCACACTGATCCACACAGTAAGGAATGAAAAATAGGCAGAGCTGTTTATTCAATACGAGAATGAAAAGGAATAAAGCACCAACTGTACCAACCCCAAGCAAAAAAAATCAGAAACATCAATTATAACTAGTTGCTATTGGTTATTACACTTTGTATATAGCTTTTATTTTGACAGAATAAGCTTTAAAGAATGCCTTCACTTCCCTGGGACAAAAAAAATGAACAAATAAAATATAATAATATAGCATATACAATTGTGACACAAGTCATATTGTAATTGATTGTTATTAAAAATGACCTTTCCTTTTCAAACTGCAGCTCTGTAATTGTCTGTAAAATGCAATATGGCTACCTGGAGGTGTTCTGTACACAGAATGTATACAGAACGCCCCCCCCCACCACCCCCCCCAGGGATCTCATTTTCTACTTGTGTAATTGGCTTACTTATTTTTCCAGAAGTCTGCTCTAAGATACCAATTTGATTTTGGGCATCCCCTGCAGCAAAAAGTTATTTTTTGGTGAGGTACTCCCAAAGGAATTCACATCTAAAAGGCATGCAGATCCTGCAACTTTCCTCAGTACAGCCCTACAGGTGCAGCAGCTGATTGATAATTACAAAACCACTCCCATACAGATTCACTCAGAACATGGACACAGACAAACACACAGCTAGCTATTTCTCCAGAATAACCAAAAAGGTAGGAATCTGCAACAAATGTTGTTATAATGCTTGCAATGTACATGGATCACCCAGAGGGGAATATTTTTTTTCTCAACAAAAGTGGAGTTACTCTTTAGCATAGGTGTGTGCACAGGGTGTGCCAGGTGTGCCTGGGCACACCCTAATCACCCTGTGCTGGGCAGATTCCCCCTGCTGCTCGGCTGCAGAGAAAGGGACAGGGGAATCTCGGTTTTCAGTCCCTTTCTCTGTCTCAAAAGTGACAGTTTAGACCCCTGATATTACACCAAATTTCCTCAACGGGGCTCCTAAAAAATGTTAAAAAACAATAAAAAATTTAATGGAAAAATGTATTTATTTTTTAAATAATACAATTGTAAAAAAGTAATAATAATAAAAAAATATAAAAAATAAACTACTAACACCAATCTCTGCTCTACCGACACCATCCTCTACTACCCTCTACCCTATATATATATATATATATATATATATATATATATATATATATATATATATATATATATATACATATACATATACATATACATATACATATACATATATGGGAGTGGAATCACAGTCACAATAGGTGTGGTGGAAGATTGATTTATTGAAGATCTGCACTGCATCACATCATGGATTATCACCAATGATATTTCTTTCTACTTATCACTTATTGTTGGACTTTTCATATTTTATTTTGATTTAAAAGTCTTATAGCACATTATTTTGCTCTTATGCCGCGTACACACGAGCGGACTTTACGGCGGACTTTGCCCGGCGGACTGGATTTCGTCGGACAATTCGATGTGTGTGGGCTCCAGCGGACTTTGTTTTCTCAAAAGTTGGACGGACTTAGATTTGAAACTTGTTTAAAATTTATCCGTTGAAATCGAGTCCGGTCGAAAAGTCCGCCGTCTGTATGCTAGTTCGACGGACTAAAAAGCCACGCTAGGGCAGCTATTGGCTACTGGCTATGAACTTCCTTGTTTTAGTCCGGTTGTACGTCATCACGTACGAATTCGACGGACTTTGGTGGATTGTGTGTAGGCAAGTCCGTTCATTCAGAAAGTCCGTCGTAAAGTACGTGGAAAAATCCGCCGGGCAAAGTCCGCCGTAAAGTCCGCTCGTGTGTACGCGGCAATAGAGATCTGTTATTCACTTAATTGATTTTGTTTCCTGGACACGGTTCACATTGTGTTGATGCACCCTAGTGTAAATTAATATTTAATTTTTTCACTTGTATTGAGGTTCATTGATTTAGCGCTGCTATTTGATTTCACCATTGGTTGGGGCTAGTTTATGGTAAATCAATTGTTTTTCACATATCTATACACATTGTAAGCGGTTGCTCAATTTAAGGCTTTGTTTCCATTAGCGCAGCGTTTGGCATATAGGAGGGGGGGATTTCCTATACACCATAGAACAGGGATTTGTATGTTTACACACACACGTCCCTGTTCTGCCTCTCATGCCTGCGATCGCTCGTAACCGGTGGTCATCGCGACCACCGGTCACGAGCATCTGCACCCCGCAGTGCAGCGCGCCTGCTACCCGCTTAAAGTAGCCGACGTACAGCTACGACGGCTCGCAGGATCGTGCCCACCTGCTGACGGCGGCTGGTCGGCAAGTGGTTAAAATAGTGATTAAGCCCTGGTTCACATTGGTGCAATTTGACATGTCAAATCGGTGGCAATTGCTGGCAATGGCACCATCCTAATTTGTGGCGGCACACTGATTTCAAAAAGTCCTTTCTGCATTACTTTTTGCGATTTCCATTGACATCTGTGCAGAAACCCTGCACAGATGTCTGTGAAACTGCAGCCAAAATCGGGACTGAAATGCAAGAGTGAAATCGGCGGTCAGTCACGAGCATCGGCACCCCCACAGTGCAACGGGCGCCTGCTATCCCGCTTCAAGGAGCCGACATATAGCTACGAAGGCTCGCGGGATCGTGCCGACCTGCCGCAGTATAATAGCGTTGCAAGTGGTTAAAACTATTTCACAATTCCAGGTGTGTCAGGGGTTGCTGGGTCCAGGTACAGGGTTGTTCATCACATCAGGAGGACCTAAACAGATACAGCGACTCTTGAGATGGTAAGAGCTACACATGCAAGGGCTAAAATGGGCAGAACCACTGTGAGTCCAGGCCAGCATGATAACACACCTACAGGCATTGTTGTAAAATAAAACTGTACTGCACTAATATCTGTTAGCTTCACTGCACCAGAGAGCCAATGCCGCTCAGCAAGACAGAAGACGAAGCCACACTACACACCACCCCATGACTTTTATTCAAAGAAACTGGCTTCTAACACAGCCCCCCCCCATCCTTAGGCATTCCCCCCACTGACACATTTCACCCCAATTGGGCTTATTGGTAGACGTCTACCAATTGTGATAAAATGCATCAAAGAGGTGTGGCTTATGACGCGTACACACGACCGGACTTTTTGGCATCAAAGGTTCCGATGGAACGAATCCGTCAGACAATTTGATCGTGTATGGGCTTCATCGGACCTTTTCTGTCGAAAAATCTGACGGACTTTAGAAATAGAACATGTTTCAAATCTTTCTGATGGACTGGAGTCCTATCGAAAAAAACATTTGTCTGTATGCTAGTCCGACTGACCGAAAACGACGCAAGGGCAGCTATTGGCTACTGGTTATGAACTTCCTTATTCTAGTCCGGTCGTACGTCATCACGTTTGAACCGATCAGACATTGGTGGGATCGTGTGTAGGCAAGTCCGTTTCGTTGTAACTCCGTCGAAAAGTCCTTCGGAGTTCAGGCGGACGAGAAATCCACTCATGTGTACACGGCATAAAGAGTGGGGACTGTATTAGAAGCATTTTCATTGAATAAAAGGTCATGGCATAACATTTTCAGAGTGCGGCTTTGTTTTCTACCTTACACTTAAAATTTGTTTTGTTTCGATTCGTTAATCTAGTTATTTCGTTTCGTTCTATTCATATTCGGAATTCGTATTCTGATTTTTTCACATTTTCTTCGAACTAGCCAATTTTTTTCTATTCGAAACATTTGAATCGATACATTTTGAAACAGTCTCATTGAAAACTTTAGATTTTTTTACATTTTTTTTCTATTCGAATGTTGCAAAGTGTACAAACAATAGAAAAATCTTCATCAAATGATTACAATGACTCTTTAAATCACCTTTGGCTTAACTAAAACAGCATTATTTGGAAATGGTACTCTAATAACACACACAGTCTTTGATTCCAGCAATATGTGTACAGTCAGAATTCGACTGGAGTTCGATGTAAAATTCGATTCTAATTTCAGTCTGAATTTACGAAATTTGGACGAATTTTCTTTCGTTATTTGGAGCATTCGGTAAAATTTGTTTAGATTGTAATTCAGATATATCCGAATCTCCGAATATTGAAAAAATTGTCTGAATATTAATTCGAAAGGAACCGCACATGTCTAGCATGTTCCAGTTCAGTGTACATTCACGGAACACCTCAGTGCTGGAATAAATAAACTTTTATGTTCATACAACCAATAAAGACAACAGAGGATCTGGCACAAGCTGGAGACTTTAGTTCCACTTTAATATGTCCTGTGCTAGCAACACACTAAAGAGTCAGACTGCTGCTCTCAGACACAAGCAGAATTCTGGGTTTTCCTCTGCACACTGCTCCAATCAACAGTGCTTTGGTTCCCTGAGCAGTGCTGTTAGAACCTGGATCTGAACCTGCAACCTCTGCTGTTCCTGGTGGTATTTCTTCTCACTGAGCCACTTGAGATGCTGGACAGCTCCCTGCCTGATTCATTAGACAACCTTACCTCGTGTCTTGTTTCTCTTGACACTTGAACCCTATGTTCCTCTCATGAACTTCCTATTTAATCCATAACTTTGCACTTCTTGTTTGTCAGATTATTGTGCTTTCTCCAGCCAATATCTCACTCTTGTCACTCCTTCTGCCATCCGTAACTTCACGACGACACATTACTGACCTGTGTTCCTCAACTATGCTTCTGCATGACCCCAACCGCTTGTTACTCAACTTTGGCTGGTCTACTTAGTACAATTCTGCTTGATCTCTACCTGCTATATCAGCTATTGGACTGGATCTGGTGGCCCACCTCCTAAACCTGAGGACCGCGACCTGGTACTAACACACAGCAAAGATCATCTCCAACATTAGGAGCTCTGGTGAATACCGGTTAGTACTTAGACCCCGCAACTTTGGGTGAGCCCACGTCATCTGCCAAGGTGACCAGCTTGTATACGTATCTTGGTCGGTGGGAGCCTCTCTACAGCTATAGCTACTGGTGTGTGACAGCTATTAATTGGAGCAGTGCACAAGGGAGGTTTCGGAACCACTTGAGACCGGGGAAGCGTATTTATTACTTTATATGCAGCCTGACTACATTGCAGTTATAAAGATGGAGGCTTCATTGAGCTTTAAATTGCTCTATGCTCTACCCCACCTAACATCAGTGCCGTCTGTATGACACTATTTGCAAAGTAGGCAGGAGAAATTGTAGCTATGATGCTGTGACAATCATGACTGCTATGCCCTTTCATTTCTATTTCAAGAGCTCCAGCTGAAAGTCCCCAGCTGCTGTACAGGGGTTGATAGGAATTAAAAAGGATTAAAGGTGATCACACATACAAAACACCGTTTAGAAATAAACTTGGCAATTATTCAAGGAACACACAAGGACTAAAGTGATGTCTTTGCATTTGCATGATGATCTCTATCGACATAAAGCTTGTGGTGACGGAATTTTCAAACAGAAATAAAAAAGGACGATGCTTGATTTGATGCATTTTTTACTGCAGATAAAATATTTATTTTGGTATGAAATATTTAGTGTTGTAAGATAAAAAAAACAAACAGACTGTACTTGGCTCGCAGTGCTCTAGCCAGCAAACGTTTATAGCAACTTGAGAATCTGTGAAGGACCTCCAGTAAGAGGTCCGAAAAATGTTCATACCTACCCAGTCCAAAGCCTCTTATTTCTTTTCTATAAAAGGTCTAAGCCCTTTAGGTCCAAAACTGTTACTAAATTTAAAGGGTCTGTATCTCTTTTGGTCTGTTAAATATAATAATAATAATTGAAAGCGTTTTGTTTTATTAGTTCGATAAGTGCACCTCTTGATCCTGCCAGAGATTTGGTCAGCAGATAATGTCCTGTGCTCTCTGCCTTTGCAACATTTTTCTTTTCAATCATTTTTATTACAATTTTAAAGTGGTTGTAAACCCTAAAAAAAAAAAAAATTAAATGAAAAAAAATTGCTTTGTCTTGCCGGTTTTTATTTATTTATTTATTTATTTATTTGGGTTTACAACCACTTTAAAATTGTAATAAAAATTATAGGCTTACCTGTAGCAAAAAGTGGTTGTAAAGGGTTTTACAACCACTTTAAGCACAATACAAAAAACTTATACTTGAACATTGTCAGGTAATCGTCAAAACGAGGATGTATTAACAAAGTGATCAGAGGCCCTGACCGGCTGTACAGAAGAGCTACTACAAGAAGTTCCAGGCCTAGCAATCCGGGTCTACTTGTTAGCATGACCATTTCTCTAGGGCTATAAGCCCATAGGTTTCAACCACTAGGCACCCAAAGATTCCACAAATAGGAATAATTATCAAGTTGTCGGTCATGCATATTTCCAGAACATGATGAAATATACGGTTAGCATCTGAAATGGATCCTGATACCTGAACCCAAGGGGTCTCGATCCCAAGAAAATAGTACAATTGGGGAAGCTGTAGTGTCTCCCCTCAGCATCCTACCGAAACATTTATCAATGTGGTATGACAGAACCAAAAACAGGGAAGCAAGAAATGAAGAGTAGAGTAGAGTAGGTAAAAAGTAGAGTAGGTCCCCTTAGCCCGGCCCTCCCCTCGCAAGGTGGCCCAGTGTCCAGGGAGCTTGGAGATATGCAATCCAGGGGTTCCACACTCTCTCAAACCTAGCTTGTTTATCTCTGCGAATGCTGGTCAATTTTTCATTGATCATAATCCAGGATATTTTAAGTTTCACCAGTGTGACATCAATGACGGGTGATTTCCATGGTCGTGCTATGGTTATTTTATTTTTTAAATTCAATAATCTTTATTAAACTTTTCCTCGTTACATACAGAGGTAAAATATAAGAAAACAGTATATATTTTTTCCAAGCACTTATAGGCATCAGTCCATCATCACAGATTATACAGAAACACTTTACATTCTGGTGCTTGTCTACCCCCCCCACCCCCCCCCCCACTCCTTCCCACCCCTCCCCTTGTAATGAGCTATATTGAAAGGTTGCCTGACCTCTAACTATTACTAGTGTCTCATCAGCTGTTGAGTCTTATGGCATTGAGTCTTCCTTACCGCGAAACCGTCTTAACAAATAGTCCCACATTTTTTTTTTGCGAGATTCCAACAATTAATTCAGGTCAAGGGGTTACGCCCAACCAATGTAGCCAGGGGCTCCAGATTTTTAAACATTTTTGATAACTATGTCTCCTAATATAAACTGTTTTTTCTGCCCAAACTAGCTTGTCCACTGTCCTGATCCAGTCTTCTATAGTTGGGGGTGTATTGGATAGCCAAGACTGTGCTATTAATTTCCTGGCTTGGTAAAGGCACCTACCTATGGCAATTTGCTTATTATTACTCCCCCCGTTTTCTCCCAGCAGCCCGAGGATACACTCCCTGGCCTCCTGCTTCAACTTTGTTTTAAACCTGACTTCCACCGTTCTAATTACCTCTGACCAGTATCTCGTCAACCTTGGGCATCTCCATACCATATGAATTAGGTCGCCAGTATCCAAACATCTAGGACATTTATCGTCCGGTCTTCGACCAAAGCTAAACAGTCTCTTGGGAGTGTAGTAAACCCTATGTATGAGAAATAGGTGCGATACCTGTTGCGATGGAGATATCGATATTAATGGGCTGGCCTTCAAAATTCCCTTCCACTGACTGTCCGTTATCTCTCCAACCTCCCCCGCCCATTTCTCCTTAATATCCAGGGTCGTACTCAGGTTAAGTAGCCTTTCGGAGATTTGACCATTTATTGATGCTATCAGACCCTTGGTGGTATTTGCTCCTATGATTCTATTTAAAAGAGGTATATTGCACCATTCTAATGGGGATTTACTGAATTGACAGTTAAGTGCATGCCTGATCTGCAGGTATGTATAAAAAGTGTTGTTTGGGATCCCATATTCCCCCCTTAGTTCAGAGAAAGATTTCAAATTTTTGCCCTCGTATAACTGTACCAATCTGCTTATTCCGTGGCGAACCCATGTCCAGTTTTTTTCCACTGTAATCAACTCCCTCAGTTCCCTATTATTCCATATAGGCGAGAATTCCGTATGGCCTTCATATCCCATAACTTTCGCGTTGGGGTTCCCCAGGGCCTGACATTCACAGCCTCCCAGTTGTTGTAGCTGTGCCGCCAGGAAATAACTATAGGGATGTGGCACTGCCAATCCCCCTTCCCCAACCGGGCGCTGGAGTGTTTGCAATTTGATTCTTGCCTGCCCTTTCTTCCATATTAGTTCTCTAAATAGGGTTTCTATTTTTTTGAACCAACTCTTCCCAATCCAGACTGGGGAGTTGTGGAGTACATATAATAATTGTGGCAACCAGACCATCTTAATCAGATTGACTCTGCCTGCCAGGGATAAAGGGAGCTGACACCAAACCGCGCTTTTTCTTCTAAATTTTTCCAGCAGCGGGACTAGATTATCCACTATATATTGTGCCGGGTCAGATGAAATAATTATGCCCAGGTAACGCATCCTCTCCGCTACCCTCAACCTCGACATACCTCCCCCTTGGATGTTATACGTTGAGTCTAATGGGAGCAACGTTGATTTCTCCCAGTTGACCACCAGGCCTGAAGATTTCCCAAATCTTTCCACTAGTTGTATTGCCTTTTCGAGGGATGGCCCTGTGTCCCCAAGAAAAATCAGCACGTCGTCAGCATAAAGTGCCACTTTTTCCCGCCTAATTCTTTCCCCAAATCCCTGTATACCAGACGAGTGTCTTATCGCCTCTGCCAGCGGCTCCATCGCTAGAGCAAATAGCAGAGGCGAGAGAGGACACCCCTGCCTCGTCCCTCTCTCCAGGGAGAACCACTCCGTATATTCTCTATTAATTTTTAACCTAGCTTTTGGATGACAGTACAGGGTCTTAACCCATTCGATAAATTTAGGACCAAACCCAAACTTCTCCAGTACCCACCAGAGGTATCCCCACTCCAGGCTATCAAACGCCTTGGCAATATCCAAAGCGAGGACCGCTCTGGAGCCTCCCACTTCCGCCGGTGACTGGAGGTTCAGGTAGGCCCTCCTGATATTAATACTAGTGGCTCTATTGGGGATAAACCCTGACTGATCCGGGTGCACCAGTTCTGATATGTATTTTTTTAGCCTGGTAGCCATTACCTTTGCCAATATTTTTATATCAGAACATAGTAGAGATATGGGTCTGTATGATGCTGCCTCAAGATGGTCTTTTCCCTCTTTCCTTATCAGGACTATATTGGTTTCAGTCATTGAAGGGGGCAAGGTACCATCCGTCATCGCCCAGTTCAATGTCTTCAATAGTTCTGGAAGTAAAGCCTCTCCAAAATACTTAAAGATTTCCACAGGCAGCCCATCCGGGCCTGGAGCTTTCTGGTTCGGCATATCTGATACTGCTTGCTGTACTTCCTCTAGAGTTATAGGGGAGTCCAGACTAATCCTGTCGCTTTCAGAGAGACGTGGCAGATTAATACCCTCCGAAAAATTCTCTATCTCTTCTACTACCAGTTGCTGTTGCGATTTATATAGGTTACTATAATATTCAAAAAAAACCTTTTTAACCGTGGGGGAGTCTGACGAGATTACCCCCCCAGGGGACCGAATCGCTGCGATCGTTGAGGAGGGTGAATTAGTATCCGCTATTAATGCCAGTATACGGCCCACTCTTTCACCCTCCCCAAAATACCTCTGCCTCTGGAATAGTCTCTTATTTTCCGCGTTTTTAAGTGTATCCATCTTATATTCCTGCTGCTTATTTACCCATAACTCCTGTTTTTCTGGGCTTGGGTCCGCCACGTATTGTTTTTCTAGATTTAATAACTCTTTTCTAATCTGATTACCCTTATCTCTTGATTGTCGCTTAACCCGTGATATATGCTGTAAAAGGATACCTCTCAAAAACGCTTTTAAAGAGTCCCAGACCAACCCCTGCGACGCCGACCCTGAATTGAATTCCACAAAGTCTTTTATTTTTACAGATATTTCTTCTTTTTTTCCTATGATCTCCAACCATATGGAGTTCAATGCCCATATTCTCTCCTTGGGTCCATTACAGATGTTTATCGTCAGCGTCAGAGGAGAATGGTCTGACACCCCTCTCGGCATATACTCTATTTTTCCTAAAAGGGGAAGTACCCCCGCTATGGTTATTTTAGCTGCTAGTCTGTGCTAGATTTTTATCAAATGCTTTACAATACCCCTCATGTAGATGAGGCAGGAGGGATCTGTAGTCCTGTCTTTTTTCTGTTGTCACAAAAGTGATCCATAAAGTGCTCAAGTGCATATAAGTCCGTGACACTCTGACTATAATGCCGCGTACACACGATCGGACTTTACGGCATACTTGGTCCGGCGTACCGGATATCATCGGACAATTCGATCGTGTGTGTGCTCCAGCGGACTTTGTTTTCTCAAAAGTTTGACGGACTTAGATTTGAAACATGTTTCAAATCTCGTCTGTATGCTAGTCCGACGGACAAAAACCGACGCTAGGGCAGCTATTGGCTACTGGCTATAAACTTCCTTATTTTAGTCCGGTCGTACGTCATCACGTACGAATCCGTCGGACTTTGGTTGATCGTGTGTAGGCAAGTCCGTTCATTCGGAAAGTCCTTCGTAAAGTCCGTCAGAAAGTCCGCCGGGCAAAGTATGCCGTAAAGTCCGGTCGTGTGTATGCGGCATTAGGGGTCAGTATTTTGTATAACGTCCTTAGAAAAATAGTAAACGTGACTTGATAGGTGACTTTGAAAATAACAATCTTTTGCAGTTATCTCACTCAGGTGCTCCACACCCATAGGTAATAGCCGCTCACCTCAGAGCGTGTGACCTCACAATCAAGTTTGGTCAATACAGGCTTGTGAATCACCTTAACCGCTTGCCGACCAGCTGCCGTCATTTTACTGCGGCAGGTCAGCACGATCCCGCGAGCCGTCGTAGCTATACGTCGGCTCGTGGGATCGGGATAGCAGGCACGCGCGCAGGGGCGTGCGATGCTCGTGACCGATGGTCGCGATGACCGCCGGCCACGAGCGATCGCGGGCATGAGAGGCAGAACACAGAAGTGTGTGTGTAAACACACAAATCCCTGTTCTGCTCTGTGAGGCGTGACAGATTGTGTGTTCCTATTAGCTAGGAACCACGATCTGTCACTTCCTCTAGTCAGTCCCCTCCCCCTTCAGTTAGAAACAACTCCCAGGGAACACAGTTAACCCCTTGATCGCCCCCTAGTGTTAACCCCTTCCCTGCCAGTGAAATTTTTACAGTAATCACTGCATTTTTATAGCACTGATCGCTGTATAAATGCCAATGGTCCCAAAAATGTGTCAAAAGCGTACGATATGTCCGCCATAATGTCACAGTCACGATAAAAATCGAAGATCGCCGCCATTACTAATTAAAAAAAAAAAAGAATAATAAAAATGCCATAAAACTATCCCCTATTTTGTAGACGCTATAACTTTTGCGCAAACCAATCAATATACGTTTATTGCGATTTTTTTTTTTACCAAAAATATGTAGAAGAATACATATCGGCCTAAACTGAGGGAAAAAAATATTTTTATATATTTTTGGTGGATATTTATTATAACAAAAAGTTAAAAATATTGCGTTTTTTTCAAAATTGTCGCTCTTTTTTTGTTTATAGCGCAAAAAATAAAAACCGCAGAGGCGATCAAATACCACCAAAAGAAAGCTCTATTTGTGGGGAAAAAAAGGACATCAATTTTGTTTGGGTGCAATGTCGCACGACCGCGTAATTGTCAGTTAAAGCAACACAGTACCGAATCGCAAAAAATGGCCCGGTCATTCAGCAGCCAAATCTTCCGGGGCTGAAGTGGTTAAAAGGATTCCAGGTTAGGTAGCAAGGTCCCAAACTCCTCAACAGCCCGATGATGTTTTCTCCTCACATATAAATAGCAAAAAAACTACATAGTGTGATATTGTTTAAAACATGTGTTGATATAAGGGAACAGCGTAGATATTTGCCAGCACCCCAAGGATTGGCACAAAGTGGTGCCCAAAACGGGTGGTTTGATGAAGATACGTCATTTCCCTTGTATCGACACGCGTAGGGGAGGGGACTGGACGGTGCAGGAGACAGCTGGTCTGTTGGAAGGAGTAGGAGCACACGATCTCATCTACAGCTTGGCGTTTTTAAGGCATGTTATAGAGCAGTGCACTGATGCACCAGACCCATGTGAGTACCCTATACAGGCAGTCCCCGAGTTACAAACCTCCGACTTGCAAACGACTCCTACTTAGGAACAGGAGGCGACGTGACGTTCTGCGCATGCGCGGCCACTTTTCGACGGCGGGCACCTCGGAAAACATCGGAAAATGATGTTTGCGCATGCGCGGCTACTTGACAGAACATTGGAAAACGACGCCTTTGCCGTTCTGCGCATGTGCTTCTGACTTACGAACATTTCCGACTTAAGAACAAACCGGCAGTCCCTAACCCATTCGTAACTCGGGGACTGCCTGTACTAGGGCTGTGTTTGCATATTTAAAATCGTTTTAAACAATAAAATCATGTATATCCCCTTTAAAATGTCCATTTTACAAGATATTTAATGTGAAATCTGCTGGATCACATTTCACGACAAAATTGCTGTAAATAACACTGACACCAGTTTTGGGTACTGCGGAGGCCGTGGAACTTGCAATTCAATTTCTGATGACTGACAATGGATAATGAAAGAACATCTTGTGTTACTGTATCTCGACACCAGGCCCCGCAGGACATTATAGCAACTTGGAGCAAATTGATCTTGCTAACATTTAAATTGATATTGATTTCCTAGCACACTATCAGAATAATCAGAGGCATCACAATACGCACTTTGTTCTGAGTAAAGAAACTACAAGCTCATTTGACAGGCCGGCTCCTGCAGTTTCTCCGGGAGAGAAAAAAGAAAAATAGGTCATGACCAGGTGGGCATTTAGGTCATATCTGAAGCTTTGTGCACATCACCACTTAAGATAGCTCGGCATTTTGGAGTACTGGGACATTCCGAAGAGCTTTTACTAATTAACAGCCTCTTGAATTCAAAATGTCAGATCCTATCACCTCTTGCCAACCCTCATCATGCTAAAAGGAGCGCTGCAAAAAAAAAAAAAAAACTACAAGTGTTGTCCTTAGCTGAATTCTAATTGCTGGTTTATGGATATAATAAACAGCAAAGTGCAGCGCTAATATAGTATGTGAAAAAAATTACAATTGAGTTCCACCAAGTGACATGTAAAACAATTAGTGAAAAAACATATTGCAAATACAAATAACAAACAAAACTAAAATCACAAGTGTATGTGAAAAAAGTCCAAAAGTTCTTGATAAGTCCACAAATAAATAAATAAATAGAGAACACCCATCCAAGAAGGTTGTGACGAAAGGTGCCTAGATATGATCCACCAAAACGTGTGTGAGTAGAATCTGCTTACCAGACGGCGATGACTGCTATTATGGCAGTCTCGCCCAGCATAGGGATTATGGTCTCCCAAAACCCAAGGTACAATGCGGGATCGGTGGTTCTAACACTCCATCAAACCGGAAATACAAAAGAGAACACCTCCATAGCGCAACATTGTATGATATAAAAGATTTAATAGTATACAAGGAGTCACACTTACAATATTGCAGAAGGTATGCAGCATGTGAAAAATCAAGCAGAGCGGCGGCGTCTCCGTGTACCGCGATTCACTTCCTGTGTTCAAGCCCTTCCAAGAACGTGATGACGTCACCGTCGTAGGCTCCTCCCTACGCGTTTCGTCACGATAGGACGTCGTCTGGGGATTGGCCAAGTGACGGGTCATCACGTCTGGGCATATAAATACATAGAGAGCGCCATTTTGACTACTGGCGAACCTAATGTGTGTAATAGAAATGAATCCAAAGGAGCCATGTTGAATTCTGGCTGTTAATGGTAAACCTATGTGTAACCAGGAAGTGATAAAAAGGAAGATCGCCATCTTGTGGAGATAAAGGAGATCAAATGGAAAAAGCTCTACACAGGAAGGAAAAAGGGCACAACCGATACACCTGCCGTAACAATAACAATAATGGAATGACATAAGATAAAAGTCTGCTCATGTCTAATTCTGAGTAAAGGCTAGTTTACTAAAGGGAAAAGGAATGAAAAGGGGATCCCAATTGGTAATTAAAACATGGATTAACCACATAGTATCAACTAAAAAGATATTTTTTAAAAAGGTTAAAATTCATAAAATTGAGGAAGAGGAAATAAAAAAATACAAAAGGTCAAACAGTGGTGTGTTACTTCATGCGTTGTTTATAAAGCAGTTTATATCCCATTCCACATTTAACCCTTGCGGTCTGGAAGATACCATGTCAAAGATCCATCTGGTTTCAAGTCTAGAGATGGATCTGACCATGTTAATCCCTCTCCAGTAGGGACGTATTCTGTCGATAGCTACAAACAGGGTACCTTTTAGTTTTTTATCATGGTATTTGGCATAATGCCTGGAAAGGTTATGTTTCGTAAATCCTCGTTTGATGTTAGCGACATGTTCAGAAAGGCGCACGTGAAGTTCACGTTTAGTGCGACCAATATACTGTTTCGAACAGGGACATTGGATAAGATAGACCACATATTGAGTGGAGCATGTTATGAAGGACTCTATGTTGTATATCTTACCCGTAACTGTCGAACTAAAAGTTTCACATTTCCTGCCCCTGAAAGAATTGATCTGGCAGATCTTGCATCTATGACAGGGAAAGAAACCCTTCATATTTTGAAAGAAGGAGATGGTACGTGGAGGGTCGACCACATTTGAGGCTACACTGTGTCTTAGGGAGGGGGCCCCTCTATAGATTAAAACTGGTTGGTCAGGGATAACTGTACGAAGTATTGGGTCATTCTGAAGGATACTCCAGTGTTTACGGAAAATCTTTTTGATAAGATAATGCTGGTTGGAATAGCCCGTGATCATGGACCACTCAAATTTATTAGTAGGTCCAAGATCTCGTTGTCTATTTCCCCTCAGCATCTGAGATCTATCCATAGTGGCAACCCTGTTAATAGTGGTATCAATATCACTCTCCAGATAGCCTTTGTCCAAGAATCGTTGTTTTAATAATACAGCTTGTGAATGAAAGTCTGAAATGTCAGTACAATTGCGTCTGATACGTTGGAATTGACTTTTAGGGACAGACCTCAGCCATGATGGATGATGGCAGCTGGAGAGTGGTATGTATGCATTTCTATCCGTTTCCTTGAAATGTGTGTTGGTGGTTAGATATCCATTCGTAACCATAATGTTTAAGTCAAGGAAATGGATACTCGATTGGCTAGCTTCAAACACCAAAGAAATGCCTTTATTGTTGGAATTGAGTCTGGAGAAGAAACTATGGAGAGATGTAATATCTCCGTCCCACACAAGGAGGACATCATCGATATATCTTCTCCATAGACGCAGTTCTTTGGGGGGATCGGTGTCTATGACTTCTTTTTCCCACCTGGCCATAAATAAGTTGGCCAGGCTGGGCGCAAACTTGGCGCCCATGGCTACACCGCATGTTTGCAAGAAAAAGTCCCCCCCAAACCAGAAATAGTTATGGCTTGTAGCGAAATTGAGAAGAGTCATAATAAAGCTACGGCGGATGTAGCCTCTCTTTATACTATTATCTCCCACCAACAAGGGTTTGAGGCAGTCAATTATTACCTTGATCAAGATTCAACACTAACATCAATACAAAAACAATTTATTATGACTCTTCTCAATTTCGCTACAAGCCATAACTATTTCTGGTTTGGGGGGGACTTTTTCTTGCAAACATGCGGTGTAGCCATGGGCGCCAAGTTTGCGCCCAGCCTGGCCAACTTATTTATGGCCAGGTGGGAAAAAGAAATCATAGACACCGATCCCCCCAAAGAACTGCGTCTATGGAGAAGATATATCGATGATGTCCTCCTTGTGTGGGACGGAGATATTACATCTCTCCATAGTTTCTTCTCCAGACTCAATTCCAACAATAAAGGCATTTCTTTGGTGTTTGAAGCTAGCCAATCGAGTATCCATTTCCTTGACTTAAACATTATGGTTACGAATGGGTATCTAACCACCAACACACATTTCAAGGAAACGGATAGAAATGCATACATACCACTCTCCAGCTGCCATCATCCATCATGGCTGAGGTCTGTCCCTAAAAGTCAATTCCAACGTATCAGACGCAATTGTACTGACATTTCAGACTTTCATTCACAAGCTGTATTATTAAAACAACGATTCTTGGACAAAGGCTATCTGGAGAGTGATATTGATACCACTATTAACAGGGTTGCCACTATGGATAGATCTCAGATGCTGAGGGGAAATAGACAACGAGATCTTGGACCTACTAATAAATTTGAGTGGTCAATGATCACGGGCTATTCCAACCAGCATTATCTTATCAAAAAGATTTTCCGTAAACACTGGAGTATCCTTCAGAATGACCCAATACTTCGTACAGTTATCCCTGACCAACCAGTTTTAATCTATAGAGGGGCCCCCTCCCTAAGACACAGTGTAGCCTCAAATGTGGTCGACCCTCCACGTACCATCTCCTTCTTTCAAAATATGAAGGGTTTCTTTCCCTGTCATAGATGCAAGATCTGCCAGATCAATTCTTTCAGGGGCAGGAAATGTGAAACTTTTAGTTCGACAGTTACGGGTAAGATATACAACATAGAGTCCTTCATAACATGCTCCACTCAATATGTGGTCTATCTTATCCAATGTCCCTGTTCGAAACAGTATATTGGTCGCACTAAACGTGAACTTCACGTGCACCTTTCTGAACACGTCGCTAACATCAAACGAGGATTTACGAAACATAACCTTTCCAGGCATTATGCCAAATACCATGATAAAAAACTAAAAGGTACCCTGTTTGTAGCTATCGACAGAATACGTCCCTACTGGAGAGGGATTAACATGGTCAGATCCATCTCTAGACTTGAAACCAGATGGATCTTTGACATGGTATCTTCCAGACCGCAAGGGTTAAATGTGGAATGGGATATAAACTGCTTTATAAACAACGCATGAAGTAACACACCACTGTTTGACCTTTTGTATTTTTTTATTTCCTCTTCCTCAATTTTATGAATTTTAACCTTTTTAAAAAATATCTTTTTAGTTGATACTATGTGGTTAATCCATGTTTTAATTACCAATTGGGATCCCCTTTTCATTCCTTTTCCCTTTAGTAAACTAGCCTTTACTCAGAATTAGACATGAGCAGACTTTTATCTTATGTCATTCCATTATTGTTATTGTTACGGCAGGTGTATCGGTTGTGCCCTTTTTCCTTCCTGTGTAGAGCTTTTTCCATTTGATCTCCTTTATCTCCACAAGATGGCGATCTTCCTTTTTATCACTTCCTGGTTACACATAGGTTTACCATTAACAGCCAGAATTCAACATGGCTCCTTTGGATTCATTTCTATTACACACATTAGGTTCGCCAGTAGTCAAAATGGCGCTCTCTATGTATTTATATGCCCAGACGTGATGACCCGTCACTTGGCCAATCCCCAGACGACGTCCTATCGTGACGAAACGCGTAGGGAGGAGCCTACGACGGTGACGTCATCACGTTCTTGGAAGGGCTTGAACACAGGAAGTGAATCGCGGTACACGGAGACGCCGCCGCTCTGCTTGATTTTTCACATGCTGCATACCTTCTGCAATATTGTAAGTGTGACTCCTTGTATACTATTAAATCTTTTATATCATACAATGTTGCGCTATGGAGGTGTTCTCTTTTGTATTTCCGGTTTGATGGAGTGTTAGAACCACCGATCCCGCATTGTACCTTGGGTTTTGGGAGACCATAATCCCTATGCTGGGCGAGACTGCCATAATAGCAGTCATCGCCGTCTGGTAAGCAGATTCTACTCACACACGTTTTGGTGGATCATATCTAGGCACCTTTCGTCACAACCTTCTTGGATGGGTGTTCTCTATTTATTTATTTATTTGTGGACTTATCAAGAACTTTTGGACTTTTTTCACATACACTTGTGATTTTAGTTTTGTTTGTTATTTGTATTTGCAATATGTTTTTTCACTAATTGTTTTACATGTCACTTGGTGGAACTCAATTGTAATTTTTTTCACATACTATATTAGCGCTGCACTTTGCTGTTTATTATACTTTTGGAAGTCAGATACAGGACTTTTTTTAGGGTGCTGGCAGCTTTTCTTTATTTACTATTTTTTAATCTAAGCGCAGCTTTTACCCAATTTGGGTCTTCTTTTTCACATGGTTTATGGATATATTGGCAGAAAGAGGTGCAAAATACAAAACGTCTTTAACCACTTGAGTCCCAGTCTGCATTTCCTCTTCATTACCAGGCCATTTTTCAGTGCCATGATATTTTGACTAACAATTACTCTACATAGCTCCCAACTGTCCCTGATTTCGAGGGACTGTCCCTGATTTGGAGCAATGTCCCTCTGTCCCTCATTCCTCCTCATTTGTCCCTCATTTTGGTCTGATCTAGTAGTTGTATATAAAATGCACCTTTTATCTATGAAAACGTGTTTCCCAATACTAAACATTTCATCTGATTTCTAAATTGCTGCATTTGTAAATTCCAAAAGCCAATATAAAGGAATAGTAGTGGTAAAAAAAAGCACGTTGGGGTTTAACCAATCTTGGTTTTTTGTACAATTCTCCTTTAAGGGGGCATGGCAAGGGGTGTGTCCTATGCCTGCATACTTTTGCTGACAGGTGTCCCTCATTCCCATCTCAAAAAGTTGGGAGGTATGACTCTATCATGCAACACTGTACCTAAACAAACTTTTATATACCGTATTTATCGGCATATAACACGCACATTCATTTTTAGAGGGAAGTTTCAGGAAAAAGAACTTACATTTTAAATAAGGAACTTTCAAGCAAAATAAGGGTCAGTGCCCATCTGCAGCCTCACCATTGCCATCAATGCAACCTGATCAATGCCCATCTGCAGCCTCACAAGTGCCATCAATGCAGCCTCACCATTGCCATCAATGCGGCAGCCTCACCATTGCCATCAATGCAGCAGCCTCACCATTGCCATCAATGCAGCAGCCTCACCATTGCCATCAGTGCAACCTGATCGATGCCCACCTGCAGTCTAGAGGGGACAGGGAGGGGGGCGGGACGAGCGCCAACAGATTAAATACAGTGAGAATCTCCTTCCCCGCTCCAAAGATGCTGCTGGCAGGGCTTTTTTTCCTGTCCTGCCAGCGCACCGCTCCAGTGTGAAAGCCCTCGGGGCTTTCACACTGGAGACAAAGCAGCGACACTTTCGGGTCGGTTTGCAGTCGCTATTTTTAGCGCAATAGCGCCTGCAAACCGCCCCAGTGTGAAAGGGGCCTAAGCATCATTCATTATCTTTCAGAGAGTATGTCAGAATACAGTTACAATACAATATCATACATCTGTTTAGTCAAATATGGTAACAAACATAGAGGCGGCAATTGAAAACAATATATTATATTATATACAACACATAAGTATTTGCCCTATGCCTCATGTCATGAGTAGTCCTATACACAAAAGAATACATCCAGCATGTAAGGAGGCTTGTGATTGGATGACTGTTGGCGCCAAACTGGTCAAGTCCCCGCCCCAATACTTTTTGGATAGGACAGCTACCCAAATATTGGTAGATGGAACCCTTTGTCACATTGTGCCAAACTCCCGGCCATAGGCCCGCTCATGACATCCCTGGCCATAGGTCCTAAATTATAACTAAAGGCAAAACTTTTTTCTAGTTCTGGAAAGCGTGCAGAGCAGTGGCGTCACTAGGGTTGGTGTTACCTTCTGCGGTAACCCCCCCACTAGCCTGCCACAGTGTTCTGTCCTGCCACTGCAGACCTAAAGAGTAAGCCCCGGTTCACACAGGGGCGGCACGACTTGCAGGTCGCCTCATCGAGGCGACCTGCACACGACTTCCACGGCGACTTGCAAAACGACTTCTGTATATATATATATCTGTATGTATATATATATACCTTTTTGTTATGCCCTGTACACACGGTCGGATTTTCCGACGGAAAATGTGCGATAGGAGCTTGTTGTCGGAAATTCTGATCGTGCGTACACAAATCCGATGGACAAAGTGCCATGCATGCTCAGAATAAATTAAGAGACGAAAGTTATTGGCTCCTGCCCCTTTTATAGTCCCGACGTACGTGTTTTACGTCACCGCGTTCGGAACGATTGGATTTTCCGACAACTTTGTGTGACCGTGTGTATGCAAGACAAGTTTGAGCCAACATCCGTCGGAAAAAATCCATGGATGTTGTTGTCGGAATGTCCGACCGTGTGTACAGGGCATTATTCTGAAGAAATCCTTGTGTGTTTCTCTGCGCCCATGTTCAGAGTGAGTCTAATGGAAGTGGTTTCATAATTATCATCCAGCTGCTGCACCTGCAGGGCTCTAATGATCAAAATCGCAGGGTAAGCATCCCTTTAGATGTGATTTCCTATTGAGAGTATGACATTTTTGTTGTAGGGGATGCCTGAAATCTGACTTGAATCTTAGTGCAGACTTCTAGGAAAAATCAGTAAGCCAATCACACAATAGGAAATGTTTCTGGGGGGCCCTCCAGGTCGCCAGACTGCATTTTACAGAAAATTACAGCGGCTGCAGATTGAAAAGGAAATGTCATTTTTAATAAAATAACATTCAATTACAACATAATTTTTTTTTTTTTAACCGGTTCAATACAGGGCAATTTCACCCCCTTCCTTCCCAGGCCAATTTTTAGTTTTCAGCGCTGTCGCACTTTAAACGTCAATTGCGCGGTCGTGCAACGTTGTACCCAAAAAAAATTGACGTCCTTTTTTCCCCACAAATAGAGCTTTCTTTTGGTGGTATTTGATCGCCTCTGCGGTTTTTATTTTTTGCGTTATAAACAAAAGAAGAGCGACAATTTTGAAAAAAACACAATATTTTTTACTTTTTGCTATAATAAATATCCCATTTTTTTTTAAAAAAAACAAATTTTTTCCTCAGTTTTGGCCGATACGTATTCTTCTACATATTTTTGGTAAAAAAAAATCGCAATAAGCGTATATTGATTGGTTTGCGCAAAAGTTATAGCGTCTACAAAATACGGGATAGATTTATGGCGTTTTAAAAAAATATATATTTATTTATTTTTTTAGCGCCGATCGCGATTTTTTTTCGTGACTGCGACATTATGGCGGACACATCGGACACTTTTGACACATTTTTGGGACCATTCACATTTATACAGCGATCAATGCTATAAAATTGCATTGATTACTGTGTAAATGTGACAGGCAGTGAAGGGGTTAACCACTAGGGGGCGGGGAGGGGTTAATATGTTTCCTAGGGAGTGATTACTAACTGTAGGGGGAGGGGACGCACAAGGGGAGGAGACCGATCAGTGTTCCTCCGTTCTGGGAACACAGATCGCTCTCCTCAGAGCTGACAGGCTGTGGATCTGTGTGTTTACACACACAGATCCACATGCCGGTCCGGTTAACCGGCAATCGCGGGTGCCCGGCGGACATCGCGGCCGCCGGGCACACGCACCGGGTCCCGAGCAACGAGGCGGGCGCGCGCGCGCGCTCCCGGCGGCGCGCGCGCGCCCCCTAGGCGGCCGGGAATCCCAGGACGTCATATGACGCCCACCCAGGATGGGAGATCCCATCTGTGGACGTCATATGACTATGGGCGGGTAATGAAGTGGTTAATGTGCTGTTTTTTTTCCCCACGAAAGTGGAGCTACCCTTTAATAAGTAGAACATGAAAATATCAATGCATACAGAGAAATGCTAGATTATTTCATACACAATACATGGAAACGACAAAAATGCTGCCATACAGATCCATTATATTGTATATAATATAGACCTTTGTTTGCAACAAACCAGCTATGAATAATAATTATGTATAAACCAGGTAGACTGCGCTAGCAACTAAAAGTGAAGAAATATATAAATACAATACAAAAACCACATACAATAGTAAAGTGACACGTGAATATAAATGTGGATGTGTCAGAGAACTGGACCTGCAGCCCACGCATCCGAGCCACCACTCAGCATGCGTGTGCTAAACTGCACCACCAGATCTCCAAGACCCTCCACACCAATTATACCAATTAGTGTAGGAATGACAGGATTATGAAACGATGCACTACTCAGTCAAATGCATCTAACCTCAGAGATAACCGTATGGCATACAATATTAAAAAAATATGTAAAAATATGGCATATCAATGGTAAAAAAATTAGAAAGCAAAACACTCAACAAGTTCCAGATGACAAAAAGAAGGCAAGAAGATGTCATCTATGATATAATATAAAAATATATAAAACTCCTTCATGGAACAAACTAAGAAGAGGCTTCCAACTTTTCCATCTCTTCCAAACAACCAGGGCCACTCGTATAGCGATGTAAAAGGGGTTTTGCCCGTAACCCACAGAAGCACACGTTCCACCGAAGGAGAGAAGAGAGGTATATAGCATAAAACCTTAGAGTAACAAAGGTCACCTGCGCATAAATGCGCTACTCACGGGACCAAATAAGGAAAGCAGGCATTCAGATAATTCGGTCGGTTCGCCGCTCTTGGCGTGCGTTCCACCGCCAGGAAGTGATGTCACTGGTGAGACACAAACGAACGTAGGCAGGATGTTGCGTCGACGCGTTTCGCCCCTCCCCCAGGGCGTTATCAAAGACTTAACATCCTGCTGACGTGTAAACCTTTTATATTAAGTTCAATGAGTGACAGCCATTGATGGCCAATGGGTGAAAAGTTACCCATTCCTTCCTCTATCATCATATCCTGTTTGCAAATCAAAACTTTACTCAATGGTTGGAAAACAGACAGCTCCAGTATACAGATAGGTGTTTACAACATCTCCAAGAGAGAACCGTCTCGACACTCACTACCTTCCATAGAACAAAGTATATGCAAACAAAAGAAATAAATATATACTAACATCAGGATAACTAGATAGGCAGGAAAATTTTTTTTGTAATCTATATTGAATATCTAAACTCCTAATAATAAAAACAGTAGTTTAATACATTATCCAATAAAAAGCTCTATAAAAAATAACAAAATAAATGTATATAAATTAAAAACATAACAAATATATATATTAAAAAAAAAAATATATATAAAAATATATATAGCATCCCATATTTCACTCAACAATTTACCAATTTCCCAAATAAGATGTTCATAATTAGACATGGGGAAGAACATGATCAAAAAATACATATATAATAATGAATGAACCAAAAATAGAAAATAAAAAATAAAAATAAAAAATAAAAAATAAAAAATAAAAAATAGGATGTAAATAAAAATAAATAATAATACGTGGTGCACAAACACATGTTGGGATAAAAAACGGAAATATATATTTACTACCAATTCGATAAAAAACAATTCAAGTCTAGCTCGATGTTCAGGCCCAAGGGGTTCAAAGTGCGTAGTCTATGTATCCACTGGGTTTCATTTTGTGAGATGTTTTGTCTAAGATTAGAACCTCGCCAGTGATCCTCAACTCTATCAATTCCACAGAAGGTAAGTAGGCTAGGATCTTGGTTGTGGAAAAGTCTAAAATGATTGGACAGACCATGAAATCTATAGCCCTTCTTAATCCTATTAACATGCTCATTAAGCCTTATACCCAATTGTCTGGTGGTTCTTCCTACGTATTGTAGATTACAAGGACAAGATAGAAGGTAGGTGACGTGCGTTGTACTGCAGGTTATGAATTTTTTAATTGCGTACGATCTACCATCCACCAGAGAGCTGAAGTGGGTGGTTTTCCGCTTGCGAAATTTAGACGTTTTACACATTCCACACCTCCCACAACTATAAAACCCAACACTGTCTAAAAAAGTGCATGTCTTCCTAGGGGGATCTATGACATTATGTGCTAACTGGAGCCTCAAAGTGGGTGGTTTGGTATAAATAAAATTTGGCTGTTTTGGCAGCACCTTCCTCAAGTCATCATCCTGGTGAAGGAGAGGCCAATGCCTCTTTATGATTCTCTCCAGGTCACGGTACTGTCTATTAAATCCTGTAATAAAGGATAGACTATAAGTATTCTCCCCTTTTGGTTTGGATTTGAACAGATCATCCCTATTCATTTCCCCGACTGTTTGCTTTATCTTCTCTAAACTTTCCAGACTATAGCCTTTTTCTTGAAATCTTTTCACCATGGTATTAGCTTGCAAATCATAGTCACTTAAATTACTGCAGTTTCTTCTAATCCTGAGTAGCTGACTCTTAGGGATACCCCCTAGCCATCTGGGATGGTGGCAGCTAGTCAGGGGGATATACCCATTTCGGTCAACGTCTTTGAAGAAAGTGCGGGTAATTTATCATCTTCTCTAAATAATGTTAGGTCTAAAAAATTAATTTGTTGCTGACTAAAACACTCAGAAAAGGATATACCAAACCTGTTGTTGCTTAGTTTGGCCATAAATTCTAGAAAGGAGTCGGGTGATCCTGCCCAAATGATCAGGATGTCGTCTATGTACCTCTTATATAACCTGAGCTCTGGGATACTGGATCGATAGATGGCCTCATCCTCCCAAAAGCTCATGAACAGATTTGCCACTGAAGGTGCATACTTGGCACCCATAGCGACCCCTTTCTTCTGCCTATAATAATCCTTTTGGTGCCAAAAAAAGTTGTGGCTCATAGCTAAATCCAAAGCTTTTAGGATAAATTTCTTTTGTTTTAATTTTATATCTGTATCCTCTAATGCCCATCTCACTGCTTGTAACGCATGTTCTTGTTGGATGTTGGTATAGAGTGAATTTACATCAATACTTGCAAGCATAACCTGCAGTACAACGCACGTCACCTACCTTCTATCTTGTCCTTGTAATCTACAATACGTAGGAAGAACCACCAGACAATTGGGTATAAGGCTTAATGAGCATGTTAACAGGATTAAGAAGGGCTATAGATTTCATGGTCTGTCCAATCATTTTAGACTTTTCCACAACCAAGATCCTAGCCTACTTACCTTCTGTGGAATTGATAGAGTTGAGGATCACTGGCGAGGTTCTAATCTTAGACAAAACATCTCACAAAATGAAACCCAGTGGATACATAGACTACGCACTTTGAACCCCTTGGGCCTGAACATCGAGCTAGACTTGAATTGTTTTTTATCGAATTGGTAGTAAATATATATTTCCGTTTTTTATCCCAACATGTGTTTGTGCACCACGTATTATTATTTATTTTTATTTACATCCTATTTTTTATTTTTTATTTTTTATTTTTTATTTTTATTTTTTATTTTCTATTTTTGGTTCATTCATTATTATATATGTATTTTTTGATCATGTTCTTCCCCATGTCTAATTATGAACATCTTATTTGGGAAATTGGTAAATTGTTGAGTGAAATATGGGATGCTATATATATTTTTATATATATTTTTTTTTAATATATATATTTGTTATGTTTTTAATTTATATACATTTATTTTGTTATTTTTTATAGAGCTTTTTATTGGATAATGTATTAAACTACTGTTTTTATTATTAGGAGTTTAGATATTCAATATAGATTACAAAAAAATTTTTCCTGCCTATCTAGTTATCCTGATGTTAGTATATATTTATTTCTTTTGTTTGCATATACTTTGTTCTATGGAAGGTAGTGAGTGTCGAGACGGTTCTCTCTTGGAGATGTTGTAAACACCTATCTGTATACTGGAGCTGTCTGTTTTCCAACCATTGAGTAAAGTTTTGATTTGCAAACAGGATATGATGATAGAGGAAGGAATGGGTAACTTTTCACCCATTGGCCATCAATGGCTGTCACTCATTGAACTTAATATAAAAGGTTTACACGTCAGCAGGATGTTAAGTCTTTGATAACGCCCTGGGGGAGGGGCGAAACGCGTCGACGCAACATCCTGCCTACGTTCGTTTGTGTCTCACCAGTGACATCACTTCCTGGCGGTGGAACGCACGCCAAGAGCGGCGAACCGACCGAATTATCTGAATGCCTGCTTTCCTTATTTGGTCCCGTGAGTAGCGCATTTATGCGCAGGTGACCTTTGTTACTCTAAGGTTTTATGCTATATACCTCTCTTCTCTCCTTCGGTGGAACGTGTGCTTCTGTGGGTTACGGGCAAAACCCCTTTTACATCGCTATACGAGTGGCCCTGGTTGTTTGGAAGAGATGGAAAAGTTGGAAGCCTCTTCTTAGTTTGTTCCATGAAGGAGTTTTATATATTTTTATATTATATCATAGATGACATCTTCTTGCCTTCTTTTTGTCATCTGGAACTTGTTGAGTGTTTTGCTTTCTAATTTTTTTACCATTGATATGCCATATTTTTACATATTTTTTTAATATTGTATGCCATACGGTTATCTCTGAGGTTAGATGCATTTGACTGAGTAGTGCATCGTTTCATAATCCTGTCATTCCTACACTAATTGGTATAATTGGTGTGGAGGGTCTTGGAGATCTGGTGGTGCAGTTTAGCACACGCATGCTGAGTGGTGGCTCGGATGCGTGGGCTGCAGGTCCAGTTCTCTGACACATCCACATTTATATTCACGTGTCACTTTACTATTGTATGTGGTTTTTGTATTGTATTTATATATTTCTTCACTTTTAGTTGCTAGCGCAGTCTACCTGGTTTATACATCTTTAAAGTACAGTACTTTCACTCTGCAGCTGCAACATAGGTTCCTTTCCTTTTTTTGGTTTCACAAAAAATATTTTATATATTTGCGAGCGCTGTATTGTATGATTTTATGAATAATAATTAGTATTATTATTGATAGCTGGTTAGCTGAGTTTGTTTTGAACAAAGGTGTGTGTGTGTATATACAATGTAATAGATTTGTAACAAACAGCATAAAATAATAATAATATTAGTAATGTGTGTGCATTCGATTAAGACTATCAAGAATATTTTATTAGACCCTAATAATTGATGTGTCTGTGGCCCCTGATAACTGACGTGTCTGTGGCCCCTGATAACTGACGTGCCTGTGGCCCCTGATAATTGACACATCAGTGGCCCTTCTATTGACCCTGCAGGACATTCTTTTGCTGTTTTGGAACACAGAAAATTTTATTCTAACTTGTTTCCTCGCTTCAATTGGCTGATGGCAGACAGAAGGCGTGGCCGCTCCCTGTGCTTCTGCCATACAAAGCAACGAGAGGGAGGCATGTCTGGGGTGTAGGGGAGAGGCCGTCTCATGAAAGACAGGCTTGCAGCCAATCGGAGTGGATTCGGGGAGACTCAAGTAGAGTGGAGAATTTGGAAAGTTTGTCAGAGTTGGTCCCATGCACAGTGTCATGCCGCCTCCTCCTTACACACAGCACCCAGGAGAGGAGAGTCTTGCTCCCTTGATGCTGGCCCCCCTGGGGCCCCTGTGAGATCAGCCTGTAATGTACACCGCCGGCCTGGCCCCGTTCTATGTCACCTCTCACTTCAAGTTGTCACCCCTCTGGCAGGTGTTACCCAGGTGCGGTCCACCCCCCCTGCACCCCCATAGTGACGCCACTGGTGCAGAGGGATAAGAACACCTGTCATTTTTTTATTGCTGTCTGTGCTCACATTAGGGAGATTCATCTCTCTATTTGTCCTGTTTACCATTATCAATGAAAGTGAAAGTAAAAGAAAATCACAAATTTTGAGCAGAAAAGTAATAGAGTGGAAGTTTTCCAAAGTGGACACTAGTTCTGAAGAGCTGGGGGTCCCCAAGGAATTCCCTTAATTTGCAGGGATTTCCTCTCATTTCCATGAGCTATGGTAGAGGAAGTGAAGGGAAATCTCCGTAATGGAACACAGATGGCGAAAAATAATCTGACAGGTTATAACCCTCCCTTACTCTATCCAAAATGAAAAGAAACAAAAAACATTTTGCTTACAGTTTATTAGAAACCATGAACTCAGGCCGAGACAGAAGTACAGTTAAATCGCACTTGTTTAATAATAAAAGTAAAAAGAACAAACTTAGTCAAAACATAGCCAAAGTTCAGTAGCCGGAACGGATAGTCAGCCAAGCCAGAAGTCAGGGATCAATGTAGTGGAACAGCAAGCAGGATCTGGAGCCAGAAGTGATGTCAGCAAAGCAAGTCTTGAAAAGGATCGCAGGAGATAGTTTCTGTGATGTTGACCAAGGTAAAGGCAGAGCTTCTCTGGACTGGACGGCTTAAGGAAGGCAGGACTGACGAGCAGGATATCATCAACAGCTGAGTAACTGTGGAGAGATAGGAGCTGGCAATTAGGCGACAGCTGAGCAGCCAGCTCAGAGAAGGAAGGGCTGAGCCCAGCTCTGACACAGTTCTACTTTAATATTTAGGATTAAAGAATATCTACACAATGAATATATTTCCCTCACCTTACTGTAATTTCCCAAAGATGGCCGTGACCTCTTTGACACACTGACAGAATTCTTTGTCGCGGAACGAGGTGCCTTCATCAGCATACCAGTCTCTCTCTCAATCTCCCTCCTATAATTCTGCTCAGGCACACTCTCCGATGGTACGCTCACTCCAAGGTGTACTAATACTCACTTCAGAGAACCCCAGCCCGACCTGAAAGGCCTTTTGCACTCCATTCTTGGCAAAAAAAATCCAAATAAACATAAAAGAGACAGGGCGACTACAGCTGATCCTTCTGGGTGTGGAACTACCTCACCCAGAGCTTCAGCAGTTGCTGACAACATCCGCATGGCTCTGGGGTGTTTGGCTCCCATGCCCCAATTCACTAGGCCTCTACCATCCTGGCATTTATATGGGCACTTACTCCATCCATTAAATCACTAACGCCCCTTTCACACGGCAAGCCGCTCAGGTTCACCTGTCCGTTTTTTCATGCGGATCTGAGCGGGCCATCCATTGACTCCTATGGGGAGACGGATGTCTGCGGAGATGTGTCCGCTGACACTTGTCTGCCATCCGATCTGCCAAAAACAGACGTATGACGATACGTTCGCCATCTGTCTTGGTGAATCCCTGGTGTTCCTGCCAGTCCCTCTGCGACTTTTCCTGCCCCCCTCCCCCCACACAGTTATTCACTGGGCAGATCAGTATATTGTTGTTTCTCCTCCCCTAGCTCTTATACAGCTTTGAACAGAGGATATGTGATTACTAATAAAAAAGGGGAAAAGGGTATTTATACCCTATATTAAACAAAAATATTGGGACACCTGCCTCCAAAAGTATTGAGACCACCTTCCTCAGAGCTTCGCTCTGAGGAAGGGGGTGCGCCCCCGAAACGCTGTATACCTCGTGATGTGATAACGGCACATTTGTGTCCACCCTGTTCAGCATTGTGGTTTTATGCCCTATGATTATTTGGCATCTTGTAAGTATCCATTTTTTATTAAATTTTTTTGATGAAATACTTTTGGTAATGCACTAGGTGTGCGCGCCTTCTTTTTTATTTTGTTTTCTGAGCTATAGAGGAACCTGAAGCTTTGGAAGAACCTGAGGAAAGTAGAACTATCAATCCATGTTAGCACTAATTGTAGGCTAAGGACACCAGTGCATAGGGCAAAGACCCTACTAGGGATGACCATGGGTTCAGCTGTCAGTGCCAGTCTAATGAGATGTGGGAGGCCGGTACCCCACCCAGCAGTTACACATACACAAAAGGATGGGAATACTTGTGACATAATTGATCTAGTATGACCAAACAGCCCCATTAGGTAAATGTCAGTGACCTATTATGTAAAAGGTGGTCCCTCACGCTACTAGGTGAACAATGACTAACTACCTAAATACTGTGAAAATGCTGCTGAACCTAAAGTGAACACAATGCACAAAAAATATAAAATAAAGGAAGTGACCCCTGATGAAGTCACATGCCATGACGTAACGCGTAGGGTATGGTTGGATGTTGCATCAAACCGGAAGTGACATAATTATCATGTTTTCATTGCAATAGCCTGCTTTATTTTGCTTTTATGTAAGGATTCACTTGGCGTTTTAATAAATGTACTTGTTTTATACATATAGCACTATGGGAGGCTATCCTTTATCTTTCCTTTAATTGTTGGAACCGGAGTTGTACCGTGTTATTGTAAGGTCTGAAGGAGCAGCGGATCATCAGTGAAGGGGGACTAGAGCTTGGCTGAACACTAGTACTCTGAAAAACCCCTCCTATACAGCCACCAACTGGAGATCTACCGCGGTGCACCCACCCATACTACAGGACACCTTCAAGGCTCTTTATACTCCTAATGGAGGTAAGTGCTCATTCAGATTTTGCGAAGATTGATATTAAGAAGAATTTGTTATCACCTTTCAGAAGAGTGGCCTATTATGACCATGTTGCCATATTAGATCAATGATGTCACAGGCATCCCCGTCCTTTGTGTACATGCAGCTGCGAGGCAAAGAATGTCCCTGCTGCAGCTGATTAGCCCAGGAATGACAGCCACCTTCTGGATTTGGCTGAACCCAAGCTCATCACTGGCCCCAATATATATGTAATGTTGCTGTCTTACCTGCCAAAGAATTTCTGTCCATGACATGGCATTAAGCGCGATGTCATATGTGCAGAATGGTCACCTGCTTCCATGATGTTGCTCCATCGTAGGCTGGATGAGCAAGATTTTGCTCCATTGTTGCAAGTAACAACCTGCAGCATTTCTGTCAGTGAGGTCGCTGAGCTTTATTCTGTTTATTGAATAGAGTTGGTAGCCTATGGGCTTCAACACAGCCAACAAAGGCTAATACTACTGACAGAGTTCTGGAAGATGTCAAACTCAAGCCAAAATATGCCAAAACACGTACACAGATAAATAAAATAAAAAAAAAGTTCCTTCATGAAAGTAGTTGCAGAACGACTCGGTACACATGAGAATTCAGTACACGTTGCCATTCCACTTGAGCAGCCTTGTGTTCAGCAGCAGTTGAGCTGGATGCGATGTGACTCTGATAGAACTTTCTAAAGCAATCATTGATCTTTGGGCTGTGCAGACACAGCTTGTTTAATGTCTGCTTGATGCGTCCACTTTAAACAAGCTTTCATGGAGCATCAAGTGACACGTGTCAAAGTTGCCGTGCAGCAGTGAGCATTGGGGACACTTGGCACCATTGCAGGAGTGTTTAACGCTCGCTTAACACGTGTTTATCGGCACTGGGAATGAATGTGACCTACACGGGCTTATTTCCTTTTACCAAACTGCTCTCTTGTTTTCACTAGTCTGTAGCAATTATTTTCTTACACATGTTCTACACCAGACTTGGGCACGGCCCAGATTCTGAAGGCAAACACCGTCACATCGATAGTGCATCACCGGTCTTACAGGTTCTGTACGTTGATAATCATCAGCCACAGTATTGCAGGCTTAGTGTGCTCTCAACTTGTTTATTATTATTATTATTCGGAATTTTTATAGTGCCAACAGTTTGCGCAGCGCTTTTCAACATGAGGGTAGACAGTACAATTACAATACAATTGAATACAGGAGGAATCAGAGGGCCCTGCCCTTTAGAGCTTACAATCTAAGTTTATAGGTATGAATAAAATTGAGAGTTTCCAATTTCACACAGTATTTATTAAAGATTGGGAGATTTCATAAAATTGTTGAAATTGACAATAGGAAGGCAAAATGAAGGTGGCTTTTGGTGGTTTTTAGTGGTACAATGGACGTTAAAGTATATGTAAACTTTCGCCTTGCAAAGAAAACCCATTCAGTTTAAGATAGAAATGAAAGGCAAATATATATACATTATATTAACAAAAGTATTGGCACGCATGAACTTTATTGGCATCCCAGTCTTATAGGGCGTACACACGGTCGGACTTTCCGATGGAAAATGTCCGATGGAGCCCACACACGGTCGGAATTTCCGACAACACGCTCCGATCGGACATTTTCCATCAGAAACTCCGACCGTGTGTACGGGGCATTAGGGTTCAATATTGAGTTGGCCCGCCCTTTGCAGCTATAACAGCTTCAACTCTTCTGGGAAGGCTGTCCACAAGGTTTAGGAGTGTGTCTATGGGAATGTTTGACCATTCTTCCAGAAGCGCATTTGTGAGGTCAGGCTTTAATGTTGGACGAGAAGGCCTGGCTCCAGTCTCGGCTGGTTGAGGTCAGGACTCGTGCAGGCCAGGCAAGTTCCTCCACCCCAAACTCGCTCATTCATGTCTTTATGGACCTTGCTTTGTGCAGTGGCCCAAATCTTTTGGTGGAGGGGGGATTAGGGTGCGGGGTTGTATTTCAGAGGTTGGGCTTGGCCCCTTAGTTCCAGTGAAGGGAACTCTTAAGGCATCAACATACCAAGACATTTTGGCCTATGATTATTTGGCATCTTGTGAATATCCATTTTTTATTTAGTTTTTTGATTAAATATCACTAGGTGTGTGCGCCTTCTATTTTATTTCATTTTCTGTAGTATCTATCGTCTGAAGAGGGTAGCATCCGCTGAGTTCTGTGGGATTACCATTGTCCTTGTAATTCTACACTAAGGAAGACCTCATAGTGCTGGAAGTGACTGTTTGCTTTTGTATCTTCTATAGCTCAGAGTTATGGTTTGCTTATGTGTGCTGTTGAGGCGTTTCCCTGGAAATAGTAAAAAGAGATCCTGAGTTAGAAATATTTATGTTTCCAGTAGCAGGTTTATTGCCAGTGGTGCATTTGGGAGAATATATATATACATATTCAATACATATACATATTCCAAGTTATCCTTGGAAAACTTTTCTGCAGGCTGCCTGGGGAGAGTGTACTGCTGTACGTTCCTGTACCCCCAGACCTGCTGCATAAGAAGGGTATGTTATGTTATGAAGGAGGCTTGAGCTTGGGGCATGAAACTTGTGGGTAAATCCAGAGGAAGTGGGAATACAAAGATGGTTACCAGGACTGAAGCACCACTGGCGAAACTTCATCTGCTGAAGAATGTCCTGGAGAGCTAGATGAAAGCTACTGCTGATGGACATTGCAGGAAGTTCTGGTGGCTCATCCAAAGAATATGCGTATTGCATTGAAGCTGCTTTACAGTCGGAATGGTACAGAGTGCCAGTCTGGCTTAAAGGTAATTTTTCTGCATTGGCTGTGAGTGGTATATTTTGACCTCTTTGGGTATCCTGTGCCCTAGTTTCCCTATTCTTGAGTTTATTAGTTCTACTCTGTTAAACGTCTTAAAGTAACTGGTACCCAATTTCTGCCACTCCACAAAGGGTAAAAATATTTGGCTGTGAGATGAAATGCTAGACCATCGAACAACCCGGGCAGTCCCCAATTGCCTTTAGTTACATGGGGTGCTACATATATTTAGCTGATTGCCTTGAGTTCAGCTTTAAATAATTTACCTAATGTAAAACTTGACTACCTTTCACCCAATATATAACTTATTAAAATCAATGAGCTGCAAATAAGGCGACTGGCAGCAAGTAGTTAAATTGCTCAGCAGAAAGATTAAAATTATCCATGAAATTCAGCCCTATTAATGACCACACAAGTTATGATCGTTATTCAGCTTGACTGCAATTTTTGATTATGATCATTTATCCGCTCCTTCACATGCTGCCACTAACGCGACTTTTATTGCTGATTCAACTGATTTTTTCTAATTGTCAGAAAAAAGTCAGATAAAAAACACAAATTAGGATCAGATATAACAAGAATTATTCTGCCTTGCTGGATCAATATTCCATTTGTTCAGATCAGAAATTTCCAGTGCATCCAATTGAACACACAACTGCACGTGTTACAGATAGCAACCAATCAACTTGACGAGCCTTCTGGTCAGATTGTGGCCTGAGTGTTGACCATACAGCAAGAACTCCATGTACTGCAAAAACTCATGCTTGAAATTGTCCCCAACAGCAAAACAGTCAGCAGTAAAAAAACGGACAAAGGTTCTAATCATTCCCCACACTTGGCAGATCAAGTAAGTCAGGTCACTACAACACTATGAACTGTATGATACACTAAATGGCCCAAGGTTTGAAGAGACCTAACCATCAAACTTGTATGAGCTTTCTGAAATCAAGTAAAATATAGTGAGGCTTGTTTCAAGCATGTATAAAATCTGTATCCTGAATGTTTGCTTGTCCTTCAACCCCTAAACAATTATGCACAAAATTGTCCCAGACAGGGAGGGACCAAAAAGAGAAGTGGGGCTCATGGAAGGACAATGCAAGTAAACGTATGAAATTATGTAGTGTTTATTATAGGTTACAGAAATATACAAGTGGAGATACGGTAGCTTGCATCACAAATAAACATTGCTAAAATGAAATCAATTGATCGATAATCGCTGATCGATCAAACCTGATACACAGACAAGGAGGACAAAACAACATATAAAAACAAACATATGCGTCCGGACGTCTGGGCTATTGATGTCTACGCAACCCGTTACAATGAGAAGTGTTCAGTGGATCTGAATGGGGTTGTACAGTAGACATCAATCCCCCCGGGGGGGCGGCTCAAAAAAAAGGGGGGGGGGGGGGGAAAGGGGAGAAAGGGGAGGACAGGGATGGGATAGGGAAAGGAAGGGGGAAGGGTAGTGTGAGGTGACAAGTGGGATGGGGGAAGGAAGAGAGGTATAAACCGTGGAGTGGGACACAGATGTAAGATCAGAGGTCAGGCATCTGTATAAGTAGAGTGGGAATAGATGGTGAGGCCATGATCAAAAAATACGTTGCTAAAGTAGCAGGAGTCCAGGATGATGAGACACTGTTGCTATCCTGAGCAGACTGATATCTGCTCAATGCATAAATGCGTGCTGTATAGGTGAAACAAACAATGATGCAACGTTTAGGCAGATAGCATTCAGCACGGGCGGCTATGTACTTTACCACTGACGGGTCCCGTTCAGAACTCCACAGGTACTTCCGTAGTGTGACGTCCCCCGTGCTGTAGACTGCACCGCTGTTTACCACGTTTGGTATTGGATGTTGCCCATAAAGTCCTGGTAGCTCCGCGGGTATGTGGTCAGGTATGTAGATGGCCGGCCATCCGGTTGTACTTATGGTCACTACCACGGTGGTTCCACGCGAACAGGCGGAACGACCTCTCAGTCGGTGAGCCGGCTAGCCCCAACGGGGGATGACAGCGGGCGTGACGTCCGGGCGCAGTGACGTCAACGCGTTTCACAAACAAGGGTGTGTAGCTTCGTCTGGACGTGTAGGTGGCGTGCGAGGGCTCCTTCTTATACCGTCCGTTCCTCGTACACGCCCCTCTCTTAGATTTAAATGTGAGGAGAGATATCCAAGCTGTGTGTGTCTCATTTGGTGATGATGATTTGTCGTTTCATAGTCCTAGTGTATGGATATCGGTATACATGGCCAACATTTAAGAGCATTGATCAAGGCAATACAAATCAAAACAATAATGGGGTTTATCAACAGAGAAAATAATATAATATAATAATATAGTTGCCAATCATATCTCCTGCAATGAGGCAAACAACCAATGTGCCTTCAATCCATGTAGGTTCAACTTATTCCTGCCCACTCATATAGCAAATAACCAGATGTCTCATTGTATGAGCTTTCTGGCAGTGGTGTCGCTATGGGGGTGTGGACACCATAAAGTAGGAAGTAATATCTGATCGCGATGGTGCCACCCTCATACGCGCCGGCCCACATCTAGACTGCCAAGCACACTGCAGGGCACTGGGCTGGCTAGACAGGAGAGAGTCTAGTGGGGGGAGGGATGTGACGACACCATGTTTTACCGCACCAACCCTAGTGACACCACTGCTTTTTGGACATCTCATTCCAAAACCATGGGCATTAATAAGGAGTTGGCTTCACCCTTTGCAGGTATAATATCCTTCACTCTTTTGAGAAGGGCCTCCTTAAGATTTTGGATTGTGTCTGTGGGAATTTGTGGCCATTCAGCTGAAAGAGCAGTTGTGGGGTCATGTACTGATGTTGGACAAAAAGACCTTGCTTGGTGTTCCAATTCATCCCAAAGGTGTTCAGTAGGGCCACTCCAGTCCCTCCACACTAAACTCATTAAACCATGTCTTTATGGAGCTGGCTTTGTGCAAAAGGGTATATGCACGCTGGAACAGAAAAATGCCTTCTTCAAACTGTTGCCACGAGGTTGGAAGCGACCAATTGTGAAAGTGCTACAGCAATAAATAATAGTTCCCTTCACTGAAAACACCTGAACATAATAATTTAGTGGGGTGTCAATATACCTTTGGCCAAACAGTGTATGTCATGATTATTTGTGAGCTGAACTCCAGGTATGGTTGGCAGCCTGTCTTCACTATACAAAAGGGCAGCCGCTCCCACAGGGCCCAGATGACCACAGTGATCACTGTAGAAGCACCAACTACTACAGTGATTTTCTGCTACCACTGTAGTCCCACAGGTATAGAATATGTATGCTTACATTGGTCCAAACTGGACCAATGAAACTATGCAATGAAAACCATACCTGGAGTTAAGCTTTAAATAGGAACTTCATCCCCCCATCCTTACCTTTTATGCTGAGCTGCTCTCAAGATACTCACCCATTCAGCTAATCCAATTACCAATCCAAGCTCCACTACTGCCCACCACATCCAGTGCCACAATCTTCTTCATCATTATTTGTCTCTTCCATGTTCTTGTAGCCAGCCCCAATGAAGCACCGAAAGGCCTCCAGGAGGCATTAGAGGTTTATACCTCTGATGCCTTCTGAGATATCTCACATGGATAGCCCAAAGGGCTGTGGGAGCAGGGTGACATAATTCTCGCCAAGACAAAAATGCAGCCATGGAGGTGGGACAAACTGTAGAACCCCTAAAAAAATTGTTGGCTATTTTAGGTTAAGGAGGGAATAGGATTGGAATGATAAAAGGAGTATTTTAGAGTGAAAGACTTCTTTAACTATCTGTGGAATTCCAACCCTAGACCCCTTCTAAATCACAAGGAAGAGGAGAAGAATCATGGAGATGGTGCACCATTTTTAAAACTAGGGGTTAGCATTGTCAGTCTACTTATCTCTTGTAAATGTACTTTTAATAGTAAAACCGCTGTGGGAATTAGCTTTTTAGTCTGGGTAGCTCTTTACCAACAAAGAGATCTATTTTCTTGGCAGAAACTTTGTGTTAAAATATATTTAAATCCTTACTGGATGCAATTTAATTTGCTAAAGCACTGTGCATCATAAACAACTGCCATGTTGTTGTTTTTTTTGTTTTGTTTTTTTTTGCTTTAGAAAATACAGTTTTTCATTTTAATAAAAGCTCCAAATTTAATAATATCAAAAATAACATATGAAACAACGCACTTTTGGGAAACAGACAATGCATGTTATCACTCTATAACAGGAAGTGCCTGAACAAAGGCTATGACAGATCCAACCAGGACAGGGGCTTTTGCAGGGGACTATGGGCTAGCCTTCTACCCACTGATTATGGCCCATAGAGGATACTGGGGATTTTGTCTTTTTCTCCTGACCAGAGTATGGAGGAGAGCCGGGTCCTAAAAACCCTTTGATTAGACGGGAGTATCTACCAGGATTATGTGGACAGGAAGTCCCCAGAACAGGGAACATTGTGTCAGACAGATCATGCAGATGCACCTTTACCAGCCAGGGATATGGAACTCTTCTTGGGCATATTTCTTGTCTTAGAGACTGGTCCTCAAGAGCTGCATAATGCAGCATTTGCCCATTTTGCCACGGCTACTACCAACTTTATATTATTAACTTTTTATACTATTTCTGCCAAAGATGTGCCACTTAGTAACCTAGATCTGAAGCTGGATGTGGGATGGGACATTTAGAAACGAGTGGTGTAATGTACTTTATGTATGCGGGGCTGTGGAACAGTTTCTGGGCATCTTGGTGGGCACGCCCTGGCTAATCAAGACTTATTGTGGACATGTTTTTCAGCACATAGACATGGGGGCACGGTGGGGAATTCCTGTGCCTACTACGGTAGTCACACTGATAAGACTTGTCTAGGTCAGTGTTTCTCAAACTTTTTTCTGTCAAGGCACCCTTTAAAATTATGAACAATCTTGAGGCACAATCCAAAATTATGGACTGTCTTGAGGCGCCACATTCTAAAATGTAAAAACTATTCCGATAGTTTTACATAATGCAGCAACATCAATAAACGTAGGACACCCGACGTTAAAGGTGATTTATTCTTCCAAAGCAAATACACTTTTGCAAATTGGTACTGACTAGTATTCCAATGTTTCTCATCTCCCTCAATTTTTCTTTATCACTTAGCTAATGAGACCCCAAAGTTGATGGAGAGAGGCAGGGGAGGGTCAAACAAGGAGGGTATGAAGACAACTGATATCCTCCTTATCAACTGATGCTGTCATTGATCCTTAGGAGGTTGGCAGCTAGAAGTTTGTAATGGCGTACAATGAAAACCTGGAGCTTTATGTAACAAAAAGGCAGGTCTCATCCACCCACTGGCTTGTATACAATTTTGGGGCAATTTTTAGGCATTTTGCCAAGGCACCCCAGAGTGCCTGGGCTCCCTGGTTGAAAAAAAGCAGGTCTAGGTGCCTAGCTATTAATAAGTTTAAGGTTGCATTGTCTTGTTTTTACTGGTTTATTGTTTATTGGACATATTGTTGTTTGTTCGCGATGCGAGTGCCGCCATTGGTCCAGCAGTGGAGTTGCATGATTGCGTTTTGGGTATGTCTTTTTATGCGATTACTATGCCGTATGTCCTATACTTAAAGCAACTGTTTAAAAAATACTGTCTATAATATTATTTGATTTCTATTATATAGTGTGATCCATTCCTGACAAAAAGCCCCTGATAAAGGGACGTATTGTGTCCTGAAACGCGTCGGACCATCCGGATCTTAAATAGGAATTCACCACCATTGCTATCCATGCTTTTATTGGTTTGAAATGTTTTTACTCTTTGTACGTCTTATCTTATCTATGCTAATATGTCCAAGAGGGGAATGTCCTCCTGGGGGTATAAAGTATGTGTCTGGGTTTAAATAAACCTTTATACCTCAACATCTTGTCTGCATCTGATGCTTGGGGTAAAGGGCTGGTATTAGCTTCCGGTCTGATGGAAAGGTTTGGAGGGCAGGAGACATCGTTTGGCGGCGGCACTCAGTCGGGGTGCCAGGCGGTCCGTCACAGGGGATTCATGGCAAGATCGCCAGGTTTCATTTTAATAAAAGCTGCAGGTTTCATAATATAGAATATGACTTTTGAAATTAGATAAATTCATTAAAGATTAAATGGGAGTGTAGTGATTAGGTTTACATCGGTTTTAAGGATTGAGTCAGGGCTACAGAATTACAGAAAATATCTTTGTTTACAGGCAGGGAACGAAGAGCAGCAAAAATGACTTTTATTTACTAAATCTAATTATGTCCCGCCGAGAGATTTCACATCCAGCAAATCACGATCCCCACTTCAGGCTCCTGATGGAGAGGTACTCTGTGACTCATTAGTATGGGAAATAACGGAACGCTTTATCTTCATGCGGAGGGGGAGGGATGATCTGACAAAATGCCCTCGTACAATGGGCCCATCAGCCTGTGCTATTGTTTGATGGGATCCTGGGAGGCATCCATTTCATTGCTGAAATGAAATGCAAATAGATTATGTAGCCAAAGCTAATCTCCTCTCCTTTCTCTTCTCTCTAAACCCCATTATACATCTTGGTTACAGTTAGGATGATCGGTTTTATTAAAAGAGACCTTTAGCTCAAAACATTATTTTGCTGTATCAGTACCCATAATGTAATAAGTAACACTATGTGAATAAACGTACGAAAAAAATAAAATGCCCCCCTTCTATTGTAATCACCGGTTTCAGGTTTTTTGGTGCTTCCGAGTCACGTGTTAATTGCCTATTCTGTTGTAAGCAAGAATCACTGTTCAGGGATGGGCAGAATTGATTTTACAGCAACATTTTGCTGAAGTGGAAACTCCGAATTTTGCTCACTGAGCTGCTTAACCACACGAGTACCAGCCTGTAATACCCCTTCATTACCAGGCCATGTTTCAATTTTCAGTGCTATTATAGTTTGACTGACAATTACTCTGTCATGTAACATGGTACCCAAATACATTTTTTGTATAATTTTTTTGAGACAGAAAGGGCTTTCAATTGGCGGTATTTGGTGTTAAAGTGGATGTAAACCCTCATATATACCCAGTGAAGTGAATAGCCTCAGATGATACACAGAGATGACACAAATCCCCCTACATAAGTTTTACTTGCTTATTTGCTGTCATCCCTCTCTACACTCTTTGAAAAGTACAGATAATGTTAAAAATCTTTCTTCCTTTTTTAGCAGTACATAGGGGTGGGTGGGGAGACCTGACTTACACTGTGTGAGAGCTGATTGGAAGAGAGTGACACCCCCCCTCCACATAGGCTGAGGAACGAAGGAACATGCAGAGCTGTACTGTGAATAGACAAGCATATCCCCCTCTAGGCACCCTCCCCGACACAAATTTCTAGCTCATGATATCTCATGCATCGGAGAACTTGTCAGAAGTGACTCACGCTGATAACAGAGGAACGAAGCACCAGAAAGAAACGACACTTAGAGATTTGGAGAGAGATAAGTAAACAATTACAGATATATGTGCTTAGTTCAAATTTCATGAATGGCCTTTATAACCACTTTAATTTAGTTGGGTGGTAAAGAGATAATAAGAGATACTATTTTTTTTTTTGTAACAGGCCCTAGGTGGTGGATGCCATAATTTTCTAGAATGTGACACATAATAGTGCATTATGAAAAACTTACCTGTCAAACAAAGCCCTCCAGCGCTGAGCTGTCACTGCTCCCATCGCTTTTATCTTCGCCCAATCTTCGTGCCGGGTATGTGCTTTCCAGCGCAGGCAGGGGAGTCGCCATCGTGGCACGGGCATTGACCGGAGCCGACATGAATATCTCCAAAAGGGTGCAGATTTCCACTGTTTTAAAGGTACCTATATTTTATAAGCTTTAATATATGGCAAATCTATTAACCACTGTTTTTTTTTTTTTTTTACTATATAAAGAAAGAAGACCAAAAATGTTGAAAATCTTTCACCAAAGTGATGTGTGCCAATTCCACTCCCTTAAGAATAAAGCTCACCAGATGCTGTTTCCATTCACTCTCGTGTCTGGCAAATATCGCCTTATTAGAAAGAGTCGCTTTTACACGCTAATCTCCATCCAGATTAATACAGACACTCTCCACATGTGGGGATAGAAATTGGGACAGAGCCTCCAATAGTGTAAAAACACCTTAAGGTAATTGGTTTATTAAAAGTAATGCACTTACATTTTTTTATCTCATAAAAGATTCAAAAGTGTGTGTGTGTGTGTGTGTGTGTGTGGTGTCTTTAGAATAATTTAATTTCATTAGTGTCTTTTTTTATGTATTTGATCATTATTTGTCAATTTTTTGTTTAACTTTTTTCACAGTTTTTTTTTTTTCTGGAAAAAAAAAAGCTATAACAACATTAATAAAGAGTAATTTTGAGGCACACAAACTGGTCCAGGATATTTGATGCCTAGTTACATAAAAAAAAAAAGTATTATTATTACTAATAATTAAAGTTAAGGAACAAAACATTGAAAAACTATTTTACATTTTTTCCGTTTTTGTTTTGTCGATTTTTATAAAAAGCTAAGGTTATGTTTAGGATTTGCTCATAATTTAATGTCATGTTCCCAGCTAACAAGGGGACATTTTTACTACTTTCTCTAATAAATTGACTGTGATTCAAACTACTACACTATGTGGCATACCCTCTTCTTTATTTATGGCCGCCTCGCCCCCTGAGGGTCTGAGATTTATGGAGATCTAGCCCAGGATCCAGGACCCATCCATAGAGGATCTGGTATCAGCGGTTCTGACCTGTGCTGTGACCTCAGTGTAATGAGGTAAGGGGCCACTGCTTATCAGCGTAGGATTGGTGCATGAAGAGGATCCATTATCCCTTTTCTGGTCTACACACCTCACGGTTTCCTTCTACCTGAATGATTATCTATGGAGTGATCTTGGTTTATGCATTTATTCACCATTTGGCACTTTATGGACTGATTTGTTACTGTATACACAGATTTTTTTGCACATGTCACTTTTTTGTTGTTGTTGTTTTTTATCCTCTCTGTGTTGCCTTTTATTTATATGAGTCAATTCTAGAGACTCACCATTGGCTTTGCACTGGACACTTTAAATTATCTAATTCGTCCTAAGGTTTGCTTGGACGCATGGATATTGGTTGACACCGTATGTTTTGTATTTTCATTATCTTCTTATTGGATGCACTGATTTTTGAAGTTTATATGTTTTAAATGTACAACACAATATTGGCTTACACTGCTTGTTTTGCACTTTATTATTGTTATATTGGATGTACTTATGAATTCATTTTAAGCTTTTATGCACTAGTTGATTAAGGTATACTGTTATATTACTTCAGAGAGTATACACACCCCACTGCACTTTGCACTGTGCGTTTTTTTTGCATTTCAGCAAGCTCATCTTTAGCGCATCCTATGCCTGTATAAGGCTAGCCCTTTAATCACTCTGATTGGGAGCTCTATAGCATGACCTGTATAGTAATTTTGGATTAGCGCAGCACCACACTCTATATTCCAAAAACGTAAATGCTTTTTATTGGGATTTTATGTGATAGACCAACACAAAGTGGCACATAATTGTGAAGTGGAAGGAAAATAATAAATGTTTTTCAACATTTTTTGCAAATAAATATGTGAAAAGTGGGGCGTGTATTTGTATTCAGCCCCCTTTACTATGATACCCCCTAACTAAAATCTAGTGAAATCAATTGCCTTTAGAAGTCACCTAATTAGTAAATAGAGTGCACCTGTGTGTAATTTAATCTCAGTATAAATACAGCTGTTCTGTGAAGCCGTCAGAGGTTTGTTAGAGAACCTTAGTGAACAAACAGCATTATGAAGGCCAAGGAACACACCAGATAGGTCAGGGATAAACATGTGGAGAAGTTTAAAGCAGGGTTAGGTTATAAATAAATATTCCAAGCTTTGAACATCTCACAGAGCACTGTTCAATCCATCATCTGAAAATGGAAGGAGTATGACACAACTGCAAACCTACCAAGATATCGCCGTCCACCTAAACTGACAGGCCGGGCAAGGAGAGCATTCATCAGAGAAGCAGCCAAGAGGCCCATGGTAACTCTGGAGGAGCTGCAGAGATCCACAGCTCAGGTGGGAGAATCTGTCCACAGGACAACTATTAGTCATGCTCTCCACAAATCTGACCTTTATGGAAGAGTGACAAGAAGAAAGCCATTGTTGAAAGAAAGCCATAAGAAGTCCCATTTGCAGTTTGCGAGAAGCCATGTGGGGGACACAGCAAACATGTGGAAGAAGGTGGTCAGATGAGACCAAAATTGAACTTTTTGGCCTAAAAGCAAAACACTATGTGTGGCGGAAAACCAACACTGCACATCACCCTGAACACAACATACCCACTGTGAAACATGGTGGTGGCAGCATCATGTTGTGGCAATGCTTTTCTTCAGCAGGGACAGGGAAGCTCATCAGAGTTGATGGGAAGATGGATGGAGCCAAATACAGGGCAATTTTAGAAGGAAACCTGTTAGAGTCTGCAAAAGACCTGAGACTGGGGCGGAGGTTCACCTTCCAGCAGGACAACGACTCTAAACATACAGCCAGAGCTACAATGGAATGGTTTAGATCAAAGCATATTCATGTGTTAGAATGGCCCAGTCAAAGTCCAGACCTAAATCCAATTGAGAATATGTGGCAAGACTTGAAAATTACTGTTCACAGACGCTCCCCATCCAATCTGACAGAGCTTGAACTATTTTGCAAAGAAGAATGGGCAAAAATGTCCCTCTCTAGATGTGCAAAGCTGGTAGAGACATCCCCAAAAAGACTTGCAGCTGTAATTTCAGAGAAAGGCGGTTCTACAAAGTATTGACTCAGGGGGGCTGAATACAAATGTACCCCACATTTTTCACATATTTATTTGTAAAAAAAATTGAAGACCATTTATCATTTTCCTTCCACTTCACAATTATGTGCCACTTTGTGTTGGTCTATCACAAAAAATCCCATTAAAATGCATTTACATTTTCCGTTGTAACATGACAGAATGTGGAAAATGGGTATGAATACTTTTTCAAGGCACTGTAGTGCCACTTTCCAAAGTTCCAGATCACATGACTGGCGCCTAGGAGGCTCACCTGTTACACAGTTGGACAAAAAAAGGGAACCCTGTATGCTGCAAAGTTTGACCAGAACAGTTAGTAATTTTCTAAAATTGGAATGGGTTGATGTTATTTGCCCACTTTCACTATAGTTCTTAAAGACAGAAGCGGGTTATCTTCCTGTGTTATTTCCAGGTAACAGATCACAATATCAATGCACAATGGCCTCACAGTTCTCAAGACATTACCGGCTTATATCTTTGCGATCAATATTCTCCTGCTGTGTGTGTAAGTATCCAATTACACTATGAGAAGACTTCAGATTTTGGGCCATGGCTCCTATCCACGCAGGTCTTCTGCCAGCATTGCTCTTAATGTTATAAGAGGAGAATCACTTTATATAAATTGTGAGCATCATAAAAGGGACTCTGTATCCTGCCGGAAGGAAGATCTACTTTCGAGATACACCAGCATATAGCTGCATGCGATTATTTCTTGGAATGATGGATTTCAAACTATCTTGATATCTGTCAGAGGAGGAACTATTTTTGATACAGCTTTTCTTGGAATGCAATATATAGTGTGATATAGTGTTTTCTGTATGGAACTTTTATTGCAAGTGATGTATGGGAGATATCTCTCTGATTCACGTACAGAGGCATGAGGGATCTATGTATAAAAAAATCTGAATAGTCAAAGTGCATATACATTCATTCTGTGTAAGTGGGAGAAAAAAAATATTGTTAGGTTATTTCCTGTTTTGGCTGAATGTTTTCCACTGATTTAAAACAAAAAATACCACATTTGCCCTATAGATGGCACTAGCTATGATAGAAAATTCCTATGATACCTAGCCCCATCTAGTGGCCAAATGTTGTATTTTTCATTTTAAATCAAACAAAATCATCTATCACAGAAAATAATTTTATTTGCACCCATTTCTGCACCCCAAATGATTATACATGCACTTTTAACTGGGCAAATTGCTATGCAAATTGTTTATACAAGGACCCATTAATGTTGGATGTACTATTACTCTATGGTAGGACTATACCCGTTGCACCTCTGATATAGATAAAGTGCCAATACTACAAAAAACAATAGTTATACATGTAGATACTTCTCTCCACTGCATCCTGTCTATGATATATGCATAATTCAACTTATATGTTATATATATATTGTTTATCTTGGCGTGAGAAGTCCATGCTTGCTTTATAACATTGAGGACCTTTTTTGACATTAAGGATGTGGATACCTGCAGCTCAAGCTTTGTATTAGAATTTTTAAAATCTAGTTTACTATAGTTGGATGGTCCACCTTTTGAGTTTGCACAATATTTATCATAATGGGTTTATTTACTAAAACTGGAGAGTGCAAAATCTGGTGCAGCTCTGCATAGAAACCAATCAGCTTCCAGGTTTTTTGGGCAAAACCTAATGGAACAAGCTGAATTTAGAAGCCGATTGGCTACCATGCACACCTGCATCAGATTTTGCACTCTCCAGTTTTAGTAAATCAACTCCAATGCTTCTTACATTGCAGGATGTTCAGCCAAGATGAGAACCTCTCAATTGTATTATTTCAGATGTTCTAGTTATTCTCTGTGGTTATATTATAGACCAGCCTTTCTAAACATTTTTACCCTTAATAATAAATGATAGGTCTCAGAGAACCCCTGCTAACTTATCAGGGGACAAAGGGAAGAATGCCTCTTACACTCGTGGTTAGTGAGAAGAATGCACCCCATACAGTGGTCATCACAATGCCAAACTTACTGACTGATTAAAAGATCATTGGTATTGTGTCACTGGCTCTGCCCTTTGGCATTGACACGGACCTATATGGGCAAAATCAGATGTGAGGAACTATATGGGCACCATCAGATGTGAGGTCAAGCAGCCACAGCTCAAGGAACCTCTAGCAATCTCTGAAGAATGGCTGTTATGGACAGTCTAAGTCAATGTTTCTCAACCAGGGTGCTACGGCACCCTGAGTGAGAACCACTGATTTAGACTGTCTGTCTATAACAGTCATTCTCAGCCAGGGTTCTATGGAACTCAGGGTTCCTCCAGAGATTGCTAAGGGTTCCTTGAGCTGAGGCTGAGCATAATACATGAGCTTGCCCTGGATCACTAATGGATGGGAGGACCCTGTGGTGATGGGGGACCTCTGATGAGATTGGGGAACCTCTGATGTGAAATTAATATTATCAAGGCAGTTGTGTGCATTGTTCTAGGCTCCCATTGATAATGAACATTTATGTTTTTTAGATTTTAGACTGGGGTGCCTCAGGATTTTGCATACTTTTTAGGGTGCCTGAAAACGCTGGTCTAAATGATAGGAGAGCTCTGACTAGACTGTATAAGGTAGGTCAATGAGTTTTATGGGAGTTTAATGTTACCATGACATTTTACTGTGTTTTGTATACCAAATAACCTTAAAGTAGAATTTAAGGCACTTTTTAAAATTTTGGATAGAGTAAAGGAGGGTTAAAACCCCTGCCATTTTTTTCCATTTGTGTTATATTGGGGAGTCTTCTCTTTACTTTCTGTTTTAGGCTACTTTTACACTGAGGCGCTTTACAGGCGCTACATAGTGCCTGCATAGAGCCTCTCCTGTCTCTCCATGTCCTCTCCTGTCTCTCCATTGTGAAAGCCCGAGTGCTTTCACACTTGAGCGGTGCGCTTGCCGGATGGTAAAAAAAAGTCCTGCAAGCCGCATCTTTGCAGCGCTGTAGGAGCGGTGTATACACCGCTCCTAAAGTGCCCCTGCCCATTGAAAACAATTTGGCAGCGCCGCCAAACACGTCTTCCGAAATGCATCTTCCCTATTATTAAACGAGGCTGTCAGACATTCGTTCTGTTGTTTCTAAATGTATGTTATGTTGACTATAAACTCTGGTCCTTAGGGGGTTTGTAGACCTTAATCTGTTTTCATTATAGAGGCAGTACTTTGAGGGATGTTCTTAGCTAGAGACACGTGTGAGGTCCACATTATAACAAAGAGTGTTAGGAGAGATCAACCTTAACTTGTTTATACTGGCTCTGGTCCATAAAAACCATACTTAGGACTGCTGGATGGGAAGGTTGCTGACAAATAGGGTCCTGCATGGGTAGCAGGTTCTAGATTAGGGGTTCTTCTTTTCACAACTAGAGAGCCCCAATAAGTTGTCAGATATGTCCCTTTACCCCTTTTACCAGACTGTCAAAATCATCATCATTTCCAGTCCAGTATGACTTCATGGTTTTACTTTCTATGAGGGTAGCTAGGAACAAAACAAACTGAAAGAAAATAATAATTATTTCATTATACTGTACCTATTTATATAAAAGCAAATCACAAATATGCATGTCAGCTATAACTAGTGACATTTTGGCTGTTATTGTTCAATCAAAGCATGGAATCGAGGTTCAGTTATTGAACTCTTTCCTGTATGTCTTTTTTTTTTTTTTTGCATAATCAATTATTACTGGAATTTTGAAGGCATAAAATATTTAAAAAAAGGAAGTTATAAAAAAAAACAAAAAAAAAAAACAAACAAACAAAAAAAAAAAACCCTTGTGTCAATTATTCCAGCTCAAAATTATAAATATAGGAACAAAACAAGACTATGTCAATAATACACAAGGAAATATTACACTCGGTAGAGAAAGAGTTATGAGATAACAAACAATCATCCTTCTGAATTATCCAGTAATTAGCATACAAGGTACCTAATCGAAATAACGACTGGAAAAAAACACATAAATTATAAAACTGTTGGTTAGAGCTTTCCAAGTAACACTGCTAATAGCAAAGGGGGTCAACATACAGAATGTAAAAGCATGTACTGTACTGTATTGGATGACAGAGGGAGGTATGTGACTTCTATGTAGAAGACACCGTTGGGTGACTTGGTACTTCTCTTTAGAGAAGGTGGGCCAAAAGAGGGTGAGCCTTCTAGTCATGTACAAAAATATGGTAGTGCCTCGTAATGGGAGGCTGTATGAATTCTCAAGAGGTTATCCATCTCTTCAATCCCAAACATATTGGGATACGGTGTTTATTGGTACTAAACCTGCAATAGAGGGGCCTAAGCAGTATCACTTATTTCAAAACAGTAGTGCATCCAGCAGCCAGACCCTAAATGTGTCCTGTTTGCCCGGGGTATAAACCCACTTTTCTGCTTCCATAGTCTTTTTTTCCAGTCTAAAAGTATTCCGGTTTCCACAATCTGGGAATTAAAATGGAAGTAAACTCTTATTTTTTACTTGTACCTACAGGTAATCCTATACTAAGGCTTACCTGTAGGTACAGTGAATATCTATTAAAGGAGATATTCACTCTGCATGCAGCTGGTGACGTCATTGGCGCATGCGCTCTGAAGGGACGGTATACCCGTACTGTCCCTTCAGAGTGCCGTGCTGCGGTCCTTGACTCCCATGCACATGCGGAGGTGTGACATCATCCCAGAGCGGCCAATCAGACGGCCTGAGGACGCAAACCCAGAAGGAAGACCGGGTGAAGATGGAAGTGCTTGTCAGCAGGGACAGCATGGCGCTGAAAGGCTTCGTTCTAAGGTAAGTATTTCATAATGTGCTAGTATGCGATGCATACTAGCACATTATGCGTTTTTCTTGCAGGGTTTAAAAAAAAATAGGTGCGGTTTACTACCGCTTTAAGCTCTTAGCAGAGTTTAAAAGATGCAGTTTGACACTTTGTTTATACGACTTGCAGACTGCCTCATGTATATAAAGTATATGGCGGTCGCTCTGTGCCAGATGATGCACATGTACAGGATCCGGCAGTTCTGGGTAGATGGTGCGCACGCTGCCCCATCTGGACTGTCATTCAGTACAGCACAAGGTCATCAGGTCCAGGCCAATGATTTATGGCCAGGACTTGCTGATGGACTTAGCGATTAACAGTGCCGGAGCCCTGTGTTTACAAAGCAGGGAGAAAAACAACCACATCTCTTAGTAAAATCAACACACATTACACATTGTTAGGCACACAGATAACCCTTTGATTGCATTTATATGTTAACCCCTTCACAGCCAGTGTCAATAGTACAGTGAGAGTGTATAGTATTAGCACTGACCACTGTATTAGTGTCACTGGTGATGTCAGTGTCAGTTAGTGTCAGATTACCAGCCACACTATCACAGTACCACTATAAGTCACTGATCACCACCATTACTAGTATACAAAAAATAAATAAATATAAATTTCCAGTATATACAGTATACCATCACTTGTAGACACTATAACTTTCACGTAAACCAATCAATATACACTTATTGGGATTTTTTCTTTTTTACCAAACACATGTAGCAGAATACATTTTGGCCTAAATTTATTAACAAATGTGCTTTTAATTTTTTTTTTATTGGATATGTTTCATAGAAAAAACAAAAAAATATATTTTGTCTGAATTTGTCTTTTTTTCATTTATATAATAATAATAATAATAAAAAAAAATCCAGTGGTGATCAAATACCACCAAAAGAAAGCTCTGTGTGAAAAAAAATGATATACATTTAATTTGGGTGCAGTGTTGCATGACCGCACAATTGCCAGTAAAAGTAGCGCAGTGCTGAATAGTAATAAATTCCCTGGTCATGAAGAGGGTAAAACCTTCCAGAGCTTAAGCGGTTAAATGAGGAAGGAGTGTTATGGAACAGGTAGGGAAGGGGGTGGATTGGATAGGTTTGAGAGGGTTTTTTTTTTTGTATCCACAGCGAAATTGCCTTCCAAAACATTTGGATCTTTGGGCAAGACCACCACGGATGCATAAATGAGCCCCCTTGTAAGCATCCCCTCCAGCATTTAGAATCCGTGCCCGGAAAGATTTTTGCTAATCGTGCAGGTTTATACCAGAGAGAGAAAAATTTATAGCACCCCTTCTGAGTACTGGATCTGATCAAAGAGACGTGGGAGAGTTTGATTATTTTCTGCAACTGGGCTGGTGCAAACGCAAATCCCGAGTCTGCCGCCCGTTACCGCACACATTACGGGGTCTGCGGAGAGTGACTGGCCAGCAAGAGTTTATACATGTGTTTCAAAGACAGTTAGGGCTCATTTACACTTCCTTTGATTCTAACACACATTAAAGCGTCTACCTTCAACATGCATTTTTGGTGTGTTTTTGTTGCTTCTGTGATGCTATGTTTAAGCCTTAATGAAGCTTGGCAAATGCCTTGTGTGTGTTGATTTTCTATTGGTTTTAATGGGGCTCAGTGGAACCCCCAGCTCAATAATACCCCCAGCTCATTCAGCAAATCCCCAGCTCATTAGTACCCTTGTTCAGCAGATCCCTGGCTCAATAGTACCCCCAGCTCTTCTGATGCCCCACTCAGTAGTAAACTCCAGCTCAGCTGATCCCCTGCTCATTACTAACCCTTCAACTTTGCTGATCTCCCACTCAGTAGTAGCTCCCAGCTCTGCTGATCCCCACTTAGTAGTAACCCCCAGCGCTCCTGATCTCCCACTCAGTAATACCCCCAGCTCATTCAGCAAATCCCCAGCTCATTAGTACCCTTGTTCAGCAGATCCCTGGCTCAGTAGTACCCCCAGCTCTTCTGATGCCCCACTCAGTAGTAAACTCCAGCTCTGCTGATCCCCACTCAGTACTAACCACCAGAGCTCCTCGTCCCTCACTCAGTAGTAACTCCCAGCTCTGCTGATCCCCACTTAGTAGTAAACCCCAGCGCTCCTGATCTCCCACTCAATAATACCTTCAGCTCATTCAGCAAATCCCCAGCTCATTAGTACCCTTGTTCAGAAGATCCCTGGCTCAGTAGTACCCCCAGCTCTTCTGATGCCCCACTCAGTAGTAAACTCCAGCTCAGCTGATCCCCTGCTCATTAGTAACCCTTCAACTCTGCTGATCTCCCACTTAGTAGTAACTCCCAGCTCTGCTCATCTCCCACTCAGTAGTAGCTCCCAGCTCTGCTGATCCCCACTCACTAGTAACCCCCCCAGAGCTCCTCATCCCTTACTCAGTAGTAATTCCCAGCTCTGCTGATCCCCCACTCATTAGTAACCCTTCAACACTGCAGATCCCCCACTCAATAGTAACTCCCAACTCTGCTGATCCCTACTCAGTAGTAACCCCCAGAGCTCCTGATCCCCCACTCAGTAGTAACCCCCAGCTCTGCTGATTCCCCACTTTGTAGTAACTCCAAGCTCTGCTGATCCCCAATCAGTAGTAACCCCCAATGTTCCTGATCCCCCACTCAGTAGTAACCCCCCACTCTGCTGATCCCCCACTCAGTAGTAATCCCAAGCTCTGCAGATCCTCTGGTTTGCTGATCCTCTTCTCTCTCCAGTCCCCGCTCACCTCCAGCTATATTGCTACCATGTTGCACACCATGTGTCACATCTTCTGGTTTCTTCCGCCCTCATCACCCAGCTCTACTGATTCTCCACCACTCAGTCCTTTCTCTCTCCAGTCCCTGCTCACCTTCCACTATATCAGGGGTCTCAAACTGGCGGCCCTCCAGCTGTTGCGAAACTACAAGTTTCATGAGGCATTGCAAGGCTGGCAGTTACAAGGATGACTCCCACAGGCAGAGACATGATGGGAATTGTAGTTTCGCAACAGCTGTAGGGCTGCCAGTTTGAGACCCCTGTTCTAAATTGCTCCCATGCTGCTCAACACATGTGACATCTGCTAGTTTCTCCTGCTTTGGTCCTCCAGCTCTGCTGATCCTCCGATATTTCTGATCCCTGCTCATCTTCAGCTATAGCATTCCCACGTTGCACACCATCTATGCCAGGGGTCTCAAACTGGCGGCCCTCCAGCTGTGGCAAAACTACAAGTCTCATCATGCTTCTGCCTGTGGGAGTCATACTTGTAACCTTCAGCTTTGCAATGCCTCATGGGACATGTAGTTTCACAACAGCTGGAGGGCCGCCAGTTTGAGACCCCTGATCTATGCCATCTGCTAGTTACTCCGCTCCATGCTGCACACCAGATGTGATGTCTGTACCAGACACTTCCAGAATATATTCCAGAAGTGACTGCTGATGATGTCTTTCATGATGATGTCTTTGTGATAGACTTCTGATAGACTTCTATGGAGGCTTTAGAGAGGCTTTGAAGCACCAAGAAAGCAACATGGGGTATCATTTCTGAAGCAAAGCAAATGCAATAGTGTGAACAGGACTGTAAGGTAACCATTTTAAGAGGTGCTTTCATTGGCATTCAGAGTACGAAAATGTGTCAAACGCCATATTTTGAAAGCAAGTGTAAATTAACCCTTAGGGTGTCTGGGGAACAAATATTTAGGTTTAGTCTATGGAGAAAGTCCGATAACTGCCAATAACGTCATTGGTCCATAGGAAAACCATCAAAATGTTGCCTTAGTTGCTCTAGGGTGAGGAAGCGTCCAGAGGGGGCATCTGGTATTTCAATCCGTACCCCACAATTTCAAGAATATATATTACTGCCATATACCCTGAAATGACAGACAAGAGCTGAAGATCATTTCCCAGAATGTAAAGATTTCGCAGTATTACAGGATTATTACCACTGTTCTCATGTCATGTGCCCGCGTTAGACAACGATGGCGGGTCGCCAGGTCCGGAAGTCATCAATCTCTGTTAAAAATGTAAAACGCGTCTTTTATTTTTACACAGCAGCAATGACCTGGAAAAAACTGTACATTTGGAATGTCGTCCTTATCATTATTAGTGCGAAATAATGAATTATTTAGGGATAATGTCATATCCCCGGCTATAATCTTTACGTATAGTTAAAAAATGTCCGAATTTTATGGCGCCTGACATAAATCAGAAGCCGTAATGCCCCTTTCTTCACCGTGAGAATGGCTCTTGCATTTTCTTTTATCTCAGGTATTATGGCTGTCAGATTCATTATTCATATTCATTTCATAAATGAAGGAAAGTTATGTACAAAATCTATATCTACTTAGCCTAATGGCTGCTTGTTTAAAGCTGAACTCCGGCCATACCTTCAGTCTTGCTCAATTGTACAGACTCCTCTCCTGGACTGAAACTTTTTACTCTGATTTCACTGCACACTGTGAGCTTCTCACATTGTGCATTAAAAAGGGAAATATGGGGTTAGTTGTTTTTTTTCAGATTCATACTTATCTAGGTGGATGCAGTATCTGTCCCTCGCCAGGTTCTCAGAGCTCCCTGAGCAGAGCGCTGGTGACTATCAGTCACCAGCTCTCCGCTCTGACCCCCCCCCCCCGTGCGCTGGGCTGTGGAGGGAGCGGGAGCAGCCGGCTCAGGCTCTCAGCAGCTCGTCGAGAGCCTTTGCCAGGTGCCGTTGCAGGCATGTGGGTGGATCCCGACATCATTGTCGTGATCTCTTTCCTGAGTTTGCACAGGCTCTGTGATGTCAGCCGACAGCGGGCTTCAGCCCACTGTCTGCTGAAAACAGGTCACAGGAGTGAAAAACGAAGTGCACTCCTGTGATCCATGGGAGAAGTACAGCCAAACGAGCTTTGGCAATACTCCTTTAACCACTTCAGCCCCGGAAGATTTGGCGGCTGAATGACCAGGCCATTTTTTGTGATTCGGCACTGTGTCGCTTTAACTGACAATTGCGCGGTCGTGCAATGTTGCACCCAAACAAAATTGACGCCGTTTTTTTCCCACAAATAGAGCTTTCTTTTGGTGGTATTTGATCGCCTCTGCTATTTTTATTTTTTGGACTATAAACAAAAAAAGACCGACAATTTTGAAAAAAAAAAAACACAATATTTTGTACTTTTTGCTATAATAAATATCCACATTTTTTTTTTTTCTCAGTTTAGGGCGATATGTATTCTTCTAAATATTTTTGGTAACAAAAAAAAAAAAAATCACAATAAGCGTATATTGATTGGTTTGCGCAAAAGTTATAGCGTCTACAAAATAGGGGATAGATTTATAGCATTTTTATTACTTTTTTTTTTTTACTAGTAATGGCGGCGATCTTCGATTTTTATCGTGACTGCGACATTATGGCGGACCCATCGGCCAATTTTATCAAATTTTTTCGGAACATTGGCATTAATACAGTGATCAGTGCTATAAAAATGCACTGATTACTGTAAAAATGTCACTGGCAGTGAAGGGGTTAACACTAGGGGGCAATCAAGGGGTTAACTGTGTTCCCTGGGAGGTGATTCTAACTGAAGGGGGGAGGGGACTGACTGGAGGAAGTGACAGATCGTGGTTCCTAGCTAATAGGAACACACAATCTGTCACTCCTCTCAGAACAAAACACGGATTTGGGTGTTTACACAAACACTTCCGTGTTCTGTCCCTCGTGCCCGCGATCGCTCGTGGCCAGCGGTCAGCGCGACCGTCGGCCACGAGCATCGGCACCCCCGCCCAATTTCCAGGACGGAGGATGTCCAGCAACATCTATCTGGAGTTCATCGTTATACTGACTTGCATAACTATTTGGCTATTGTTACCGGTAGCCTCAGCTCCAAAAGATCGGAGCCTGAGAAAATGCCTGCCTGTCCCATCAATGCTTTGAACTTACTGCAGGCTCACCATAGAACATAAGAGGAAGGTTGCACAACACAGAATCACGTAACAAGACGTTGAAGTCCTATCCAGAAAAACGGTGCCATTCATTAACAGACTTTAGTGCGGCAGCGGCATTTTCTGTACAGCATGAACCGCTATCCAAATTTGTTCTTTAATTAACTGCATTTAAAGATCTTATCCATGTTAGAAAAAAATAAACAGTTTTCTTTTGGTAATTAGGCAGGGCTGTAATGTCCCAGTGATGATCGGTACATCGATGCGTTATCCTAACGATCATTGGATTTCAGAGAAAGTATTTTGTATCTGGATGTAACAATAATGGAATCAGTCTGGATGACTCGCGGTGACATCTGCACGGCTTCTATCACAGACTGTTTATTTTGGCAACGCCGGCTAAATATCACCATAAAAAACAGGACTCCCGGTGCGTTTATGGAGGGAGCTTTTTTTTTCCCTTAGTTTATATTCCATAAGTTAACAAGTGCAGACACATAAGCAGAATCTCCGAACCAGCTGGTATTATGTGTGTCGTGTGTGGGCAATCTGTGTGGAGAGAGGACCGGAAGTTGTAGCATGCGCGGTCTACCAAGAACATACGGGGCATGATGGGACTTAAAGTTCCTGGACAGCTTGTGGGACCCTCTGTAGACCTACTGCAGAACTGAAATACTCAGATTCTCATAGGTTTGCTATGGCGCTAAGATCATATGAGTGCCTTAAGGTTCCTTTACCCCACCCAGCCCTGGCATCCCTTTAACCACTTGCCTACCAGGAACTTACATCCCCTTCCTGCCCAGGCCATTTTTCAGCTTTCAGCGCTGTCGCACGTTGAATGACAATTGCGCGGTCGTTCTACACTGTACCCAAACACATTTTTTATCATTTTCTTCACACAAATAGAGCTTTCTTTTGGTGGTATTTAACCACTGTTGGGTTTTTTATTTTTTACAAAAAAAAAAAAAAAGATTAAAAATGTTGAAAAAAAAATGTTTTTTACTCTTTTCCTGTCAGTAAATTTTGTAACAAATACATTTTTCGCCTTCACTGATGTGCGCTGCTGAGGCGGAACTGATGGGCACTGATAGGCTGAACTGGTGGGCATTGATGAGGTGGCACTCATGGGCACTGATGAGGAGGCACTATTATGCCACACTTATGGGCACTGATAGGTGGCTCTGATATGTGGCACTGATGAGCACTGATAGGCGGCACTGATGAGCACTGATAGGTGGCACTGATGAGCACTGATAGTTGGCACCATGGATAGGCACTGATGGGCATTGATGGGTGGCACTGATGGGCGACACTGATGGGGATTGATCGACGGCAGTGATGGGCAGCACAGATAGGCGGCACTGATTGCCAACACTGACTGGCATCGCTAATGGGCACTGATTGGTGGCACTTGTGGGCACTGATTGCTGCCACTGGTGGGCACTAATTGCTGGCATTGGTGGGCACTGTATGGTGATGACACTGTTTTACTATACTGTAATCAGGGCACTTATGATCAGTGCCCTGATTACATTCCTACATGTCCCCCTGCATGGAGATGCCGCTGATCGGCTCTCCTCGCCACACACTCTATCAATTACCGGCACTTCCTTGTTTACATGTGACCAGCTGTGATTGGACACAGCCGATCATATGGTTAAAGAGCCGCAGACGCAGCTCTTTACAGAGATCGGGGTTGCGCTGTGTCCTAGCAACACGGCGCAGCGGGCGCGCGAGAGCAGCCGTTCTGGGACGCCTTCATATAACGGCGTCCCAGAACAAGAGCCGCACCGCCCCGCCCCGCCGTCATTTGACGGTGGGCGGGCGGCAACCAGTTAAAGAAGAAATCTAGGTATGAATATTTTATACATAGTTATTTTGGTCCAGCTTGGATCAATGTAACTATGTATATATCATACCTCTGGAAGCTGGAAATCATTGAAGTAGACACCACTACTCCAGTGATCTCCACTTGCCTCCAGGTCCCGCGCTGAGCATCTGCCCTGCTGTATTCTGAACTCAGGAGGTCGGCTGCTCGGCATAGGCACCATTCTGAGAAGGCTTTTTTCTCAATGAATGCAAAGTTATCTCCAATTAGACAAGGTTGAGGGCATGATGTCCCCGCCCTACCTCCTCCAATCAGGGAACGATTTAGATTCATTGAAAAAATGCAAAGCCTTCTCTGAATGGCACCTACTGTATGACCAGCAGCCAATCTCCTGTGTTCAGAATATTCACCGGCTGGAAAAAAAATCAGTTTTAGATATCAAAGAACAATAAATGGATCAATATAGTTTACTTGGATCCCTATTACATCAGGGTCCAAACTTACATAAAGGTACTATCAGTGCCCTCCTCACATCAGTGTCCCCATCAAAGTTTACCCCCTCCCCATACATCTGATTCCCCATCAGAGTTCCATTTATATCTGGGTCCCCATTAGCGCCCCCCTGTACATCTGGGTCACCATCAGAGTTCTCCTTACATCAGTATCCCCATCAAAGTCCCCCCGTACATCTGGTTCCCCAATCAGAATTCCATTTACATCTGGGTCCCCATCAAAGTCCCTCTTACATCTGGGACCCCCTTACATCAGTATCCCCATCAAAGTCCCCCCCCCCGTACATCTGATTCCCCATCAGAATTCCATTAACATTTGGGTCCCCATGAAAATCACCCTTACATCAGGGACTCCCACAATCACCCTTACATCAGTGCCCCCTTACATCAGTGTCTCTATCAAAGCCCACCCCCCCCCCCCCCCCTGTACATCTGATTCCCCATCAGAATTTCATGCACATCTGGGTCCCCACCAAAGTCCCCTTACATCAGGGAATCCCTTACATTAGGGTCCCCATCAGTGCCCCCCTTACATTTGTGTCCCCATCAAAGTTCCCCCCCCCACGTCTGATTCCCCATTAGAGTTCTATTCACATCAGGGCCCCATCAAAGCCCCCCTTACATCAGGGTCCCCAATATATCCCATCAAAGTTCCCGCCCCATATATCCGATTCCCCATCAGAATTTTCCATTTACACCTGGGTCCCATCAAAGTCCCCTAACATCCGGATCCCCAACAGAGTCCTCCTTACATCAGTATCCCCATCAAAGCCCCCCCCCCCCCATACATCTGATTCCCCATCAGGGTTCCATTTCCATTTCCATCTGGTTCCCCTTACATCTGGGTCCTCATCAGGGTCCCCCTTACATCTGGGTCCTCATCAGGGTCCCCCTTACATCTGGGTCCTCATCAGGGTCCCCCTTACATCTGGGTCCTCATCAGGGTCCCCCTTACATCTGGGTCCTCATCAGGGTCCCCCTTACATCTGGGTCCTCATCAGGGTCCCCCTTACAACTGGATCCTCATCAGAGTCCCCCTTACAACTGGATCCTCATCAGAGTCCCCCTTATATCTGGGTCTCTATCAGAGTTCCTTTTATGTGCACATCAGCTGTGGGCCAGGAAAAATTTTGTAGTGGGCCATGATTTGGAGAGCCCTGTTCTAGAGGGATCCCACAGGTATGGTATATATATAAAAAAAAAATATATATATATAATTATACCCGTCCAAGCTGGATCAATGCAACAATGTAAAAATATCTATACTATCTATACTTGGAATTTTTCTGTAAGGGGGTCTATACACCTAGGTAGTGGGACGGAGTTTACACCATTGCAGTGCTTCTTTGTGCAATCTAAAAGTACAGCATGCTAAAATGCATGTAAACATTCGTGTAGGCACTGTAAATGCATGTGAATGCAACTCATTAAAAAAAAAAACTGCACAGTGAACGTGGGGATTGCGGTTTAAATGACCCCTAATGGTTTATAGTAAGATCACATAAAACAGCCAACGCGTTTCAGAGGCAAAATAACTCCCTCCTTTCATTAGGGCTTTGAAACGTTAGCAGAGCTTAAATCAACTCCATACCTTACCAGAGGGATCTGAGTGATCAGTGAGAGGATAGAACAGTTCTGGCAAGGACCGCACAGCGCCCATCAGCCTCACAAACAGGAAACAAGGGAATCTGTACTTTTTTGGGGAGACAATATCACTGCGGCTGCAGCATTATATCGCCAAGTTATCCACTGTTGCAGAGCTAGAAGTGAGACTACCTATTCATCAAATATCTCATTGCAAATATCCTCTTCACCTCAAGAGCAAGTGGAAACTCAATGGTGACTTCCCATTTGCTTTTGAGGTGAAGGGGATATTTACACTTTGATATTTGATGAATGAGGAGGTCTCACTCCCAGTGCTGCAACAGTGTAAAACCTGAAAATAAAGGACTCATATCAGTCTTTTTTTGCAAGATGCTGGGACTTTGGTACTTTATTTAATTGTTTTTTAGTTTGTTGCACTTATTTCTTTCAGATTCGGCGCAGACTTATCACAGACAGAATTATCTTGCAAAAGAAGATAATATGGAGGAAGGGAAGAAAATGTTATTTTTAAAGCCGCTGAAAAGTTTTTTGCCAGGATTTCAGTTTTCATCTGCTATGCGTTCTTGTCTGAAATAATCCATCACCTATCCATGGAGCAGCACCGCTCGATCAGCTCCCTCCAGGGCTTTTCCTTCAAGGGATTGCACCTTCCACTCTACCGGCCATTCTGACCAATCAGAAGCTGGAAAATAAGCCCCCTTCAAAACATACAAGAAAGAAGACACATGGAGATGACAAATACTGTATGTGACAGATTTTTCCATGTCTCCTATTTGCACAGACCTGGAAGTAGGTATTGGATATGTCTTATAGCTGAACTCTAGGCAGATATAAAAGATGGAAATAAATGCAGCTCTGTAATCAATAATAAATCAATAACTGTGTTTTATACACGCAGTCCCTGTGCAGCAAGACTGGAGTGTAAGAGGAAGAAGCAACACAAGGTGCCAATGGGATTGATTTAATAAAGGCAAATAGTCTGTGCACTTGAATGTGAATGCAGTGAAGCTCTGCGGATTTCCATCATCCAATCATGTCCAAGTAAAAATACAGCTTTTTTTTACATTTTACCTAGAATCCAATATGATATCCAATATTAACGGCGCCAATCATGTAAATCTACGTGCATTATGGTGACAGTTGCCTCTTTAAGTGTAAATTACACTAGATTAAAATTGATGACTAAAGTAAGTAAGGCGCTTTTCTCACATACCAAAAAAAATGTGTAATGAAATTTCAGAAGTGTATAATATGGTTATATCAAACCTCCATATACTTTCATTCCATACTAAAAATATAAAAAACCTTAGTGGTAAAATCCATATAACAATATATACCATGTAGTGTTGCAATAACAGCCAAAATGAAAAAGAAAAAAGAATAAAAAACATGCACATCAAAAATATGCAAAAAATGTATATATATATATATATCTATATATATAGATATATATAGATATATATATATATATATCTATATATATCTATATATATATATATATATATATAATATAAACTATTTCCCAAGATTATACTGTTCTCTATTAAAGAATTGTATAATCTTGGCACATAGTTTATATACAGTATCTCACAAAAGTACACCCCTCACATTTTTGTAAATGTTATATCTTTTCATGTGACAACACTGAAGAAATGACACTTTGCTACAATGTAAAGTAGTGAGTGTACAGCTTGTATAACAGTGTAAATTTGCTGTCCCCTCAAAATAACTCAACACACAGCCATTAATGTCTAAACCGCTGGAAACAAAAGTAAGTACACCCCTAAGAGAAAATTTCCAAATTGGGCCCAAAGTGTCACTATTTTGTGTGGCCACCATTATTTTCCAGCACTGCCTTAACCCTCTTGGGCATGGAGGTCACCAGAGCTTCACAGGTTGCCACTGGAGTCCTCTTCCACTCCTCTATGATGACATCACAGAGCTGGAGGATGTTAGAGATCTTGTGCTCCTCCACCTTCCGTTTGAGGATGCCCCACAGATGCTCAATAGGGTTTAGGTCTGGAGACATGCTTAGCCAGTCCATCACCTTTACCCTCAGCTTCTTTAGCAAGGCAGTGATCATCTTGGAGGTGTGTTTGGAGTCACTGAATCCACTTAGAAGTGAGGAGGAGTATAGACCGCTTGAGCAGCTCTGTGTTGTTATATGGATTTTACCACTCAGATGTTTATATTTTGAGTATGAAATGAAAGTATACGGAGGTTTGATATAACCATAGAATACACTTTAGCGATTTTGCTACACATTTTTTGGTATATGAGAATAGCGCCTTAATTTATTCATCGATTTAAAAAAAAAAAAAATTCCTTGCACCTGATTGGGTATTCTTTAGAAAGTTTTACCTTAATGCGGGGCCAAGCCACAGCTCTATGAGGGTTTATTTACTAAAGGCAAATCCACTGTGCACTACAAGTACACTTGGTAGTGCAGTCCCTGTAGATCTGAGGGGGACATCCAAGGAAAATAACAAACAGCATTTTTGCTTGTACATGATTGGATGATAAAATCAGCAGAGCTTCCCCTCATTTCAGACCATCCCCTCAGATCTACAGTGACTGCACTTCCAAGTGCACTTGTAGTGCAAAGTGCATTTGCCTTTAGTAAATAAACCCCTATGTGTCTTATGGATGCATAGAGTAGGCGCTCGGGAATGAGCATGCAGCGGTGCCCCCTGGGAATGAGGCTTTCTTTGGGGGACTATTGCACAAGGGGGAGGAGCCAGGAGCACTGGCGAGGGACCGGAAAACAAGAGGATTGGGCTGCTCTGTGCAAAACCATTGTACAGAGCAGGTAAGTATGACATGTTTGTTATTTATTTCTTTTAAAAAAACAAGCTTCACTACATTCACTAAGCTCTGGGGAAAATAAGTGGAAAATCACTTTCAAAGTACACAGTCTATTTGCCTTTAGTAAATGAACCCCAAATAATATGTGCTGACATGAAGCATGTTGAATGGAGGAGAGAGCAGAGTGACAGAGAAACCATCTCATCACTCTACTATCTCATCACTCTGCTGCGTCTCCTTTCACTGTTCAATCACAGGCTGGGGCGGGGTCCAGGATGATGGAAGAGAGTTGACAGATGCTCCCTATCAGACAGAGGACATCTAGGGGCAGAAAGAAAAACTGCAGGGGAAATCTCTGGATTGAAAGTGAATTTCACAGCAAGAGCTGGTTGTATTTATCTTTTAATAGACTAAGTTTACTTTAGGAGAGCTTTAGTATCCTTTCAACGCTATACTGTGATGGATGCACAGGTAAAAAGACAATTTTTATAAATTGTTAGCATAACACTGAAATAAGAATAACGAGGGCACAAATGATCACAAGAGTGATTTTTTTCATAGGTTTTATAATTGCTAAAAATTTAATTGACATTGCGTTCATTAAAGTGATTGTAAAGCATAGTTTTTTTTTGTTTGTTTTTTTCCAATAACAAATATGTTATACTTACCTCCTCTATGTAAGGGTTTTGCACAGAGCGGCCCCGATCCTCTTTTTCTGGGGTCCCCAAGGCGCTCCTGGCTCCTCCTCTTCTTGAGTGCCCCTACGGTGAGCCGCTTTCCATGGGGGCACTCGTGCGGGTGCGTCCATTGAAACAGACAGCAGGACTCGGCCCCGCCCCCACGGCTCCTGTGTCAGTGGATTAGATTGACAGCAGCGGGAGCCAATGGGCTCTCGCTGCTATCAATCTATCCAATGAGGACCCAAGACAGCAGCTGGAGCTGCTGTGCTCGTCCCCGTCGCTGGAACGATCGGGCTCAGGTAAGAAAAATGGGGTGGGGGGTGGGGGGGGGGTGCTGCAGCACAAAAGGTTTTTCCCCTTAATGCATAGAATGCATTAAGGGGAAACACCATGAGGGTTTACAACCCCTTTATTGTGCTAATTTGATGCTTGCTCAGTGAACGCAAATGTCATCCAGATCATCCATCATCATTGTTGTGACCTAGGGATCCAATTTTCTTTTTTTCTTTTTTTTATTTAGTGGTAGGCGACACAATGAAATGGTAAAATGGTAACTTCACAGAACATATGATCAATACAGAATAGCATTTGCACTATCAGTGTATGGGTGCATCCTGCCCAAAATAAGATCACTCAAAGCAGTTACCAGAAGATGAAGCCAAAAGTAGGCAGAAAGCCCAAGCAATCAGGTAACGGGTATATGGAGGTCCAGGGACCCTTTTGGGCAGGTTGTGTATTGGCCCGTCCTGCAGTGGGGAGGAGTCCCTTCGATCTCTTGGGGAAGTTCACCAGAACATGGGGAAGTCTGATGCAAGGTGTCCAACTAAGGTCAGGGCATATCAAGTTTTCATGAGTAAAAATGAGGGAAAGGAAGTCAGAGGTAAGAGAAAAAAAAATGGAGTGTGGGGGGTTTGGTGAGGGGAATGAAAGCGAAGAGGGGGGGTTATATGGGAGGAAGAGTTCTACCCAAGGAGTGAGGAACATCAGTGCACATCAGGCAATATAAATGTCAGCCACAGAGCTAAAGCTATGCATGATGGAGGTATTCATCTGAGAAGCAGAAAAGGTCCCAATAAAACCACAACACCTGGTCGTATGTTCCTCTGGTTTATCTCGAATGGTAGCAGTCAGGTCTTCCATTTGTTCGATATCATTAACCTTGCGAACCATTGGGCTACCGTAGGGGCAGACTGTGGTTTCCACTGACTCGGTATGCATGCCAGGGATCCATTTTTCTTTTTCGGAGAGAATATTTTTTAGTACATTTTTTTGGATATACACATAAAGTATATCTACATGCCTCGGGGCAGTGCAGTGGCTCAGTAGAGAGCACTTCTGCTTTGCAGTACTGGGGTACAGTCGGTCCCCTAGTTACAAACATCCGACTTTACAAACGACTCCTACTTACAAACAGAGGCAGACAACAGGAAATGAGAGGAAATCTACCCCTAGGAAGGGAAATTCACTCCTGTAAGAGTTATTATGGGAAAAATTTACCTCCACTGATGCTTTATCACCAAGGCTATCTGGCTATCACCAACCCAACATTTTAAAAAGTCCAATTGACATTGGGACAGAAAGTGAGGTGCAATCTTCTGAACTGGGGCACGGACAGCAAAACAAACGTTACAGGGGTGATATCCCTTCCCTATGCTATCCAAAAAGCTTCAAAAATCGTTTTTTTTTGGCTGGAGCTACACTTAAAAAATTTACCTGTTCCGACTTACAAACAGATTCAACATAAGAAAAATTCTACAGACCCTAACTTGTTTGTAACCCGGGGACCGCCTGTAATCAGTTCAGATCCCACCCAAAACACTTTCTTCATGGAGTTTGCATATTCTCCCTGTACTTGCATGGGTTTTATCCAAAGACATGCTGGCTGGATAATTGGCTCCTGTCTAATGCCCCGTACACACGGTCGGATTTTCCGACGGAAAATGTGTGATAGGACCTTGTTGTCGGAAATTCCGACCGTGTGTGGGCTTCATCACACATTTTCCATCGGAATTTCCGACACACATAAAAAATTTTCCGACAACAAAATCCGTTGTCGGAAATTCCGATCGCGTGTACACAAATCCGACGCAGTGATACGCATGCTCAGAATAAATTAAGAGACGAAAGCTATTGGCTACTGCCCCGTTTATAGTCCCGACGTACGTGTTTTACGTCACCGCGTTTAGAACGATCGGATTTCCTGACAACTTTGTGTGACCGTGTGTATGCAAGACAAGTTTGAGCCAACATTCGTCGAGAAAAAATCCATGGATTTTGTTGTCGGAACGTCCGATCAATGTCCGACCGTGTGTACGGGGCATTAGTGTATCTTATGCCCTGTACACACGATCGGACATTCCGACAACAAAATCCATGGATAGCTTTCGTCTCTTAATTCATTCTGAGCATGCGTGGCACTTTGTGTGTCGGATTTGTGTACACACGATCGGAATTTCCGACAACGGATTTTGTAGTGGGAAAATTTTATATCCTGCCCTCAAACTTTGTGTGTCAGAAATTCCGATGGAAAATGTGTGATGGAGCCTACACACGGTCGGAATTTCCGACAACAAGGTCCTATCACACATTTTCCGTCGGAAAATCCGACCGTGTGTACAGGGCATTAGTGTGAGATTAGATTGTAAGCTCCATGGAGCAGGGGGCTGATGTGAATGTATAATATATGTAAAGCACTGCATAAATTGAGACCAATATATATATACACACACACACACATACATACACACACACACGTATGTGTATTTATTTATGCATTTTTCTATGAGGTAGTAAAAGTATGTTAGATAGTGACCTTAGATTGTAAGCTCCTTGGGACAGCGACATGAATGCACTGTGTAGTTTGCCAGTTCTATATAAATAATTGGTAACTCTCCCTAAAAAACGGGAATTTCAAATAAAAAAAAAAACCTTTGGATTTGCCGTTAAGGATTACATATACATTGATTTCTCCGGAAGGGATGAAGTGACCCCCCCCCCCCCACTTGCAGCCCATCTCGAGAAGCAGAACTACATGTTCCAGCATGCTTTGCCCCCCCAGAGTACTCAGGGGCTCTCTTGGGCGCAGGTTGAGTCTTTTCTAGAAGGCCGGGTCTGACCACACAATCTGCAGACTCCTCCATTCTATTCATAAAAGTGCTGCTGGAAGCGTCTTTATCTCCCATCAGCTTAATGTTCCAAATCACAACATCATTTCCCATTTCGGGAAGCAGTCCAGTTATGAAGTAAATAACAATTCTCAGTAACAAAGCAAAAAATAGGAGAGCTCAGATGTCGCACAAATGTTTTCATTAGACACCCACTGATAAACTTGAACCGATGTCTCTGCGTCGCATCCTGGGCGATGTGGTATGTTGCGCTCGTGCTGACCCCAAACCCATATTACCCATATAAAATATTAAGGGATTTTTTTTTTTTTTGGTATAGAGTCAGAGTATTCCTCAGAGCTTTATGTATGCTGATCATATCACATTGTTGACAACTTACAATCCAATGTCCCTGCCGCACCCATGCGAACAATTAAAAGGCCAATTTTGTTGAAAGACAATTTTTATATTGTGAAAGGAAACCCACAGTAAAGCTACATTCACATGGCTGAACAGAAGCGGACTGGAGCAGCTGCTGGCCGGTTGAAAACTTTGCCTGTACACACTGTGATTTGCCACCTTTTGCCGATGCACATATGTGTTACGCAGGCGGCAGCAGGTTAAATATTATCCATTGTGCAGTGTCGTTGGTATACCAGACAAATTCTTCTGTTTCTTGGATCAATATGTATGTGCAAACAGATTTTTTTTCACACCTGAAGCCCCAGTTCAGAAAAATCTGAAAAAGGTGGACTTACGCAGGACCCCCTCCTCCCTCCACTCCGGTCCCGCTGAACTGGACAGCGGCAATCTCCCGTTCTAAGCCCCGGTATATCCATGTCAGGAGTCCGGGGCTTAGGTAATGCACTCCAAACAGGGTTTGGGAGTGCATTACGTACAGAGTGCAGGGTTCTGGGATGAGCTGCCTACAGGGTGCAGGGTTCTGGCATGAGCTGCCTACAGAGTGCAGGGTTCTGGGATGAGCTGCCTACAGAGTGCAGGGTTCTTTGATAAGCTGCCTACAGAGTGCAGGGTTCTTGGATAAGCTGCCTACAGAGTGCAGGGTTCTGGGATGAGCTGCCTACAGAGTGCAGGGTTCTTGGATAAGCTGCCTACAGAGTGCAGGTTTCTGGGAGGAACTGCCTACAGAGTGCAGGTTTCTGGGATGAGCTGCCTACAGGGTGCAGAGTTCTGGGATAAGCTGCCTACAGAGTGCAGGGTTCTGGGATGAGTTACATATAGCGTGCAGCCTCACCAGTTCCCATCAAATGCAGCCTACCAGTGCCCACCAAATGCAGCCTACCAGTGCCCATCAAATGCAGTCTATTAGTGCCCATCAAATGCAGTCTATCAGTGCCCATCAAATGCAGCCCCATCAGTGCCCATCAAATGCAGCCCCATCAGTGCCCATCAAATGCAGCCCCATCAGTGCCCATCAAATGCAGCCCCATCAGTGCCCATCAAATGCAGCCCCATCAGTGCCCATCAATGCAGCCTACCAGTGCCCGCCAAACGCAGTCTCATCAGTGCCCATCAAATGCAGCCTCATCAGCGCCCATCAAATGCATACTTCCAGTGCCCACCAAATGCAGCCTTCCTGTGCCCACCAAATGCAGGACCATCAGTGCCCATAAATTGCAGGACCATAAGTGCCCATCAAATACAGCCTATCCATGCCCACCAATGCAGCCTACCAGTGCACATCAACGCTGCCTACCTGTGCCCATCAATGCTGCCTAACTGTGCCCATCAATGCCGCCTACCTGTGCCCATCAATGCCGCCTACCAGTGCCCATCAATGCTGCCTACCAGTGCCCATCAATGCCTCCTACCAGTGCCCATAAATGCTGCCTAACAGTGTCCATCAATGCTGCCTACCTGTGCCCATCAATGCTGCCTACCTGTGCCCATCAATGCTGCCTGCCTGTGCCCATCAATGCTGCCTGCCTGTGCCCATCAATGCTGCCTGTGCCCATCAATGCTGCCTACCAGTGCCCATCAATGCCGCCTACCTGTGCCCATCAATGCTGCCTACCAGTGCCCACCAAGGTAGCCTACCAGTGCCCACAAATGCCACCTACCAGTGCTCATCAATGCCACCTACCTGTTCCCATCAATGCTACCTACCTGTGCCCATCAATGCCGCCTACCAGTGCCCATAAATACCTCCTACCATTGCCCATCAATGCTGCCTACCTGTGCCCATCAATGCTGCCTACCAGTGCCCATCAATGCTGCCTACCTGTGCCCAACAATGCTGCCTACCTGTGCACAACAATGCTGCCTACCAGTGCCCACCAATGCACCCTACCAGTGCCCATCAATGCTGCCTACCTGTGCCCATCAATGTCACCTACCTGTGCCCATCAATGCTGCCTACCAGTGCCCATCAATGCTGCCTACCTGTGCCCATCAATGCTGCCTACCAGGGCCCAACAATGCTGCTTACCAGTGCCCATAAATACCTCCTACCCGTGCCCATCAATGCTGCCTACCTGTGCCGATCAATGCTGCCTATCTGTGCCCATCAATGCTGCCTACCAGTGCCCATCCAATGCTGCCTACCTGTGCCCATCAATGCTGCCTACCTGTGCCCATCAATGCTGCCTACCTGTGCCCATCAATGCTGCCTACCTGTGCCCATCAATGCTGCCTACCTGTGCACAACAATGCTGCCTACCAGTGCCCACCAATGCCTCCTACCCAAGTTGCCCACCAATGCCTCCTACCTGTGCCCATCAATGCAGCCTACCTGTGCCCATCAATGCCACCTACCTGTGCCCATCAATGCTACCTACCTGTGCCCATCAATGCTGCCTACCTGTGCCCAACAATGCTGCCTACCTGTGCCCATCAATGCTGCCTACCTGTGCCCATCAATGCTAGCTACAAGTGCCCATCAATGCTAGCTACCAGTGCCCACAATGCAGCCTACCAGTGACCACAAATGCCTCCTACCAGTGCCCCTCAATGCCGCCTACCTGTGCCCACATGGATGATCACACACAGTGGCGATCTCCCTCACTATCATGCAGCTTTGATCTAAATTGCTTGGCGGCGCTGTATTAAAGTCCAATTTCCCGGCATTGGATCAGTGTGACATCTGTCATAGGAGCCATCAGTCTAGGAGGCAGGACCTTAATACAGCCCTGCTGAGCAATTCAGAGCAAAGCTACGTGATAGTGAGGGAGATCGCCACTAGAGAGGAGAGCAGCAGGGAAGGAGAGAAGGAGGGAGGGAGAGGAGGACTCTGAGGCATGTTAACTTCTGCGTCCATGATCGGTCCCGCTGCAGCCGCAGTTCAATGCCGTCATAGGGCTGGGAAATTTCCCAGTATCCCTGGCTGAAAACAATTATGCAGGACATACCTCCTTCACAGCGGGATCGCGGGACAAGTTTGCAGATGCGGGAATGTCCCGCCCAATCCGGGACTGTTGGGAGATATGAGTTACATTCAGGAGCGGACTGATAACTCATGGGGCCCCCGGACAATAGGAGATTATGGGGCCCCCCAGGCAATCAGAGATTATGGGGCCACACAGTATACACACACACAATATACACATACATGTACACACAGTATACACAGACAGATGTAAAAAAAACACAGATTTATACATACTGTCCCTGGTTTTACTGAGGCTGACAACCCTGATGGGGCCCCCTTGTGGCCCAGGGCCCTCGGGCAGTGCCCGAGTGGCTCAATGGTCAGTCCGCCCCTGGTTACATTGCAAGCGATCCTTACATCAGCTGAGTGAGTTGCCAGTTGTCTTATGGTATTTCACTTCCCTTGTTTACTGCACTTAGATTGGCGCCCTCTTGCTATCTTCCCAGTCACTACAGGTGTCTCTCCTGCCAGGGTTCCTACTCTGCCAGCTCACTGATGCCCTGGATAAGATCTCTTTGTGACTCTGATGATAAGCATTTTATACTCATTCTCATGTGAGTTGCTAATTGTCATTGTTTTTAACAAATTGTGTGACACCCACTACACTTAGTCCGAGAACTCTACTGTGTTCGCTTGCTATTTTAGAGAATTCTTCAGTCTCTTAGAGGTGCTGTGTGAATAGTGAAGAATTTATGACACTATGAAACTGACAGCCTAAGGACTCATTCATTTTTCTGTCCCATCCAACCGAGTCCTCCCTTTCCCAACTATGCTTCTTGCATCATTTTACCCACATTGTTATGGAGGGAACATGAAGAAGAAGGTTTATCTAAGGACTAAACTAATTAGCCCCAACATACAGGGAAGCTGGATTATATCGTTAAACAACGTAAAAATATCAAATTGAAATGACATTGAATTGACACTGGATGTCAGCATGCATATTGAAATCCAATGTAATAGTAATGGATAAATGATAGTTGTGTAATGCTTGTGAATTGACACTTGGGGGTTGATTTACTAAAACTGGAGAGTGTAAATCTGGTGCAGCTGTGCATGGTAGTCAATCAGCTTCTAACTTCAGCTTGTTCACTTAAGCTTTGACAAAAAAAAACCTGCAAGCTGATTGGTTTCTATGCGGAGCTGCACTAGATTTTGCCCTCTCCAGTTTTAGTAAATCAACCCCTTGTGGTCTATTTATAAAAACAGGAGTAAAGCCTGAAAAGTTCAGAATGTGTGTATTTTTTATGATCATCATCTCCATCTAGTGGCCATAATGCAGCATTTTCCTGATATATTGCAATCAGGAAAATACTGCATTATGGCCACTAGATTGAGCTGACCATCATAAGAAAAGCACGTATTAGACACATTATGGGGATTATTCACAATGACTAGTATTCACACAGCAATTTTTTTTAATAAATAGACCAGATAATGTGGAAAATGTTACCAACCCCTGTTCTAACCCCTTACCACTCTATCAAAACACTTTTGACTTTAGATACAATTTAGCAGCAAAGAAGTACTGTTAAAGTAACACAATACTTGTCCAGCTGCCAATCCAATCTTCACTCTCAAGAGCTTCTGATGTCTGGGGAATCTTCTGCAACTGACACTTCCAGGAGTGCCGGATGCCTGTCCCCCCCCCCCCCCCCCAGCCTAGTGGTTCCTCCCACTGGCCCCTATCTATCTACAGGGCACAGTAGTGATGTAAGAGCTGGTGGGAGGACTCACAGCCCTCAGCGGGTGACCAAGCATCTAACACACCCAGAAGTGTGTCAGATGAAGAAAATGATTTGACAGCAGTAGTGAGTGAGCCTGGCAGCAGAAGCAGCGGACAAGTAAGTGTTAAAGTGTATGCCAGGGCAAAATTAAAGAAATATGCAGAACATCTCTGCAATACATGCACAAATCTTGCTTCCATTCATTCGGGAGTCGTGACACAGACACAGTCCTCCGCTTCCGCTGTGCCTCTGACACTATGTGCGAATGGCGTGGTGGCTGCCGGCTGATGCTGAGATTTAGTTGCTTGCTGCAGAGAGAACAGATTAGGAACACCAGTGGTTGGGCTCCCTAGGCGGCTGCCTAGTTTGCCTATTGATAGCACCTGCCCTGTATTCAGCCCCCCTGAGTCAATACTTTGTAGAATCACCTTTCACTGCAATTACAGCTGCAAGTCTTTTTGAGGATGTCTCTACCAGCTCTGCAGACATGCACCATTAGGGGGCTAGCTCAAAGAACCTGGAGGGGACGGGGCTGGCTTCTTGATGACATCAGAAGAGAAGGTGGTGATGCGGGACTCGGCATGCTGTGATAGCGTGGCGGCTTACACTGGACAACATTGGATTCACTAGACGTGCAAGTATGTTGTTAGAGGACAACAGGAAAATGGGAACGTAAAAAAAAGAACGTAAAGGGGGAGGGGGGGGGGGGATTCCTTATTAACCACTTCAGCCCCGGAAGAATTGGCTGCTCAATGACTAGGTCATTTTTTGAGATTTGGCACTGCGTCGATTTAACTGAGAATTTCGCGGTCGTGTGACGTGGTACCCAAACAAAATTGACGTCCTTTTTTCCCACAAATAGAGCTTTCTTTTGGTGGTATTTGATTACCTTTGCGGTTTTTATTTTTTGCGTCCTTTTTTTTAATTTTAAATTGACGTCCTTTTTTTCCCACAAATAGAGCTTTCTTTTGGTGGTATTTGATCACCTTTGCGGTTTTTATTTTTTGCGTCCTTTTTTTAAATTTTAAATTGACGTCCTTTTTTTCCCACAAATAGAGCTTTCTTTTGGTGGTATTTGATCACCTTTGCGGTTTTTATTTTTTGCGCTATAACCGAAAAAAGAGCTACAATTTTGAAAAAAAAAACACAATATTTTGTACTTTTTGCTGTAATAAATACCCCGAATTTTTTTAAAAAAAAGCAAATTTTTTCGTCAGTTTAGGCCGATATGTATTCTACATATTTTTGGTAATAAAAATTGCAAAAAGCGTATATTGGTTTGCGCAAAAGTTATAGCGTCTACAAAATAGTGGATAGATTTATGGCATTTTTATTATTTATTTATTTATTTTTTACTAGTAATGGCGGCGATCTGCGATTTTTATCAAGACAACGACATTATGGCGGACACATCGGACACTTTTGACACATTTTTGGGTCGATTGACAATTATACAGCGATTAGTGCTATAAAAATGCACCGATTACTGTATAAATGTCACTGGCAGGGAAGGAGTTAACATTGGGGGGCGATCAAGGCATTAACTGTGTTCCCTATGTGTGTGTTTCTAACTGTGGGGGGAGGGGACTGACTATAGGAGATGAGAGATCGTGGTTCCCAGCTCGTAGGAACTCACAATCTCTCTCTCTCCTCTCCTTACAGAACTGGGATGTGTGTGTGTTTATACACACATGGCTCTGTTCTGCCTCTCGTGCCCGTGATAGCTCATGGCCGGCGGTCATCGCGAGTGCCGGTCACGAGCATCGGCATCCCCGCTGTGCAGCGGGTGTGCGCACGCCTGCTATCCCGCTTAAAGGGACCGACGTATAGCTACGATGGTTCGCGGGATCGACCTGCCGCAGTATAATGATGGAGGCTGGTTGGCAAGTGGTTAAAATTATACTAAATGATATCCTTATTTTTCCAAAAAAGATTCGTACACATCCACTACTTAAAGGTTACTTACAAGGTTTAGGAGTGTGTCTATGGGAATGTTTGACCATTCTTCCAGAAGTGCATTTGTGAGGTCAGGCACTAATTCTTTCCAAAGGTGTGCTATCGGGGTGAGGTCAGGACTCCACCCAAAACTCGCTCATCCATGTCTTGTTTTACAGCACTTTTTTTTTTTTTATTCATACATAAAATAGATACAATCTTCACATTTATATATAAAAAAAACAAAACAAGTTATCATATTGCTTTACTCAGCTACCCATTGCAATAATTTTTTTTTTTTGCTGCATCCAGAACTCAGTCCTGTACAAAGCACTAATCCAATGTCCCTTTTCTGCCTGCAAACTGTTGCGCACAGCCGTCGATAATTCAAGAAAGTAGAGCGATGTTACAATATGCACAAGCTCCGCTTTTATGCTAAATCAAATATTACCTCTGATGTTTCAAAAAAAAAAAAAAAAATAGCGAAAGTCGACATTTGCATTTCTTCCCATAATTCCCCTGGCCTTGCTACAAAAAGCTGTCAAACTCAGACACAAGTGTGGGTGGTCCCTGAGGGTCAGTGGAGAGGGAGGTGGAGTGGGGGGGGGGATCAAATAATTGCAGGCAGCATAATGTGACATTGCTTGGGAAGAGCCCTTCTTTTTTTATTTTATTTTTTCATCTGTCTGGGAGATTAAGCTGCTCCGGTGATGCTGAGATTTAATGCAGTATTTGCCTCCCAGTTAAAAGGCCAATGGCTTTTGTAAACAGCGTATCCTGATGCATCCCCCCCCCCCCCCCCTCAGTGCAGGCACATCAGGGCTGGTCCGGTGACATGTGTTAGTTGTGATAAGCGGAGGGTATTACCAGCTAGAACCTGCAGCTGATCTCTCAGCATGTGTACAAGTTTTCTCAGCACGTCAAAAAAAAAAAAAAAATGAAATCGATGTTGTTATACAGACAATGCATCTCCCCCCCCTTCTTCCCCCCATCCGCTCAAAAGTGCCAGTGAGGACCATTAATCACCACGAGAGCCGTACATAAGATGCCATCTGGCAGACCGCCAGCCGAGGATAACTCTATCTCCCAGCCTACCTTGTGGTCCAAGACGCTGATGTAGCCCTCCAGGATGGGGATGGGGGGGTCCTCCTTGGCGCTGGTCTTGCCCTCACTCCGGACTGTTGCTACAGATGGAGGCTGCGAGCTTTGTACCTTCATGGTCCTCATATTGCTGTACATGATCACCAGACTGGTACACATGGTGCTAAGAGCGAGCAACACTGCCAACCCATGGCGCTGTAGACAGAGAAGGGGGGACACAGTCACCATCCATCAAAGAGCCGGTAGCAAAGTACCTTTACCCACAGCCTATATACATTATATCATGCAGTGTCCAACATTGTTCCTGAAATTTCATTTACGCCCAGCGTGCGTTTGTTTGAGATCCATCATTTTGCCCCCAGCCCCCCCCCCCCCGCCTTTCCTTCTCTCCGCTGTTTATAGACAAACATTTTAAGTCCATTGTGTCTGGGAAATCCATGCATGGCCAGATATTTGTGAGCTAATTAATTGATTGCCAGTATCTGGAAGAGTTTCAACCGGTTCAGGCATAGCTTGCGATAATTGGGCCGAGAAGGGGTTAAATACAGAGCCAAAAATAGGGACTTCCGAGTATCGGAAGGATTCTCCGTCACACGCAGAGGTCTTAGTGGGCGGCTAAAAGGAGATCTCCATGGTCGCCCACGGCAGTTTCCTTTTTTTGCCGTTGAAAAGGTGGTCGCCTCTGTGCCACATCAGGACATCTGGCGATTTGGGGAATAGGATTGTGGCGGGTCGGGGGTTGAAGACCTCCGGCCGCTCTTAGTAATGCAGACTATATGAATAATGGGTAATACTCAATGGCAGAACTCATAACTCCAAATTAATTGGGGAACACAGCAAAGAAAAAGATTGGTTTGGTCAAAATTAGGGTCAATGTTCCACCAGGAATGATTATTTTGATCGCTTACCCGATTAGGACAATGGATTCTAAAAGATACATTTTTTTTTTTTCACCAAAACAGTTATTATTGAACTATTGTGATAACCTTTGCATGCATTAGAGATCTTCCTGGTTATGCCCACCTGAACCCCTATAGGCTCCAAATGGTGGTACACATGGGGACTTTTAGTATAGAGAGCTATGATTCTGGATGATAATATTCTAGCAAAAGGTAACTATGATAGACAACCTAGAACAAATTCTTCTGCCTTAAAGATTAATTAGACAATGGCAATGAATCGTTATGCTGCGCTGGCCCCAGGTGACCTCAGGTTGGCTGTCCACAAAGCCCCTGCTGACTTCTAAGTCATCCCTAGTTATAGGTTATACAGCTGCCATTTGGATACAGTTCTCAGAGTTGCCATAGACAGGCAGATTTATAATGACTAGGAATGATGATGGTGGTCATGTTCCCTTTGCTGAAATTGTCTGCTATTCCTCTCCAACTTGCCCAGAGTACAGACGCAGGGAGTGAAAAGTTTGCTCCCTTTGCTATGGAGTAAAGAGATCAGCTGCTTGAGTTATCCAACATATTGGATAAAATCATCGCCTTTGACAATGGCTATCAGTTCTTGTTAACCCCTGGATAGCAAGCCATGCAGTTGCATTCATCAACATGCGTGACCATCCTTAGATTTGGCAAATGTTAGTTCCCCTGGGAAGTCCCATAATCATGTCAACATCTGGTCATGAAGCCTGACAATATTACAGCACACTGAAAGTGATATTCTTATACAAAAATATCCTTTTTTTTTGTTCTATGCATGTATACATTCACTGGATCTTCCAATTAGAGGCAGGAAACACATTCCAGAACCATTATCTAAACATCAATTCCCACCATAACTTTTTAAAAGAACCTTCTGTTCATGTATTATCATATAGGATTGGTCATCATTGCTTCATTCACAAAGATAACACAGCAGGATACGGATCCCTATTTTTGACAAAAGTCCAATGAGATTTAAAAATGACGATCAGATGGCAAAAAATAAAGATCCTTATCCTTGTGTTGAAGCTTTGTGAAATGAGCAGTTCGGCAAACGGCAACAAAACGTGTAAAAAGAAAAATGTATAGCCCTAGAGACCAACTTTTCTGTAGACGCCAACAGTTCGAAAACCACCAACACCATCGTATATATATATATACCGTCTACTTTTACAACAAATGACTGCATTGAAAATCTATGCATCCTGTAATTATTATCAAATGTCTATATAGGCATGGTGCCATAAAAATTTCCAAATGGGATGGATGAGTTTATAGGTCAATCAAACATGTGCCTTAATCATTCTGCTCTTCTTCATCTTCATCATCATCATCATCATCATCATCATCATCATCCCCTCATCGTTCTGCTCCAAACTTTTCAGGTGAAAGTTAACTATGATAAAAACTGTTAGCTCCTTAACCCGCGACTCCGTGGCACTACAACGCTCAGCATGCACAGGACGCTACAACGTCTAATTCCACTGGCCATGAAGGTCTTCAACAACAGCTGGGCATGCCTAGCTACAGGCACCCACACCCCCGGCAATGCCTGGGTCAGACAAATTAATATAAAATTTGCTAGCCAGCTAGAAAATTTAGGAAATTTTAGGTTACAGGTGCCAAAAAAAAAAAAAGAAAAAGTTATTTCCCAGCTGTCATTTTTTTTTTCGCTACCTAGCTCCAGGGATTCAGCCAGCTACAAAGTCAGGGGTCCCCCAAACGCACCCCAAGTCCCTACACTAAATTTTGCAAAGTTTGACAATAAGGATGCTAAGCTGCAATTGGCGTGATCGGTGCACTCGCCTCCCTTTCCGCCGACCCCCTCACCCCTGAGCAGGCTTATACCGTTAATTGCAATAATTGACTTACCAGCAGTGTCTTCATCTTGTGCAGTTCAGCAAGGGAAGATCAGACGTCCTCATCAGCTAGGTAGCCCGGCTCCCTCCTATCTGCCTCCGCTGCTTCCATTGTAGACAAGCTCTGACATCTCCTTTAAGAGAAAAAGGGTGGCAGTTGAGTGGGAAGGCAGGGCAGGGAGAGGCAGCACAGGGGGGGGGGGGAGCAGGGCAGGCAGGGCAGCCTCTTCAGCTTGAGCTGCTGTTGCTGAGATTACAGACAGATTTAAACTGGACCCTCTTGCTCTGTGTCTGATTCTACACAACTGCTGCCAGCTCTGCGTCCGCTGGGTCCTAATGCCGCTCCTTTCACTGATGCAGAACACAAAAGCATCGCTGACGGCTGGTCCAGGGGAAGCTTTTTCTTTTAAAGGGACACAACACTGCTGAATTGAAGACCGCTTTATGGAATAGAGGTTGTAAATGCCCCCCCCCCCCCCCCCAAAAAAAAAATATGGACTCTTAACATCTTAGATATTTATGATGCTGCTAACAGTCCTTAAGGGACTAAAATAATCACCCCAACCCTCAGCCTTATTTTACTCTTGTGTATAGAGCTGACTCTGTATTGGCAGAAAAAAAAAAAAGATTAGGGGTCATGTCACATTTGCGTTAGCATATCCACGTTAACATGCATGTTTTTATGCAATGAGGCATGCTAAGTTAAAATGCACAATTAATTTTAATGGGCTGCCAACCCATCTCAGTGCATGAAAAATCCTAATAATTTTTATTCAATGTTGCGCACCACAGAGCACAGATGGTTCACCTGTGTTTTGCCAAGACGCATGGTGCGCTGACTATATGCTTTGGAGTGCTATGCTAAATGAAAGGCACCACCCTAGGTTCATACCACTGTGTGTAGGGACACACGTGCAAAATCACACACTTTCCTGACACGCACAGAAACGCGTTGCGCTATAGCAGACGCACGGCAGTGCCATTAATTGTTAATGTTACCCCCACACGTCTGCTAACGTGCATGTTTTCGCACACACCAAACCGCATGGTGCTGCACCACTGTGCAATCCGGTGTAGCGTGTTTTTGGAAAAAGGTTCTGGGACTTGTTTTCTGCATTTCTCATGCATTGAGTTGCCTTATGCCGTGTACACACGGAAGGACTTTTCGACCGGACTGGTCCGACGGGACGAATCCGTCAGACAATCCGACCGTGTGTGGGCTTCATCGGACCTGCAGCGGACTTTTTCGGTCGAAAATCAGACGGACTTTAGATTTGGAACATGTTTCAAATCTTTCCGACGGACTCGAGTCCGGTTGAAAAATCCGCTCGTCTGTATGCTAGTCCAACGGATGAAAACCGACGCTAGGACAGCTATTGGCTACTGGCTATCAACTTCCTTATTTTAGTCCGGTGTACGTCATCACATACGAATCCGTCAGACTTTGGTGTGATCGTGTGTAGGCAAGTCCGTTCGTTCGAAAGTCCGTCGGAAGTCCGTCAAAAGTCAGTCGAAAGTCAGTCGAAAGTCCGTCGGAAAGACCGTCGGACCTTTGATGACGAAAAGTCCGCCCGTGTGTACACGGCATTACATGCGATTGTCAGGGAACATGCAGAAAACTTGTGTGCTCAGTCCCGCCTGTATGATGGGAACCTAGCCTTAAAGTATAATATACTGGCACTCTTTGTCGATATTCTATCCATGTCTGTTCTGTGGTTCCCGCGCTGCTCCTCGGGGGGACTCTGTGTACCCGGCTCGCCAGCGCGCATTCCGCTGCACCTCAGCTCCCGGGAGAGATGCCTGTTGGTCTTGGCTTTGTACCTGCCATGTCCCACTGTACCATTCACATGTAAGTGTTTTAGGGTGATCCACCCCTCTTTCGCTGCGAGTATGAGCTATCAGTCAGACTCACTTTATGTTGTATTACATTTTTAGAAATCCCTGACCACCTGGCCCCTGATGAGTGTGTTCTACACGAAACGCGTCGGGCATTTGGGATACCAACATATGTTTACATTACAACATCTCAAGAACAATTATCATGTTTTTTTATATATTATATTATCTTCTTTCTTCGTTGTGCTGTGGTATTGTTATTTGTACCCATTATGTAATCTTAGTACATGCACTAAATCTCTCAATGAGACCACTATGTGGCGCCAAGTTGATTGCACCCTTGATGCCGATCGCATATGCACAAATACATGTGTTGTGATTTTGGAATGATATTTATTACAATGTCTTTCTCCACAGTATGTGGTTCTGTCTTGAATTGTTTTTATCCATGTTACTTGATTAATAAAATTGCACTGCTACCCCTGGTACCTGCATGTTTTCCATGACCTCATTTAAAGTCCCAACTCTCATTAATTTAAAGTATAATATATAAATATATACAGATCCTGGTACCCTAAAAGCAGATTACACAGCACAGTGCCTATGCTGTGTAATCTTGCCCCCCTCTAAACTGTAAAAAAAACTCCCTGAACCTGGCACTTCCTGTATCCCCTCTCTATACTGAAGACGAAAATCAGGGCTGCTCAACCCTGACCGCCGTGGTCAGAGTACGTCCCTGCATCATACGCTGCTGTTCCCTCTGCTCCCCCCTCACCCCCCTCTTTCCTTCCTGTCATCTCCCTCTCTGTGTCGGAGCTGTAAAGTGGCCGCGAGTCATGTGACCGGTCTGAAGACAGCTCAAATTCGGTATTTAGAATGCTTGTTTTTGAAAATGACTTACATAGTGTGCTATGCCAGCCTCTAAGGCCCCTTTCACGCTGGGGCGGTAGGGGGCGTCGGCGGTAAAACAGCGCTATTTTTAGCGCTGTTTTACCGCGGTATTCGGCCGCTAGCGGTGCGGTTTTAACCCCCCGCTGGCGGCCGAAAAAGGGTTAAAACCCCTCGTATAGCGCAGCTATAGCCGCGGTATTACCGCAGTATAGCCGCGCTGTCCCATTGATTTCAATGGGCAGGAGCAGTTTAGGAGCGGTGAATACACCGCTCCTTCACCGCTCCAAAGATGCGGCTTGCAGGAGATTTTTTCTTCTCCTGCCAGCGCACCGCTTCAGTGTGAAAGCCCTCGGACTTTCACACTGAACAAACAGCGGAGGCTGTTTAGGGGCGGTTTGCAGGCGGTATTTTTAGCACAATAACGCCTGCAAACTGCCCCAGTGTGAAAGGGGTTGTATAGAGGGGCTGGCATAGTCTTATATAAATAATTTAACAAACCCTTTACGGTGTTACTAAACCCACAACAGTAAAATCAGTCTGTATATGCAGTAAAGCATGCTTGTTATACTCACTGTGGAATCTAAGGGGTAATCCTCCGCATTGTGTAAAAAGGCTGTTTGATACTGTCTTCTCTAATCCTCCCATTCTTCCACTGACTCAAGACCATATCCGGATAAGACAGAGCCTTTGGAGTCAGGCTGCACATGTTCAGGTTGGTGTGTATTGCTAGAGAGTTTTCTCCTTTTTTTTTCTTGGGAGGGTGCATGTGATCAGCACAGGGCCAATCAGCACTGTCCAGACAGAGGGTCGGGGGTCCTGGATCCTGATAGGACAGCTCAGTGCAGTGTGAAAACTCCTCCTACAAGCTTTACCAGCAACTGATAGAAGTCCCAGGACTGCTATATACTGCTGATGAGAAAAGGTATTTAGCAGTCAGTTTATATTTACTAAAATAATTGCATTTCCATGTACTGTGTACTGTGGGTGACCAGATATAGTGAATGCAGACTACTGGGTTTAGTAACACTTTAAAGAAGAACTATACTCACTTCAACAACCTTTTTTTATATTAAAGTGGATGTAAACCTGATTCATGAAATTTGACCTAGGCACATATATCTGTAGTGTTTACTTATCGCTCTCCAGAGCCCTAAGTCCCTTGTCTTTCTGCTGCTTTGTTCTTCTGTTTTCAGCCTGATAACTTCTGACAAGTTCTCCGACATGGAGATAAAAGCAGCCTGAAGTTTGTGTCGGGGTGGGTGCTATAAATAGATTAGCAGAGAGCTGATCTATTCACAGCACAGCTCTGCAAGTTTCTTTCTTCCTCTGCCCATGTGGAGGGGGGTGTGCCTTTCCTCCAATCAGCTGTCACACAGTGTATGCCAAGACTCCCCTTCCATTGCTTAGAGAGGAAGTAAAAATTCTAACACAATGTTCACTTTCTAAAGAATATAGCAAGCTGAAGAAAGCAGATATACATGTAAAACTTATGTAGGGAGATTTGTTTCATCCCTGTGTATCATCTGAGGCTGTTCACTTCACTGGGTATATGTGAGGGGTTTTATCCACTTTAATTCTCTCACTCCTTCTTACACAAATGCTAAAATGTTTTATTCTTGTTTTTCTTTTTGTTTGGCAAAGCAGCAGTTCTGGGTTTCTGGCCTAGTGTGGGCCCAGCTGCCTCCTGCGCATTTGACTTTCATGCCAAATTGCCCTACAATGGAATGTGCAAGTGTAAAGGGGACTACTTATACTGCATAGGAATTAAAGTGGACCTTCAGTCATTTTTTCATCTTTACATCTATTAAATCTTCTGCCCTTGTTGTTTTAACTTTGGATAGTAAAACATTTTTTCTGCCAGTAAATACCTTATACAGCCCACTTCATGCTTCTTGTCTGGTCATTAGCCTAGGCTTAGGACATCATGCACAGCGCTCTCTCTCACTCTCCTGAGAGTTTGCCGGGAAGGGGGGGGCGGAGTGATAAGAGGGCCAATGAGAGCTGCAGAGCTGAAGGTGTGGTGTCTGTGTAAATCCAGGAAGTGAACAGGCAGCAGCTATAGCTGCCCACAGTTAAAATGGATGCAGCCAGACTCAGTGGAGGGAGATTTCTGCAGCATATTTGGCAAGTACAGAATCACAGTATATATAAAATAATATGCAAAGTGGTTGAAGGGAAACTTCAGATTGAAGTTCCTCTTTAACTTTCAAAGTAAAACATCCTATTCTGTCCTATGTGCACAGTTCATGTCTTTGTGCTGTAGTTTAGTATGTTTTAAATGAAGTGCTATCCTTGTACTTGAATTCCAGATAATGAACTCTTTCTGCTAGAGGTTGTTGAACAACACAGAAGGTGAGCAGGAAACTAGCCTTGCATTGCATAACACTTGTAGCACCCTCTAGTGCAGGGATATGCAATTAGCGGACCTCCAGCTGTTGCAGAACTACATAGTTGTCGTTTTGCAACAGCTGGAGGTCCGTTAATTGCATATCCCTGCTCTATATGCTAGATATTAATGTAGGTTTGTTAGTGTAGGAAAATTTAGTTCTGCTCAGAGCTATGCCTGAGTTGTTGAATCTGGGTCAGGGTTCCGTGAGTTAGACTGGATGACTCATCCTGACAGCTCTTCTGGTCCCTCCCCCTGTTTTCTGGGACATTGGAGAATGTTCTAGACATAGTGGGTGGAGGTTAGGAGGGGATTTTGAAATTTTTATGAGGACCCCAGCCAATCCCCCAGTAAAAGGGCTGGCAGGGGGCACGCCAACTCATAAATAGGCATGAGCCATGCCAGCAGGGGCAGTCAGGTGGAAGATGGAGCGCTGACGAGGATGTCAGTAGCCCTTAAGGGTGCCCCTAGCCTGGGGGGGGGGCCTCGGGCTGGGAGGATCCTGCCAAAACACACAGAGGAAGCCTTTCCTGGAGGCACGGGAGCAAGGAGAGAGGACAGCAGGAGCAGGTCAGCGCTACTTGGAGATCTCTGGCGAGTCAGCCGAGTGGGCTGGTTAGTGTACAGTCTGGGGGGACTGTGGGGAAAAGTTAGCCTGGAGGGCTAGTGAAAAGGGCAGCTGCAGCCAGGTGGGTTGGTAGTGCCTGAAGAGGTGGTGCTGGGATCTGTACCCACAAGAGTGATGCAAGCTGGACACTGTTACATGCAAGGGGCCTCGGGATCCTGCCTGTAATGGGCCATCACTTAAAATCTGACTGAGAGCCTGTCAGATCTTTACAGTGATCCAGCTGGGTTCTGCACGCAAGTGTGTGCTGGAGGAAGAGGTGGAGCTGTATAAAGAGACTGTATATAGGAAGAGTTGTCCCTGAAGTTTGATGTTGAAGTCAATGGGCATCCCATAACCTCCCATCCCTATCCAAGTTATTACCCTCAATACATAACAAAACAAAGTCATGGACTGTTGTCTGACTCTGGAGTGCCTGTGAAAATTCGGTGTGCCTGGCTATGCAGGGTGGGGGGTCCCAGTTCATCTTTAGCCCTAAAAGGGGTGCGCTACACACTGTAAGCCAATGTGACCAGACACCAAATGACAGGTGCCGCTCAAGGCTCCAGCCGGGTCCTCTCCTGTGCTACACCGCTGGGAGTGTTAGCAAGGACGAAGCTCATCCCAGCTCCAGTAATGCAAGTAAGAACAAGAAAAAATGTCCCATGCACCTCGCATTGCTGCAAGACCATTTAAAAGTGTGAATGACAGCCTCAGCCCAGGCTCCAGGCAAGCTACGCCCCCAACACGTTTTACGCCGCCCCCCCGGGGCCATGGCTTGGCTGGAGCCTGGGCTGAGGCTGTCATTCACACTTTCACAGGGTCTTGCAGCAATGTGCGGCGCAAAACACTTTTTCAAAATTATTTTCAATTTTGCTCCCTCACTCTGACCCTAATTCACTCTCAGAACTTAAATCTAAACCCCCTCTCTGACCAGAGCACTTATTTGCGATTTGGCACTGCGTCGCTTTAACTGACAATTGCGCGGTCGTGCGACGTTGCACCCAAACAAAATTGACGTCCTTTTTTTCCCACAAACTGAGCTTTCTTTTGGTGGTATTTGACCACCTCTGCATTTTTTATTTTTTGCGCTATAAACAAAAAAAGAGCGACAAGGAGCATGCGGCGCGTGCCCACATTGCCGCGATTTAAAGGGGACGTACCTGTATGCCCATTTGCCCAGCCCTGCCACTGTGCCGACGTACATCGTCATGCGCAGGTCAGTTAGTAGTTAAATTATTGCATAGTGTGGGATCACAATGCCAGTGCCCAGTTGGGAGTCCCTTTCCTGCCTCTAGGCCCTCTGCTGAGCTGGTGGGGCCAGGTCCGGTACAGGAAGGACTGGTGCTACTCCCTTGTCTGCAGCCCTGCTTATATACACTCACCGGCCACTTTATTAGGTACACCTTGCTAGTACCGGGTTGGACCCCCTTTTGCCTTCATTCTTCGTGGCATAGATTCAACAAGGTGTTGGAAACATTCCTCAGAGATTTTGGTCCATAGTGACATGATAGCATCACGCAGTTGCTGCAGATTTGTCAGCTGCACATCCAAGATGCCAATCTCCCGTTCTGTCACAAGCCAAAAGTGCTCTATTGGATGAGATGTGGTGACTGTGGAGGCCATTGGAGTACAGGGACCTCATTGTCCATTGTGGTGAGATGATTGGATCTTTGTGACATGGTGCATTATCCTGCCCGAAGGAGCCATCAGAAGATGGGGACACTGTAGTCATAAAGGGATGGACATGGTCAGCAACAATACTCAGGTAGGCCGTGGTGCTTAAACAATGCTCAATTGGTAGTAAGGGGCCCAAAGTGTGCCAAGAAAATCTCCCCCACACCATTACACCACCACCACCAGTCTGAACCATTGATACAAGGCAGGATGGATCCATGCTTTCATGTTTTTTATGCCAAATTCTGACCCCACCATCTGAATGTCGCAGCTGAAATCGAGACTCATCAGACCAGGCAACATTTTTAAAATCTTCTATTGTCCAATTTTGGTGAGCGCGTGCCAATTGTAGCCTCAGTTTCCTGTTCTTAGCTGACAGGAGTGGCACCAGGTGTGGTCTTCTGCTGCTGTAGCTCATCTGCTTCAAGATTTGATGTGTTGTGCATTCAGAGAGGGTATTCTGCATACCTTGGATGTAACGAGTGGTTATTTGAGTTATGCCCCGTACACACGGTCGGATTTTCCGACGGAAAATGTGTGATAGGACCTTGTTGTCGGAAATTCCGACCGTGTGTGGGCTCCATCGCACATTTTCCATCGGATTTTCCGACACACAAAGTTTCAGAGCAGGCTATAAAATTTTCCGACAACAAAATCCGTTGTCGGAAATTCCGATCGTGTGTACACAAATCCGACGGACAAAGTGCCACGCATGCTCAGAATAAATAAAGAGATGAAAGCTATTGGCCACTGCCCCGTTTATAGTCCAGACGTCCGTGTTTTACGTCACCACGTTCAGAACGATCGGATTTTCCGACAACTTTGTGTGACCGTGTGTATGCAAGACAAGTTTGAGCCAACATCCGTCGGAAAAAATCCATGGATTTTGTTGTCGGAATGTCCGAACAAAGTCCGACCGTGTGTACGGGGCATTACTGTTGCCTTTCTATCATCTCGAACCAGTCTGCCCATCCTCCTCTGACATCAACAAGGCATTTTCCTCCACACAACTGAGGCTCACTAGATATTTTCTCTTTTTAGGACCCGAGAGATGGTTGTGTGTAAAAATCCCAGTAGATCAGAAGTTTTTGAAATACTCAGACCAGCACGTCTGGCACCAACAACCATGCCACGTTCAGAGTCACTTAAATCCCCTTTCTTCCCCATCCTGATGCTCAGTTTGAACTTCAGCAAGTTCTCTTCGCCCTGTCTAGATGCCTAAATGCATTGAGTTGCTACCATGTAATTGGCCGATTAGTAATTTGTGTTACCAAGCAATTGAACAAGTGTACCTAATAAAGTGGCCGGTGAGTGTATATCATTCCTGGAGTCCAGCTTTAAAAATGACTCTGCCTAATACCTTGCTTGACAATTTCAATGCCTGAGCCACTTAGAACAAGAAGAAAAATCAGTGCCTGCTGTAGTGAACACGGTGCTTCAGCAAATGTATTGAGACTGAGAGAGAATGATGAAGATTGAGAATGAATAGTCCCCGGCGCACACTGTGATTGTGCAGTACTAGGACTTGTATGGAGAGAAAGGATCTACCAGCCATTTACTCGAAGTAGGGCTTCTGATTAGGAAAAAAGCAGACCCATCCCGGCTCTCTTGCCTCCAATCAAGTCATATAAACCAGTATGCCCCTTGTGCTTATGTGAAGTTTATGGCACAGCAGAAGTTGCAATTATAGGTTTACTACACAGAAGGCTCGCTGGAATACTAACACGCTGAAATTCTGGCTTTTACTATGTTGTTTTAAAACAATACATAAGTGCCCAGACTGCAAAATGTAATTTACTGTTTTCCCATCATAAATGTATGAAAATGGTGTTATAGGATTTAGGGGAATATATACTTCTCATCTGTTTCTCGAATGGTTATGATTGGGTAATACATGATAAACATGGGTATTAACCGCTTCAGCCAGGGAAGATTTTACCCCCTTCCTGTCCAGAGCACTTTTTGCGATTCGGCACTGCGTCGCTTTAACTGACAATTGCACGGTCGTGCGATGTGGCTCCCAAACAAAATTGACGTCCTTTTTTTTCCCCACAAATAGAGCCTTCTTTTGGTGGTATTTGATCACCTCTGCGGTTTTTATTTTTTGCGATTTAAACAAAAAAAAAGAGCGACAATTTTGATGTGTTTTACTTTTTGCTATAATAAATATCCGCCAAAAATATATAAAAAATGATTTTTTTCCTCAGTTTAGGCCCATATGTAGGGATGAGCTTCGTGTTCGAGTCGAACCCATGTTCTACTCGAACATCGGCTGTTCGACCGTCCGTCGAATTGCGAACGATATGGGCCGTTCGCGCCAAATTCGTGTGGCGCGTCACGGCCCATAATTCACTGCGGCATCGCAGTGCATTGCTGGCTGATGATTGGCCAAGCATGCACTATGACCCGCATGCTTGGCCAATCACAGCGCCGTCAGTAGAGAGAGCTGTAATTGGCCAAAGCCAGGGTGGCTTTGGCCAATTATGGCTCAGGGGATTTAGTACACACCCCACACTATATAAGGCCGCCTGCACGGCGGCCCTGTGTAGTGTGTGTTCCGGTGTGCTGAGAGATAGAGAGAGAGAGAGACAGTGTCATTTGATTTGAGTTAGATAGATTAGGCAGAACAGTCAGTCAGTTAGCTGCACTTACAGTGTATTGTGTATATATATGCATCCCAGGTGTTGCATATATATATATACACTGTATTCAGTTTAGCTAGATCCGTTCCTGTTATCTTCTATCTAGACTATTTAGTGCAGTGTGTCCTGCTCACAGTGTTCAGCTAGATCCGTTCCTGCTATTTACATTCAGTGCAGTGCGTCCTGCTCACAGTGTTCAGCTAGATCCGTTCCTGCTATTTACATTCAGTGCAGTGCGTCCTGCTCACAGTGTTCAGCTAGATCCGTTCCTGCTATTTACATTCAGTGCAGTGCGTCCTGCTCACAGTGTTCAGCTAGATCCGTTCCTGCTATTTACATTCAGTGCAGTGCGTCCTGCTCACAGTGTTCAGCTAGATCCGTTCCTGCTATTTACATTCAGTGCAGTGCGTCCTGCTCACAGTGTTCAGCTAGATCCGTTCCTGCTATTTACATTCAGTGCAGTGCGTCCTGCTCACAGTGTTCAGCTAGATCCGTTCCTGCTATTTACATTCAGTGCAGTGCGTCCTGCTCACAGTGTTCAGCTAGATCCGTTCCTGCTATTTACATTCAGTGCAGTGCGTCCTGCTCACAGTGTTCAGCTAGATCCGTTCCTGCTATTTACATTCAGTGCAGTGCGTCCTGCTCACAGTGTTCAGCTAGATCCGTTCCTGCTATTTACATTCAGTGCAGTGCGTCCTGCTCACAGTGTTCAGCTAGATCCGTTCCTGCTATTTACATTCAGTGCAGTGCGTCCTGCTCACAGTGTTCAGCTAGATCCGTTCCTGCTATTTACATTCAGTGCAGTGCGTCCTGTTCACAGTGTTCAGCTAGATCCGTTCCTGCTATTTACATTCAGTGCAGTGCGTCCTGCTCACAGTGTTCAGCTAGATCCGTTCCTGCTATTTACATTCAGTGCAGTGCGTCCTGCTCACAGTGTTCAGCTAGATCCGTTCCTGCTATTTACATTCAGTGCAGTGCGTCCTGCTCACAGTGTTCAGCTAGATCCGTTCCTGCTATTTACATTCAGTGCAGTGCGTCCTGCTCACAGTGTTCAGCTAGATCCGTTCCTGCTATTTACATTCAGTGCAGTGCGTCCTGCTCACAGTGTTCAGCTAGATCCGTTCCTGCTATTTACATTCAGTGCAGTGCGTCCTGCTCACAGTGTTCAGCTAGATCCGTTCCTGCTATTTACATTCAGTGCAGTGCGTCCTGCTCACAGTGTTCAGCTAGATCCGTTCCTGCTATTTACATTCAGTGCAGTGCGTCCTGCTCACAGTGTTCAGCTAGATCCGTTCCTGCTATTTACATTCAGTGCAGTGCGTCCTGCTCACAGTGTTCAGCTAGATCCGTTCCTGCTATTTACATTCAGTGCAGTGCGTCCTGCTCACAGTGTTCAGCTAGATCCGTTCCTGCTATTTACATTCAGTGCAGTGCGTCCTGCTCACAGTGTTCAGCTAGATCCGTTCCTGCTATTTACATTCAGTGCAGTGCGTCCTGCTCACAGTGTTCAGCTAGATCCGTTCCTGCTATTTACATTCAGTGCCGTGCGTCCTGCTCACAGTGTTCAGCTAGATCCGTTCCTGCTATTTACATTCAGTGCAGTGCGTCCTGCTCACAGTGTTCAGCTAGATCCGTTCCTGCTATTTACATTCAGTGCAGTGCGTCCTGCTCACAGTGTTCAGCTAGATCCGTTCCTGCTATTTACATTCAGTGCAGTGCGTCCTGCTCACAGTGTTCAGCTAGATCCGTTCCTGCTATTTACATTCAGTGCAGTGCGTCCTGCTCACAGTGTTCAGCTAGATCCGTTCCTGCTATTTACATTCAGTGCAGTGCGTCCTGCTCACAGTGTTCAGCTAGATCCGTTCCTGCTATTTACATTCAGTGCAGTGCGTCCTGCTCACAGTGTTCAGCTAGATCCGTTCCTGCTATTTACATTCAGTGCAGTGCGTCCTGCTCACAGTGTTCAGCTAGATCCGTTCCTGCTATTTACATTCAGTGCAGTGCGTCCTGCTCACAGTGTTCAGCTAGATCCGTTCCTGCTATTTACATTCAGTGCAGTGCGTCCTGCTCACAGTGTTCAGCTAGATCCGTTCCTGCTATTTACATTCAGTGCAGTGCGTCCTGCTCACAGTGTTCAGCTAGATCCGTTCCTGCTATTTACATTCAGTGCAGTGCGTCCTGCTCACAGTGTTCAGCTAGATCCGTTCCTGCTATTTACATTCAGTGCAGTGCGTCCTGCTCACAGTGTTCAGCTAGATCCGTTCCTGCTATTTACATTCAGTGCAGTGCGTCCTGCTCACAGTGTTCAGCTAGATCCGTTCCTGCTATTTACATTCAGTGCAGTGCGTCCTGCTCACAGTGTTCAGCTAGATCCGTTCCTGCTATTTACATTCAGTGCAGTGCGTCCTGCTCACAGTGTTCAGCTAGATCCGTTCCTGTTATCTTCCTACTGACAGGCAGGCTTGTCTGGTTACAGTATATAAAGCTACCTGAAGAAAATTACAGGTGTTCTTTTTGATCCTATTAGTACCACGGTCAGGCAGCTAGACTATTTACATTTAGTACAGTGTGTCCTGCTCACAGTGTTCAGCTAGATCCGTTCCTGTTATCTTCCTACTGACAGGCAGGCTTGTCTGGTTACAGTATATAAAGCTACCTGAAGAAAATTACAGGTGTTCTATCCCAGCTTAGTGCAGCTACAGGCCATTAGTATGTCTGGAAGGCCAAGAAGGAGAGGCAGACAGTCACAAGCCAATAAGAGAGGGCAAGCAGGCTCTGTGTCTAGTGCTGGTCGTGGAGACGGTGCATCCTCATCAGCACGTGGCCATGGGACACGCTTGGCCTTTTTTTCGGCAGCTGGCCGTGTTGAGCCGCAACATGCGGAAGACTTGGTCGAGTGGATGACCAAGCCGTCCTCATCCTCCTCATCCTCTCTCACCCATGCCCAGGGTGCTTTGTCTGGCAAAGCAGCGGCCTCTTCCCTCAGCTCAATGTCATCAGTGACTCCTTCCCTAGCTCCACCATGTCCTCATGAGGATTCCCTCGAACTGTTTGACCACAGTGTTGGGTACATGCTCCAGGAGGATGCCCAGCGTTTGGAAGGCTCTGATGATGATACTGAGCTCGATGAAGGCAGTAACATGAGCACGGACAGAGGGGGTGCCCAAGAAGGACAGCAATCTGGCAGTCATGCTCCCCCTGCTGCAGCATACTGCCAGGTTTGCTCCAGTGATGAGGAGGGAGGGGATGATGAGGTCACTGACTCAACGTGGGTGCCTGATAGGAGAGAGGAGGAGGAGGAGGAGGAGGAGGCGGCACATCACCAACGAGGCAGGATGCCCTCCAGGGGCCAGCCTAAGGGCAGCACATTGACTGCATCACACCCCAAAGCTCCACATGTGCAGGGCGCTGCAGTCTCTGCGCGTTATTCAAAAAGTTCTTTGGTGTGGGCCTTTTTTGAGACGAGTGCATCAGATCGCACCGCTGCTATTTGCAACATATGTCTCAAGCGTATCTCGCGTGGCCAAAACATCTCCCGCTTGGGTACCACATGCTTGACCAGACATATGTTGACCTGCCATGCAGTTCGTTGGCAAGCGTATCTGAAAGACCCACACCAAAGAACAAAGAGGATCTCTCCTTGCTCCTCATCAGCTGAGATTTCCAACCCCACTAGACCTTCAGTCCTCTCTGAGACCTGCAGTGAGAGGAATGAAGGTGTAGAATTAGGTGTGTCACAGCCAAGTACTTGTGGGCAATCTGCTTTTGGTACACCGACGTCAGATTGTACCAGGCAAATTTCCCTGCCCCAGCTGCTGCACCGCCGAAAGAAGTTTGCTCCCAGCCATCCACATGCCCAGCGGTTGAATGCTAGCTTGGCAAAATTGCTAGCACTTCAACTGCTGCCTTTTCAGTTGGTAGACTCTGCCCCCTTCCGTGAGTTTGTGGAATGTGCGGTTCCTCAGTGGCAGGTACCCAAACGCCACTTTTTCTCACGGAAGGCGATTCCGGCTCTCTACCGGCATGTGGAAGGCAATGTCCATGCCTCGCTGGACAGGGCGGTCAGCGGTAAGGTGCATATTACCGCTGACTCATGGTCCAGCAGGCATGGACAGGGACGTTACTTAAGTTTCACGGCGCATTGGGTGACTCTGCTGGCAGCTGGGAAGGATGCAGGACAAGGTGCAGTAGTGTTGGAGGTTGTTCCGCCACCACGCCTCCAAAATGCTGATTGTGACACACCTCTCTCCTCCACCCCCTCCTCTTCTTCTTCCTCCATGGCCTCTTCCTCGGAACCAGCGGTGCTCCGTAGGCGTTCAAGGGGCTACGCAAGTACGCAGGCCAAAAGATGCCATGCGGTGCTTGAGCTGGTGTGCTTGGGGGACAGGAGCCACACTGGGGCAGAGGTTCTGTCAGCTCTGCAGGGGCAGGTTCAGAGGTGGTTGACGCCACGCCAACTTAAGGCAGGAATGGTGGTTTGCGACAATGGCACCAACCTCCTCTCTGCCCTCCGACAGGGACAACTGACCCATGTGCCCTGTTTGGCTCACGTCCTTAACTTGGTGGTGCAGCGGTTCTTGGGCAGGTACCCGGGCTTACAGGATGTCCTGAGGCAGGCCAGGAAAGTCTGTGTGCATTTCCGCCGGTCATATAATGCCAGTGCTCGGCTGACGGACCTCCAAAAGGAGTTTAACCTGCCCAAGAACCGCCTAATCTGTGACATGCCCACCAGGTGGAACTCGACGTTGGCCATGCTGCAGCGGCTGCACACGCAGCAGAGGGCCATCAATGAGTACCTGTGCGACTATGGCACCAGGACAGGGTCAGGGGACCTTGGTTTTTTTTCCCCACGCCAGTGGGCCATGATCAGGGATGCATGCACTGTCCTGTCACCATTCGAGGAGGCCACGAGGATGGTGAGCACTGACAGTGCATGCATCAGTGACACTGTCCCCCTTGTCCACCTGTTGGAGCACACGCTGCGTGGAATAATGGACAGGGCACTTGAGGCAGAACAGAGGCAGGAAGAGGAGGACTTCCTTAGCTCTCAAGGCCCCCTTTATCCAGACAGTGTTCCTGCGTGCCCGCCGATCACACAGGAAGAGGACGAGGAGGAGGAGGAGGAGGAGGAGGAAGATTGTGTCAGTATGGAGGTGGAGCCTGGCACTCAGCATCAGCAGTCTTTAAGGGATCAGTCCCAAGGAACACATGGACTTGTACGTGGCTGGGAGGAGGTGGCTGCGGACGTTGTTGTCCTTAGTGACCCAGAGGACTCCGGACCGAATGCCTCAGCAAACCTACGCTGCATGGCCTCCCTGATCCTGCAAAGCCTGCGTAAGGATCCTCGTATTCGTGGTATCAAGGAGAAGGACCAATACTGGCTGGCAACCCTCCTTGATCCACGTTACAAGGGTAAGGTTGCGGACCTTATCTTGCCATCGCAGAGGGAGCAGAGGATGAAACATCTTCGGGAGGCCTTGCAGAAAGGTCTGTGCAACGCGTTCCCAGAGACTGGGAGGTTACAAACTCCTGTTTCTGGACAACGTGTTGCTGAGGCTTCGGTCAGTCAAAGAAGGAGCGGTGGAGAAGGTGGCCGTCTGACCGATGCGTTCAGACAATTTTTTGGTCCGCAGCCCCAAGGTATGATCGGTTCCAGCAACCATCGCCAGCGTCTGTTTTACATGGTGCAGGAATACCTAGGGGCAAGATCAGACTTGGACACCTTTCCCACCGAAAATCCTCTGGGTTACTGGGTCTTGAGGATGGATCACTGGCCAGAGCTTGCACAGTATGCAATTGAGCTACTGGCCTGTCCTGCATCCAGCGTTCTTTCGGAACGTACATTCAGTGCTGCTGGAGGCGTGGTAACCGATCACAGGGTGCGTCTGTCCACTGACTCGGTCGATCGGCTGACCTTCATAAAAATGAATCAGTCTTGGATCACCACCAGCTACCAAGCACCTGATGCTGATGTAACTGAATAATTTTTTTCAGATCCCTTCAAAGACTGCCTATGCTGATGCTGAGTGATTATCCCTGAGTAATTATCCTCTTCCTCCTCAATCATCACGCTGATAGCTTGTAAGAACATTTTTGGTTCTGGGCGCCACCACCAGTGCCTAAGGCACAATTTTTCAGCCCCTGTATAACAGGGGCGTGTAATTACAATTTTTGATGTAATACTTTGCAGCACGGCTCGTTCCTGCATTCCAACTAGAGTGTCTGTGAGGGGTTGCAGTGTTGTGGCACCAGCACCAGTGCCTAAGGCCCAATTTTTCTGCCCCTGTCTAACAGGGGCGTGTAATTACAATTTTTGATGCAATACTTTGCAGCAGTGCTCGTTCCTGCGTTCCAACTAGAGTGTCTGTGAGGGGTTGCAGTGTTGTGGCACCAGCACCAGTGCCTAAGGCCCAATTTTTCTGCCCCTGTCTAACAGGGGCGTGTAATTACAATTTTTGATGCAATACTTTGCAGCAGTGCTCGTTCCTGCGTTCCAACTAGAGTGTCTGTGAGGGGTTGCAGTGTTGTGGCACCAGCACCAGTGCCTAAGGCCCAATTTTTCTGCCCCTGTCTAACAGGGGCGTGTAATTACAATTTTTGATGCAATACTTTGCAGCAGTGCTCGTTCCTGCGTTCCAACTAGAGTGTCTGTGAGGGGTTGCAGTGTTGTGGCACCAGCACCAGTGCCTAAGGCCCAATTTTTCTGCCCCTGTCTAACAGGGGCGTGTAATTACAATTTTTGATGCAATACTTTGCAGCAGTGCTCGTTCCTGCGTTCCAACTAGAGTGTCTGTGAGGGGTTGCAGTGTTGTGGCACCAGCACCAGTGCCTAAGGCCCAATTTTTCTGCCCCTGTCTAACAGGGGCGTGTAATTACAATTTTTGATGCAATACTTTGCAGCAGTGCTCGTTCCTGCGTTCCAACTAGAGTGTCTGTGAGGGGTTGCAGTGTTGTGGCACCAGCACCAGTGCCTAAGGCCCAATTTTTCTGCCCCTGTCTAACAGGGGCGTGTAATTACAATTTTTGATGCAATACTTTGCAGCAGTGCTCGTTCCTGCGTTCCAACTAGAGTGTCTGTGAGGGGTTGCAGTGTTGTGGCACCAGCACCAGTGCCTAAGGCCTAATTTTTCAGCTCCTGTTCAACAGGGGCATGTAATTACAATTCTTGATCTAATATTTCACAGCAGGGCCCTGTGAGGGCTTACAGTGTTTTGGCCACAGCAACACCTAAGGCCCAAATTTCTGCTGAGTATATAGGGCAGGACCCTACTTTCAAACATCTAACTTACAAACGACTCCTACTTGCAAACGGAAGGAGACAACAGGAAGTGAGATGAAATCTACCCATAGGAAGGGAAATTCTCTCATGTAAGAGTTAATATGGGAAAACAATTTCTCCTTTCCACTGATGCTTTCCAATCCTTGTTCCACAAAAAAACCCAAATTTTCAAAAAACATTTTTCATTGGGACAAAAAAGTGAGGTGAAATCTTCTGAAGAGGAGGAAAGACGCAAAACAAATGTCACAGGGGTGATAACCCTTCCCTATGTTTTCCAAAAAGCTTAGAAAAGATTTTTTGGCTGGAGCTAAACACATTAAAAATGTTCAAAATTACAAACAGATTCTACCAGGGCCGATCCTAGGGTCACCGGCGCCTGGGTGCAGAAATATTTCTGGCGCCCCCACATGGGCGTGGTCATCTTACCAACTCCACCCCTTTACAAATGATTCTATGGCAACGACTCAAATACAGAGCTGCTCCCCTAAGAAGTCTTTGTTACCCTGAAATCCTCCCATGATCTCTTAACAATAAAGAAAATACAGGAAGAGAGAACACTAATGAGACCTGGAGGGGAGACTCTCTGATCCACACAGAGAGGGCTTCTGTTAGAAAGAGTCCCCAGACATAATACAGGATACGGTCAAAGACTGCAGACATGATACAAGAGCTGGACAGAGACTGTAGACATGGTACAGGAATTGGTCAGAGACTGCAGACATGGTACAAGAGAAGGTCAGAGACTGCAGATATAATACAGGAGATGGTCAGAGACTGCAGACATGGTACAGGAGATGATCAGAGACTGCAGACATAATACAGGAGATGATCAGAGACTGCAGACATAGTACAGGAGATGAACAGCGACTGCAGACATGGTACAGGAGATAATCAGAGACTGCAGACATAATACAGGAGATGATCAGAGACTGCAGACATAGTACAGGAGATGATCAGAGACTGCAGACATAGTACAGGAGATGAACAGAGACTGCAGACATGGTACAGGAGATAATCAGAGACTGCAGACATAGTACAGGAGATGATCAGAGACTGCAGACATAGTACAGGAGATGAACAGAGACTGCAGACATGGTACAGGAGATGATCAGAGACTGCAGACATGGTACAGGAGATGATCAGAGACTGCAGACATAATACAGGAGATTATCAGAGACTGCAGACATAGTACAGGAGATGATCAGAGACTGCAGACATAGTACAGGAGATGGTCAGAGACTGCAGACATAGTACAGGAGATGATCAGAGACTGCAGACATGATACAAGAGATGGTCAGAGACTGCAGACATGATACAGGAGATGGTCGGAGACTACAGACAAGATAGAATAGATGGTCAGAGACTGCAGACATGATACAAGAGACAGTCAGACACCGCAGACATGGTACAGAAGCTGGTCAGAGATTGCAGACATGATACAAGAGACGGTCAAAGGCTGTAGACATGATACAAGAGATGGTCAGAGACTGTAGACATGATACAAGAGACAGTCAGAGACTGCAGACATGGTACAGGAGATGGTCAGAGACTGCAGACATGGTACAGGAGATGGTCAGAGACTGCAGACATAGTACAGGAGATGATCAGAGACTGCAGACATGATACAAGAGACAGTCAGAGACTGCAGACATGGTACAGGAGATGATCAGAGACTGCAGACATGGTACAGGAGTTGGTCAGAGACTGCAGACATGATACAGGAGATTATCAGAGACTGCAGACATGGTACAGGAGTTGGTCAGAGACTGCAGACATGATACAGGAGATGATCAGAGACTGCAGACATGGTACAGAAGCTGGTCAGAGATTGCAGACATGATACAAGAGACGGTCAAAGGCTGTAGACATGATACAAGAGATGGTCAGAGACTGTAGACATGATACAAGAGACAGTCAGAGACTGCAGACATGGTACAGGAGATGGTCAGAGACTGCAGACATGGTACAGGAGATGGTCAGAGACTGCAGACATAGTACAGGAGATGATCAGAGACTGCAGACATGATACAAGAGACAGTCAGAGACTGCAGACATGGTACAGGAGATGATCAGAGACTGCAGACATGGTACAGGAGTTGGTCAGAGACTGCAGACATGATACAGGAGATTATCAGAGACTGCAGACATGGTACAGGAGTTGGTCAGAGACTGCAGACATGATACAGGAGATGATCAGAGACTGCAGACATGGTACAGGAGTTGGTCAGAGACTGCAGACATGATACAGGAGATGGTCAGAGACTGCAGACATGGTACAGGAGTTGGTCAGAGACTGCAGACATGATACAGGAGATGATCAGAGACTGCAGACATGGTACAGGAGATGATCAGAGACTGCAGACATAGTACAGGAGATGATCAGAGACTGTAGACATAGTACAGGAGATGATCAGAGACTGTAGACATAGTACAGGAGATGATCAGAGACTGCAGACATGATACAAGAGACAGTCAGAGACTGCAGACATGGTACAGGAGATGGTCAGAGACTGCAGACATGGTACAGGAGTTGGTCAGAGACTGCAGACATGGTACAGGAGATGATCAGAGACTGCAGACATGGTACAGGAGATGATCAGAGACTGCAGACATAGTACAGGAGATGATCAGAGACTGCAGACATGGTACAGGAAATGATCAGAGACTGTAAACATAGTACAGGGGATGATCAGAGACTGCAGACATGGTACAGGAGATGATCAGAGACTGCAGACATAGTAGAGGACATAGTCAGAGACTGTAGACATGATACAAGAGACAGTCAGAGACTGCAGACATGGTACAGGAGATGATCAGAGACTGTAGACATAGTACAGGAGATGATCAGAGACTGCAGACATGGTACAGGAGATGATCAGAGACTGCAGACATGGTACAGGAGTTGGTCAGAGACTGTAGACATGGTACAGGAGATGGTCAGAGACTGCAGACATGGTACAGGAGTTGGTCAGAGACTGCAGACATGATACAGGAGATGATCAGAGACTGCAGACATGGTACAGGAGATGATCAGAGACTGCAGACATAGAACAGGAGATGATCAGAGACTGTAGACATAGTACAGGAGATGATCAGAGACTGTAGACATAGTACAGGAGATGATCAGAGACTGCAGACATGATACAAGAGACAGTCAGAGACTGCAGACATGGTACAGGAGATGGTCAGAGACTGCAGACATGGTACAGGAGTTGGTCAGAGACTGCAGACATGGTACAGGAGATGATCAGAGACTGCAGACATGGTACAGGAGATGATCAGAGACTGCAGACATAGTACAGGAGATGATCAGAGACTGCAGACATGGTACAGGAAATGATCAGAGACTGTAAACATAGTACAGGGGATGATCAGACACTGCAGACATGGTACAGGAGATGATCAGAGACTGCAGACATAGTAGAGGACATAGTCAGAGACTGTAGACATGATACAAGAGACAGTCAGAGACTGCAGACATGGTACAGGAGATGATCAGAGACTGTAGACATAGTACAGGAGATGATCAGAGACTGCAGACATGGTACAGGAGATGATCAGAGACTGCAGACATAGTAGAGGACATGGTCAGAGACTGTAGACATGATACAAGAGACAGTCAGAGACTGCAGACATGGTACAGGAGATGGTCAGAGACTGCAGACATGGTACAGGAGTTGGTCAGAGACTGCAGACATGGTACAGGAGATGATCAGAGACTGCAGACATGGTACAGGAGATGATCAGAGACTGCAGACATAGTACAGGAGATGATCAGAGACTGCAGACATGGTACAGGAAATGATCAGAGACTGTAAACATAGTACAGGGGATGATCAGAGACTGCAGACATGGTACAGGAGATGATCAGAGACTGCAGACATAGTAGAGGACATAGTCAGAGACTGTAGACATGATACAAGAGACAGTCAGAGACTGCAGACATGGTACAGGAGATGATCAGAGACTGTAGACATAGTACAGGAGATGATCAGAGACTGCAGACATGGTACAGGAGATGATCAGAGACTGCAGACATGGTACAGGAGTTGGTCAGAGACTGTAGACATGGTACAGGAGATGGTCAGAGACTGCAGACATGGTACAGGAGTTGGTCAGAGACTGCAGACATGATACAGGAGATGATCAGAGACTGCAGACATGGTACAGGAGATGATCAGAGACTGCAGACATAGAACAGGAGATGATCAGAGACTGTAGACATAGTACAGGAGATGATCAGAGACTGTAGACATAGTACAGGAGATGATCAGAGACTGCAGACATGATACAAGAGACAGTCAGAGACTGCAGACATGGTACAGGAGATGGTCAGAGACTGCAGACATGGTACAGGAGTTGGTCAGAGACTGCAGACATGGTACAGGAGATGATCAGAGACTGCAGACATGGTACAGGAGATGATCAGAGACTGCAGACATAGTACAGGAGATGATCAGAGACTGCAGACATGGTACAGGAAATGATCAGAGACTGTAAACATAGTACAGGGGATGATCAGACACTGCAGACATGGTACAGGAGATGATCAGAGACTGCAGACATAGTAGAGGACATAGTCAGAGACTGTAGACATGATACAAGAGACAGTCAGAGACTGCAGACATGGTACAGGAGATGATCAGAGACTGTAGACATAGTACAGGAGATGATCAGAGACTGCAGACATGGTACAGGAGATGATCAGAGACTGCAGACATAGTAGAGGACATGGTCAGAGACTGTAGACATGATACAAGAGACAGTCAGAGACTGCAGACATGGTACAGGAGATGATCAGAGACTGTAGACATAGTACAGGAGATGATCAGAGACTGCAGACATGGTACAGGAGATGATCAGAGACTGCAGATATGATACAAGAGAAGGTCAGAGACTGCAGACATGGTACAAGAGAAGGTCAGAGACTGCAGATATAATACAGGAGAAGGTCAGAGACTGCAGATATAATACAGGAGATGGTCAGAGACTGCAGACATAGTACAGGAGATGATCAGAGACTGCAGACATAGTACAGGAGATGATTAGAGACTGCAGACATGATACAGGAGATGGTCAGAGACTGCAGACATTATACAAGAGAAGGTCAGAGACTGCAGATATAATACAGGAGATGGTCAGGGACTGCAGACATAGTAGAGGACATGGTCAGAGACTGTAGACATGATACAAGAGACTGCAGACATGGTACAAGAGAAGGTCAGAGACTGCAGACATGGTACAGGAGATGATCAGAGACTGTAGACATAGTACAGGAGATGATCAGAGACTGCAGACATGGTACAGGAGATGATCAGAGACTGCAGATATGATACAAGAGAAGGTCAGAGACTGCAGACATGGTACAAGAGAAGGTCAGAGACTGCAGATATAATACAGGAGATAGTCAGAGACTGCAGACATGATACAAGTGAAGGTCAGAGACTGCAGATATAATACAGGAGATGGTCAGAGACTGCAGTTCCTATGGACATTAGTAGATAATGGCCGATTGGCCCTCTCACCTGACCCAGCGATGGTTCCTCTGATCAGGAGTAAGCTCACTCTGAATTGCCCGTGGTGACTCCGCTGGGTAGCACCCAGATCTGTATTCTGGCAATGACTCCATTCCTTTCTCCGCTAGGGATGGCACCAGGCTGTGTGGCTTTCCCTCTGGCTCCTGTATCTCTCTCTCTCCCATTCAGCTGAGCCTGCTGTGTGGACTGCAGTTTCCGTGTTACAGTGGGGCTGCCAGTCCTCAGGACTACATGTCCCACAATCCTCTTCTCCTTTTTCTATTCTATTTTTCCCTGGCTGATATGAAGGCGGGGGAAGAAACATAGTGGGAGGCTGTGCTGGCCAGTGCCGCTCACTAGTATAGCAGTGCACGTGCGGAGGAGAGGGAGAGGGAGGGGAAGGGGCGAAAGAAGAGCCTGCAGCTGCAGTGACGTCACTAGGGTTGGTGTCACCAGGTGCGGTATTACATGGTGTCACCCTCCTTCCACCAACTTTAGTCACCCCTCAGTACAGACCTCCCTCCACTAAGTATAGACCCCCACTAAGTATAAACCCCTCTCTCAGTACAGACCCCCCTTCATCAGTATAGACCCCCCCAGGACAAACCACCCCCACTCCATTAGTAGACCCCCACCAGGACAACCCCCCCTCCATTAGTACAGATCCCCCCAGGACAAAGCCCCCCTTCATTAGTACAGACCCCCCCAGGACAACCCCCCTCCATTAGTACAGACCCCCCCAGGACAAGCCCCCTCCATTAGTACAGACCCCCAGGACAAATCCCCCCTCTATTAGTATAGACCCCCAGGACAAACCCCCCTCTATTAGTACAGACCCCCTAGGAGAACCCCCCTCCACTAGTACAGACCCCCACAGGACAAATCCCCCCTTCATTAGTACAGACCCCCCAGGACAAACCCCCCCTCCATTAGTACAGACCCCCCCAGGACAAACTCCCCCTCCATTAGTACAGACCCCCCAGGACAAACCCTCTCCATTACTACAGACCCCCCAGGAGAACCCCCCCTCCACTAGTACAGACCCCCACAGGACAAATCCCCCCTTCATTAGTACAGACCCCCCACCAGGACAAACCCCCCTCCATTAGTACAGACCCCCCACCAGGACAAACCCCCCTCCATTAGTACAGCCCCCCCCAGGACCCCCCCTCCATTAGTACAGACCCCCCGGACAAACACCCCCCTCCATTAGTACAGACCCCCCCAGAACAACCCCCCTCCATTAGTACAGACCCCCCAGGACAAACCCCCCCTCCATTAGTACAGACCCCCAGGACAAATCCCTCCATTAGTACAGACCCCCCAGGACAAATCCCCCCTCCATTAGTACAGACCCCCCCAAGACAACTCCCCCTTCATTAGTACAGACCCCCCAGGACAACCCCCCCATTAGTACAGACCCCCAGGACAACCCCCCATTAGTACAGACCCCCAGGACAACCCCCCCATTAGTACAGACCCCCCAGGACAACCCCCCATTAGTACAGACCCCCCAGGACAACCCCCCCATTAGTACAGACCCTCCAGGACAACCCCCCATTAGTACAGACCCCCCAGGACAACCCCCCCATTAGTACAGACCGCCCAGAACAACCCCCCTCCATTAGTACAGACCCCCCAGGACAAACCCCCCCTCCATTAGTACAGACCCCCAGGACAAATCCCTCCATTAGTACAGACCCCCCAGGACAAATCCCCCCTCCATTAGTACAGACCCCCCCAAGACAACTCCCCCTCCATTAGTACAGACCCCCCAGGACAACCCCCCCCATTAGTACAGACCCCCAGGACAACCCCCCATTAGTACAGACCCCCAGGACAACCTCCCCATTAGTACAGACCCCCCAGGACAACCCCCCATTAGTACAGACCCCCCAGGACAACCCCCCCCATTAGTACAGACCCTCCAGGACAACCCCCCATTAGTACAGACCCCCCAGGACAACCCCCCCATTAGTACAGACCGCCCAGGACAACCCCCCATTAGTACAGACCGCCCCCCCAGGACAACCCCCCATTAGTACAGACCCCCCAGGACAACCCCCCATTAGTACAGACCGCCCCCCCCAGGACAACCCCCCATTAGTACAGACCGCCCCCCCAGGACAACCCCCCCATTAGTACAGACCCCCAAGGACACCCCCCCATTAGTACAGACCCCCCAGGACAACCCCACATTAGTACAGACCGCCCCCCCAGGACAACCCCCCCATTAGTACAGACCGCCCCCCCAGGACAACCCCCCCATTAGTACAGACCGCCCCCCAGGACAACACCCCCATTAGTACAGACCGCCCCCCCAGGACAACCCCCCCATTAGTACAGACCGCCCCCCAGGACAACCCCCCCATTAGTACAGACCGCCCCCCCAGGACAACCCCCCCATTAGTACAGACCGCCCCCCCAGGACAACCCCCCCATTAGTACAGACCGCCCCCCCAGGACAACCACACATTAGTACAGACCGCCCCCCCAGGACAACCCCCCCATTAGTACAGACCGCCCCCCCAGGACAACCCCCCCATTAGTACAGACCGCCCCCCCAGGAAAACCCCCCCATTAGTACAGACCGCCCCCAGGACAACCCCCCCATTAGTACAGACCGCCCCCAGGACAACCCCCCCATTAGTACAGACCGCCCCCAGGACAACCCCCCCATTAGTACAGACCGCCCCCCAGGACAACCCCCCCATTAGTACAGACCGCCCCCTGGACAACCCCCCCATTAGTACAGACCGCCCCCCAGGACAACCCCCCCATTAGTACAGACCGCCCCCCCAGGACAACCCCCCCATTAGCACAGACCGCCCCAGGGACAAACCTCCCTCTATCAGTACAGATAGACACATTAACACCTGGGCAGCAGCTAGAGAGGACAGTGTGCAGCCATGAACAGATCGAGACAGGCTGCAGGCATCAGCTTAGGCGGGAGTGAGAGACAGCGGATGAGAGAGAGAACCTGTGTCAGGCTGCAGGCACGGGCCGCCCCCCCTCCCCCCAGCGAAGTCACTGCGCGGCTGGTCTCTCTCAACACAGAGACCAGCCGCTCCGATCTCCGGCGGCTGCTCTCCTCTGACAGGAGGAGGAGGAGGGAGGGGGGACAGGCTCTAGCAATGTAAAGCACAGCGGCGCCGGCGCGGCCGCTCCGCGGCGGTGAGCTGCTGCTGCTGCGGACAGAGCTACTTCTGGACACGGAGGGGAGGAGGAGGAGGGAAGGGAGCACTCTGGCGCTTCAGCGCCCCCACCTCTCTGGCGCCTGGGTGCACTGCACCCCGTGCACCCGCCTGGGACCGGCCCTGGATTCTACTTAACAACAAACCTACAGTCCCTGTCTTGTTTGCACCGCCTGTATACTGCTGTTCAGAGTATATAGGGACCTTTCCTTATTTTAATTTGGGTGCGGGGTTCCCCTTAATATCCATACAAGACCCAAAGGGCCTGGTAATGGACTGGGGGGTACCCATGCCGTTTGTCTCACTGATTTTCATCCATATTGCCAGGACCCGACATGACATTAAACCCGCAAGCAGTTTTAAATGAGATTTTTTCCTTTAAAAATGACATTTGGTGCAGGGACTGTTCTAAACATGGGAAACACGCGTCACTTTACAGGCATACTATAGACACCCCCCAGGTACGATATTTAAAGGAATATTTCACTTTTTTTTTTTTACTTTAAGCATCATTAAAATCACTGCTCCCGAAAAAACGGCCGTTTTTAAAAGTTTTTTTTGCATTGATACATGTCCCCTGGGGTAGGACCCGGGTCCCCAAACCCTTTTTAGGACAATACCATGCAAATTAGCCTTTAAAATGAGCACTTTTGATTTCGAACGTTCGAGTCCCATAGACGTCAATGGGGTTCTAACGTTCGTGCGAACTTGCGGTCCGTTCGCGGGTTCTGGTGCGAACCGAACCGGGGGGTGTTCGGCTCATCCCTACCCATATGTATTAACCTACATATTTTTTGGTAAAATAAATCGCAATAAGCGTATATTGATTGGTTTGCGCAAGTTATAGCGCCTACAAAATAGGGGATAGTTTTATGGCATTATTATTATTTTTTTTATTTTTTATTAGTAATGGCAGCAATCTGCGATTTTTATCGTGACTGGGTCATTATGGCGGACACATTGGACATTTTTGACACTATTTTGGGACCATTGTCATTTATACAGCGATCAGTGCTATAAAAATGCACTGATTACTGTGTAAATGACACTGGCAGGGAAGGGGTTAAACTGAAGATTCTAGGAAGCAATGGCCACCATCGTCATAGTGACTGAGAACTCTAGATGCCAATAGCCACCTGAATCTTAGCTACAGATGACGGTAAGTGGCAATAGCCTCCTGTGTCCTAGCAATAAAGGACACTAAGCAGCAATAGCTACCTGCATCCCAGCAACAGAGGATGTTAGGCAGCAATGCCACCTGCGTCCTAACGATGGAAGTCTCTAAGTGCCAATGGCCATCTGCTTCCTAGTAGCGAACATCACTAGGTGCCAATAGCCTCCTGTCTCTTAGCAATGGAAGACACTAAGCAGCAAAAGCCACCTGCGTTCTAGAAATTAAGGATTCTAGGTAGCAATGGCCAACCATATCCTAGCAATGAAAGATGCTGGGCATCAATGGCTGATTGCATCGCAGCAACCAATAGGCTGCATTAACGCTGCTTGCTTGTATGCATTTAATCGCTGTTTAAATGTTACACATGAACAGCGTAAAAAGCCATATTTTCATACAGCCATGGACAAGTACCCTAAACGTGTAGAAAAGAACTCCTGACCCAAAAGGAGCACAAAGGTCACTACTCATCCACATTGCTGGAAAACACACTTTGATAGTGTTCATCTTCTCAGAAGAGTGAGCTATCATCATTTCCTGCGGATGATTATTTCAGCTCTGTGAACACGTGAGAGTCTTCCAAAAGAACCCGTTCTAAAAGACTATAGAGAATAAGGTTTTAAAAAAATGTGTTTCTAAAGGCCATACATAAATATAAATTTTTTTAAAATAAGAAATAAGATAAAATGTAGAACAATGTTGATCCAGGAAATTATCTGATTGTCTTTGGAGATCAGGAAGAGATTTTTTCCCTGTGTAGCACTTACCCCCGAAGGAGCTGCTGGTATTTGATCGGGCCTGTACTCTGATTTCTCAAGCCCCAATAACTTGACTCAATCCCCTTGACACAGCTGTAGTGTATTGTTGGTGTATAACAAAACAACAGAGAGTGACCCCACAATGTACAGTATAACAACAGTGTACCTTTACCTTTTTGGACTGGATACCTATTGCTTCACCTGGGAAAGAAAAAGGAGCAAGACTACACACCATTTGCGATTAACCAGGTTGTCTGTTTTACTGAACTGGTATGAAGCAATAATTACAATGACTATGCTGCCACACAAACATAATGCGGCAGCACAGTGAGTACTCACAACAACTTTAACAGGTAAAGACTTTTCTTTGAATAACCCCCATACACGTGTCTCCAAATGGGGCTGACACCCAGAGTGACAATGCTTTAACGCCGGACACCTCCCCACTTCCAGCACGCTGTAGTCAACACAAGAGCACACAGGTATCAACAATGTAATTGCTAGCAAGCTCCCCCTGCTTTATAATACAGTTGCGTCCTTATAGTGACTGAATGCAAGGCCTTGCCATAACAGACGTGTTCTTTGTTCTTCAGTCTTCTGCCAGCTATTGTGTTGAGGTAATTGTAATCCAAGAGGGTTTAACAATCAAAGAATAATGCAAAGTAAATGTGGAGATAATTCTGGTGATGTGACACACTTATATCTGACTTCGGCGTAGCAGCTTCTAATCTACAAAGTGTAAAATCTCCATAGAACATAGGCATACGGCCTGCGTGAACTCAGTCTAGCTTGATAGAGCAAGTTCTGCGGAGCTACAGGTCCCAGCAAACTGTGGTATGCAACTACGTGTGTAAAAAGTGCGTCAAGAATTATAGGTGGCAGCCCTCTCACCAAACTGGGCCTGGAAGAATGGGAACCCTCCACTCCGGTTGCCTCAACCCTGCTTTAAGCCAGCTCTGTCACGCTGCTTCTCTCTCACAAGATTACCCGGGCTCTCCGATGGCTCCGTCAGACGTCTCTTTGGATCCTTCCCAATTCAGTGACACAACTTACTCGGCACACAGAAACCAAACAGTCATTGATTGTTCCGCTCTGCAGAATTTAAAGCCCGTGCTCTCTGGAAGGCCTCCTCACAGACCCTTGCAGGCAGGCCACGCATCCTGAAGAGACCAAAACATGGCCGCCGGTGTCCTTTTATATCCTACCCAGCATGCAGTTCAGCACTAAGTGTTCATGGGTAAGCTAACTAGCCTTGTGGGTAGATGAGTCTCTTAGAATGTAAACAAAACAAGTCACTTAAGTTCTTCAACAAGAATAAAAGAAAAACACAAAGTCCCAGAATACATTTAGGCCACTAGATGGTGCTAAGTGCCAGTTTGTAACATTGTCCATAGCTTATCATTAAGTAGTACTAACAGGCAAAAATTCCAACGCTACATACTCCCCCTGCTTAAAGTCTTTGGTCCCCTAATATATTCAAAATCTTATTCCTAAAACACATTTTTGCCTCTAAGCGACTGCATAGCACTGACAGAGGAGCCTCCCACCAGTTTTCAGGTGATGGAAGGCTGTCCTGTGCACTCACCGTTGACACTATAGTGTCTGGTACAGATGTGTCAAGGGGTGAGGTAAGGTTGTCTCCTCCTAAATTGACAGAGGAGGGACCAGGCTCTTCAGTATTTCTTTTGCTGGTAACTTGGGTCACTTCAGAACATTCACCCAGCGTATCATATGTTAGTCTTTTTGGTGGGCGAATGTCTCTCTTTACTCTGTCTTTTGGGTGTGACCACCACTTCTGGACAAGTATTTCTTTCCTCCATGACAGACTCCTGCACCTCCATTCCAGCGGGGGACAAATATTCCTCAGAGTGTCCAGACAATGGTCTAAATTCTGGGGCTTCTGGCCTAAGAGTCCCATTATCTTCTTTTTCCGTCTGGAACAAGACACCATCCTCAGCTTCTAGGGTATCAGGCGACCACAACCGACTTACATCCGTGTCTTCCCCCGCACTATCTTCAGTTGTTGGGGACCCAGGCTGAGACCTAGTTATTGGTCGACGTACAACCATCGGTGTGGATGGTAGTTCCTCCTCTGGGATTATCCTAACTGTTTCTGTGAGGGGTAGGAGGTGGTTCCGATGCCAGGTCTTTACTGGTCCAGGGTTCCCTTCCGGTCTGATCTCGTACACTGGGAGCCCTGGAAGTCGTCTGCATACAACAAATGGCTGTGACTTCCAACGGTTAGCCAGTTTATGTTTTCCTGGAACGCCCAGATTCCTTAACAGGACTCGATCACCAGGTTGCAGATCCTGAATCCATACTTTGAGGTCGAAGTTCCTTTTATTCCTACTTTCTCTGAGGTTTGACATAGCTTGAGCCTTTTCATAGGCAATCTTCAAACTCCTCAGCAACCTGTCCGCATACTCTCGATGAGAGGTCACTGAGGTATGGTCCAGAGAAGTTCCAAAAGCTAGGTCCACTGGTAGTCTGGCTTCTCTCCCAAACATCAATCGGTAGGGTGAATACCCGGTAGCATCACTCCTGGTGCTATTGTAAGCATGTACTAAGGCAGTGATGTGATTGCTCCAATGTGGTTTTTGTTCAGCAGTCAAAGTCCCTAACATATTAAGAAGAGTCCTGTTAAACCTTTCTGGTTGGGGGTCCCCTTGTGGGTGGTAGGGGGTAGTTCTAGACTTCTGAATCCCTAATAGATCCAATAGTTTCCTGATCAGAGTACTTTCAAAGTCTCTCCTTGGTCTGAATGGATCCGTTTAGGTAAACCATAGTGAACAAAAAACTTCTCCAATAGGGTCTTCGCCACTGTGGCTGCTTGCTGATCTTTAGTAGAGAATGCTTGGCCATACCTAGTGAAGTGATCAGTGGCTGCCAGAATGTTTCCTTGTTCACTCAAGTCAGATTCCAGACATAAGAAGTCTATGCAGACCAGATCCATCGGTCCTGGGCTCTCTAAGTGGCCCATTGGAGCGGCTCGCTGGGGCAGTCTTTCTCTGTATATACCTATGGCAGGAATGACAGTAACTCTCCACTTTAGTCCTCATATAAGGCCAATAGAATCTATCCCTTATTAGTTGAAGAGTCCTTTCTGATCCCAAATGGCCATGATGATCATGCAAGGCGACCAGTACTTTCTCCCTATGTTTCTCTGGCAGAAATAGCTGCCACTTCTCTTCAGGATCCTCAGAGGGGCCCCTTCGGTAGACCACCCCTTGTTGTAGCTGCAACCGATCCCACTCTTTATGCAACAAGCGAGCTTCCTTCCGAACGCTTTTGAGAAGTAGACCAGGGCGTTGATTCTCCAAAGCCTCCATTACCAAGTTACAGAGTAGATCTTCCTGTTGATCTCTCCGGAGATCCTTCCTTGACAGCTTAGGCAAACCTTCCTCTGCAATCTGGGAAACATTACAGTAACACTTAGGCACCCCTGCGGCAGTCACCCCGGCTTCTTCAGCTCTAGCTCCACCTTTTTTTTGCTGTTCTGCCCCTTCACAAAGGGCTCTTACTCCCTCAGAGGTAAGTTCGGTCCAATCTTCTGAGTGGCCCTGCAAACAGTAAGGTCTTCTTGACAGCGCATGAGCATCTCTGTTACCGACCCCTGGTCTGTACTTCAGGCTGAAGGTAAATGTCGAAAAGGGCAGCCAACCACCTGTGGCCTGTGGCATCCAGCTTTGCGGTGGTGAGCAAGTATGTAAGAGGGTTGTTGTCTGTCCTGACTACAAATTACGCTACGTACAGATAATCTTTTAGCTTGTCCACCATAGCCCACTTCAAGTCCATAAACTCAAGCTTGTGAGTAGGGTAGTTCTTCTCAGCAGGGGCCAGACTTCGGCTCACGTAGGCAATGGGCCTTAAATGCCCGTCATGTTCCTGGTAAAGTACCCCACCAAGCCCATCTCAGCTGGCGTCCACATGTAGTTCATAGGGTTTGGCAGGATCTGTGTAGGCTAAAACTGGAGCAGTGGTAGGGCTCCACTTCAACTGTCTGAAGGCCTCTTCACATTGTGGAGTCCACTGGTCCTGAATTGACTCCTTCTTCTTCCTAGGCCCCTCTTTTTGTCTGCCAGGTCTTTCCGAATCTATGCCTGCTTCCTCTTTGTTCTTCAGTAGCTCAGTAAGTGGGTGAGCTATTTTGGCAAACCCCTCTACGAACCTCCAGTAATAAGAAAAGAACCCTAGAAAGGACCTGAGCTCGGTCACATTCGTGGGTCTGGGCCAAGAGGTGACAGCTTCCAGCTTCTGAGGGTCCGTCGCCACTCCTTCTGCAGACACAGTGTGCCCTAGGTAGTTCACTGAGGGCTGATAGAACTGGCATTTTTCCATTGAAAGCTTCAGGCCTTCATTATGAAGTCTCTTCAGGACTTTCTCCAGGCGCTCTTCTAGTGTTCGGCCAAACACTATGACATCATCCAAATACACCAGCACCTCAATCAGGTTCATGTCACCCACAGTCTTCTTCATCAACTTCTGGAAAGTTGCTGGTGCCCCAGACAGTCCTTGTGGCATCCGATTGAATTCAAAGAACCCTACAGGGGTAATGAAAGCAGTCTTCTCCTTATCTTCAGGACTGAACTGGTATGAAGCAATAATTACAATGACTATGCTGCCACACAAATGTGGCAGCACAGTGAGTACTCACAACAACTTTAACAGGTAAAGACATTTCTTTAAATAACCCCCATACACGTGTCTCCAAATGGGGCCGACACCCAGAGTGACAATGCTTTAACTCCGGACACCTCCCCGCTTCCAGCACGCTGTAGTCAACACAAGAGCACACAGGTATCAACACCACCCAATGTAATTGCTAGCAAGCTCCCCCTGCTTTATAATATAGTTACGTCCTTATAGTGACTAAATGCAAGGCCTTGCAATAACAGACATGGTCTATGTTCTTCAGTCTTCTGCCAGCCATTGTGTTGAGGTAATTGTAATTCAAAGGGGGATTAACAATCAAAGAATAATGTATGGGGTATAGGTGTAGCGCTATAGAAGGATCATATTAAAAAAGTCCATATATTGAATCATGAAGAAAATTCCAGGCTTAAGTATTCTGAGTCAGTTCATAATAAATCTCTGTAGACGTGAAAGGAGAAAGAACGCATGACGACGCATGCTGGTGACGAAACGTCAGGCGGGGCTTAGGGATGAGCGACGCATCGGAGAGGACGGAGGAGCTGCGGCCATCTTATTGGTAGGAAGCGCTGGCCGCTTTCCTTATCTGCTTTAACCTTACTTCTCATGTGTGAGTTTTTATTTGTGAGCTTTTGATAAATACATTTTATAAACGTCAGGCGGAGCTTAGGGACGAGCGGCGCAACGGAGAGGACGGAGGAGCTGCAGCCATCTTATTGGTAGGAAGCGCTGGCCGCTTTCCTTATCTGCTTTAACCTTACTTCTCATGTGTGAGTTTTTATTTGTGAGCTTTTGATAAATAAATTTGTTCTTGCTTGGGATGTTTGCGCAATGAGTTTGTCCTTTCTCATCCCCATGTTTACATAAATATCCTGCTGCATCTCCGGAGTGTACCTTTATGGCATAACCATTCTGGTTAAAGGCATATACCTTAATTTTGGGTTTATCAATGGAGTGAGGACCTCTGGGCAACGAGAGGAATTTCTTCGATTTATGGGAAACGTGGACACCATCTAATAATGCAATGCTGTTTAACCCACTTGCTGACGGTAAGGGTCAGTGTGTTTGGGTGATGGTGATGGGTTCTTTCTCCTTTCACGTCTACAGAGATTTATTATGAACTGACTCAGAATACTTAAGCCTGGAATTTTCTTCATGATTCAATATATAGACTTTTTTTAATTCGATCCTTCTATAGCGCTACACCTATACCCCATACATTTTTTATTGCACTCAACAATATTGTGTTAGCTGCTTATATTTACTATTTTCTTGACAGCGCAACAAATCAGATTTGTATAATCAAAGAATAATGCAAAGTAAATGTGGAGATAATTCTGGTGATGCGACACACTTATATCTGACTTTGGTGTAACAGCCAGATCCAGTGGCTGCAGAAGGGAAATACAGCAAAAAAAGGTGAATTTTCGGGACCTTGAATGAGGTGGGTGGGAGTGGCTAAATCATAAATCGGTTTTGAAAAGGATACCTTTATTGTCAAAAAGCATCACAGCATAACATAAATGCAATGAGTAAATATGCAATCACATGTTAAAAACCATTTATGGTGAAAACAGTAATGCAGCATGGCAGGCCCATAGTATGATAAATGGTAAGATCTTCCATGTCGAAACAAAATAAGATCACAGAAATCTAGTACATACAGTATATTAAAATCAATAGATCGGCATTTTCCATGCAATTACAATGTTCTAATAGCAGAAGATGAGAGTTCACTGTCGCCTTTATGTAAGATACCGCATGATCGGAAAGATAGTGTAACAGACTGTGATGTATGTGAAGGATACAGCCTTCCCGTTTTAGTAACCATGTTCTCCATTGCATATGTACCTGTCAAAAATGTATAAATAAAACTTATTGAAAAAAAAAAATCAATAGATCATCTATAGAGCAGGTGCATCCAGTAGGTCAGACGCATTTCGTGTATATAAAATTACACTCTTCAGGGGCAGGTGCACTTGGGTCTACAACAAAACATGGTTAAATAAATATTTACCTTGGTTGAAACCATATATGGGAGAAGTATATACATATAGGGAGAGAAATGTAAACTCATCCCTATGGATACTTACAAGCCTGTATAGTCTGAATCTATGCATCCAGACAGGGAGGGCTGCCAAAGGTATCATTCCCGGGAGCTGAGGTCAGAACCCGGTATTGAAAAGACTGGGCGCATACCATGATCCCAAAAGAGATGAAAAACACATAGCGAAATGGTGGTAGGTGTGGGTTCAAATTCTAGAAAATACAGCCGATGGCGATCAGTTCTAGTAAATGCTGCCCTTGCGCCCCTCCTCTCCTCTCTTTCTGCTGCCTGGGTCCCCCCTCATATTTAAGAGGTCCTGTCATGCTTTTTTCTATTACAAGGGATGTTTACATTCCTTGTAATAGGAATAAAAGTGACATTTAAAAAAAAAAAAAAACTGTGTGAAAATAAAAAATAAAAAAGGTAAAATAAATAAGAAAAATTTTTTTTTTTTAAACGTGCACTGTCCCAACGAGCTCGCGTGCAGAAGCGAACGCATACGCGAGTAGCGCCCACATATGAAAGCGGTGTTCAAACCACACATATGAGGTATCGCCACGATCGGTAGAGCGAGAGCAATAATTCTAGCCCAAGACCTTCTCTGTAACTTAAAACATGCAACCTGTAGAATTTTTTAAACATCGCCTATGGAGATTTTTAAGAGTAAAAGTTTGTCGCCATTCCACGAGCGGGCGCAATTTTAAAGCGTGACATGTTGGCTATCAATTTACTCGGCGTAACTTTATCTTTCACAATATAAAAAAAATTGGGCCAACTTTACTGTTGTCTTATTTTTTAATTCAAAAAAAGTGTATCTTTTCCAAAAAAAGTGCGCTCCTAAGACCGCTGCGAAAATACGGTTTGACAGAAAGTATTGCAACGACAATACGCCATTTTATTCTCTAGGGTGTTAGAAAAAAAATGTATAATGTTTGGGGGTTCTAAGTAATTTTCTAGCCAAAAAAACTGTTTTTAACTTGTAAACACCACATCTAAAAAAGAGGCTCGGTCTTAAAGTGGTTAATAAAGACCGCTTCTTGGCTCACTTCTTCTTTCCTGGTGGCACCTGTCCTAATCCGCTACAGAAGTAAGGCTTGAAATCACTATTACCAGAACGTTTATTATTATTACCATCCTATGACTTATCAACGTATTTATTGCGCTTCCCTCTCTGTGCAGGGGGCTGGGAGTGTATGGACGGAGAACTTCTCTCTGGGGTGGGTGTCTGAGTCTTTGCCCCAGGTGAAAGAATGTCTAGCTTCACCACTGCACATAGGACAGTCAGAGGAGAATGAAAACTCCCCCTAGAAGCTTTACTCATACACTGATAGAAGTCACAAGACTGCTATATACTGCTGATGAGAAAATGTATTTAGCAGTTTATATTTACTAAAATAATTGCATTTCCATGTTCTGTGTACTATGGGACACCAGATATAGTGAATGCCGGGTCCTGGGTTTAGTAACACTTTAAGCAAACTGACTTTATGCATTTTTGCCTTCCTCTGGATCAATAGTGGATTAAAGTGACACTAAATGATATCCTTATTTTACAAAACAAATCCATACATATCTATAATTTAGTTACTCTGTAATCCATTTTTTTATTAAGCCCCCATTCACACTGAATGTGACTTTGAAATCGTGCTACTTTACTTGAAGTAGCACGATTTCAAAGCCGCAGGTCAGTGCGATTTCGGGTGTGACTTGCCTGACATCTGTGTGACTTCATGCACAGATGTCTAAGCAAGTTGCATCTGAAATCAGAAAAAAATAGTGCAGTAATTTTTTCTTTAAAGAATGCACAGCACCGATTTGCTGACAATAAGGTGTGATAAGTTGCACTGGGCGATAAGGATGTGGAATACCCTTCCACAATTGGTGGTGTTAGCAGGAGTATTAATATGTTTAACCACATCCCGCCCGGCCTATAGCAGAATGATGGCCGAGTGGGGGATCAGTTATCCTGACTAGGCATCATTAGACGTTCAGCAGGATAAGTCGCTCGTGCCCGCCCCTTGGAGCCCCTTGGCGTAGACTCTTGACCACATGATTAGCTGTGACCTTTCTTTCTTTTTCAAACAAGTGGATTTGATTTTTTTCAAAACCATGCATTATTTTTGGTGTATGTTGTATAATTTTTATTTATGTAATGTATCTTACTTTATTGTAAAAATATGTTTCTCTCTCTCTCTCTCTACCCTTTCACTCCATCTACCCTTTCACTCTCTCCTGTCTCTCTCTCTCTCTCTCTCTTCACCCTCTCTCTCTCTATCTCTCTCTCTCCACCCTTCCTCTTGCTCCCTCCCGCTCTCTGTCTCTCTCTGTTTTTCACTCTCTCTACCCTTTCATTCTCTCCTGTCTGGGGGTAATGGGTAATAAAGAGAGGAATGGGCATAAGTCTGTGTAAAGGATTTTTAAGTCCTCAGTCTTTCATGTTCCTCTCAGTCGGTGACATACTGTCACATATTGGGCAGCAATTTTTACCGTTGGCTCCTCTTCTCCCAGTAGAAATTTGAGTTTCCTCTTCTCTTCTATAGAATTGAAGTCTGGGATGAGAGTGTAGTCTCTGGAAGTGAGTGTCCCTCACTGATGAGTACTTTGGACAATTTAGCAGGAAGTGGTCCTTATCCTCCAGGACCCCCTGGTCACATTGCTGGCACAGTCTACTCTCCCTGGGCTTGTAGGTCTGTCTGTGCCATCCTAATTCGATTTCCAGGCTGTGGCAGTGTTGCCAGCCTTTCAGATTGAAATTTACTGACACGACACCCAAAATGTACTGGCACAGCCACGTTTTTACTGGCATTCCAAAAGTTACAAAATTACAGTTTTAAGTGCAAATTTTAGCATTTAGGCTACAAACAAGTACAATATCATATATTAGCAATGTGATTTAAGGTAGATATTAGGGCAAAAAAAAGGAGTGCAAGGAATTAAAATAGGAAGGTACACTCACACACATGATGTTGACTCTCACAGGGATAATGACAGAATTGTGCAGCAGCACAGATAATGCTGACTTGACATGGCATGACATGCCCCTGACCTGAGTCACAGTGACAGTCTCTCTCCAAGCCAGGTGGTTCCTCCAGTCCACTCCAGTCTAAACAGCACTGACAGTCCCACTCCTGACCTGCCCTGGCCTGCTCCTGTCCCGCAGACTCACACACGAGGCTCTGGCTGCTCTGCTTGGCTCCCTTGCACCATGACATCACACGACACTCTCGGGCACTGCCTCCACCAGAACTACCGGAACACATTGTAGGAGGCACTTGGATGGTCTCGGCCTGCTCTGGACCAAGCCGAACATCACAGCCATATTTTTTATTGGCAAATTTTTCCTTTTACTGGCATTTACTGGCAGGAGAAAATTGCATGTTTTTTACTGGCTGCCAGTAAGAATACTGACGGTTTGCAACACTGAGCTGTGGGCACTCAGCCTGTACAGGCTCAGGGTCTGTCTGTCTTTGGGGTCTTGTAGCACCTCCAGGTACGGGGCCAGTTTGTAGTCTCTCTGCACTGACTGGTAAACAGTTAGTTTTTTGGAGTTTGTTAGCTCATTTCTCCATTCTCCAACATGCTTTTCTTTGGAGTCATTCATGTTTTTTATTTGAGATTTTATCAGGCCACATTGTTGAGAGTTTGTTGGAGGTGCTCTGAAGGACTTGGAGGAGGTGCTTGCAGAATTCCAGTTGGAATATTTCTGTTGGGCTGGGATTCCATTTGGATTGGTCTGGGTAGGTGACACGACCCCAAACTTCGCTACCATAAAGAAGAATTGGGTGATGACGCTATCAAATATTCTGAGCCAGACTCTCACTGGTGGTTTTAGGTGGTACAGCTGTCTCCTGATGAAAACAGATCTATGAAAACAAAAACAACAAAAAGTCTGAAGGTCAGAGAAACAGACCGCTACGTTCAAAAGTTAATAACTGAATAATTTAATGAAGGTAGACAGTCAATGTAAACAATCCTGTGGATTCACAAAGCTGAAAAGGGATAAAAAACAATTGGTGTAATGACTAGCTGTCCATCGAGCAACAGGGGCCAATGTGGAGTCTCACCCAACTGCATGCTCCCAAGCTGTAAGACAGGAGAGAGGGGGGGGGCACAGATGGAACGGACACCGATGGCCAGCTGGATCACCGCTGAACGTGGGGTGTAAACCCCGAAGAGATGACTCACCAACTCCAGGGTGTTGCCCCACGTGTGTAGCGGTGAAGGACACAGCCGCGAGCAGCGGGGAAGGTGGAACAAAGCTCTGTCTCTCAATGGGCGGTGACGTCAGTCCAGCTGAGACACTGTTTCAGGGAAGGGAGGGCTCGGCGTTGTTAGGTATAGCCGCTGCAGTGTCAGCTGATAAAACACTCTGCCACTCACCGAACAGTTCCGTGCTCCCTCAATGGTAAAAAACACCTCATCCACATGGTGTCACTCAGGGGATGACCGCAGCTGTGCAATGTGAACCATACGGGTGGAGGATGAAAAACGGCAAGCTGGGAAGGAAGATATATGCAGCCAGTGCTATGCAGCCAGTGTAGTACAGCCAGGGTTGGTCAATGTGGATGTCCCAAGGATGGATGATCACTGGGACATATGGCTAGTCCAAACACCAAAAATAGAGTTGCCTTGATGACGCGTTTCGCGCTCCAGCGCTTTGTCATAGTCAAGGTTAGGGGCAACTGACAGCGTTTAAATGAAAAAAAAAAGGGGGAGGGGAAAAGACCAAAATTCGGGCGGGGACAATTGACCAAGTTAAAAGGTTAAAAGGTGGGAAAATCAAGCCTCCGGTATTAAACCCTTGTTGCTCGAAGGATTCACAATAAAAATCATTACCATAATCAAAAAGTCTCTCTAAAAATTACATAAATAGATCAATAAAATTGAATAGAAATTAAATACAAAAACAGCTAAAAAAAAAAAATTATACACACTAATTAATTAAGTAATATATATATATACCACTAAACAAAACTGCACGTCTCTAATTCCTCATTTAACCCCTTGGGAACAAGTGAGTCAAACATACATATAGGGCGTGGCTACGCAGTGTATGCCAGTACGCCATAGAGCCCCATGTAACTGTGCACCGGCGTTCTGTTTGTTTTAATTTTGCCGGCTTTTAATATTTTTCTTTGGTTAATTGTGCAATATGATGCCTGGTGGATCGAGGCAATAAAATCTTTTAAACCTACTACACTATTGGAGTTTTTTCTCCCCTCTCCCTCCTCTTCCATCCATGGTTCCTGTGACGAGGGAGTGCTTGTCTCAACGCGGAAGTGTCGGAATCATCTCCTGTAGCGGGCTGAGCTGTCATCTCCTGTCCCTGCAGAGCAGTGCTGGGACAAGGTCATCTGGTGCCCAGGGCAAAGATGGCAAACTGCGCCCCCCCCCCCCCCCCCCGGTTGTAAAGAAGGAGCGACTTATAGTGGGACCCAGTGACACTAAGGCTCAGTTCACACCTAGGCATTCCGGATTGCTGTGATTCTGCCTGCAATTTCCAAATTGACGCACAGACACAGACGATTTTGTGGCAATTGTCCCTCAACAAATTGCGACAAAATTGCGGGACGCTTGTTGCCCAAAAGAAGCTCTGGAATACCTAGGTCATGAATGTAGCTTTATACACTGATCAGTGCTAATAATATGCACCGACACTGTACTAATGACAACGGCTGAGAAGGGGTTAATATCTAGGGGCATCCAAGGGGTTAATTGTGTGCCCAACAATGTGTAATGTGTGTACTGATTTTTACCATTGACTGGCTTGTTTATTTTCCCTGCTTTGCAAGCGAACATTTCCTTTGTATAGAGCCCTGTGTTGATTGTCAACACAGGGCTCTGGGCTGTGACACAGCCAGTCAATAGGTCCCGGCCATGAATCACTGGTTGGGATCTGCTGACATACTCCCACTGTGTCAAATCACAGGGGAGTAGGCGGGCAGGGGCATGTACCCGAAACCCTAAGCCTAGATTCACACTATAGCAATGTGAGAACCAGTGCGATTCCAGCGCCGGTTCCCGCATCGCATCTCTCCCGCAGGCAGTTCACGCTGCCCTCTGAGAACCGCTGCGGGTGTCAATAGAATGTTAATGACACCCCCGGATCGGTTTGCAGATTGCGGTGCGAACTGTGGATTCGGACAGGAATCAGATCGAATGGGTGAGACGGGTTGGCAAGTGGTTAATTACCAATGGTATTTGTAATATGCAGCATGAAGGGGTTAATGTGTATTATCAATGCTGCATTAGTTACAAGTGGCAGTTAATTAACCCCTTTGTGTTGCATTAGTGGCATCACTGATAATTAACTGCTGCAGTATGCAGGGGTTAATTAACACTGACACTGGTGCCACTAATGCAGCCCAAAGGGGTTAAATAACTGCCACTTGTCACTAATGCAGCATTGATAATACACATTAACTACCCTTCATGCATATTAAAAAAATACCATTGGTAATATATCAACCGCCCCCCAAAAAAGGAGTTAACAAATTCATCTGCAGATGGCTTACTTACTATTGCTCGGTTCCTCCTCCTCTAGATCACACTCGCTCCTGTCGAGAAACGTCCCCTATCTGATAGTGTCCGCCCTGTACTGCGCATGCGCACAAAGGAGACGCCGAAAGTCTCCGAAGATGAACGGCTGTTCAGGGCGGACCTTTCTCGTCGGAATAGCGCTGCGCCTGCGCAGTACAGGGCGGACAGCCCAACACCAGGGACAGATTAAGAGCAACATGGGCCTGGTGCTAAGGATTTTGGTGGGCCTTTTTATGAAAATAAATAAAATGAAAAACGCAAACAATTCTTTGTTGAATTAAATTAAAGAGAGAGAGGGGTGTGAGAGAGTGGTTGAGAGAGAGAGAGGGGGGGGTTATAGCGCGATAGGGGGGCTGAAAGAGTGGGGATGAGAGGGAGGGGAAAAGAGAGAGAAAGGCGTTGAATGAGAGAGAGGGGACGAGAGAGGGTGAAAGAGAGAGAGAGGGTGAAAGAGAGAGAGAGGGTAGTAGGAAAGAGGGGGTTGAAGGGGGCAAGATAGAGAACAGGGTGAAAGAGAGGGGTTGAGAGAGAGAGAGAGAGGGGTGAGAGTGAGGGGGTGAGTCTGTGGCATAGTACATTACACGGGGGGGGGGGGGGGGGGAATAGCACAGTACATTACATGGTTGGCGCTACACATTACATGGTGGATACATGGATACAGCACATTTAATGGTGGGCGAAGCACAGCACATTACATGGCGGGCACAGCACATTACACTGTTGGCACTGCCCAATACAGCACATTACAAAGGTAGGCACAGTACATTATATGGTGGGCACAGCACATGACATGGTTGGTACTGCACAACACAGCACATTGCATGGTGGGCACAACAGAGCACATGCACATGGTGGGCACAGGACCTTATATGGTGGGCACAGCACATGACATGGCGGGCACAGCTGAGCACATTACATGGTGGGCACTGCACATTATAAGTGGGCACTGCACAGCACATTATATGGTGGGCACAGCATACGATATGGTGGGTACTGCACATGGCATGGTGGGCACTGCACAGCACATGACAAGGTGGGCACTGCATGACACCAAATGATATGGTGGGCACTGCATGACACAGCACATTACATTGTGAGCACAGCACATTAATTGGTGGACACCGCACATGACATGGTGAGCCCTGCATAGGGCATTCTATTGTGGGTACTGCACAGCACATGCCATGGTGGACAATTTACAGCACATTACATGGTAAGCACTGCATGGTGCAGCACATGACATGGTGGGCACAACACAGCACGACAGGGTGGGCACTGCACAGTAATTTACATGGTGGCCACTGCACATGACATGGTTGGCACTGCATGGCACAGCACATTACATTGTGGGTACAGTGCATTACATGGTGGGCACTGCATGGCACAGCACATGATGTGGTGGGCACAGCGCATTACATGGTGGGCCCTGAATGGCACAACACATTACATGGTGGGCACTGCATGGCATAGCACATTTCATGGGCAATGCAACTGCACATTACATGTTAGAAACTGCACATGACATGGTGGGCACTGCTGAACAGCACAGTACATTACACAGTGGTCACAACACACTACATGCTAGGCACACACATGGCAGGGTGGGCACAACACATGACATGGTGGGAACTGCACATGACATGGTGGGATCACTGCATGGCACATCACATTACATGGTGGGCACTGTACATTACTTGGTGGGATCACTGCATGGCACAGCACATGACATGGTGGGCACAGCACATTACATGGTGGGCACTGCACATTACATGGTGGGCACAGCACATTACATGGTGGGCACTGCACATTACATGGTGGGCACTGCAATGTACAGCACATGACATGGTGGGCACTGCAATGTACAGCACATTACATGGTGGGCACTGCACATTACATAGTGAGCACTGCAATGCACAGCAAATTACATAGTGGGCACAGCACATTACATGGGGGGCACTACAATACACAGCACATGACATAGTTGGCACAGCACATCACATGGGGGCACTGCAATGCACAGCACATGACATAGTTGGCACAGCACATTACATGGGGGCACTGCAATGTACAGCACATTACATGGGGGGCACAGCACATTACATGGGGGCACTGCAATGCACAGCACATGACATAGTTGGCACAGCACAGTACATGGGGGGCACTGCAATGCACAGCACATGACATAGTTGGCACAGCACATTACATGGGGGGCACTGCAATGCACAGCACATGACATAGTTGGCACAGCACATTACATGGGGGGCACTGCAATGCACAGCACATGACATAGTTGGCACAGCACATTACATGGGGGCACTGCAATGTACAGCACATTACATGGGGGGCACAGCACATTACATGGGGGCACTGCAATGCACAGCACATGACATAGTTGGCACAGCACATTACATGGGGGCACTGCAATGCACAGCACATGACATAGTTGGCACAGCACATTAATGTGCTGTGCATTGCAGTGCCCCCATGTAATGTGCTGTGCCCCCCGTGTAATGTGCTGTACATTGCAGTGCCCCCATGTACATGGGGGGCACAGCACATTACATGGGGGCACTGCAATGCACAGCACATGACATAGTTGGCACAGCACAGTACATGGGGGGCACTGCAATGCACAGCACATGACATAGTTGGCACAGCACATTACATGGGGGGCACTGCAATGCACAGCACATGACATAGTTGGTACAGCACATTACATGGGGGGCACTGCAATGCACAGCACATGACATAGTTGGCACAGCACATTACATGGGGGGCACTGCAATGCACAGCACATGACATAGTTGGCACAGCACATTACATGGGGGCACTGCAATGCACAGCACATTACATGGGGGGCACAGCACATTACATGGGGGGCACAGCACATTACATGGGGGGCACAGCACATTACATGGGGGCACTGCAATGCACAGCACATGACATAGTTGGCACAGCACATTACATGGGGGGCACTGCAATGCACAGCACATGACATAGTTGGCACAGCACATTACATGGGGGCACTGCAATGTACAGCACATGAAGTGGTGGGCACAGCACATTACATGGGGGCACTGCAAGGCACATGACATGGTGGGTACAGCACATTACATGGGGGGCACTGCAATGCACAGCACATGACATGGTTGGCACAGCACATTACATGGGGGCACTGCAATGCACAGCACATGGTGGGCACAGCACATTATATGGGGCACTGCAATGCACATGACATGCTGGGCACTGGGCACAAGAGCACATTACATGGGGGGAAGCAGCAGTCTTTCCACTAGCGCAATAAAACACCTCCCTAACAAATGTACTAACCTTATCTCCCGGGCTCCTGCTGGTTAGGACATCAGCGCCCCTCCCCCAGACAGCTCCCAGACACTGAGGACGATCTGTGTGAATGAACAGATCCTGTGATAGGAGTCAGGCATGGACAAAGACAGGACTCGGCTGCACTGACTCTTGTCTCCTCCATGTGAGCACAGAGGGCTCCTCCTCTTCCTTCAGGAAGGCACACAGATATTCATAAGCCACTGCCATGGGCCTATATTGAGGGAGGGGCCTGGAGCTGCAGCTCCACCAGCCCCTATGTTAATCCGGCCCTGCCCAACACTATCCCATAGGGGGGGGGGACTTTCTTGTCAGAACAACAGCAGTCGGGCGGAGATTGCTCTGTCTGACAGGGAAGTGAAGGGCTCGTCCTCGCTGTGCACTAGCGCATGGCACAGACATCATAGCAGCTCTGACTGGCTGTGCAGTATTCTGTGTGTACAGTCCATCCACTTCACCTGCGCCCCCCTTCCTCTAGTAATTTGTCCCGCCCAGGGCATCCGCCCCTTCCGCCCCTGCCTTGTACCGGCCCTGCTGCAGAGGGCCAAATCTGCATGCCTATATAACCTTGCTATAAAGGAGGTCCAACGTGTCTGGTAGGGGTACATCTGTTATTACCCCTTGGACCCACTGGTGGCTGGAAGTCCCTTCACGTTCCTCTACCCCTTCCTACATTCATATGGGATGCAATTTATGAACTGTGGACATTGCAATATTTGCTACTTATGCGTTTTTTGGAGTTGCACATAATTTCACATCTCCAATTCTGCACTTGGGTGGACTGAATTTGAACAATATTTTTTTACACTTATTTATTGTGTTGTATTGAATGGTTTATATAATCAATATATGAATCAACAAATTCTTTATAATATCTCATTTTCACATCATAATTTGCTGTGAAGCATAGCGATAGTTTATCTGGAGTCAATTTTTTCCTTTCCTTTTACTGATTGAATTTTTATTGATTGAGTTTATGTATGAATATTGAGATAAGGACATATATTAACCACTTCAGCCCCGGAGGATTTTACCCCCTTCCTGACCAGAGCACTTTTTACAATTCGGCACTGTGTCGCTTTAACTGCTAATTGCGCGGTCATGCAATGCTGTACCCAAACGAAATTTGCGTCCTTTTCTTCCCACAAATAGAGCTTTCCTTTGATGGTATTTGGTCACCTCTGCTGTTTTTATTTTTTGCGCTATAAACGGAAAAAGACCAAAAATTTTGAAAAAAAATTATATTTTCTACTTTTTGTTATAAAAAAAATCCAATAAACTAAATTTTAGTTATACATTTAGGCCAAAATGTATTCGGCCACATGTCTTTGGTAAAAAAAATGTCAATAAGCGTATATTTATTGGTTTGCGCAAAAGTTATAGCGTCTACAAACTAGGGTACATTTTCTGGAATTTACACAGCTTTTAATTTATGACTGCCTATGTCATTTCTTGAGGTGCTAAAATGGCAGGGCAGTACAAAACCCCCCCAAATGACCCCATTTCGGAAAGTAGACACCCCAAGGAAATTGCTGAGAGGCATGTTGAACCCATTGAATATTTATTTTTTTTGTCCCAAGTGATTGAATAATGACAAAAAAAAAAAAAATTTTTTTAAAAGTTGTCACTAAATGATATATTGCTCACACAGGCCATGGGCATATGTGGAATTGCACCCCAAAATACATTCAGCTGCTTCTCCTGAGTACGGGGATACCACATGTGTGGGACTTTTTGGGAGCCTAGTCGCGTACGGGGCCCCGAAAACCAAGCACCGCCTTCAGGATTTCTAAGGGCATACATTTTTGATTTCACTCCTCACTACCTATCACAGTTTTGAAGGCCATAAAATGCCAAGATGGCACAAACCCCCCCCAAATGACCCCATTTTGGAAAGTAGACACCCCAAGCTATTTGCTGAAAGGCATGGTGAGTATTTTGCAGCTCTCATTTGTTTTTGAAAATGAAGAAAGACCAGAAAATTTTTTTTTTTTCTTTTTTCAATTTTCAAAACTTTGTGACAAAAAGTGAGGTCTGCAAAATATTCACTATACCTCTCAGAAAATAGCTTGGGGTGTCTACTTTCCAAAATGGGGTCATTTGGGGGGGGGGGGGGGGTTGTGCCACCTGGGCATTCCATGGCCTCCGAAACTGTGATAGACAGTAAAGAGTGAAATCAAAAATTTACGCCCTTAGAATGCCTGAAGGCGGTGCTTGGTTTTCGGGGTCCCGTGCGCGGCTAGGCTCTCAAAAAGTCTCACACATGTGGTATCCCCGTACTCAGGAGAAGCAGCAGAATGTATTTTGGGGTGTAATTTCACATATCCCCATGGCATGTTTGAGCAATATATCATTTAGTGACAACTTTGTGCAAAAAAAAAAAAAAAAAATTTGTCTCTTTCCCGCAACTTGTGTCATAATATAAAATATTCCATGGACTCGACATGACTCTCAGCAAATAGCTTGGGGTGTCTACTTTCCAAAATGGGGTCATTTGGGGGGGTTTTGAACTATCCTGGCATTTTATGCACAACATTTAGAAGCTTATGTCACACATCACCCACTCTTCTAAGCACTTGAAGACAAAGCCTTTTCTGACACTAATGCCGCGTACACACGAGCGGACTTTACGGCGGACTTTGCCCGGTGGACTTTTCGACGTACTTTCCGACGGACTTTCTGAATGAACGGACTTGCCTACACACAATCCACCAAAGTCCGTCGAATTCGTACGTGATGACGTACGACCGGACTAAAACAAGGAAGTTCATAGCCAGTAGCCAATAGCTGCCCTAGCGTGGCTTTTTGTCCGTCGAACTAGCATACAGACGGCGGACTTTTCGACCGGACTCGATTTCAACGGATAAATTTTAAACAAGTTTCAAATCTAAGTCCGTCCAACTTTTGAGCAAACAAAGTCCGCTGGAGCCCACACACATCGAATTGTCCGACGAAATCCAGTCCGCCGGGCAAAGTCCGCCGTAAAGTCCGCTCGTGTGTACGCGGCATTATTGTTTACATGAAAAAGTTATTTTTTTTTGCAAGAAAATTACTTTGAACCACCAAACATTATATATTTTTTTAAAGCAAATGCCCTGCAGATTAAAATGGTGGGTGTTTCATTTTTTTTTTCACACGGTATTTGCGCAGCGATTTTTCAAACGCATTTTTTGTGGAAAAAACACACTTTTTTAAATTTTAATGCACTAAAACACACTATATTGCCCAAATGTTTGATGGAATAAAAAAGATGATCTTAAGCCGAGTACATGGATACCAAACATGACATGCTTTAAAATTGCGCACAAACGTGCAGTGGCAACAAAATTAATACATTTTTAAAAGCCTTTAAAAGCCTTTACAGGTTACCACTTTAGATTTACAGAGGAGGTCTACTGCTAAAAATACTGCCCTCGATCTGACCTTCGCGGTGATACCTCACATGCATGGGGCAATTGCTGTTTACATTTGACGCCAGACCGACGCTTGCGTTCGACTTAGCACGAGAGCAGGGGGGACAGGGGTGCTTTTTCTTTTTTTTTTTTTCTTTATTATTTTTTTGCTTTTTTATCTTATTTTTAAACTGTTCCTTTCATTTTTTTTTTTTTAAATCATTTTTATTGTTATCTCAGGGAATGTAAATATCCCCTATGATAGCAATAGGTAGTGACAGGTACTCTTTTTTGAAAAAATTGGGGTCTATTAGACCCTAGATCTCTCCTCTGCCCTCAAAGCATCTGACCACACCAAGATCGGTGTGATAAAATGCTTCCCCAATTTCCCAATGGCGCTGTTTACATCCGGCGAAATCTAAGTCATAAAATGCTCGTAGCTTCCGGTTTCTTAGGCCATAGAGATGTTTGGAGCCACTCTGGTCTCTGATCAGCTCTATGGTCAGCTAGCTGAATCACCAGCTGCTTTCTCAGGTTCCCTGTTGAGACAGGAGAGCCAGAGAAAAACACGGAAGACGGTGGGGGGGGGGCATTCCCTCCCACTGCTTGTAAAAGCAGTCTAGAGGCTAATTAGCCGCTAGGATTGCTTTTACATGAAAGCCGACCGCTGGCTGAAAAGAATGATACCAAGATGATACCTAAACCTGCAGGCATCATTCTGGTATAACCACTCAAAGTCGTGAATGGCGTACCTGAAGACAAAAAATGGTTAACAATAAAGCACAGTAAACAGTAAAGTATAAAAAATTGCATACCTGAAAAGCAAACATGATAAAACATAATAACAATAAAATATTGCAGAATAGAATACAGTAAAAAAGAGCAGAACAATAGAGAGAGAATAGAGAGAGAGAGAACAATAAAACGACAACTATTTTTTTTTTATTTTTGTTTGTGTTTTTTTTGCAAACTTGTAACTTTTATAACGGTAACCGGTTCCAGGTTCGGGTCTCTCAAAATGCAATGGCATCTTGGGAGATCCTGTGAAAGTGTGTCCTAGTCTGTGCAATGCTGTACCCTACGCTAATACTCAACTAGTGAATGGTAGCGTTCAAAACATTCACCAATGCAAAGACCAGGATTGTCAGGACAGGAGGGACAATAATAGCGGGTGTCACGCCTATATCCGCGCTTGCTGCAGACACGACATCTTTTTTGGGGGGGTTTGTTGGGTAGGGGTACTCGGGAGGACATAAAAATGCCTCTCATGCAGCCGACTGCATTTGGTTGGGGATGTGAATGGGGGAAGTACGGGCGCTGCAGAAGCGGTGGGTTCCCAATTAGGATTGGCGAATGCAGCAGGAAGGGCACTATGGGCACGACGGGCCTGTGTTTGTCTTTTTGGTGGCAGCGGGACACTACTTGTGCTTGCCACCTCACCAGCTTGAACTGCACTTATGGGACTCGCCACGTCACCAAGTGTTACTGCAGTGCTGGTTTGACTACGACCGGGGTGTACTAGGCCGCTGGTGCTTGCCAGTTCACCAAAACGCTACCAAAACAACTGTTAGCGATCGCAGGGATCAGGCCTGACTCTGCGAACGCTGCAGTTATGTGTTTAGTGTTTTGTAAGTGACAGTGATCGATCGATACTGCACTTGGGTGGGCTGGGCCGGGCCGGGCGGAGGGGCAAAATGCAGGTGCTAGCAGGTATCTGGGCTGATCCCGCTAACACTGCGTTTTTGGGAACCCTAAACTGCTGGGGACGCCAGTATAGATCTGATTGGATCAGATATTGATCCGTTCAGATACTATACCACTAAGGGAGGTGTACGGTGCGTGCATGCGTGGGTGTTAGCGGTACTGGCTCTAACCTGACGCTGCCTGGGGCTGGTGCTTGCCAGTTCACCAAAACGCTACCAAAAAAACTGTTAGCGATCGCAGGGATCAGGCCTGACTCTGCGAACGCTGCAGTTATGCGTTTAGTGTTTTGTAAGTGACAGTGATCGATCGATACTGCACTTGGGTGGGCTGGGCTGGGCCGGGCGGAGGGGCAAAAAGCAGGTGCTAGCAGGTATCTGGGCTGATCCCACTAACACCGCATTTTTGGGAACCCTAAACTGCTGGGGACGCTAGTATAGATCTGATCGGATCAGATATTGATCCGTTCAGATACTATACCACTAAGGGAGGCGTATGCTGCGTGCGTGGGTGTTAGCGGTACTGGCGCTAATCTGACGCTGCCTGGGGCGACGCATATCACCGCCGGGCGATCAGGGGGCTAAACCTTTATTCGGTAATAAACGGCGGGTGCCCTGACACTATAAAAAATAAACGAACTAACCAGCGTCACCCGTAACACTTATACGGTGATCAGTGGTGAAAGGGTTAACTAGGGGGCAATCAAGGGGTTAAAACATTTATTCGATAGTATATGGGGGTCCCTGACGCTATAAAACGCTGACGGCGAACCTAAATATTTACCTCCCTAACTAGCGTCACCAGCGACACTAATACAGCGATCAGAAAAATGATCGCTTAGTGACACTGGTGATGGGGGGTGATCAAGGGGTTAAAACTTTATTAGGGGGGGTTAGGGGGGTACCCTAAACCTAAAGGGGGGTAACACTCACTGCCCTAACACTTCTAACTGTCACAAACTGACACTATGCAGTAATCAGGAAAAAAAAAAAAACCTGCTTGGTGTCAGTTTGTGACGGGGGGGGGGGTGATTGGGGGGGGATCGGGGTGTTTAGTGTGCCTGGCATGTTCTACTGTGTTGTGTAGTGTTGGTGCACTCACTCACATGTCCTCTCTCCTCGGCCCGGAACGGAAACTCCCGAGCCGAGGAGAGATGACATCACATCCTCTGCCTCTGTGTACTATACAGAGGCAGGGGATGTTTCTCATTGGCTGGGAGCGATCGCGAGGAGGGGGCCACGATCGGATGGCCTCCCCCTCATCTTTGATCGCTGCCAGACAAATGCCGACCGCCGCTGGCACCGGGGGGGGGGGGTCCGATCGGACCCCCCGCCCGCGGGAAGGCAATCACGTACCAGGTACGTGATTTTGCCTGCCCGTGCCATTCTGCTCACGTATATAGGCGTGAGGCGGTCGGCAAGTGGTTAAGTAATGCAAGCGCACATTTTTCTTTTTTTCTTTTTTTTTTCTTTTTTTCTTTTTTTTTTCTTTTTTTCTTTTTTTATATATATCCAGAAGACTTCCCGTCTGCATAACAGGGAAAATCTCTCATTAATGGTTAATGTTTTGTTAGGGATAGTTTCTATCACAAAGACTTCAAGGGATTTAATATCCTTATTGTGGAAGCGATGAAAATGCCGGGGAACACTATGTTCATCACACCCCTTCGCAATAAGTCTACGGTGGTCGCCTACTCTGGCACGTAATGCACGGATCGTACGACCCACTTAGAAGAGGCCACAAGGGCACCGTAAGAGGTAAATTATGAAATCCGTAGAGCAAGTAAAAAATTGCCTAATCTCATAGTTTTTACCTAAATTGGTTGTAATTATCTTAGTTCCGTGGGCAATAAATTGGCAAGTCAAGGTCCTCTTTTTTTACACTGGAAAATGCCTTTCCTGTCATCAAAATATGACCCGATATCAAGAGGGGATTTTGTTGATCTATTTAATATTTTGCTAGGTACCAGTAAGTTTTTTACAGTACGAGCTTTACGGAAAGTAACCTGTGGAACCTCTGGTAATACCAGAGCTAGGCGTTGATCTAACAATAAGATGTTATAGTGTTTTTTTATCATTTTTGATATGGATTTAAAACTATCATTAAAAGTGGAAACAAATCTTACGGTATGCTTATTTGTTGATTCCTCTCTCGGAGCCTTCTCTTTAAAAAGAGGATTCATATTAGTCAAAAAGGCCCCACTGATGAGTTCACATGGATATCCCTTTTCTTCAAAATTTTTATCATCGTAGCCCCCTGTTCCACATAATCCTCCACTCTTGTACAGTTCCGTCTCACTCTATTAAATTGGCCACTAGGAATATATATTTATTAATTAATTTTTGTGGTTTTTATTTATTTATTTTTTTAGCCGTTTTTGTATTTAATTTATATTCAATTTTATTTATCTATTTATGTAATTTTTAGAGAGACTTTTTGATTATGGTAATGGTTTTTATTGTAAATCCTCCGAGCAACAAGGGTTTAATATCGGAGGCTTGATTCTCCCACCTTTTAACCTTTTAACTTGGTCAATTGTCCCTGCCCGAATTTTGGTCTTTTCCCCTCCCCTTTATTTTTCATTTAAACTCTGTCAGTTGCCCCTAACCTTGACTATGACAAAGCGCTGGAGCGCGAAACATGTCGTCAAGGCAACTCTATTTTTGGTGTTTGGACTAGCCATATGTCCCAGTGATCATCCATCCTTGGGACATCCACATTGACCAACCCTGGCTGTACTACACTGGCTGCACAGCACTGGCTGCATATATCTTCCTTCCCAGCTTGCCGTTTTTCATCCTCCACCCGTATGGTTCACATTGCACAGCTGCGGTCATCCCCTGAGTGACACCATGTGGATGAGGTGTTTTTTACAATTGAGGGAGCACGGAACTGTTCGGTCAATGGCAGAGTGTTTTATCAGCTGACACTGCAGCGGCTATACCTAACAACGCCGAGCCCTCCCTTCCCTGAAACAGTGTCTCAGCTGGACTAACGTCACCGCCCATTGAGAGACGGAGCTTCGTTCCTCCTTCTCCGCTGCTTGCGACAGTGTCCTTCACCGCTACACACGTGGGGCAACACTCTGGAGTTGGTGAGTCATCTCTTCGGGGTTTACACCCCACGTTCAGCGGTGATCCAGCTGGCCATCGGTGTCCGTTCCATCTGTGCCCCCCCCCTCTCTCCTGTCCTACAGCTTGGGAGCATGCAGTTGGGTGAGACTCCACATTGGCCCCTGTTGCTCGATGGACAGCTAGTCATTACACCAATTGTTTTTATCCCTTTTCAGCTTTGTGAATCCACAGGATTGTTTACATTGACTGTCTACCTTCATTAAATTATTCAGTTGTTAACTTTTGAACGTAGCGGTCTGTTTCTCTGACCTTCAGAGCGCTGGACTTTTTGTTGTTTTTGTTTTCATAGATCTGTTTTCATCAGGAGACAGCTGTACCACCTAAAACCACCAGTGAGAGTCTGGCTCAGAATATTTGATAGCGTCATCACCCCAATTCTTCTTTATGGTAGCGAAGTTTGGGGTCCTGTCACCTACCCAAACCAATCCAAATGGGACCCCAGCCCAACAGAAATATTCCATCTGGAATTCTGCAAGCACCTCCTCCAAGTCCTTCGGAGCACCTCCAACTGTTTTCACCAGTCACGGTCCGTTCCAGCTGCACTGGTCTCATAACCCCCCTATGTATTTACATCCCTCAGTCTTGCTCCTCAGGTCTCCACCTATTAGCGCTGGGGTAGTGTTGTTCTTTCTGTCTCCTGATGGCATAGAAGGCTCTGCATGCCTTGTCTTTTAGTGCCTCTATGGCTGGCTTGAAACGTCCCGATTTGTTAATTTCTAAGCCGGGGTATGTATAGCTGTTAGTTTCATCAACAGTGCAGTTGTTTAATGTAAAGGAAGGGCTCTTTGTTTGTTTGGTATTTTTCTTTTGGAACACCAAGATTTTTGTTTTACTTGAAACAAAAAAGTTTCTAAATTAATTATGGTTTTATCATTTGTTTACGTTATGGCTCATTTGTTTACGTTATGGTTTCTTTTTTAATTCATTTTTTTTACGATTTTACTTAGCTTAATCGCATTATAATTTTATTAATTTTTTCTTTTATTTTTATTTTTTAACCATAAATTGTGTCATATATTACTTTTTAAAATATTTGAAAGAGAATATACATTTTTTTTGGATTATTGCTAGTTTTTCAATATAACATAATAATATATCATATATCAAAACTTCAGATTTTTTTTTTTCTATTAATTTTTCTTTTCATAAATTTTTTTCGACAAATACACCAAAGATATTTAACAATGTATGTTATATACAATAATTATACCTTTTTATTTATTCAGTAGAAATGCCTAGCCGCTTTGCAAAGTTTTGCACCAACTCGAGTACTTAAAAAAAAAAACCTGCCAATATTAGTTACTATACCTTTCCAAAGGATAGTCAACAAATTAAAAATTGGTTGGAAAAAGCTGGAATGGAGACAGAAATGATTGAAGCTTACACTCCACTTATCAAAGGAGACATTCGGGGAGACGTGTATCGAATTTGTTCGGTACACTTCAACAGTGATTGTTTTTATTGGAAGGGAACACAAAGGAAACTCAAACCAGAATCAACACCAACAATTTTTACGGAAACCTCAACTAAGAAATCGCCTGAAAATAAATGGAAAACAAGACTGTACAAAATTCACTTAAGCAGCGCCAGATGTACATGTCAATGTCACCTACTAACTCAATGTACAAATGTGCAAATGAACGATGCAGGCACACAAACCGTCCTTTTTGATTTCCCTATGTCAGAATCTGAAGAAAGTTATTAAAAAATTGCAACTCCATGATCTATAAGTTTGGATCATTCGTATTGCAGTTCTGAGGAAGTTATAATGACACCACTGATGGGGTCATCACCAGTAAGTCATCACACATCTGAAGCTCAGCCATTGATCCCGCTCTCACCAGTTATAATGACACCACTGATGGGGTCATCACCAGTAAGTCATCACACATCTGAAGCTCAACCATTGATCCCGCTTTCACCCTTAGCACCTGTCTTGCCCACACCTTCGCAAATACAAAAGGAAAATAAGTCACTTTTTAGGCCGTATGTTGAGAGTCCAGAAATCGGAACAAAACGCAAACTGGCCTATTGTGAGGACCCAAGTTTTCACGAGTCTGAGTTTGATACACCACAAAGAAGTGACATTAGTATTTGTGAAAGTGTAGAAGACATTAGACATCGTTTTCGTCCGAATGCATTTTCGTCCGAATTTTGGGCATTTTCATTATCGATAACGAATGTGCGGAATCCGAAAACCAAAAGATCTGATATAAACAAATGCTTTATTTTCGTTTCGTTGTGACAACAGTTCGATATACTGTAGATAGGAGATTCGACATGACACTGACAATAGCGATCTGTGTCCATCGAACCTGTGGTCAAATGTGCCTAACCTTAGCTCTATTAGTTCAAGATTATTCTACATAGAGAGAAAAGATTCGATATAGAGAGAAAAGATTTGACATTATAGAGACAATAGCAAAAAAGGTCGAATGTGCCTAACCTAACTCTATTTTGCCCCGTACACACGGTCGGACATTGATCGGACATTCCGACAACAAAATCCTAGGATTTTTTCCGATGGATGTTGGCTCAAACTTGTCTTGCATACACACGGTCACACAAAGTTGTCGGAAAATCCGATCGTTCTGAACGCGGTGATGTAAAACACGTACGTCGGGACTATAAACGGGGCAGTAGCCAATAGCTTTCATCTCTTTATTTATTCTGAACATGCGTGGCACTTTGTGTGTCGGATTTGTGTACACACGATCGGAAATTCCGACAACGGATTTTGTTGTCGGAAAATTTTATAGCCTGCTCTCAAACTTTGTGTGTCGGAAAATCCGATGGAAAATGTGTGATGGAGCCTACACACGGTCGGAATTTCCGACAACAAGGTCCTATCACACATTTTCCGTCGGAAAATCAGACCGTGTGTACGGGGCATTAGTCCAAGATTATTGGACATAGAGAGAAAAGATTTGACATGAAGATTCGATGAAGCAGTCGCCTCGAGCGGACATTTATGGTCAAATGCTCCGCCCATAGGCTATAGAAGAATTCTAATGTTGGTTGACTAGTAATAATAATTGATAAACATAATTATTACTAGTGTCATACAACATTAGAATTCTACTATAGCTTGTAGGACGAACATTCGAGTTTAGCTGCTCCGTCGAATCTTCTTAGAACATTCGACAGACACCATAAGCCTTCAATGACAGATTCAACCTTAATTATTTCGGATTTTCGGACGAATGCATTTTTTAACGAAACAAAATTAATAAAAATGAATTTCGGGAGTAACTAAATACATTTATTTTTCGGATGAAAAAGAAATTCCGAAATGAAATATTTCAGTGTGCACATGTCTAGAAGACATACAACAGGAAGAAATACTTCCTTATCCGTTAAATTTGGTAAAAGAAAAATATATATATTATTTTCGAAAGCAGCTTTGATAAATTGCTATATGCAATGCGTTGTCCTGACCAAGATTGTTTTTCAAAAATAACAAAAATTGAGAAACAAATAATTGGAACTATGGTTTCTGTCTATTCGACCTGTTCTTGTTTACATTGCTTGAAGCTGTGGGAAAGCCAGCCAAAAATTAAACACTATCCAGCGGGTAACATTTTGCTCTCTGGTGCCATATGTGTAAGTGGAGGCAGCTTTACTAAAGTGCGAGAAATGTTTGATCTTTGCGGCATTGGGATCTTTGGGAAATCGTCATACAACAGAGCTCAAGATCAATACATTTTTAAAGCAATAGACTGCAGTTGGCAAGAGAACAATTCCAATGTGATAAACAAATTGTCTGGAAAACCAATCTTTTTGGTAGGGAATGGTCAATTTGACAGCACTGGTTTTTCGGCAAAATACTCCACTTACACTTTCATGGATCTTTTTTCCCAAAAAATTGTGGACTTTAAATTAGTGCAGGTGTCACAAACAACGTCATCAGTTGCTATGGAGAAATTTGGATTTACAAAAAGTTTAGATTTCATAATTGGCAAAAAAATTAGATATTCAATTTGTGGGAACAGATCAATATACTGGCATTCGAAAATCATTAAAAACTGAAAAATACGAAAAGATTAATCATCAATTTGACATTTGGCATTATGTGAAAAATTTAAAAAGAAAATTGATGCTAATTTAAAAAAAAAAATTTTTATCGCAGACTTTAGCTGTGGATTGGACCCATATTGAACCATTTCTATTGGTGTAGTAGAGCTTGTCAAGGAAACGAGAACATTTTTAAAGAACTTTGGCAGTCTGTACTACATCATGTAGTAAATGTCCATGTATGGAAAATTGGAGATATAGAGCACAAATGCAAGCACGATGAAATAAATGTGGATTCTCCGACTGTTCCCTGGTTAATCCAAACACCTGCATTTCATGCATTGTCCACAATTGTATTGGATGCCTAATTGGAAAATGACATAAAACATCAGATGGGGGGGTTATAGAAACATATAACAGTATGATTCTAAAATATATATATATATATACATATTTTTAAAAATTCTAAATTATTCCTAAAAAAATGTTTCAGAAAAATTGTATATTTGTGTTTTCATTACGAATGTTTGTTTTATATAAAGTTGAATAGAGTTTTATTTCTATATATTATTTTTAATTACGTTAATAAACCAATTATACTTTCATTTGTGTTTTTTTAATTAATTTAAAAAAAAACAAATTTCTAAGATTTCTTATTTAGATAACTAATGCGATAATAAAATGTACAATATCTTAAAAAAGACAATATATTTATAATCAAAAATTACTTTTTATTGAAAACAAATAAAACAATAATAAAAAATAAATCACAATTGAAAAACATTTAAACATTTTACATATAGCTTTAATGAAATGCCATCTCAGATGCATCATAATCATTCGGAATAAAGGAAACCAACATAAGAACCGTTCGGATCGGGAACTACTTCTCTCACTATTTTTACTGCACAGGATGGGATCACCCTTCTGTTCCCCTTCGCTAAAAATCCGTAGATCCATGCAATGAACGCCCGGTATGCTGTTTTCCTTAATTGCCTATAAAAACAAAAAAAATATTAATAGAATAAATATATAAAATTCTTACTATGACACAGTGATATATTTATTTCACAATAATAATATTATATAATATTGCAAGTAATTGATTTACCTATTGTTGTTGGCATCCACAAGAGGTAGGCTATCTAGATGCATTGTTATAAACATTAGCCTAACATGTTGCTCGGTAGCTATTTGGGAGGAGAACATATCGGCTCCGGTGATGCATTTTCTTACCTCAGGAATACAGCCTTGGACCTCTTCGATTTCTCTACAGCACACTGATTCTACTTGTGTTGGCATTGTTATACAACACTGACACAAACACCAGTGTGTTTTTCCATCGGTTGTCTCTTCCGATTGTGAATTACGAGAACCTTCACTTTTGTTGGGCATGGTTGGATTGTTTGGAAAGGCACGATCATTTTCAGGTGCCGGATACCTGGCCAATAGTTATTTAATCATCAGATTTCACAAAAAAAAAAAAAATGAAAAGTACATACAATTAACAAAATACTTTTGTATACATACATTTAAAAAAATACATATTTTTTTTTAAATTAAATAAATAATGAAAACATTAAAAAAAAAAAAAAATTATATTTGTTAGAACATGGTAAAAAAAAAATTGCAGATACATCGATATATGTATAAGTGTGTATTATTAGATAAATGTATTAGTTGATACAAACATACACATACATATTAATAAAAATTGCTCTCTTTGTGTCTCTCTTTATATATATATATATATATATATATATATATACATGTTTAGACATATATTGGAATATACAGAGAGAAAAAAGGTGTGTGGATATTTATATAAATGTAAGCTATAACTTACTCTTTCCTCTTGTGTCATGGAACTATAATTCTTGGATAAAGATCCTGTGGGTACTGCAGTATTCTCCTAAAAATAAATTTAAAATCAAAAATTACAATTAATAATTTTTTAATTATACATTTTTAAAAATTACTAATTAATAAAATATAAATATTAAAAATTGAATTACCATTTCAATGGAAAGAACAAAATCTTCAGTTACCAGTATTTGTATTAATTTCTGAAATAACATAAAGCAATAAATAACTCAATAATTAAAAAATATCTGTATATATATATATATATATATATATATATATATATATATATATATAAACACATTATAAATGTGTTGTTTATTATTTTATATATTTTTAATTACATGTACAAGATGTACAAAAAAGCACCCAAACATTTTTCTTAAAACAAGTAGACTCAGGACATGGATTAGTAGAACCATGTCCTGTGGTCTGATGAGACCAAGATAAACGTATTTGGTTCAGATGGTGACAAGCGTGTGTGGCGGCAACCAGGTGAGGAGTACAAAGACAAGTGTGTCTTGCCTACAGTCAAGCATGGTGGTGGGAGTGTCATGGTCTGGGGCTGCATGAGTGCTGCCGGCACTGGGGAGCTACAGTTCATTGAGGGAACCATGAATGCTAACATGTACTGTTAAATAAATATAAAAAGAAAAAAAATGCGCTAAAAAGCAAATAAATTCAATTATAAAACACTAAACTGCAGCTGCAACAAAAGACACAAATATCAATGTGGTGAAAATAGAAAAGAATAAATAAGTGCGCTTGCGATCCAGTGACCAAAAAATTATTAAATTGATAGTGATTAAAGTTCATAAATAACTTGTAAATATATGATAAAGTCCATTCATAAAAAGCTTGATAAGAACGAGCAAATCCAATGGGGGAGAATCACCCATCCAAAGTTCATCAATCCCAGCTCGTGTGAGAGGAAAAGGAAGGGAGGGAATGTGAAGGAAACATCCAGGCTGAAGGTGAATCCAGGTGACAGTAAGATTGAGCCCTTACCGGAACCTGTGGACCTCCTTTATAGCAAGGTCATATGCACATGCAGATACAGCCCTTTGCGGGGACAGATGGATTCCAGCGTCCGGATCCTCAGATGTCTGTGACGTTCCAGGAGCAGGTCACTCCAAGGTATCGACCTAGGGAGAAGCACTCACTGGTCTGGAGGGCCGTGAGTGCAGAAAAAAATGCAAAACCTCCGATAGTGTAGTATGAATAAAATAAGCTTTTATTGCTGAGGGGGGCAGAGAACACTTCTTCACCATATAACATATCTAAAAAGCCGGCAAGTAAAAAAGCGAACACCCGTGTACAAACAAACATGGGGCGTAAACCGTGATGGCGTATAGTGCATATAGTGCGCCCTACATGTTTCGTCATAAATGACGTCTTCAAAGGGGCACGGGCGACGCATTGAACCATCACCTTTATAATGTTAAACGGCAACCAGACCTCGTTTTCGTCTGGGCGCCATTACGTAATCATCACATTAAGGATGTGCAGGAGAACACCAAGCATCGATATTGTGTACACCACGCAAAGAGAGTTATACACAAAAACCCCGAGGGGGGGGGGGGGAAGCTGAATTAAAAAACAAGAAAAGAAAAAAACAAGCACAGAGGATATATATATAGACTGAGCTTAAATCCAATGTGTGTGGATCCAAAAAAGGATGACAAGGGAAGGAACCAAAAACGGACTGCAACAAAAAGATGCAGAATGTAAATACACTATAAATACACCAATGACATATTACTAATGTTGTTAGAGAAAATCGTGCAGCCATAGGCTGCAGAAAACAGAATAAATATGCACACACAAGAATAGCTAAAACCCATTAAAAAATATGTTAAAAGAAGATATTTAATTATTCTTTTATTGTTCTAAACCATACTAAACATGGTAAGAAATAGAACATCTATTTGGTGGGGGACATCAAATCACCCTGGTGTTCTCCACAGTACAAAAGACACAAATAGGAAATATAATTATCTTGTCTTAAGCATTATCAATAAACGCATTTATTTCAATATTTACGTTTAACCCAAGGGGTGGAAGACATCTAATTCTATAAATCCACTCCATTTCTAACTTTGGGATGGCACGTCGTTTAGGTCCCCCTCTCCATGGTAATTTTAGTCTGTCGATACCGACAAACGAGGTTCCCTTGGGGTCCTGCCTATGTACATCTAAAGCATCCTGTTATAAAAGGGCATGAGAAGTTTTTTTATATTCACCTTCAGCCTGTATGTTTCCTTCACATTCCCTCCCTTCCTTTTCCTCTCACACGAGCTGGGATTGATGAACTTTGGATGTGTGATTCTCCCCCATTGGATTTGCTCTTTCTTATCAAGCTTTTTATGAATGGACTTTATCATATATTTACAAGTTATTTATGAACTTTAATCACTATCAATTTAATAATAATTTTTTTTTGTCACTGGATTGCAAGCGCACTTATTTATTCTTTTCAAGATGTACTGTGACATACTAAAGCAGAGCATGATCCCCTCACTTGGGAGACTGGGCAACAGGGCAATATTCCAACATGATAACGACCTGAAACACACCTCCAAGACGACCACTGATTTGCTAAAGAAGATGAGGGTAAAGGCAATGGGCTGGCCAAATATGTCTCCAGACCTAAACCCTATTGAGCATCTGTGGGGCATCCTCAAACGGAAGGTGGAGGAGTGCAAGGTCTCTAACATCCACCACCAGCTCTGTGATGTCGTCATGGAGGAGTGGAAGAGGACTCCAGTGGCAACCTGTGAAGCTCTGGTAATCTCCATGCCATGGTGGGTTAAGGCAGTGCTGGTAAATAATGGCGGCACTACTTTACATTGTATTAAAGTGTCAATTATACATTTTTTTTCACATAAAAATAGATAATAAAATATTTACACAAATGTGAGGGATGTACACAATACTGTATGTACACACCAGAATGCAATAGGCTGCACACACCTATGATATATATATATATATATATATATATATATATATATATATATATATACATACATACACACAGTATCTCACAAAAGTGAGTACACCCCTCACATTTTTGTAAATATTTTCTTCTATCTTTTCATGTGACAACACTGAAGAATTGACTCTTTGCTACAATGTAAAGTAGTGAGTGTACAGCTTGTATAACCACTTCAGCCCCGGAAGGTTTTACCCCCTTCCTGACCAGAGCACTTTTTACAATTCGGCACTGCGTCACTTTAACTGCTAATTGCGCGGTCATGCAATGCTGTACCCAAACGAAATTTGCGTCCTTTTCTTCCCACAAATAGAGCTTTCTTTTGATGGTATTTGATCACCTCTGCCGTTTTTATTTTTTGCGCTATACACGGAAAAAGACCGAAAATTTTGAAAAAAAATGATATTTTCTACTTTTTGTTCTAAAAAAAATCCAATAAACTCAATTTTAGTCATACATTTAGGCCAAAATGTATTCGGCCACATGTCTTTGGTAAAAAAAATGTCAATAAGTGTATATTTATTGGTTTGCGCAAAAGTTATAGCGCCTACAAACTAGGGTACATTTTCTGGAATTTACACAGCCTTTAATTTATGACTGCCTATGTCGTTTCTTGAGGTGCTAAAATGGCAGGGCAGTACAAAACCCCCACAAATGACCCCATTTTGGAAAGTAGACATCCCAAGGAATTTGCTGAGAGGCATGTTGAGCCCATTGAATATTCATTTTTTTTGTCCCAAGTGATTGAATAATGACAAAAAAAAAAAAAAAAATTACAAAAAGTTGTCACTAAATGATATATTGCTCACACAGGCCATGGGCATATGTGGAATTGCACCCCAAAATACATTCAGCTGCTTCTCCTGAGTATGGGGATACCACATGTGTGGGACTTTTTGGGAGCCTAGCCGCGTACGGGGCCCCGAAAACCAATCACTACCTTCAGGATTTCTAAGGGCGTACATTTTTGATTTTACTCCTCACTACCTATCAGTTTTGAAGGCCATAAAATGCCCAGATGTCATAAAACCCCCCCAAATGACCCCATTTTGGAAAGTAGACACCCCAAGCTATTTGCTGAGAGGCATATTGAGTCCATGGAATGTTTTATATTTTGACACAAGTTGCGGGAAAGTGACAATTTTTTTTTTTTGCACAAAGTTGTCACTAAATGATATATTGCTCACACAGGCCATGGGCATATGTGGAATTGCACCCCAAAATACATTTAGCTGCTTCTCCTGAGTATGGGGATACCACATGTGTGGGACTTTTTGGGAGCCTAGCCGCGTACGGGGCCCCGAAAACCAATCACTGCCTTCAGGATTTCTAAGGGCGTACATTTTTGATTTTACTCCTCACTGCCTATCACAGTTTCGGAGGCCATGGAATGCCCAGGTGGCACAACCCCCCCCCAAATGACCCCATTTTGGAAAGTAGACACCCCAAGCTATTTGTTGAGAGGCATGGTGAGTATTTTGCAGCTCTCATTTGTTTTTGAAAATAAAGAAAGACGAGAAAAAAAAAATTTTTTTTTCTTTTTTCAATTTTCAAAACTTTGTGACAAAAAGTGAGGTCTGCAAAATACTCACTACTAGGATTGCTTTTACATGAAAGCCGACCGCTGGCTGAAAAGAATGATACCAAGATGATACCTAAACCTGCAGGCATCATTCTGGTATAACCACTCAAAGTCGTGAATGGCGTACCTGAAGACAAAAAAATGGTTAACAATAAAGCACAGTAAACCGTAAGGTAAAAAAAATTGCATACCTGAAAAGCAAACATGATAAAACATAATAACAATAAAACATTGCAGAATAGAATACAGTAAAAAAGAGCAGAACAATAGAGAGAATAGAGAGAGAGAGAACAATAAAACGACAAAAATTTTTTTTTTTATATATTTTTGTATGTGTTTTTTTTTTTTTTACACTTTTTTTTGTAACTAACTTTTATAACTGTAACCGGTTCCAGGTTTGGGTCTCTCAAAATGCGATGGCATCTTGGGAGACCCTGTGAAAGTGTGCCTAGTCTGTGGAATGCTGTACCCTACGCTAATACTCAACTAGTGAATGGTAGCGTTCAAAACATTCACCAATGCAAAGACCAGGATTGTCAGGACAGGAGGGACAATAATAGCGGGTGTCACGCCTATATCCGCGCTTGCTGCAGACACGACATCTTTTTTGGGGGGGTTCGCTGGGTAGGGGTCTCGGGAGGACATAAAGAAAATGCCTCTCATGCAGCCGACTGCATTTGGTTGGGGATGTGAATGGGGGAAGTACGGGCGCTGCAGAAGCGGTGGGTTCCCAATTAGGATTGGCGAATGCAGCAGGAAGGGCACTATGGGCACGACGGGCCTGTGTTTGTCTTTTTGGTGGCAGCGGGACACTACTTGAGCTTGCCACCTCGCCAGCTTGAACTGCACTTATGGGACTCGCCATGTCACCAAGTGTTACTGCAGTGCTGGTTTGACTACGACGCAGGGATCAGGCCTGACTCTGCGAATGCTGCAGTTATGCGGTTAGTGTTTTGTAAGTGACAGTGATCGATTGATACTGCACTTGGGTGGGCTGGGCTGGGCCGGGCGGAGGGGCAAAACGCAGGTGCTAGCAGGTATCTGGGCTGATCCCGCTAACACTGCCTATTTGGGAACCCTAAACTGCTGGGGACGCTAGTATAGATCTGATCGGATCAGATATTGATCCGTACAGATACTATACCACTAAGGGAGGTGTATGGTGCGTGCGTGGGTGTTAGCGGTACTGGCGCTAACCTGACGCTGCCTGGGGCTGGTGCTTGCCAGTTCACCAAATCGCTACCAAAAAAACTGTTAGCGATCCCAGGGTTCAGGCCTGACTCTGCGAACGCTGCAGTTATGCGTTTAGAGTTTTGTAAGTGACAGTGATCGATCGATACTGCACTTGGGTGGGCTGGGCCGGGCCGTGCGAAGGGGCAAAATGCAGGTGCTAGCGGGTATCTGGGCTGATCCCGCTAACACTGCGTTTTCGGGAACCCTAAACTGCTGGGGAAGCTAGTATAGATCTGATCGGATCAGATATTGATCCGTACAGATACTATACCACTAAGGGAGGCGTATGCTGCGTGCGTGGGTGTTAGCGGTACTGGCGCTAATCTGACGCTGCCTGGGGCGACGCATATCACCGCCGGGCAATCAGGGGGCTAAACCTTTATTCGGTAATAAACGGCGGGTGCCCTGACACTATAAAAAATAAAGGAACTAACCAGCGTCACCCGTAACGGTTATACGGTGATCAGTGGTGAAAGGGTTAACTAGGGGGCAAGCAAGGGGTTAAAACATTTATTAGGTAGTATATGGGGGTCCCTGACGCTATAAAACGCTGACGGCGAACCTATATATTTACCTCCCTAACTAGCGTCACCAGCGACACTAATACAGCGATCAGAAAAATGATCGCTTAGTGACACTGGTGACAGGGGGTGATCAAGGGGTTAAAACTTTATTAGGGGGGGTTAGGGGGGTACCCTAGACCTAAAGGGGGGTAATACTCACTGCCCTAACACTGTAACTGTCACAAACTGACACTATGCAGTAATCAGAAAAAAAAAAAAATACTGCTGGTGTCAGTTTGTGACAGTTGGGGGGGGGGGGTGATTGGGGGGGGATCGGGGGGCGATCGGGGGGGTGTAAAGTATGCCTGGCATGTTCTACTGTGTGTGTTTGTGTTGTGTGCACTTACTTGTCTTCTCTCCTCGGCGCTGGGACGGAAACTGCCAGACCGAGGAGAGATGACATCACATCCTCTGCCTGTGTGAAACTACACACAGGCAGAGGAGGATTCCCATTGGCTGGGAGCGATTGCGAGGGGGGGGGGGCACGATCGGATGGTCTCCCCCTCGCCTCCCAACGCTCCCAGTGCAAAGCCGACCGCCGCTGGCACCGGGGGGGTCCGATCGGACCCCCCGCCCGTGGGAGGCAGATCACGTATGGGAACGTGATTCTGCCTGCCCGTGCCATTCTGCCGCAGTATATCTGCGTTAGGCGGTCGGCAAGTGGATAACAGTGTAAATTTGCTGTCCCCTCAAAATAACTCAACACACAGCCATAAATGTCTAAACCGCTGGCAACAAAAGTGAGTACACTCCTGAGTGAAAATGTCCAAATTGGGCCCAAAGTGTCAATATTTTGTGTGGCCACCATTATTTTCCAGCACTGCCTTAATGCTCTTGGGCATGGAGTTCACCAGAGCTTCACAGGTTGCCACCTAAGTCCTCTTTCACTCCTCCATGATGACATCACAGAGCTGGTGGATGTTAGAGACCTTGCGCTCCCTCACCTTCCATTTGAGGATGCCCCACAGATGCTCAATAGGGTTTAGGTCTGGAGACATGCTTGGCCAGTCCATCACCTTTACCCTCAGCTTCTTTAGCAAGGCAGTGGTTGTCTTGGAGGTGTGTTTGGTGTCGTTATGTTGGAATACTGCCCTGCGGCCCAGTCTCCGAAGGAAGGGGATCATGCTCTGCTTCAGTATGTCACAGTACATGTTGGCAATCATGGTTCCCCCAATGAACTGTAGCTCCCCAGTGCCGGCAGCACTCATGCAGCCCCAGACCATGACACTCCCACCACCATGCTTGACTGTAGGAAAGACACACTTGTCTTTGTTCTCCTCATCTGGTTGCCGCCAGACACGCTTGATACCATCTGAACCAAATAATTTTTTCTTGGTCTCATCACACCACAGGACATGGTTCCAGTAATCCATGTCCTTAGTCCACTTTTCTTCAGCAAATTGTTTGCGGGCTTTTTTGTACATCATCTTTAGAAGAGGCTTCCTTCTGGGACGACAGCCATGCAGACCAATTTGATGCAGTGTGTGGCGTATGGTCTGATCACTGACAGGCTGACCCCCCCACCCCTTCAACCTCTGCAGCAATGCTGGCAGCACTCATACGTCTATTTCCCAAAGACAACCTCTGGATGTGACGCTGAGCACGTGCACTCAACTTCTTTGGTCGACCATTGCGAGGCCTGTTCTGAGTGGAACCTGTCCTGTTAAATCGCTGTATGGTCTTGGCCACCATGCTGCAGATCAGTTTCAGGGTCTTGGCAATCTTCTTATAGCCTAGGCCATCTTTATGTAGAGCAAAAATTCTTTTTTTCAGATCCTCAGAGTGTTCTTTGCCATGAGATGCCATGTTGAACTTCCAGTGACCAGTATGAGAGAGTGAGAGCGATAACACCAAATTTAACACACCTGCTCCCCATTCACACCTGAGACCTTGTAACTCTAATGAGTCACATGACACCGGGGAGGGAAAATGGCTAATTGGGCCCAATTTGGACATTTTCACTTAGGGGTGTACTCACCTTTGTTGCTAGCGGTTTAGACATTAATGGCTGTGTGTTGAGTTATTTTGAGGGGACAGCAAATTTACACTGTTATACAAGCTTTACACTCACTACTTTACATTGTAGCAAAGTGTCATTTCTTCAGTGTTGTCACATGAAAAGATAGAAGAAAATATTTACAAAAATGTGAGGGGTGTACTCACTTTTGTGAGATGCTGTATATATATATATATATATATATATATATATATATATATATATATAATATAAATATACATATTATCTATCTATCGATAAGATATACTTTACATAGACCTTTTTTCTTTTTTTTTGCAATGACCTTTCAATGGTTTTGAGGCAAGTACTTATCTGCACCATTGTTATGGAAAGAGAGATAAGATAATATTGAAACCATAAAATGAATAACTAGCTGGTTAAACAACAACAAAAAAAATGCTATTTGAACTCTGCCATTTAGTCAGGAATGTGCATGTGTTTATATATAACTAAAAAAGTGATATATATCTATATCTATAGATATATATCTATATATCTATAGATATAGATATATATCTATATCTATATATATAAATACAGTATCTCACAAAAGTGAGTACACCCCTCACATTTTTGTAAATATTTTATTATATCTTTTCATGTGACGACAATGAAGAAATGACACTTTGCTACAATGTAAAGTAGTGAGTGTACAGCTTGTATAACAGTGTAAATTTGCTGTCCCCTCAAAATAACTCAACACACAGCCATTAATGTCTAAACGCCTGGCAACAAAAGTGAGTACACCCCTAAGTGAAAATGTCCAAATTGGGCACAAAGTGTCAATATTTTGTGTGGCCACCATGATTTTCCAACACTGCCTTACACCCTCTTAGGCATGGAGTATACCAGAGCTTCACAGGCTGCCACTGGAGTCCTCTTCCACTCCTCCATGATGACATCACAGAGCTGGTGGATGTTAAAGACCTTGCGCTCCTCCACCTTCCGTTTGAGGATGCCCCACAGATGCTCAATAGGGTTTAGGTCTGGAGACATGCTTGGCCAGTCCATCACCTTTACCCTCAGCTTCTTTAGCAAGGCAGTGGTCATCTTGGAGGTGTGTTTGGGGTCGTTATCATGTTGGAATACTGCCCTGCGGCCCAGTCTCTGAAGGGAGGGGATCATGCTCTACTTCAGTATGTCACAGTAGATGTTGGCATTCATGCAGCCCCAGACCATGACACTCCCACCACCATGCTTGACTGTAGGCAAGACACACTTGTCTTTGTACTCCTCACCTGGTTGCTGCGACACACACTTGACACCATCTGAACCAAATAAGTTTATCTTGGTCTCATCAGACCACAGGACATGGTTCCAGTAATCCATGTCCTTAGTCTGCTTGTCTTCAGCAAACTGTTTGTGGGCTTTCTTGTGCATCATCTTTAGAAGAGGCTTCTTTCTGGGATGACAGCCATGCAGACTAATTTGATGCAGTGTGAGGTATATGGTCTGCGTACTGACAGGCTGACACCCCCCCCACCCCTTCAACCTCTGCAGCAATGCTGGCAGCACTCATACGTCTATTTCCCAAAGACAACCTCTGGATATGGCGCTGAGCACATGCACTCAACTTGTTTGGTCTACCATGGCGAGGCCTGTTCTGAGTGAAACCTGTCCTGTTAAACCGCTGTATGGTCTTGGCCACCGTGCTGCAGATCAGTTTCAGGGTCTTGGCAATCTTCTTATAGCCTTGGCCATCTTTATGTAGAGCAACAATTCTTTTTTTCAGATCCTCAGAGAGTTCTTTGCCATGAGGTGCCATGTTGAACCTCCAGTGATCAGTATGAGAGAGTGAGAGCGATAACACCAAATTTAACACACCTGCTCCCCATTCACACCTGAGACCTTGTAACACTAACGAGTCACATGACACTGGGAGGGAAAATGGCTAATTGGGCCTAATCTGGACATTTTCACATAAGGGTGTATTCACTTTTGTTGCCAGCGGTTTAGACCTTAATGGCTGTGTGTTGAGTTATTTTCAGGGGACAGCAAATTTACACTGTTATATAAGCTTTACACTCACTACTTTACATTGTAGCAAAGTGTCATTTCTTCAGTGTTGTCACATGAAAAGGTATAATAAAATATTTACAAAAATGTGAGGGGTGTACTCACTTTTGTGAGATACTGTATATCTATAATTTTTTTTTTTAAATCATCAATCTCTAGCTCTATATGTATAATAATTTAAATGTAAAAAATGTAGATTTAATCATATATAGAATTATTTTACAATAAAACATGTCTTTATATATATATATATATATATATATATATATATATATATATATATATATATATATATATATATATATATATTTAAATGTTAAAATGTAATTTTAAATAAGTTAATTTTATATATCAATGTTTGAAATTAATTTTAAATCTCTCTCTCTGTATATATATATATAATATATATATATATACACATACACAGTGGGGACGGAAAGTATTCAGACCCCCTTAAGTTTTTCACTCTTTGTTATATTGCAGCCATTTGCTAAAATCATTTAAGTTCATTTTTTTTCCTCATTAATGTACACACAGCACCCCATATTGACAGAAAAATATTTTTGCAGATTTATTAAAAAAGAAAAACTGAAATATCACATGGTCCTAAGTATTCAGACCCTTTGCTCAGTATTTAGTAGAAGCACCCTTTTGATCTAATACAGCCATGAGTCTTTTTGGGAAAGATGCAACAAGTTTTTCACACCTGGATTTGGGGATCCTCTGCCATTCCTCCTTGCAGATCCTCTCCAGTTCTGTCAGGTTGGATGGTAAACGTTGGTGGACAGCCATTTTTAAGTCTCTCCAGAGATGCTCAATTGGGTTTAAGTCAGGGCTCTGGCTGGGCCATTGAAGAACAGTCACGGAGTTGTTGTGAAGCCACTCCTTCGTTATTTTAGCTGTGTGCTTAGGGTCATTGTCTTGTTGGAAGGTAAACCCTCGGCCCAGTCTGAGGTCCTGAGCACTCTGGAGAAGGTTTTCGTCCAGGATATCCCTGTACTTGGCCGCATTCATCTTTCCCTCGATTGCAACCAGTCGTCCTGTCCCTGCAGCTGAAAAACACCCCCACAGCATGATGCTGCCACCACCATGCTTCACTGTTGGGACTGTATTGGACAGGTGATGAGCAGTGCCTGATTTTCTCCACACATACCGCTTAGAATTAAGGCCAAAATGTTCTATCTTGGTCTCATCAGACCAAAGAATTTTATTTCTCACCATGTTGGAGTCCTTCAACTGTTCTTTTAGCAAACTCAATGCGGGCTTTCATGTGTCTTGCACTGAGGAGAGGCTTCTGTCGGGCCACTCTGCCATAAACCCCTGACTGGTGGAGGGCTGCAGTGATGGTTGACTTTCTACAACTTTCTCCCATCTCCCGACTACATCTCTGGAGCTCAGCCACAGTGATCTTTGGGTTCTTCTTTACCTCTCTCACTAAGGCTCTTCTCCCCTGATAGCTCAGTTTGGCCGGATGGCCAGCTCTAGGAACGGTTCTGGTCGTCCCAAACGTCTTCCATTTAAGGATTATGGAGGCCACTGTGCTCTTAGGAACCTTAAGTGCAGCAGAAATATTTTTGTAACCTTGGCCAGATCTGTGCCTTGCCACAATTCTGTCTCTGAGCTCTTCAGGCAGTTCCTTTGTCCTCATGATTCTCATTTGCTCTGACATGCACTGTGAGCTGTAAGATCTTATATAGGCAGGTGTGTGGCTTTCCTAATCAAGTCCAGTCAGTATAATCAAACACAGCTGGACTCAAATGAAGGTGTAGAACCATCTCAAGGATGATGAGAAGAAATGGACAGCACCTGAGTAAATATATGAGTGTCACAGCAAAGGGTCTGAATACTTAGGACCATGTGATATTTCAGTTTTTCTTTTTTAATAAATCTGCAAAAATGTCAACAATTCTGTGTTTTTCTGTCAATATGGGGTGCTGTGTGTACATTAATGAGGAAAAAAAAAGAACTTAAATGATTTTAGCAAATGGCTGCAATATAACAAAGAGTGAAAAATGTAAGGGGGTCTGAATACTTTCCGTCCCCACTGTATGTATATATAGATAGAGAGAGATTGATTTGTGCAGTGCTATAAAAATATATATATTTGAAAAATATTTTTATATAAAAAATTATACTATTTAAAATATACATTTTACAGCAACAAGTCTTAAAATATTTTTTTTAATTTGCTAATAAAATTTAGGCAGGCAGACTGCTTTGTTTGTATTACCTTTCCTCTGCTCCTCTCTCTCCATACTGAGCTTTGCATAGTCTGTGTCTATTTTGTATTGCTTGTGTTGCCATCACAACGGGGCAGGGACTTCCGACGCCGACGCCCATTGTGATGGCAACCTCAGTGTTAACGGCGCTCCGCACGGGAACGAGCGGTGAATGGTGGTAGCTCAGCATTCACCGCATCCAGGAAGTAAATGCTTGTGGGCTTCACATGCCCACAAGCAAGATGGACCCGGCCGTGCACAATTTTTTAAACTATCTTTTTCATTCGAAAACGGACATCGGGGGACATAGCTCACCGAAGTGAGTGTAACATTGTTAATATGTCTGTGTCTGCATGGTTAAAAAAAAAAATGATTGGTCGGCGGACCTCCGCTTTAAATTGGTCAGTGGGAAGAAAGCTCTTTATATTGGTGGTCAGTAGGAAGAATACTCCTTACATTGATGGTCAGTGAAAAGAATGCTGCTAACATTGGTGGTCCATAGGAAGAACTCTCCTTACATTGATGGTCACTAGGAAGAATGCTCCTTGAATTGGTGGTCAGTAAGAGGATTGCTTCTTACATTGATGGTCATTGGGAAGAATACTCCTTACACTGGTGCTTAGTGGGAAGAATGCTCCCAAAATGATGGTCAGTGGGAAGAAAGCTCTTTAGATTGGTAGTCAGTGGGAAGAATACTCCTTACATTGATGGTCAGAGAAAAGAATGCTGCTAACATTGATGGTCCATAGGTAGAGCTCTCCTTACATTGATGGTCACTGAGAAGAATGCTCCTTAAATTGTTAGTCATTGGAGAGAATACTCCTTACACTTGTGGTCAGTGGACAGAATGCTCCCTATCTTGGTCGTCATTGGGAAGAATGCTTCTTACATTGGTGGTCACTGGCAAGAATGTGCCTTAAATTGGCGGTCAGAGGGAATAATGCTCCTTACATTCATGGTCACTGGGAAGACTGCTCCTTAAATTGGTGGTTATTGGGAAGAATGCTCCTTAAATTGGTGGTTATTGGGAAGAAAACTCCTTGCAGTGGTGATCATTGGATAGAATGCTCCCTATCTTAGTGGTCAGTGGGAGGAATGCTTCTTACATTGATGGTCACTGGGAAGAATGCTCCTTAAATTGGTGGTCCCTGGGAAGAATGTGCCTTAAATTGTTCATCAGTGGGAAGAATGGTCCTTTCATTGATGGTCGTTGGGAAGAAAACTCTTTATATTGGTGGTCAGTAAGAAGAATGCTCCTAACATCGATGGGCAGTAGGAAGAATACCTTTTACATTGGTGGTCAGTGGGAAGAAGGAGGAGGACACACTAAAGGAGCTCTCTCTGAGAACCAGCCTTTTTCAAGTCTGGGCCTTGCCTGCTAGCTTGGCCCAGGAACAATGCCTGATCCCTGGGGAGGCCCTGAGAGGGATCCTCCTGGTGACATGGGGCCTAGTGAGGAGGAGGTGGAGGACCTGACTGTGGGTCCAGGCCCTGCTGAGGATGCAAATGTTTTCACCCAGAAGATTATCGATCATTTTAGGGCGATTGGAAGAGCTGAAGAAAAATTAAAAGTTTTGAAGGCTGAACACAAATCCTTCAGAGCCAAATACTGCCAGGCCTGGAGTAAAAATCGTTTGGCCTGAGTTGCAGGAATTGGAAGAAGAGGTAAAGAAGTGGAGCGTTTAAAGAAAAGTTTGATAATGAGAGGAGATTTGCCAGCCAGGCATCAGCAAGTTCCATGGATCAGCACCCTCAGGTAATGGATGACCCAGGTCCATCTGCCTCTGCAACCCCCCCATGTCCAGGGGTGGATTAACATAGGGGCTTTTGGAGCTGCAGCTCCAGACCCCTTACCTTAAGATAGGCCCATTTGCCCAAAAAAAAATCACAAAAAAAAGATCGAGTTTTGAGGGTTGTAGAGACCTACTCCACCACTGGTCAAAATTTGGGGCTCCTAGGACCTATGGTTCCGGAGATACGGGCTCCTTGCGCAGCCTGTCAGAAGCTACATACAGAGCGGCCAGTTTATATACAAGCTGGCACACTCTGTTATGCAGCAGACTGAGAGTATGAACTCACAGTACCTCTCCTCACTTCTTGTCAGAGCACTGAGCTCATTGGACAGCTTGGAGTTTTGGACCAATGGTAAAGTACCATTGGCCCCAGCTGTCTAAGACACATAAAATCGTGTCATAGAAGGGGGCATGTGTCTAAAAGACACATGCTCCCTTCCAGCCCAGCCCTCTTAATTAGAAGGAAAAAACATGTGTTTATGGGTATAAGATTTATCCATAATCCCATGTTTTTCTCACACAGTTAAAGCGGAGGTTCGCTGAAAAAATAAATATTAAAAGCCAGCAGCTACAAATACTGCAGCTGCTGACTTTTAATATATGGACACTTACCTGTCCAGGGAGCCCGCGATGTTGGCAGCCGAAGCCGATCCGTCCTTCGGCTCTCAGCTGCTGCCGCCGCCATCCTCAGTAAGGGAATAAGGAAGTGAAGTCGTGCGGCTTCACTTCCTGGTTCCCTACTGCGCATGCTCGAGTCGCGCTGCGCATCCTCTCTGGTCCCTGCTGTGTTCGGTGTCTCACAGAATACAGCGGTGGAGGAGAGTGTAGGCGCCGGAAGTGGCGTAGGTCACCGCAAGCGCCGCGGTGATCTATGCCAGGAAGTGGGAGCAAATACCTGCATTAGACAGGTATCTGCTCCCTTGAAAGGTGCCAAATGTGACACCGGAGGGGGGGAGGAATCCAAAAAGTGGAAGTTCCATTTTTGGGTGGAACTCCACTTTAAGAGGGAGAATGTGAATCTTCTGCTGCTAAAGAGGTATTTTTTTTTAATTAAGCTAAATCATATATTTTTATGCTATATGTTATAACATAATAATTTATTTTTTATCTATTTACTGTGAAATTACTGGTTGGAAGTTATAACTTCAAACTTCAGTAATTTGTCTGTTAAGCCACCTGCTTGAGTACAGTTTTTGAAAATATAGTAAATTACCTTAAAAACAATATATATAATAATTATTTATATATTACTTATGGTAATTCACTCCTTGCCACCCAGGCCAATTCTGACACTTCTCTCTTACATATGAGAATCATATTTTTTTTGCTAGAAAATTACTCAGAACCCTGAAACATTATATATATTGTTTTAGCAGATACCCTAGGGAATAAAATGGTGGTCGTTGCAACTTTTTATGTTACATGGTATTTGCGCAGCAATTTTTCAAACATTTTTTTTTTGGAAAGAAACTGTTTCATAAATAAAAAAACCCCAAAAAACACTAAAGTTAGCCTGATTTTTTTGTTTACTATGAAACACGATGTTACGCAGAGTAAATAGATACCTAACATGTCAAGCTTTACAATTGCGCAAACTTGTGAAATGGAGCCAAACTTTAGTACTTAAAAAACTTCATAGGCGACGCTTTTAAAAAAGGTTACATGTTTAGCGTTACAGAGGAGGTCTAGTGCTAGAATTATCGTTTGACAGCACCGCCTGTCAAACTTGCCTATTGATTTCAATGGGGCCACTCTGCAACGGCAAGCCAAACTCGCTCGCAGTAGCAGCATAGTCCAACAATGTAAAAATACCATTCAGCAATGTAAAAAAAAAAAAGGAGGTGGCAGTAGCACCTCATGAACACCTGTCAGCTGCTGTTATACCACTCATTGAAAAGGAATCCACCACAGATCAGTTTTCAGAGGGCAGTAAGCATTACCGCAAATGTGAAAGAAACTTGAAACACATCATACATTTCATACTCACCACCAACCAGGCCACTCCCCAGCCACCCCCCATGTTGGCCACCTCCCTTCACCTTATATCACAGGTGACCATTTCCCAACCTGCAGATGACAGACCCTACTCCAAAAGACATCACTTCCAGTTACTCCCCCCACCCGCTGATTGACCACTTCACATCCCCCTGCTGACAGACCTCCCTCCCCAGCCTGTACCCACACAGCCCTCTTACCTGCTGACCTGTGGATGGGGAAATCACTCCCGCAGTGTTATGCCCCGTACACACGGTCGGATTTTCCGATGGAAAATGTCCGATCGGAGCGTGTTGTCGGAAATTCCGACCGTGTGTGGGCTCCATCGGACATTTTCCATCGGATTTTCCGACACACAAAGTTGGAGAGCAGGAGATAAAATTTTCCGACAACAAAATCCGTTGTCGGAAATTCCGATCGTGTGTACACAAATCCGACGGACAAAGTGCCACGCATGCTCAGAATAAATAAAGAGATGAAAGCTATTGGCCACTGCCCTGTTTATAGTCCCGACGTACGTGTTTTTTACGTCACCGCGTTTAGAACAATCGTATTTTCCGACAACTTTGTACGACCGTGTGTAGACAAAACAAGTTTGAGCCAACATCCGTCGGAAAAAATCCTAGGATTTTGTTGTCGGAATGTCCGAACAAAGTCCGACCGTGTGTACGCCCTATTATTGTGTTCTGCAAATAGGGAGCCTTCCCCACCCACAGAATACAATGATCAGTGTTGCTAACTATAGCTGGAAGCACTGATTGTTTTGGGAAAAACCTGACAGGCTGGTTGTACTCAAGTCAATTAATAGATTGACTTGTGTACAACCAGCTAGCCCACACAAAGATCGACTATGGCTGGTCTCTGCTTAATTGGCTTAATTTCAATCTATGTATGGTCCGCTTAAACACTACGCAGTCCCTAAATATCCTTCCACAGACCTTTACATTTTTCCTTCCCAGATTCCTTCATCCTCCTCACCTGTACATAGTGCCTGCTATCATACCCTCCACACTCCTCTACTGTACATACTGCCCGCTGTCATACCCTCCACACTCCTCTCCTGTACATACTGCCCTCTGTCATACCCTCCACACTTCTCTCCTATACATACAGTACTGCCCGCTGTCATACCCTCCACATTCCTCTCCTGTACATAGTGCCCACTGTCATACCCTCCACACTCCTCTCCTGTACATAGTGCCCACTGTCATACCCTCCACACTTCTCTCCTATACATACAGTAGTGCCCGCTGTCATACCCTCCACACTCCTCTCCTGTACATACTGCTCACTGTCATACCCTCCACACTCCTCTCCTGTACATACTGTCAACTCTCTTTCTCTCCGCACTCCTCTCCTGTACATATTGCCCCCATAATACCTTCCACACTCCTCTCCTGTACATACTGCCCCCATCATACCCTCCACACTCCTCTCCTGTACATACTGACCACTGTCATCCCCTCTACACTCCTCTCCTGTACATACTGCCCACTGTCATCCCCTCCATGCTCCTCTCTTGTACATGCTGCCCACTGGCATACCTTCCACACTACTCTCCTGTACATAGTGCCCACTGTCAACCCTCACTCCTCTGCATACTGCCCACTGTCATACCCTGCACACTCATCTCCTGTACATAGTGCCTACTGCCATACCCTCCACACTCCTCTCCTGTACATAGTGCCCACTGTCAACCCTCCACACTCCTCTGCTGTGCATACTGCCCACTGCCATACCCTCCACACTCCTCTCCTGTACATAGTGCCCACTTTTATACCCTCCACATTCCTCTCCCTCACCTTCACATACTTCCCTCTTTTATACCATCCATACTCCTCCCCTATGCCTCTTACCCACAAAAACAGTTCTTTAAAATTATATTGAATATCCTCAATGCTACCAGCTCTAGAATGGGCACACTTTTGTTAGTTCAACTAAAGGAAATCTTCTCAGTCCTCATATTTGTTCTGCCCATTATTAGTACCCATTTGATTTTGTGATTACTATTGTGATGTATAGAGGGACATAGGGGATGCAAGCTACTCTAAATACATACCTCCCAACTTTTTGAGATGGGAATGAGGCACACCTATCAGCAAAAGCATGCAGGCATAGAACACACCCCTTGCCACGCCCCCTTAAAGGAGCATTGTACAAAAAAACAAGATTGGTAAAGCCCACAAGTGCTTTTTTTACCACTATCATTCCTTTATATTGGCTTTTGGAATTTAAAAATGAAGCAATTTAGAAATCAGATGAAAGGTTTAGCACCGGGAAGCACTTTTAGATAGATAAAAAGTGCATTTTATATACATCTATATAGATCAGATCAAAATGAGTGACAGATGAGGAGGAATGAGGGATAGAGGGACATTACTCCAAATCAGGGACAGTCCCTAAAAATCAGGGACAGTTGGGAGCTATGTAAATATACCACTGGTAAAAAAAAGTGTCCCTGAAAATATTTTTAAAATGTTGGCAACTATGCACTTGGGCACAGCCCAAGGGCCACTGGGTCATGAGAGGCTCCTGGGATACTGTGATATTAAAGTGGTAGTAAACTTCCCTAACATTACTACTTTTTAGAGGCTCTGAGATTATGCCATAATGTACTAGTATGTACAGCATACTGTATTAGCACACCTTACCTGTCAGACTGAGCCCTCCAACGCTGCGCTATGATTAATCTGGTGGGTCCTGGGCATTTCCATCTTCATCCAGGTTCTGTGCCTTCGGTCACTTGCCTTGGCCAGGCTGCATTGATGTCACACCCACGCATGCTCATGCGCATCCTCTCTCTCATCCCCCCTCTCTCTCACATCCTCCCTCCTTTATCCCTCACCCCACTCTCATCCCCTTTCTCTCCCTCTCATCCTCCCTCTCTCTATTTAATTTAAATTGTTATAACAAAAAATTGTTTGCATTTTTATTTATTTATTTATTTTTTTTAAAAGCCCCATCAAAATCCTCAGCACCAGGCCCATGATGTTCTTAATCCGGCCCTGCCCATGTCAGGCCTGGGAATCGCCAGGGGCAACCAGCCAGGGGATTGAGAGTGAGCATGGCACCCTGATCTTCATCCAGCAGATGGAGTCATCTCTGATAGCAGACAAGTTTGCCTTAAGGGCAGTTTCACACTGTCAGCGCCCGGGCGTCGGCGGTAAAGCTTTACCGTCGTTTTTGCAGTGCTTTTTGGCTGCTAGTGGGACGCATTTAACACCCGCTAGCGGCCGAAAAAGGGTTAAAACCGCCCGCGAAGTGCCGCTGCATTGATATTAAAGGGCAGGGGCGCTGTAGGAGTGGTGTATTCACCGCTCCTACAGCGCTGCAAAGAAGCTGCTTGCAGGATTTTTTTTTATGTCCTGCCAGCGCAGCGCCCCAGTGTGAAAGCACTCTGGCATTCACACTGGGATTGCAGCTGAGGCTTTTTTTAGGCGCTATTTTTAGGCTTAAGGCCCTAAAAAACACCTCGGTGTGAAAGGGGTCTTACTGATGATCCATCAAAGTCCCTAAAGATGAGCAGAGAAGATACAAACCAGCAAAGCCGGTACAGGTGGAGAAATCCCAGTACACCACGCTGCCTTCCAACATGTCTGCCCCACCTGCTGTGGTGGATGGTGTCCTGGCTGAGGAGCAGAAAGAGAAGGCCTTGTGCAAAGAGCTGCCTGGAGTTTCTGCTGTGAAAGATCCCTCTACAGACTTGGAAGGAAAACCCTTGACAGAGATGCCTTTGGACCATCATTCCTCTGCTAAGTTTCATGCATGCGTTTCACAAAGTATGGCAGCTACTTGCAAGGCGATTGTTTCCCCTGAGTCTCCCAGTGTGCTGATTGATGCTGGTGGGGGGAGGGGATCAGCATATTGCTCCGTGTGCAGTGGAAGCCATGGATGTTTCACCTGTTGCAGTGTCAGACCAGCCTTCACTATCCCCTGCTGAAAGCTCTGTCCTGGTGGAGGAGAACAGGCCAGCTGAAGCTTCTACCAGTACAGCAGTAGGAATGGACACGGGTGGAAAAGACAGCAGGAACTGTGAATATGCTAGCAAGTATTAAGAATGACAATAAATGGGGGCGCATGCGCGGCTGCCTAGGAGAGCGGTAATGCTATCTTAGAGCTCCGCTCCTGGGACGATTGCACCGGAGGACTACAGGTCCCAGCGGCACCGCGAACGACACACAGCGATAGCTGGTACTTCCTAGAGCCCTCAGGTATCATTATTATGGTCCTGCGGGGCCCAAAACTAAAATATAAAGCTGGTATGGCTAAAGAAGCGCCGGCCAGGCAGTCTTCCAAGATGGCGGCGGCAGTTACCTCACAGCCTTCTACACCGCACACTAGGAAAACACTGCCACACAGTGTAAAGACCCAGGATTTCACCGCTGAGTCTGACTCTGATACAGGCGGCTCACAGACTGTGATTCAATCTGACATGTTTAAAACATTTGAAAGAATGTTACAGAAAGCCCTCAAACAAACTTCAGATCACATTACTGATAAATTGACAAAGGAAATAAGGGAGCTTGGACAGAGAACAGCTGAGTTGGAATTGAGAGTGGATGAAATAGATAGCCACACGCAGCACTTTATCTCTGAATTTGAGAACCTTAAAGAGGAAAATGTTATACTACAGTCACGTTTAGAAGATCAGGAAAATAGGGACAGACGATCGAATCTGCGAATTAGAGGAATCCCTGAGACTGTCATTGATCTCCAAGCCACCATGATAGCTCTATTCCAGGAATTACAGCCTGGTATTCCTGTAGATAGACTGGAAATGGACAGAGTGCACAGGGCTTTAGCTCCTCGCAAAACCAATGGTCCCCCTAGGGACATAATTGCCAAATTTCATTATTATAAAACCAAAGAGCAATTACTTTCAGCTGCTAGAGGGAAAGATTCTCTGCAATTTCAAGGCCATGTGTATCAGCTTTTTGCAGATATTTCCCCACTCACAGTAGCAAAGAGGCGAGCACTCAAACCCCAATTACAGGTTTTACAACAAAACCAGATCACCTATCAATGGGGGTTTCCCTTTTCTCTTCGATTCACATACCTGGAAACCAAGTATGTTTGTCGCTCTTCAGAGGACTTGCAGTCGGCTATGATTGAAATGGGTATTGTAGATAAAGTTACGCCTAAAGAGCAACATCGTAGACGATCGGCCTCCAGCTCCTCTCCACAAAACACAGCAGCAGGCTTCAACAATCCCTCTTCTTCTTCACGCCAGAATATTCATAAACGTGGACGATTTGAAAATTCAACACCATCTAATGAAGACACCATGGACTGATCTATACACCCTTTTTTTCAGACCACAACTCATTATTCGATCCCAGTACTCAATGCTGGTTTATACACTTTCCTATTGACACTAAAAACTAACAATTTTTTTGCTGGACTCTCACTTTTTTTTTTTTTTTTTTTCTCCTCTTCCCTTTTTTCTTTCTAGAAGGTTTTAGATTCTACTAGCTCACCTGATATATCTTATATTTAGTTTCTCATTCGTTTTTGATGGTCCTTTTTATTTTTATTTTTTTATTTTTTTTCTCCTTACCTCTTGATAACCAAACTACCACTCTTTTTGGCCTCATTAATTAACTTTTTCTTTTATCTTTTTAGGTCCTCATGAGGTTATGTTTGCGTGTACATATGTGTGTGTGCGTGTCTGCATATACATGTGTATATATCTATATGTATGTGTATATACATATATACGGGTATAATATATATTTCTTTTTTTTTTCTTCTCTCTTTTTTGCTGATTAGAGTGAGCTTGGTAGTTGGTAGTTATGGTTGCATAGATTAAAAATGCTCTATTTTAGTGTTAACTACTTATATAACCCCTGTGGTCCTCCGGTGTTGATCTTCCCTTAGGAATTTCTTGCCGCCCCCTTTACCACCCTCAGACCCCTGCTATTATGTGGGATTCTGTTGGTGGCCCTGGAGCCTCTCGGAGACTTCTAATTACTCTCTCGAGATGTTCCCACACCCTATTGTTCTGTCACAAATTAGCGATATTTGGTCCCTATTCTAGGGTAGTTCAATTTTATTATTTTACTTTTTTCTCTGTCACTTCTTTCTCTCTTTTATCTCTTCAGGTGGTGGTCCTGGTTCTTGGTATGTATTATATTCCTCATGATATAATGATACCCCTGACTCTATTATGGCCCCCATAAATATTTTATCTTTAAATGTACAAGGGTTTAATATCCCGCATAAACGCACAAAGGCTATGCGCTCCTTTACAGCTAAGAAAGCACATATTATATGTTTGCAGGAAACCCATTTTACAGACAAAATTTACCCTAAGTTCCTTTCGTCCTCATACCCACAATTTTATGCTGCCTCTGCCTCAGCTAAAAAGCGTGGAACTCTTATTGGCTTCCACCGCAATACCCCCTTTACCCTTGTGTCACAGTTAAATGACCCGGAAGGTAGATATACATTACTTACTGGCTATATTTCTGATACTCCTATTACGATAGTATCCTACTATGCCCCAAATAAACGCCCAGAAGCTTTTTTATCCCATCTTTTTCAACTAGTTGATACGCACAAATTTGGTACGGTTGTCTTATGTGGAGACTCTAATGCTACGGTTTTTCCTTTCTTGGATAAATCCCCTTCAGCCCCACCTACAAGCTCTGCTAGATTGACTCTCCAATCTCTGCTTTCTACTCATAACTTAGTAGATACTTGGCGAGAACGTAATCCTTCCAGTAAACGTTTCACACACTATTCATATCCACATAACTCTTTCTCACGTATAGATCATATCTTAACTCCATCTAGCATGATACCAGAAATTATTTCCTCTAAAATAATCCCATTTCCATGGACTGACCACTGTGCTGTTTTCACAACCTTGGCTTCCACTATTCCCAGATCACACGATACTACTTGGTGTGTTAATAACTCTTTATTGATTAATCCATCCCTTAAAACTGAGATTGAAGAGGCAATTACTGATTATCTTTCCTTTAATGACACGAATGATGTCTCCCCCCTCACATTGTGGGAGGCCCACAAAGCGGTCATTCGGGGCAGATTGATACAACAAGCATCAGCAATTAAAAAAGAATGTAAACTACAGTTTGCTAAGCTTGAGGCTGTTTATAATAAATGCCATATGACCTTTCAATCTTACCCGAATGCCGCCAATAACTCAAAACTGGAGAAAGCTCGTCTTGATCTAGACCTTTTTTTAACCGATTCTGCTGATAAATTACTACGTAAACGCCAACATACCCAATATCTTAAAGCTAACAAACCAGATACCCCTATGGCACGTAGTTTGAAGGCAATACAACACGCACAGACTTCTTTCAGATTGAAAATATCCCGTGATGGATATACTAGCAACCCAGTTAAAATATTAGAGATATTTCGCTCTAATTTAGCTAAATTATATTCCCCCGCTCACGACTTTGATAAAACAAAAGCAGATACTCTGTTTTCCAACATAAAGCTCCCTACCTTAGACCAGGAACAACAGGATAACCTCGAGTCCCCCATAACAGCACCTGAAGTTCTGACTGCCATTAAACTATTAAAACCAAATAAGAGACCTGGTCCTGATGGGTTCTCGGCATTATATTACAAACAGTATGCACACATTTTAGCACCCATCTTAACCAGGGCCTTCAATTCTATCCTGAAAGGTTATTCATTTGGGTCTGATACACTGACCTCCATTATAGCAATGATTCCCAAACCCCGTTCCGACTCTACCTCTTGGACCAATTACCGCCCCATATCGCTCCTTAACCTAGACATTAAATTACTAGCCAAGATCTTGGCGACTCGTTTGAATAACGTTATAGGTCAACTGATTCACAGAGACCAAACAGGTTTTATGCCAACGCGCCAGGCAGGTGATAATGTCAGGCGTGCTCTCTTACTTATTCACGCAGCTAAAATTAGACACATCCCTACATGCCTATTATCTTTGGATATCAGAAAAGCTTTCGATTCTGTCACCTGGCCATATTTGCAATACATGCTTCAAAAATGGGGATTTGGGAATCATTTTCTTACATGGATCTCCTCTCTGTATAATAACCCAAAGGCATATATTAAATATGCGGGATATAAATCTGCAATGTTAGACATTAGAAGAGGGACAAGGCAAGGCTGCCCTCTATCCCCATTGCTTTTTGCTCTCCTGATTGAACCACTAGCACAACTAATTAGGTCTCATCCAGATATTAAAGGTATCGAATTAGGCGGATATCAGCATAAGTTGTGTCTTTTGCAGATGATGTCCTTATTTTTTTATCTCATCCCCATATATCAGCCCCAAATTTACTAAATGTCTTGGACAAATTTGCCCAAGTATCTGGACTTTTTGTTAACCCCACAAAATCGAATGTGTTAAATATTTCTTTGCCACAAGCAGAACTTCGACACGTCCAAACCTCATTACCATTCAACTGGGTTACCCATCAGATCTCATATTTAGGAGTACAACTTACAACCTCGATTAAAGATTTATTTGCTGCTAATTATCTTCCTCTACTGAAACAAGTTACAGGCTCTATGAAACAATGGACATCTCTTCCATTATCATGGATAGGACGGATCAATGCTATAAAAATGTCTATATTACCAAAATTTTTATACTTACATAGTTACATAGTTACATAGTTACATAGTAGGTGAGGTTGAAAAAAGACACAAGTCCATCAAGTCCAACCTATGTGTGTGATAATGTGTCAGTATTACATTACATATCCCTGTATATTGCGGTCATTCAGGTGATTATCTTATCTTACTTATTTAGGGTATTACCTATCCCGTTACCTACATATTTTTTAAGACTCACACAACGCAGAGTCATGTCTTTTATTTGGGGAAACACTAAACCCAGAATTTCCAAAACTACACTGTATCTCAAAAAATTGAATGGCGGATTAGGTCTGCCAAACTTCACTTCCTATTACTACGCTGCTCAACTATCACCCCTTCCTAAATATCACTCGTTGGCAGAAACACCCTTGTGGGTTCATATTGAGTCAGTTGACAGCGACCCTATCTCTGTGGCCAATATGCTATGGCTCCAACCTAAAGATAGATCACATCTATCTAATCCCATAACGAAACATTCTTTGTCTATTTGGGATAAATTTAGCAGAGCTTGTAATCTCCAATCCCCACATAATCCTCTTCTTTCGTTCCTTAGAAACCCGGCCTTCTATCCTGCTTGGAAATTCCCAAAATCATTTGCTGCATGGTCTTCCAGGAATTTAATTAGATTTTATCAATTAAGCAACAATACCGATATTCATGCATTTCCGGTGTTATGTGAAACATATGGGCTTCCTAGATCTGAAATTTTTCGTTATTTGCAAATCAAAAATTTTTATACTCCACTTCTTACCACAGGCTCAACAATGAATCAAATGTCACAATTTGAACGTATTTGTAAAAGCGACCCACATGTAAGGGGCTTGATTTCATCTTTGTATCAACAACTTACTGAGACTCATAATGGTTCACTACCCTCTTATACAGATAAATGGGCACAGGATATGAACCGAGTGTTTGACACTAATGACTGGTCCGATATATGGTTAGCCACTAAGAATTCCTCCCCGAACTGCTATGCTTTGGAAACAAATTTTAAAGTCTTAGCAAGGTGGTACTTAGTACCAGCCAGAATTGCAAAATTTATTCCGACATACCCAATTAACTGTTTTAGAGGTTGCTCTGCACCAGGTACCCACTTTCACATATGGTGGCAATGCCCCATAGCTCAAGAATTTTGGAAGAATATTTTTGGAATGGCCTCTAAAGCTCTGGAAACCTCTATTTCCCCAGACCCAGCTTTGGCACTCCTAAATTTGAAACCCACTACTCTTACCCGCACCCAATTTCAGTTATTTCTCCAGCTTAGCACTGCAGCCAAGCAAACTATTGCAAAAGCTTGGAAGTCTCAAACCTTGATTGTAGCGGAAGCCAAACACAGAATGAATAAAGCCCTCATTTATGCCAAAATGACAGCTATTGAGGACAATAACATTAATAAATTTTGCAAAATCTGGCAACCATGGGTTAACCATTTCTTCCCCTACGATTTTGACCAGTCGTTATTGTTACCTTACTAGGATTCTTGATTGCTTACTGTCAAAATATGTGTTGGAGCCGGTCCACCACCTGGAGAGATTCTTCTTCTTCTTCTTCTTCTTTTCTCTCTCTTATTCCTTTCCTTTATTTTCTTACTTTCTCTCTTCTCTACTATGATACATATTTTTGGGATACTCTTTTACTATTAATACATTACTTTCTATTTATAAATAATAATATGATTTATTATATCTGTATATTTATTTTGAGCAATCAAATTCTACAAATAAGCAGGTCAAGACCCTGATTTATAATTGATTTCATTTCATTTACCTCAGGATATCTTTGTAACAAATATTTTTAAATGCCCCCACCCTTCCACAGCTTGCACCCATTGGGGTGGTAGGGTGGTCTGGAGGCATGGTTTATAGGTTTCACAATATTGATCAGAGGCTCTCAGCCCGATCTTAAACTATCTATAAGAATATAGATTGCTCATACACTTTACGCTCTGTACTTTATTTATTTATTTTTTCTTATTTTTCATTTATTAAACCTTGATTGTATATCACAATATATTCATATATTGATCAAAAATCAAATGATTTGGACAGTATCCCTTGTAACAATGTTTATATTCTATTGTTCTTCTTTATGTAAATCTTAATAAAAACATTGAACAAGAATGACAATAAAGATAAAACAATGAATGTGGTTGGAGGTGAAGAGGTTAAAGTGGCGTTCTGGCCGAAATTATACTTTTTAAAATAAAAATACCCCTATAATACACAAGCTTAATGTATTCTAGTAAAGTTACCGTATATACTCGAGTATAAGTCGTTCTGAGTATAAGCCGAGGCTCTAATTTACCACAAAAAAATGGGAAAAACTTATTGACCCGAGTATAAGACGAGGGTGAGAAATGCACAGCTACTGTAAGTGGAAAAGAGGGTCAACAATGCCCATTTGCAGCCTCACTCTGCCCATTTGCATGCCTCACTGTGCCCATTTGCAGCCATAGCTCCCCCGAACTTCAAACTCGGTAGTTAAGGGTTCCTAGATGCCCCCTAGCTGCAGCCAAAATTTGGGGTCTCTGAACCCAAAGGGTCCCAAAATGACATTGCTGCAGATGGACACAGTTGACCGAATTTGGGGCCCCGTATCTTGGGGCCACTTAGTGCTAAGAACCCCAAATGTCTGGGCATCTGAAGCCAGACTGTATTTCTTCCTGGATCTCATCCTTGCAGATCTCGCACATGCTCAGTGCAGCACAAGCAGTGTAATAGGTTTCAGGTCAGGTTTCCATAGCAACGGCAGTGTCAGAGGAAGTTGCCGCCCCTTCCCAGAAGGCATTGCAAACAGGAAATGATGCGATGGGCCGCGGCCAGGAAGGAGGAAGTGAAAAATGAATACAGCAGATATACAGTAACTGCTGAGAATTTTTTTTTTAAATATCCAATTTGTTTACAGTACACAGTTTAGTGAGGGATGCTGAAGAGTTGTAAAAGTGGGTGGAACTCCACTTTAATATTGCTGGGAAAAATAAAAACGACATTTCTCCCCCTGCTCATCAGAGGAAAAATTCATTGATTGTGCAAAACAATCCCAAATCTGTACAATCGATATCTGCTAGAAATGTGTCAGATGGTTCAAAACACACAAATGTTTTTTTTCTGCTGGGAGAAATGTGAGCAGCTATGCGTCTGTTTTGGGGAGTCGCACCAAGGAGGGTGGAGGGAATTTTGGAAATGTTAGTGGTCACAATTTGGGGAGGTTTTATGGGGGGGCTGGTTAGTGGGTATAGGAGGAGGAATGTTGTGCAGTTGAAGGGGGAGGGGACCCCCACTAGTAAGGGGAAGGGTGGCTGAGCTGGTTTTGGAAATGGGGTTTAAAGCCTCGGATGTATTTGCTTTAATTTGCCCAGTGGGAAGTTATGAATATGATTTGTCATTTTTAAAACCTGAAGGTTTGGATCTGTTTTGGGAGCGATATAGGAGGTGCAGGGGCCTTCGGCAGTGGAGTGGTTTGGTGCCCAATGTGGTCTCGAGGCAGCCTTTGATAAATCTGGTGACGATCCTGGTGCGTAACAAATCCATACCGGAGGCTGATTTGATAGTATGGCTACACCGATATGGTGGGGTCCTCACTCCACTGCGGAAGGTCCTTGATGAGCATGGGATATGGACAGGGGCCTGGACAGTGTTACTAAAAATGGGGGGTGCTGGGCAATGTAGCTCAACACCTGCCCTGCTCAGCTTTTCTGGGGAGGGATAGGCTGACCATTTTCTACCAGGATCAGCCTAAAGTTTGTAATAAATGGGGTGGGGAGGGCTTTAGACACCCCCTTTCTCTATCGCATGAGTTAAGCATAGTGGGTGTATGGCACATTCCCAATTAACTAAGCTTTTAATTTTGATACACTTTTTCTAGTTGTCCATTACTTCACGTGGAATGCGCTGTGCCAGTTAACCCTGCGGAAGAAAGTCCTCCCTGTTGAGGTGGTGGTGGTGCACGATATTCTGAGTGAGGTTGGGAAGATTTGGGGTCTTGAGAAGGGCAGGGAGCCTCGGGCAGTCTGGATAAGGGCATGGAGGAATATCAGACCTGCCCTTGGTGAACTGTCCATCTCTGGGTGAGGGGCTCTTTCCTTTTACTATTCTTTTCACTTCCTTAGCTTTTGTTGGTTAGTATGTTCTCTTTGAAGAAGGGCTGCATGCATAATGGATGCGGGTTTGTTTCTTGACCTCACAGGTTTATCTGATGTAGTGGTGTGAGTTGTAGTAAGATTATCCCCAGTAATGACATGTTCATCATGAGTTTTGTTTTTGCTGTGTAGTAATTTTTTGTTGAGAGCAGATTTGCTATATTTATTTTCATTTTTATGTAAATATGTATTTATTTATGTATATTATATATAGTGATTTTATGCTTATTGATTGCAAGACTTTAATAAAGATAAATTGGGAAGAATGTGCCTTAAATTGGCGGTCAGCGGGAAGAATGCTTCTTACATTCATGGTTACTGGGAAGCATCCTCCTTACATTCATGGTTACTGGGAAGCATCCTCCTTACATTCATGGTTACTGGGAAGCATCCTCCTTACATTCATGGTTACTGGGAAGCATCCTCCTTACATTCATGGTTACTGGGAAGCATCCTCCTTACATTCATGGTTACTGGGAAGCATCCTCCTTACATTCATGGTTACTCGGAATAATGCTCCTTACATTCCTGGTTACCGGGAAGAATGCGCCTTAAATTGGTGGTCATTGGGTAGAAAAGTCCTTACACTGGTGGTCAGTGGATAGAATGCTCCCTATCTTAGTGGTCAGTCGGAGGAAGGCTTCTTACATTGATGGGCACTGGGAAGAATGCTCCTTGAATTGGTGGTCAGTGGGAGGATTGCTTCTTACATTGATGGTCATTGGGAAGAATACTTCTTACACTGGTGCTAAGTGGGAACAATGCTCCCTAAAATGATGGCAGTGGGAAGAAAGCTCTTTATAATTGGTGGTCAGTGGGAAGAATACTCCTTACATTGATGGTCAGTGAAAAGATTGCTGCTAACATTGGTGGTCCATAGGAAGAGCTCTCCTTACATTGATGGTCACTGGGAAGAATGTTCCTTGAATTGGTGGTCAGTGTTAAGAATGATTCTTACATTGGTGGTCACTGGGAAGAATGCTCCTTAAATTGTTAGTCTTTGGGAATAATACAGTACCCCTTACACTTGTGGTCAGTGGACAGAATGCTCCCTATCTTGGTGGTCAGTGGGAAAAATACTTCTTACATTGGTGGTCACTGGGAAGAATGTGCCTTAAAATGGCAGTCAGTGGGAAGAATGCTCCTTACATTCATGGTCACTGGAAATAATGCTCCTTAAATTGGTGGTCATTGGGAAGGAAACTCCTTACTGTGGTGGTCAGTGGATAGAATGCTCCCTATCTTAGTGGTCAGATGGAGGAAAGCTTCTTACATTGATGGTCACTGGGAAGAATGTGCCTTAAATTGGTCATCAGTGAGAAGAAAGCTCTTTATATTGGTGGTCAGTGGGAAGAATACTTTTTACATTGGTGGTCAGTAGGAAGAATACTTTTTACATTAGTGGTTAGTGGAACGAATGCTCCTTTATATTACAGTGAGGATAATTCCCCCCCACCCCTTACAGATAACTGAAAAGATCATTGTTGTCAGTGGCTACTTATTTTGGAGGAAGAGACTGCTCATAGCTCAAAGAACCCCTAGCAACATCTGGAGGAACCCTAGGTTACCACAGTACCCTGGTTGAGAGAGGCTGTCTTAGATGATTACAAAGTCATTATTGGGGGTTACACTCATTTTGTAAAAGTAGCACTGGGGAAAAAAAAATTGGAATTGCTTTTATTACTTCTCCCTGCTTCTCCTTGTTATAGCCTATAGAATAAAAAAAGCAAGAATATTTAAAATCCTTTTACCAAATGAATATTGTATCCCTCCTGAAAAGTTATACATGATCTCGGAAGGTGGACACAAATGAAAGGTTATCAATTTTAAAACTGCCACAAGGCGAATTAAAAAAAAAATGAATGCACTGGACAGAGAAGGACACAATGCCTTTTAGATCTGATGTAATTAAACTGTTAATTCTTACATTATTATTTTGCAGCACAAAAATCATTACCGCAGTTGTCAGTTATCCATTTCCTGAAGTCATGATCTTATCGTAACGTGCACGTCCTGTACAAACGTTGCTGTTACCATGTAATTGTGGTAAATATCTCAGCTATTGCATCCTTGTTCAGCATGAATATAAATTGGGATGCAGCTATGGAATCCATTGTCAAAACTATTTGCAGATTATCATTTGAAGAAAAAAAAATGTATAAAACCTCCAAATCTCCTTGTAATCCATTTATATAGAATACAGGCAGCACACGGGAAGCAAGGCATGGGGGGGGAAAGATGTTGTAGCGCTGGTATCCCTGGTATGTAATTATTTGGAGCTGAAGCGAGATATTATTTACAGGCAGTTTTTTTTGTTTTATTGTAATAATTATACGCGGTACTTTTTTTTAACCCCCTGTTGACAACTGTTTATAACCTGAGAACAAAAATGTTGTATATTACAGTTTACCAGTCAATAGATATGGTGGCTGCAGGGCCATCAAGTGACACCATTTTCGCAGTGACACTACCAATACTGAGACCTTTATGTCCCTCCAATGACATCACTGATGCAGGGACATTTTTTCTTAAAGTGACACCACTGATGCAGGGCTTTTTTCCTTTAAATTACACCACTGATGCAGAGACAGTTTTCCTTTAAGTGACGCCACTGACACTGTGCCATTTTTCCTTCAAGTGACACCAATAACGCAGAGACATTTTTCCTTCAATAACTCCACTGATGCAGAGGCATTTTCCTTCAAGTGACACCACTGACGCAGGGACATTTTTTCTTCAAATAACACCAATGACGCAGAGAACTTTTTTCCTTCAAGTGACACCATTTTCGCAGGGATATTTTTCTTTCCATTGTCACTACCAATACTGAGACCTTTTTGTCCCTCCAATGACACCACTTATGCAGGGACATTTCTTTCCTTTGCCACTGTTAGCCCCATATGTGTACACCAATTTTAAACACTTCAGTTCTCTAAGGTGTACCCACGACTTTTGGAGGTGTTTCAACTACATGTCACATACATTACATACATTTCTCTGTGTGTGCCACTATTGGCTCCATCCCCCCTCAACCTGGGATGGAGGGGAAGGTGGAGGGAGCACAGCTTGCCATCTTCACCTTGGGCACTGGGTGACTTTGCCCTGGCACTGGCTTGCTGCATTTGTTTTCTTTTTCAGGCTAAGAACCTTTTAAGCAAGTACAAGAATTGCCAGTTTATCCTTCTAGAAATGCAGCGTAAACTGATCACTCCCTGTGAACTGAACCTAAAATCACAAGCAATGTTATCTTCCTTTTGTAAACTACTGCTCTCGTAATCCTCAGGGGTAGGCAACCATGGCCCTCCAGCTGTGGTGAAACTACAAATCCCATCATGCCTCTGCCTCTAATGCTCCGTACACACGGTCGGATTTTCCGACGGAAAATGTGTGATAGGACCATGTTGTCGGAAATTCCGACCGTGTGTAGGCTCCATCACACATTTTCCATCGGATTTTCCGACACACAAAGTTTGAGAGCTTGCTATAAAATTTTCCGACAACAAAATCCGTTGTCGGAATTTCCGATCGTGTGTACACAAATCCGACGCACAAAGTGCCACGCATGCTCAGAATAAATAAAGAGATGAAAGCTATTGGCTACTGCCCCGTTTACAGTCCCGACGTACGTGTTTTATGTCACCGCGTTCAGAATGATCGGATTTTCCGACAACTTTGTGTGACCGTGTGTATGCAAGACAAGTTTGAGCCAACATCCATCTGAAAAAATCCTAGGATTTTGTTGTCGGAATGTCCGATCAATGTCCGACCGTGTGTACGGGGCATTAGAGTCATGCCTGTGATTGTCAGGGTCTTGCAATGTCTCATGGGACTTGTAGTTTCAAAACAGCTGGAGGGCCTACCCCTGCTATGTATTGAAGATAAATTGAAGAAGACATGTTTTTGTAGCCCACCTTGGATGGCAACCATGGTTCCCTCCATAAATACAGTGCCTTGAAAAATTAGTCATACCCCTTGAAATTTTCCACATTTTGTCATGTTACAACCAAACACGTAAATGTATTTTATTGGGATTTTATGTGATAGACCAACACAAAGTGGAACGTAATTGTGAAGTGCAAGGAAAATGATAAATGGTTTTGAAAATATTTGTTACAAGTAAATATGTGGAAAGTGTGGCGTGCATTTGTATTCAGCTGTTCTGTGAAGCCCTCAGAGGTTTGTTAGAAAACCTTAATGAACAAACAGCATCATGCATCAAGAAACACACCAGACAGGTCAGGGAAAAAGTTGTGGAGAAGTTTAAAGCAGGGTTAGGTTATAAAAAAAATATCCCAAGCATTGAACATCTAACGGAGCACTGTTCAATCCATCATCCAAAAATGGAAAGAGTTTGGCACGACTGCAAACCTACCAAGACATGGCCAAGACATGGCCGTCCACCTAAACTGACAGGCTGGGCAAGGAGAGCATTAATCAGAGAATCAGCCAAGAGGCCCATGGTAACTCTGGAGGAGCTGCAGAGATCCACAGCTCAGGTGGGAGAATCTGTCCACAGGACAACTATAAGTCGTGCACTCCACAAATCTGGCCTTTATGGAAGAGTGACAAGAAGAAAGCCATTGTTGAAAGAAAAACATAAGAAGTCCTATTTCCAGTTTGCGAGAAGCCATGTGAGGGACACAGCAAACATGTGGAAGAAGGTGCTCTGATCAGATGAGACCAAAATTTAACTTTTTGGCCTAAAAACAAAACGCTATGTGTGGCGGAATACTAACACTGCACATCACCCTGAACACACCACCCCGACTGTGAAACATGATGGTGGTAGCATCATGTTGTGGGGATGCTTTTCTTCAGCAGGGACAGGGAAACTGATTAGAATTGATGGGAAGATGGAGGGAGCCAAATAGAGGGCAATCTTAGAAGAAAACCTGTTATGCCGCGTACACATTTTCGGAATTTCCGACAGAAAAAGTCCGATGAGAGCTTTTGGTCGGATATTCCGACCGTGTGTATGCCCCATCGGACTTTTTCTGTCGGCATTTCCGACGGACTTAGATAGAGAACATGTTCTAAATCTTTCCGTCGGAAATGCCGATGGAGGTTATACCGTTGGCAAGTCCGACCGTGTGTACGGAGCATTAGAGTCTGCAAAAGACTTGAGACTGGGGCGGAGGTTCACCTTCCAGCAGGACAACAACCCTAAACATACAGCCAGAGCTACAATGGAATGGTTTAGATAAAAGCATATTCATGTGTTAGAATGGCCCAGTCAAAGTCCAGACCTAAATCCAATTGACAATCTGTGGCAAGACTTGAAAATTTCTGTTCACAGATGCTCTCCATCCAATCTGACAGAGCTTGAGCTTTTTTGCAAAGAAGAATGGGCAAAAATGCCCCTCTCTAGATGTGCAAAGCTGGTAGAGACATCCCCAAAAAGACTCGCAGCTGTAATTGCAGTGAAAGGTGGTTCTACAAAGTATTGACTGGGGGGGGGGGGGGCTGAATACAAATGCACGCTACACTTTTCACATTTATTTGTAAAAAAATTGGATAAACCATTTATTATTTTCCTTCCACTTCACAATTATGTGCCACTTTGTGTTTGTCTATCATGTTAAATCCCAATAAAATACATTTACATTTTTTGGTTGTAACATTACAAAATGTGGAAAAGTTCAAGGGGTATGAATAATTTTTCAAGGCACTATACATTGGAGGAATGAGTATAAGGGGAAAGAAATGTTTTATCAAGTGAAAATAAAGGGAAAATCCTGAAAACAAATGCAACCACCACATCTAAGAACTGGTAAACTACAATAGTTAACATTTTTGCTTTTGGGTTTTCGTACACTTCTCTATGTCCTCCTAATGTGGTCGCTGCAGATGCTGGTTGAGCATTTGGAGCAATCATACTAACTACACTTTGGGATCCCCCGAATTTTTGCTGTCCAGTACACACTTTGTTCAACAGTGCCAAGCCCTGATAAAGGGGGAGCCTTTGGACCTTGAAATGTTTTGGGGTTTTATAATATTAGAATCCAAAAGAAGTCAAACCTGGACTTTATGCAATGTTTTTGGCACTTGCAACAAAACCGGACAATGGTTCTAACTCTATTATATATACTGTATATTTTTTTTATTTTGTTCTCTGCCTGACATTCGTCTATTGGAAATTTTACTAAGGAATACTTCTCACTTTCTGTTACATTGACACAATATAATGGGGCAAAACTACCAGAGGGGACACTGATGGAAAAATCACCATCAGACCTTGTTCTCCGCTCTGTCCACATTGACACGCACAGATTTGGATAGAATTCTAGTTTAATATTGACTAGAGAAACCCACTGGTGCGAAGCTGTAAATAAACTGTCATCGAGTTGTTTCCTACTACAAAGCAAAGACAACCTCACACCTAGCAGAGCCCTAAACCTCCAACTAAGCCTCCTGTTCTCTCCAGAATTCTTTTTACAAAAACTCTGATATTTCATACGTTGTGTGACAAATAATGATCAGATTTGTATGCAGGAAAGACAGTCCCAGATCATAGATGACTCTTTCAAAAACAATTATCAGACGAACAGTTCATTCTGCGGCAGAACATTGGTGCTAAAGAGTCCCATAAAACGTTTCCTAAAATCCTTGGCTTTAACAGAAAACATTCATTCCAGTTCATTTGGAAAGACTTTAAAAATGTTTTTTTTTTTTACACACATAAAAAAGATGCTTTTCAAGCCAGATATCGCAGATAAAAGAAACCTTATTTTACTGAATTTTAGCCTTCCCTTTGGTCTTGAACAGTTGTACATGCTCCTCTCCAGTGTTAATTTTGGTAGCAAATTTCGATTCAGTTTTAGTCGTAGACTTAGGACTAAAATGGAATTTTAGTTTTAGTCCCATTTTCGTCTTCTGCAATTGTTTTAGTTTTAGTCGTATTTAGCTTACTAAATCTCCGGTACATTTTAGTCGACTAAAACTCATTTTAGTCGTCTAAAATCTAATAGGTGTAATTAAATTGTAATGCATTAGTTAACATTTCTCTACCATTTCCAAACTCATTATATACTGCTGGAGTGAAAAATCGAATATGTTATTATTTATGGCATTGAGGTATGAACATGCACTACAGACCAGTGTTAATTTTGAAGCCTAATTTCAATTTAGTTTTAGTCTAATGCCCCGTACACATGGTCGGATTTTCCGACGGAAAATGTGTGATAGGACCTTGTTGTCGGAAATTCCCACCGTGTGTAGGCTCAATCACACATTTTCCATCGGATTTTCCGACACACAAAGTTTGAGAGCGTGCTATAAAATTTTCCGACAACAAAATCCGTTGTCGGAATTTCCGATCGTGTGTACACAAATCCGACGCACAAAGTGCCACGCATGCTCAGAATAAATAAAGAGATGAAAGCTATTGGCTACTGCCCCGTTTATAGTCCCAACGTACGTGTTTTACGTCACCGCGTTCAGAACGATCGGATTTTCCGACAACTTTGTGTGACCGTGTGTATGCAAGACAAATTTGAGCCAACATCCGTCGGATAAAATCCTAGGATTTTGTTGTCGTAATGTCCGATCAATGTCCGACCGTGTATACGTGGCATTAGTCTTTTGACTAAAATGGCATTTTAGTTTTAGTCCCATTTTAGTCTTTTGACTAAGATGACATTTTAGTTTTAGTCGTGTTTTAGTTTTAGTCATATTTTAGTCGACTAAAATAATATTCATTTAGTCGACTAAAATGTTTTAGTCGACAAAATGAACTGCTCCTCTCCTGTACTGAAATTGTTTGCTCTGATATCACTGCACACTGTGAGCTTCTCATTGTGTGCATTAGATGCTGCAGAAAATTGGATAGAGCCACTTTCATTTCCTGGTTGAAGGACATCTAGCCATAGTCTAGTCCAACCCTTCCCAACCAGTGTTCAGCGGTACCCTAAGGTTCCTCCAGAGGTTGCTGGGGGTTCCTTGAGCAATGAGCAATTTCTGCCTCTCGGATAAGTAACTAATGACATTAGTGGTCAACACTCTTTAGCTTTCTGTATGGGGACAGTCTTCTCATTGACCAGAGAGTGTAATGGGTTCCCTCTCCCTATGAGCACCAATGTAATGAGACCATTCTTTCACTGAAGACCAATCTTAAGGGATCTCATCTCCATTGACCACAAGTGTAATGAATTTCCTGTGCTTATGATCACCAATGTAAGGTGGTCGTTATTCCACAGAAGACTAATTTAAGGGGTCCCTTCTCCACTGACCACCAGTGTAATGGGTTCCCTCACCCTATGATTATCAATGTAAGGTGGTCTTTCTCCCACTGAAGACCAATCTTAAGGGATCTCATCTCCATTGACCACAAGTGTAATGAATTTCCTGTGCTTATGATCACCAATGTAAGGTGGCCGTTATTCCACAGAAGACTAATTTTAGGGGTCCCTTCTCCACTGACCACCAGTGTAATGGGTTCCCTCTCCCTATGAGCACCAATGTAATGAGACCATTCTTTCACTGAAGACCAATCTTAAGGGATCTCATCTCCATTGACCACAAGTGTAATGAATTTCCTGTGCTTATGATCACCAATGTAAGGTGGCCGTTATTCCACAGAAGACTGTTTTTAGGGGTCCCTTCTCCACTGACCACCAGTGTAATGGGTTTCCTCTCCCTATGATAGCCAATGTAAGGTGATCATTCCCCCACTTAAGACAAATCAAAGGGATCCCTTCTCCGCTGACCACCAGTGTAATAAGTTGTCCCTATGATCACTAACGTAAGGTGGCCATTTTCCCACTGAAGATCAGTCAAAAAGTTCCCTTCTCCAGTGACCACCAATGTAAAAGGTTCCCTCTTACTATGATTACCAATGTATGTGGTCATTCACCCACTGAAGACCAACCTTAATAGATCTCATCTCCATTGACCACAAGTGTAATGAATTTCCTGTGCTTATGATCACCAATGTAAGGGGGCCATTCTCCCACTGAAGATCAATCAAAGGAACCCCTTCTCCACTGACCACCAGTGTAATAAGTTCCCTCTCCCTATTTTCATGAATGTAAGGTGGTCATTGCTCCTCTGACCACCAATTCAAGGGATCCCTTCTCCACTGACCACCAAATAAGGGAGCCCTTCACTGACCACCAATGGGCACACAATGCAAAGGAACACTACTTTCTGGGAGGGAGGACCCTCACCTTGCCAACATTCAAAATTAGAGCAAAAAAGGAGAGAAAAGGAGAGAAACCAATCATGATCCCATTACTGAACTTCAATACTCCATGATACATTGTAGTTTTTTTCCCCCATACAATAGGATTGGGTATCTGTTGATGTTTTGTAGATGAAGGGTGCTTTTTAAGTCCCCCTTTCTATGTGTTTTGTACTATGTCTTTTTTAATATATATCAATTAAATGTTAATTTTTTATATAAACCACCTCATGCCGTGCTTGGAATGTCAGTTTTTTTTTGAGAAATGACAATTGGTTTCTCTCCTTTTTTACTTTATTTTCTGAAATGTATTTGTTTCCTTTCATTATTACTGCAAATAATTTTGTTATATATAACATATAGCCCTGGGTGGCAAATAATGTAAGTATGCCACATGTTCACACCAATGTATCATGAGCTGTAGCTATAGTAATTATTAGCAGGGATTCCCTGAGACCCCAATGTTTTTTTATGATAAAGAGGTTAAGTAAGTCTGGTCTAGCCCTTTCCTCCTCAGCCTGACTGTCCCTGGCCCCTCCCATTCATTCATTGGATTTTAGTTCTTTCAATCATTCCTCCCTGTTGACAAGGTATTCTGATATTTTTATATTGAGAGGAGTACTGAGGCAGGGTGCTGTAATGTTTTCAGGAAGCTATGTAAAGCACCCTGCAGGCTCCTCCTATCAGCTATGATCTGCCTGCATTGCATGGAGAAACACAAAGACCTAGTGATGATATCCCTGGGTCTAAAATAGGGTATGTATTGGAAAAAAGGTTTTATTTAAAAATGTTATTAGCGAACAATGGGATGAAGTCCTGCAGTCCATTACTATCTGTTCCCTTAATGTGGCCTAAAAGGTTTCCCAACTTTACATAGTACTCCGGGCACACTACACTCCACTTAGATTACATAAGATGGGCAGACGGCCAGACCCCCTGTGTGGCAGATGCGGGCGACATCAGGGAGATCTCATTCACCTGCTCTGGAGGTGCCCAAAGCTCCATCATTACTGCAGTACGGTGCTTGGGGCGCTTCATCGAGTGTTCCAGATGACTGTCCACCTGGACCCAATTCACTGTATCTTAGGGGTATTGGAGGACGTTGTCCCTGAGGAGATGGCTAGAATAGCATTCTCTAGAGCACTGTTTCAGGCCCGCAAGCTCATATTGATGGGCTGGAAATTGGTCTCCCCACCAACGGTAGCCTCATGGATATCACATATGGGGAATACTTTGGTCATGGAAAAGTATATATATCAACATAGAGGCAGTCCGAGCAGACTTTAAAGAATATGGGCACCATGGCTAGGCACCCCTGGATTAAGTCCCAGGGAACTGGTGATGTCCAGACTATTGCAATGCCCTGCGGGCGGACCTTAATGGGCTAGAGATAGATAACACCAGATCCATGGTATCAATATGCATGTCTCATTACATTGTAGACTTGGTGGTTAAGAGGAAAGAATGATTGTACCGAACGATGTGAGGACTGTACATTATACTTATTAATGTGTGCACATGCACTGTCTGTACATTGAAAATTGTTTGAATTTGTTCAATAAACCCCGTTTTGATTTAAAAAAAAAAATGTTATTAGCATGTTAATAAGGGGGAAAAATGAGAAACCAGGGAAGGCAAAATATAAGCTGATTAGACTTGAGCTTTAAGGTCCGTGGTTCATGGCCATGGCTGTAACTTAAGCACACGGTGCTCTGAGACACACGCAGTACCAGGAACCTAGCCACAGACATTACAAAATAATTGACATAAAGAAAGCAATTTCTTGACTTGATGTAATTACAAGTACACTATCCTGCCAGACTGCACTCCTATCCAACAGTGACATCTGGAGAGTTGGCTATTTAAGTGGTCCCTGCGAGTATTTAATTATCTTCCCCTTTGATACTCACTGGTGAGGGAAAATAGAAGTCTTATTATATATATATTTTTTTTACTAAATTAAATCTCGGCAATCTAGCCTGCAAATTCCAGTCAGTGTAAAGAACAAATGAGACAATCTTGGTGCGGTTCTCTAGTCTTAGGACAGAATTCCTGCAAAACTCAATTGTGATGACGTTTAAGAGGCAAAAAAACTGGGTTATGAAAGCTGATTTTCATTAGATTTTAACATAAAGCAACCTTTTTAAAAATCATTTATTATTTTTTATTATATTTGTATCTTTTCTAAAAAAAAAGCTTTTGTAGAGGATACTATTAAAAAGAACAATCTGCTTATTAGGGATGTAACTTTAACCTTGGATATCTTTGTACTTTTTGAATTGATTGCTACTGTATCCATTGCTGATACTTTTTGTAATTTTGCAGTCATTTGTATGTTTCTGAAATTTAATAAAAAGTATTAAAATGAAAAAGAACATCCCGTGCCGTCCCTTCAGAGCTCTGTGCCACGGTCGTGACTCCCGCGCATGCGACGTCATCGTGGTTTGACCAATCAAATGGCCAGAGCACATGAACACGTAAGAAAGACCAGGTGAAGATGAAAGCCCTGTCAGCAGTCACAGGGTGCAACTGGAGGGCTTCGTTCTAAGGTAAGCATTTCATAAGGTTGTCTTGCAGATTTTTTTTTTTTTTTTCTAAAGGATGTGGTTTACTACCACTTTAAAGCCAATAGCTGGACTTGTGACTCTACCCTCACTGTCCAGTCACAGGCTGGGGTGGGTCAATGATGACCTGGGCTCAAAGGAAGTGGGTTTAATGACGCTGGGTATCAGACTGAGGACATCTAGAGAAAGAAAAATGTACCACAGTGGAAATCTCTGCAGGAAAGCTGACTATACCAGGTTTTTTTTTATTTTATCTTTTAATATGCTATGTATTTTGTACCATGTTATATTTAGCTGGATTGCTGCTTGAAATAAAAAAAGCAATTAAAACTTGAGAGCGATATTTATTATTCCCAGGTCTTTCCAAAACTAAAATAAAAGGATTGGACTTTAATTATTTAGTTGACCGGGGCAACAAGAAACATGAAGGTGTGATTGCTTTCCTCAAAAATCCCATCAAGCTTTGCAGTCTAAATCTTATAGCTGTACCATGTAAAAAATGGCAATTTAGTAAAAAAAAAAAAAATTTTTTTAAAAAGACAACATTTTTTGGGCTGGAGCACATACAATAGCATAGTAAAAAAAAAAGGGGCTATGTCAAGGAATCACCTTGGTTATCATTCCAAGTTCAAGGATGATGGTACCCACCCCTATCTTAGTACATTTTCTAGATTGAGGCACTACCTTATATTATACAATAGCATAGAATAAAAGTATCTCAAGCTAAAAAAATGGTCATAAATGGTCAGATAATAAATGCAAAAAATAAATAAATATATATGTAGCGCTGGTAGATTTTCAATCTACCGCTTATAGGTAAATTTAGTGGGTTAGTTGTTTTATATATATTCAGATTTAGCCTCTGTTCCAGTTTGGCTGTGTTGCATGTAGTTTCACACTGTGCCTGTGGGTGTCGTTGTCGCCATGGGTCGGTGTTGGTGTCGGTGTTGAAGCATATGAGTGCTCTTCTGTCCCGGAGATAACTCGGCGGAGGTGGTCCTCCGAGTTGCATTCTGGGAGAGGGTATTTATGGGACAGACGCCATGTTCTAGGGTCTTTCGTTCCACCTGCTGGCCCTCCTGGCCGACAGGTATGTGTTAGGGGTGCTACCGCATGGTCCTCCGACCGGGAGGAGCGCGTTGCTGCAGCGTGTGGGTGAGCCCAGAAGCTTGTCTGGGGCCTACCACAGCGGCAAGGGAATGGTCCTGTGCTGTCTGTCCTACGGGAAGAAGCTGGACAACTGAGAAGATCCCAGGGGAGGACCCGACATGGAAGGATCATGCAGAGTGCTGGTCTGGAGAGGGGCCTGGTGACTCAGTTGGAGGACGCATCCTAAAGTTAACCTACCGCATAGTACTGCCGGGTCGGCTTAAAGATTCTAGTGCTGTGTTTGCTATCCATCGTAAACCATTACATCCTGTGGCAGAGGATCGTACGGGTTTCTACTTTATTCAAGTCTGTGGCAGAGACTTTTGTTCGTGCTGCGTACCGGCTGCTAGGTTAGTGAGAGAAACCTATCCGGGCGGGCAAAGATTTACCTCTAAAAGGAACGTGCATTCATCTACAAGATCCTAATTTCTAATACTAGACCAAGAAAAGGTATTTGAACTTCCCTGCAACTTCTCTTCTACCTCTTTCCTGCTACTTCCTTCAGTTACACTTTTATTAAAGCCTTGGAAAAGATATTCAAGTGACTGGTTCTTACATTGTCAAGTATTAAGCTCAACGGGACCCTAGACCCGGTTCTGGTGAAATTGAGGTAACTAAGGTGATGGTAACAGCCCACTTTAAACCAGCAGCTCCACCGTGAGTTATTGCTACATATAAATAAAAAGCTATATAATTTCCTTTTTATATGCACTCTGGAGACACAGTCCAGCTGCTGAATGGTTATTATTTTTGTCTATTGCACCTGGCTACTGTGCCACTTAAAGAAGAGCTCCAGCCAAAAGGGGAAGCTCTGTTTGTCTGCCTCCCACCCCCCTCCACTGCCACATTTGGCACCTTTTTTTGGGGGGGGGGGGAGCGGGTACCTGGTTTTGACAGGTACCTGCTCGCACTTCCGGCTGATTTTGCCACGGCGGAAGTTAGGCCCCCCTCCTTCTTCCCCCGCAGCTGGCTCATTCACAGTGCACAGCGTACTTCACACATGCGGAGTAGGGAACCAGCTGTGAGGCTGCAAAGCTTCACTGCTGGTTTCCCTTAGTGGTGATGGTGGCAGTAGTACCCGATAGCCAATTGAAAAATCGGCTCAGGTGAGTACACTGCTGCATTCCTGGAAAAGGTAATGCCGCGTACACACGAGCGGACTTTACGGCAGACTTTGCCCGGCGGACCAGATTTCGTCGGACAATTCGATCGTGTGTGGGCTCCAGCAGACTTTGTTTTCTCAAAAGTTGGACGGACTTAGATTTGAAACATGTTTTAAATCTTTCCGTCAAACTCGAGTCCGGTCGAAAAGTCCGCTCGTCTGTATGCTAGTTCGACGGACAAAAACCCACGCTAGGGCAGCTATTGGCTACTGGCTATGAACTTCCTTGTTTTAGTCCGGTCGTACGTCATCACGTACGAATTCGACGGACTTTGGTGGATTGTGTGTAGGCAAGTCCGTTCATTCAGAAAGTCCGTCATAAAGTCCGTCAAAGTCCGCCGGGCAAAGTCTGCCGTAAAGTCCGCTCGTGTGTACGCGGCATAAGTGTCCTAATATTAAAAGTCAGCAGCTACAGTATTTGTATTTGAGCTCCCCTTTAACCCTTGTACACATGGACTTTTGCTAATATGAGTGCAATCTGTACATCCTCTACAGAGGAACTGCAAAGTGGAACTAAACCCCCCTGTCCTTTATAGACAAGGAAGCTGCCACCTTAGCCTCTGTTTGATCTGAAGTTGCTATGGAGCTGCACATGTGATCAGTTACTGTATGACCCCATCAGCTTGATGGTTTGACAGTTCAGTTGAGAGTACAAGCAATTGTGACAGTTATCATTCATGGCATGCCTTGAATGTAACCTTTTAGTAAACCGTTAAATTGATGGGTTTAGTTCCGCATTAATAAATAATAAATACCGTGCCCTCCGACTGATAAAAGATTTAATGCTCATTTTGTCACGGAGATGAATTAACAAGAGTATAACTTCATGATCCCGTGGCAGCCAGTGGTGCTCTTTTCTCCAGCGCCGCTAGAATATGGTCGGGCACTCCAATGTCATCAGGTACAATGCAGGACCAGTGGTGGTCTGCATTGTACTTGATGATATACTGTAATTGAGAGGGGCAGTGACAAGACATGTCGGAGACTAAAAAAGAAGAGAGGCTCTGTGGGATTGATCTTCACCAATGGAACCAGGGAGGAGGAAGCCTTCAGTACCGTAGAGTAAGTTTAACTCAGTGCTAGACCATGCCCTTGGCAAAACCGCCATTACATCTTTCATCCGCTGGGGAGAGGATGGAGGATATCACAGTTGTTATGGGAGTAGTGCTACAGTTAACCAAAGATTGCTAAAGCCTTGTATAGAATGTGCTGTCAAATGAAGGCAGTAAAAAGTCCTTAGCCCTGTGCCAAACCAGATTAGATTGATTTAGAACTTACACAGAGCTTACCTTCCTCACTCCTGGAAGCTGAACAAGGTGGCAGCAGATTGAAAGAAAGGTAAGTCTGTACTTCTGGGGAAGGGGCCATTACAGCCTCATTCTTACCAGGTACACACAGCGGCATGGATCTGCATTAATCAATGCAGGCTTAACACAAGGGCATTGTGTGTCCTGTTCATACCCTACAAGAGTGTTGGTGTGTGTTGCATAAAAATGCAGTATGTCTTCAGTCTGTAGCATGTATCTATTATACATCAGTACATCACAACATTCCACTAAGCATAAAGAAAAGTTACCATATGTCCCTGTTTCTTGCGGGTAGTCACATTGTGAGAGGTCTGTCCCGAGGAAGCGGGCATCCCGGATTGACCCCGGGGATCAGGGCACCATAGTGCATTGCAGTGCGCAGCCTCCATCTCAAGGCACACCACAAGCATCAACCAAAAAGTGCGCTGTTAGAGTGACCTGCGTATGTCCGGCTATCTATGTTGCTGCACACATGCAGGCCACTCCAGCTGCGCCATTTTTGATTCACACTTGCACAGCGCAAGATTTTGCTGTGCACTATAATGCTTACACTTCACTGCCCAGCTCCCGGGGATGATGCTGTTGCTGTGGGGGAGAGCTGTGAAGTCAGACACCAAGCGCAATCTATGAGTTACTTGCCTGACCCCTAAACTCTGTGTGTTACTTAATCCTGACCCCAAAACGCTGTGCATTACCTAATCCTGACCCCTGAATACTTGTGCTTATTATGAAAAGGGTTTTGTTATTGTGAGATGGACAATCCATACCTGTACACCTATTTAAGGTGTGACCCTACTGATTCTTTGGTCAGTATGTCCAGGGCTGCTGATAAGGCAGTACAACTAGCACTCCTGTACTGGGCCCGGGCCCCACCAGTTCAAAAGGGGGGCCCAGGAACCTGATGAGCAGGAAGGCCGGCTGTACTGCCTTATTATTGACACTTGTGGATCCAGTGCAGCTGAGGCTGCAGAGAAAGGGACTGATGAATCTCTGTTCTCAGTCCCTTTCTCTATGTGACCTCTGATATTTCACCAAAGCCCCCCCCCCCCCCAACAGGGCATTTAAAAAATGTAAAAAAAAAAAAATAATAAAATTATCAAAAAAAATTGTAAATAACTGTGTAGCGCCCTGCTCCTTAAGAGCAGACGCTATTCTTTTCAAATTTAAGTTAGTTGAAGCTACAGTTCGGCTCAGCTTATTATTACCTAAAGTTACTGGTTTCTGTACCAGTTTGGCTGGACTGTGCAAATTTCCATCCAACCATGGGTGGTGCTGTTACCATTGGTGGATGTTGTAAATACAGTCTGGTTGGACATATTGAATACTCTTTGCCCAGAGACAGTTCGGTGGGAGTGATTCATCCGCCGTGCATTCTGGGTAGGGGTATTTAAGGAGCAGACACCATTTTTTAGGGGTTCGCACTTCCTGACCTCATGGCCCTCCTGGCCTGGGGGAATTGCTGCTGCCTAAAATTCTGCCTTGGACCCAAAGCCCAGCTACTAGAAGAAGGCCCAAAGTTTTAGTGGCTTATTGGTCCATAGGATGGTCTCTTTGCTGTCTGGCCTGCGGGAAGAAGAAAGGGACTGTAGCAACCAGGGTAGGACTCTTCAGGAGAGGACTGAGCATAAGGCTGGTATCTTGAGAAGAGCCTGGGAACTCAGTCAGAGAGGCATCTGGGATCAAGCACAGCAATCAGTTTATTCACGATTGTCAGGTCTGTGGCAGAGACCGTATCCGAGCATCACATCGGTTGCTAGGTTGGTGAGAGAAACCTATCCGGTGGTTGCTAAATCCAGCTGTGGAGCTGCTGCTCGCTGGATATAAGAATTACCTCTAACCGCAAAATTCAGGGTACCTGAATCCCTTTCACCCTCTACCCTGCTATTGCATATTTTGTTTCTTCAATAAAACTTGAAAAAAGAACTAAGTGTTGGAGCCAGTGTCTTCAATTGAATATCTACTATGGGACCCCTATGATGAACACTGTGAAGATGGTAACGGTAAGCCCAAATCTATTCAGCAGCTCCTTCGGGGGTTAGTGCTTCAACTGTAAGATTATAAAAAATAAAAGAAAATTTTAAAAAATAAGGACTTGATCAAATGTTTTATATTGCCTCCTCACTGCCTGTTTTAACCCTACGCTAGCACACCACACCTGCATGCTTTGCAGTGGTTGTGGGGCACTTGCAGAGTAGCACTATTTAACTGAATGGGTATTTATTGATGAAGATATAGTTTCTGACATAGCTGCGAAGCATAGTATCGAAGCTATGGAATTTTAGCTAAAATCTAATTTGATATTTTCGGAGGTGGGCCTGTCAGGAAGGCTGTATGTGACCCTCGGGATTTCTAACAGCAGCCCTGAGTATGTGTATGTAGCACCCTGATGTTTTAGGGTTGCTATTAAAGTTATTTGCCAAGCAATAGTTGCCTCGGCCAATTGTTGGGAGGTTAATTGATTTTGCCCTAAGTCTGGAATTGCTGCACTTCTCTCTTCTGTCGCTAGATGGCCGGGTATATGGTGACATTAGATAAGACAAGGGCATTGCAAGGACAGATTAGGAATGAATGGGGTGTCTCAGAAAAAATTGGCAGGGATTTTCTTGGGTCCCTTGGCCTGCTGGGAGAACCTATTTATTTGGGTGGAGTTAGGTGATCGGGGGTTCTGTGCCACCTGGATGGCTGTCTGGGTGGACGTGTGTTGTATTGCCCCAGGCTGCTAGGCCAGAAACCTAAGGCCTATCCCGGGGACATCTGGCTGCTAGGCTGTCTGAGGGCCTATCCAGAAGCAGGAAAGCAGCGTAGGGTTGGGACTGCGGGCTTATAGTCCAACCAGAAGTAACAGTTCCAGGGAACCAGACATGGTCGGAGGTAGACGGAAAGCTATCGCCACTAAAGGACCATCCACCCAGCTACCGGAGACCATTGTGAGTAAGCCGAGGCCAGTACCAGAGCAGAGTTCTCGCCAGCCGGGGACAGTGAAGAAGTGGGAAAACTTCAGCAAGTGCCAAGCCAAGGACCCAGCAGTACAGCAGAGGTGACGCTTGTGGAGTGCCAAGCCAGGGACCTAACGTGTCAGCAGGGGTGAAGCTTGAAGGGTATCTTCCCAGTGGGGAAGAGGGGGTGACGCTTGAGGAAGATACTGAGTGCTACAGTGAAAGAGCTCAGGAGATCCAGTGGCTAGTGGATCTGAAGTCTAGAGAGAGAGACTGGGAGCTCGTGAAGACCCACAGTGAGTGAGTGTGGGGTAAAGAGAACTGTTTGTGTTGTAGATTGTTGAATATCTTTACCATTAGTGACAGCTACAAGATTGTTGCCATAGGAGACAGCGGTCTGCCCTATACAGAAGTGGTGTCCGGCTGGAGGCCTTCACCTGTATAGCTGTCTACCTATAGAAGTCTCAGAGTCTGCTAATTATCTTTGCATCTACCTAGGGGTGTCCTGGCCCTAACCCTCTCTTTCACAGTTCTGTTTAAGAGACAATAAATCTATTTGCATTGAAAAAGTGTCTGGCCCCCACCTGTTCATCTTGCATTACACCCACCATTCCTTGTAACCCACTCTACACTGAAGGATGTCAGCTCTGCCTAACTCTGGAGGTAACTATTAGGCCAAAAGAGGGCCAGGACTTTGCTACATCTATACTATTGAATTAATCATAGCACCCAGTGTATATGCTTGCCTCCTTAAAGCATTGCCCTTGGTGTCCATTGCTACAGGTGCGCACTTCTCCTCCTCTCTTATGGCATACAACCATGTGGCCTCTTGCAAGCCCCGAGCAACGTGTCCCGCAGGCCCTGTGGTCAGAATGACTGGGGAGAACGCCTGGATTTTCTTGTAAAGTTTCTCTGGTTTAGGGCTACTTTCCCTGTGCTAAAATTTTACTATACTCCATGGCAAATACAAAATGTTTATTGAAGCCTTGTATTAAATGTGATCTAATTGCCATAATATTAATATCATGTGTCTTTAAATTTAGATAACCTCATCTCCCTGATAAAGATTTGGATTCTTGTAATTGAAACGTATTGGATTTTTTCAGGCAGGATCACCATTCGGAAATTCTTTGTATATAGTCAATACCTGCCTCACCTAGGGTTATCGCTGTATTTTTGTCATATTGGGGATATAATGATACCAGAGCTTATATTTTAAGCAATATGTGATTTTAATGTCTGTAATAATACAATTTTCATCAATTTTTTGATATCCTTTGCATCTGTCTGATTTCTTTTTTGCTGCAAAAGCCCTTGGGGGATTGAATTAATTGTGTTTGTAAACACCATAGTGCTTTGTAACAACGCATGACAGCATGTAAGCACGATCGTTATGCGCACCGTGATGCATACCCGCTATTGTAAACAGGCCCTAAAGCAAACCTGTTGCTTTGCCCTGCATGGACACAGCACAAGTTCATTTTTATTCCTTAATCGTTTTTTTTTTAAGGCCTTGAATCTAACATAATAAAAATACAAAAATATAATTCCTTGGTTCTGAGCACTGCCCTTAATTTTTTGTGAGAGGGCGGTTGCATAGCACAGAATGAAGTGAAGGTCTGGTGATAAATGATGGAAAAATCAGATTAAATGTAAACTGTACTTACCTCTGTTGCATTTGCTGTCTCTTGGATACTGTTAGCAGATAACCATTAGCAGATATTTGAATGTGGGCAGGTTGGGCAATGTACAGCCGTGGCCAAAAGTTTTAAGAGTGACACAAATATTACTTTTCACAAAGTCTGCTGCCTCAGTTTTTATGATGGCAATTTGCATATACTCCAGAATGTTATGAAGAGTGATCAGATGAATTTCAATTAATTGCAAATTTCCTCTTTGCCATAAAAATGAACTTAATCCCCCAAAAAATTTCCACTGCATTTGGGAAGAAGGCTTCAGGGCGCCCAAGAAAGTCCATCAAGCGTCAGGACCGTCTCCTATAGATGATTCAGCTGCAGGATCAGGGCTCCACCAGTGCAGAGCTTGCTCAGGAATGGCAGCAGGTAAGTGAGTATATCGGCACGCACAGTGAGGTGAAGACTTTTGGGGGATGGACTGGTGTCAAGAAGGGCAGCAAAGAAGCCACTTCTCTCCAGGAAAAACATCAGAGACAGACTGATATTCTGCAAACAATATAGGGATTTGACTGCTGAGGACTGGGGTAAATAATGTTCTCTGATGAATCCCATTTCTGATTGTTTGGGGCATCTGGAAAAAACCTTGTCCGGAGAAGAAAAGGTGAGCGCTATCATCAGTCCTGTGTCATGCCAACAGTAAAGCATCCTGAGACCATTCATGTGTGGGGTTGCTTCTTGGCCAAGGAAGTGGGCTCACTCACAATTTTTCCTAAGAACACAGCCATGAATAAAGAATGGTACAAAAACATCCTCCGGGAGCAACTTTTCCCAACCATCCAAGAACAATGCCTTCTCCAGCATGATGGAGCACCTTGCCATCAGGCGAAAGTGATAACTAAGTGGCTTGGGGAACAAAACATCAAACTTTTGTGTCCTTGGCCAGGAAACTCCCCAGACCTTAATCCCATTGAGAACTTGTGGTCAATCCTCAAGAGGCAGGTGAACAAAAAAAAAAAACCCCATAAATTCTGACAAGCTCCAAGCATTGATTATGCAAGAATGGGCTGCCATCAGCCAGGATGTGGCCTAGAAGCTGATTGACAACATGCCAGGGCGAATTGCAGAGGTCTTGAAAAAAGAAGGGTCAACCCTGCAAATATTGTCTTTGCAAAAACTTCATGTAATTGTCAAAAAAAGCCTTTGATACTTATGAAATGCTTGTAATTATACTTCAGTATCCCATAGTAACATCTGACAAAACGATCTAAAAACACTGAAGCAGCAGACTTTGTGAAAATTAATATTTGTGTCATTCTTAAAACTTTTGGCCGCGGCTGTATTAATTGAGTTATAATAAAAAATATAGCTATATGTATTTTATAATGCAGCTAGCATAGGTAACTGCATCTGTCTTGATATTAGCTTTATGTAATTCCTTGTACAGCAGCACCATCCCTCACCCCTCCTCTCCATGGAAGACGAAGGGGGAACACTAAGTAACAATAATGCCCCGTACACACGATCGGACTTTCCGCCGGGAAATGTTCGATGTGAGCTTGTTGTCGGAAAGTCCGACCGTGTGTATGCTCCACACATTTGCTGTCGGAATTTCCGCACACAAATGTTTGGGAGCAGGTTCTCAAATTTTCCGCCAACAAAACTTGTTGTCGGAAAGTCAGATCGTGTGTACACAAGTCCGTTGCACAAAAGTTCACGCATTGCTCTGAATCAAGCAGAAGGAGCCGCACTGGCTAGTGAACTTCCTTTTTCTCGGCTCGTCGTATGTGTTGTACGTCACCGCGTTCTCACGTTCGGAATTTTGGGCCACCATTTGTGTGACCGTGTGTATGCAAGACAAGTCTGAGCCAACCTCTTTTGGAAAATAATCAACGGTTTTGTTGAAAATCTCCAACAGAAAAAGTCAGATGGGAGCTTTCGGTCGGACATTCCAACCATGTGTATGCCCCATCAAACTTTTTCTGTTGGCATTTCCGACGGACTCAGATATAGAACATGTTCTAAATCTGTCCGTCGGAAATGCCGACGGAATTTAGCCTGTTCGCAAGTCCACTCGTGTTTACGCGGCATTAGAATCAAAGACAGTGCACATGTGCTGCCAAGGAGCATGTCGACAGTAGAAGACAGAGCAAAGGGATGACCTAAGCAGTGTGCTGCTGCTCCTTCTCTGTCCAATCAGAAGATTGGGAATGAGTTCTTGTCTAAGTTGTGCTGCCACTGCTGTGTTGTTTGGCTAGCTGCTTTCCTGGACTGTAGAGGGTGCATTCACACTATAGCATTTTGTGACCACGTGCAAAATTATGCGATTCTGTTTGCATTTACACAACACACAAAGAAACACACATATGTTGTTAATGGCACCCCAAACATGGTAAAGCCAGCATGCTATCTACGCGTGCAAAAACGCTAAACAAGCACAGCAGCTTGAAGCTCAAAAAGGTTTCATGAACCACTTTGCTGTACTTCTCACATGTAGGGCAGCCCGTTGAAATGAATAGGCTGCCCTATGAATGTAGCGTGACAACACACAAAAACACACAAATGTGCAAAGTGATTTTGCACACCTTCACGAAACGCTCTAATTTGAGTGCAGCCTAGGGACGCATCTACACCAACAGCCACACATTATACTCTGTTTAACGGGCACTCGCTGGAGCGTGTTGTATAGTGGAGGTGCAGTTACCAAGCATCGTACTGTTTACCTTTGTTCTAACTTTATTGAAATGTCGCAAAATGACATTCAATCTCATTTTGTGCACTTCAGCATGATGCGATGCTGTGCAATGTGCTCCGCAAAACTGCAACCTGCCCTACTTTACGTGCACATCAACGCATGAACTGAAACATTAGGGAAAATTGCCCTGCCCATGATTTTGCACTGCGCAGGCATTGCTACCCAATGGGGCTGATGTGCATGAACCCTTATGCGGCGTACACACGACCGGTTTTGCCGTCGGAATAAACTCCGAAACTTTCTCCAACGGAACTCCGATGGAATTCCATTCAAGCGGTCTTGCCTACAAACAGTCAACTCAAAGTCCGACCAAAGTCTGACCGTCCAGAACACGGTGACGTACAACACTTACAACGGGACTAGAAAAAGGAAGTTCAATAGCCAGTAGCCAATAGCTTCCGTCTCGTACTTGCTTTAGAGCATGCGTCGTTTTTGGTCCGTCGGAACAGCATACAGGCGAGCGGTTTTTCCCGATAGGAATTGGTTCCGTCGGAAATATTTAGAACATGTTCCATTTCTAGGTCTGTCAGAATTTTTGAAAAAAAAAGTCAGATGAGGCATACACACGATCGGAATAGACGATGAAAAGCTTCCGTCTGACTTTTTCTGTTGGACATTCCGCTCGTGTGTACGCGGCTTTAGAGCCGGTTAACACCTGAATCGCACAGGAATACAGTGTGATTTTTCATTCATTTGAATTGGCTGAAATTGCACTGGATCACACAAAAAGTAGTGTATTCACTACTTTTCATAAATGCTCTGCACCAAATTGCATGGTATTGTGGTATGATGTGATCTGGTGCTGGAAAACACTCTGCGTTTGAGGTGTCATTAAGGGTAACTTTACCTTCACAGAAAAATCTGTAAGGTGAACTTACACAGGACCCCCTCCTTGCCCGTACCCCCCCTCCCCCAACAAGTCCCGTTGACTTGCAGCGTGGCAATCTCCCATTCTGTGCCCTGTCTCATGGCTCTGGGGCTTAGAAATCCCTGTAGCTTAATCCCCTAAACTTACCCCATCAGGAGGGATGTTTAGGAGCATTCTATTTGGTCCGCGCAATCACATGGACAGCGCAGACCAATCAGAACCCACGTAGCCCGTCCTCTCAGCGTGGGAAGAAGACGTGTGAATGCCGAGGGGATTTCTAAGCCCCGGAGCCATGAGGCGGCTATAGCAGGGATCAGAATGGGAGATCACTGGTCAGCGGGATTTGGGGGGGGGTGAGGAGGGGATCCTGTGTAAGTTCACCTTATGCCGCGTACACACGTGCGGACTTTTCGACCGGACTGGTCCTACGGTCTATCCGACGGACTTTCGGCGGACTTTCGACGGACCTTCCCAACGAACGGGCTTGCCTACACACAATCACACCAAAGTCCGACGGATTCGTAAGTGATGACGTACGACCGGACTAAAATAAGGAAGTTAATAGCCGGGAGCCAGTAGCTGCCCTAGCGTGGGTTTTAGTCCGTTGGACTGGCATACAGACGAGCGGACTTTTTCGATAGGAACTGGGTCCGGCGGAGTTCCGACGTAAAGATTGGAAACATGTTCAAGTCCATCAAATTTTCGACCGAAAAAGTCCGCTGCAGGTCCGATGAAGCCCACACACACGGTTGAATTTTCCGCCGTACCCGGTCCATTGGACCAGTCTGGTCGAAAAGTCAGCTCGTGTGTACACGGCATTACAGATTTTTCTGTAAAGGTGAACCTACACTTTAGGAATATATTGTCACCCGCAGCAAACTTCACATTCAGTGCGTTTTGAATGGGGTGCGGGAAATGCGCACAGAATGCTGGTGTGCCGCCCTGTGTTCTGGTGTGAACGAACCCTTAAAAGGACATTATGCTAAGGCCTACTTCAATCCAATACTGAAAGACCAAGTGGGAAAAAGCTCCCTCATTTATATATTTTTTAAACTTTCTCCACATCCACGTGCTTTTTTTCTTGAGGACAGATTTCCTCTCAGGCTCTAGAACCGTACATCATCTCAGGCACGGCTTAGCATGTAAGATGTACAACACAGACACGTGTGGCATACAGCTCGGCCTAGTCATTTTTCATCCCGTGCTTACAGTTGACATTCAAATTAGAGAGACAATGAGGAAACTGGGGAGCCACTAAGGGAGAATTATCTGCTGCTGCCGCTCTTCTGCGATGGAATGTAAAGAAGTTTTGCTGCATTGTCTCCTTCTGGGTCTGTCTAAGCAGGTTGCTAAGCGAAGACAGGTCTCTGGGGATGTTTTTGTGTGCAGTTCGCAGGTACCATATTTATGATTTAGGGAAATGGCTTGGGAACGCTAACAGCTGCTTATAATATGACTGACCAAAATAAACTGCATTTATAACCTTTTACAAAGTATGGAGATTGGGCAAAAAAAACATCGCTGTATCCTCATCTGCATGCACAGACCACAATGCTAGTGCTATAAACCATACACTAGACTGTCAAAAGTATTGGGACGCCTGCCTTTACACACACATGGACTTAATGGCATCCCAGTCTTATGCCCCGTACACACGATCAGACTTTCCGACAACAAAGCCGTGGAATTTTGTTCGAAGGTTGTTGGCTCGAACTTGTCTTGCATACACACGGTCACACAATTATTGGCCAACAATTGCGAACGTAGTGACGTACTACGTGGTTTTTCAGCTCTTTAGCTCCACCCTTTGGGCTCCTTCTGCTAATTTAGTGTTAGTAGAAATTTGGTGAGTGTTGGTTCGCGCTTTTCTTTTTGCGTTTTTCATTTAGCTCTATTATTATTTTTGATATCACTTGGAAAAAAAGCCTTTGAAAATATGTTTGCCATAACTCCATCAGTATCACCAGCAAAGCAGCTTCATTATTATCCCATTAAAGAAGAAGAGAATTGTGCGCTGCATTTGGAGATTTCCTAATTTGCGACGTCATGAATGTTAATTCTCCATTACGAACGCTAGTTTACAAGACCGACCGCTTCTGCTTCTGAGCATGCGTGGATTTTTGCCCGACGGACTTGTGTACACCAAAAATTTGTTGACGGAAAGTCCAACAACAAATGTTCGATGGAGCATACATACGGTCGGACCTTCCGCCAACAAGCTCACATCCAACATTTGTTATCGGAAAATCTGATCTTGTGCACGGGGCATTAGTCCGTAGGGTTCAATATTGAGTTGGCCCACCCTTTGCAGCTATAACAGCTTCAACTCTTCTGGGAAGGCTGTCCACAAGGTTCTCACAAAAGCGCTTCTGGAAGAATGGTCAGACATTCCCATAAACCTTGTGAACAGCCTTCCCAGAAGAGTTGAAGCTGTAATAGCTGCAAAGGGTGGGCCAACTCAATATTGAACCCTACGGACTAAGACTGGGATGCCATTAAAGCTCATGCGTGTGTAAAGGCAGGTGTCCCAATACTTTTGGTAATATAGTGTATGTGTGGTAGGGATGAGCTTCGTGTTCGAGTCGAACCCATGTTCGACTCGAACATCGGCTGTTCGACCGTCCGTCGAATTGCGAACGTTATGGGCCGTTCGCGCCAAATTCGTGTGGCGCGTCACGGCCCATAATTCACTGCGGCATCGCAGTGCATTGCTGGCTGATGATTGGCCAAGCATGCACTATGACCCGCATGCTTGGCCAATCACAGCGCCGTCAGTAGAGAGAGCTGTAATTGGCCAAAGCCAGGGTGGCTTTGGCCAATTATGGCTCAGGGGATTTAGTACACGCCCCACACTATATAAGGCCGCCTGCACGGCGGACCTGTGTAGTGTGTTCCGGTGTGCTGATAGAGAGAGAGATAGACAGTGTCATTTGATTTGAGAGCTAGATTAGGCTAGATCTGTTCCTGCTCTTTACATTTAGTGCAGTGCGTCCTGCTCACAGTGTTCAGCTAGATCTGTTCCTGCTCTTTACATTTAGTGCAGTGCGTCCTGCTCACAGTGTTCAGCTAGATCCGTTCCTGCTATTTACATTTAGTGCAGTGCGTCCTGCTCACAGTGTTCAGCTAGATCTGTTCCTGCTATTTACATTTAGTGCAGTGCGTCCTGCTCACAGTGTTCAGCTAGATCCGTTCCTGCTATTTACATTTAGTGCAGTCAGTGCGTCCTGCTCACAGTGTTCAGCTAGATCCGTTCCTGCTATTTACATTTAGTGCAGTCAGTGCGTCCTGCTCACAGTGTTCAGCTAGATCCGTTCCTGCTATTTACATTTTGTGCAGTGCGTCCTGCTCACAGTGTTCAGCTAGATCCGTTCCTGCTATTTACATTTAGTGCAGTGCGTCCTGCTCACAGTGTTCAGCTAGATCCGTTCCTGCTATTTACATTTAGTGCAGTGCGTCCTGCTCACAGTGTTCAGCTAGATCCGTTCCTGCTATTTACATTTAGTGCAGTGCGTCCTGCTCACAGTGTTCAGCTAGATCCGTTCCTGCTATTTACATTTAGTGCAGTCAGTGCGTCCTGCTCACAGTGTTCAGCTAGATCCGTTCCTGCTATTTACATTTAGTGCAGTGCGTCCTGCTCACAGTGTTCAGCTAGATCCGTTCCTGCTATTTACATTTAGTGCAGTGCGTCCTGCTCACAGTGTTCAGCTAGATCCGTTCCTGCTATTTACATTTAGTGCAGTGCGTCCTGCTCACAGTGTTCAGCTAGATCCGTTCCTGCTATTTACATTTAGTGCAGTGCGTCCTGCTCACAGTGTTCAGCTAGATCTGTTCCTGCTATTTACATTTAGTGCAGTGCGTCCTGCTCACAGTGTTCAGCTAGATCCGTTCCTGCTATTTACATTTAGTGCAGTCAGTGCGTCCTGCTCACAGTGTTCAGCTAGATCCGTTCCTGCTATTTACATTTAGTGCAGTCAGTGCGTCCTGCTCACAGTGTTCAGCTAGATCCGTTCCTGCTATTTACATTTAGTGCAGTGCGTCCTGCTCACAGTGTTCAGCTAGATCCGTTCCTGCTATTTACATTTAGTGCAGTGCGTCCTGCTCACAGTGTTCAGCTAGATCCGTTCCTGCTATTTACATTTAGTGCAGTGCGTCCTGCTCACAGTGTTCAGCTAGATCCGTTCCTGCTATTTACATTTAGTGCAGTCAGTGCGTCCTGCTCACAGTGTTCAGCTAGATCCGTTCCTGCTATTTACATTTAGTGCAGTCAGTGCGTCCTGCTCACAGTGTTCAGCTAGATCCGTTCCTGCTATTTACATTTAGTGCAGTGCGTCCTGCTCACAGTGTTCAGCTAGATCCGTTCCTGCTATTTACATTTAGTGCAGTGCGTCCTGCTCACAGTGTTCAGCTAGATCCGTTCCTGCTATTTACATTTAGTGCAGTGCGTCCTGCTCACAGTGTTCAGCTAGATCCGTTCCTGCTATTTACATTTAGTGCAGTGCGTCCTGCTCACAGTGTTCAGCTAGATCCGTTCCTGCTATTTACATTTAGTGCAGTCAGTGCGTCCTGCTCACAGTGTTCAGCTAGATCCGTTCCTGCTATTTACATTTAGTGCAGTGCGTCCTGCTCACAGTGTTCAGCTAGATCCGTTCCTGCTATTTACATTTAGTGCAGTGCGTCCTGCTCACAGTGTTCAGCTAGATCCGTTCCTGCTATTTACATTTAGTGCAGTGCGTCCTGCTCACAGTGTTCAGCTAGATCCGTTCCTGCTATTTACATTTAGTGCAGTGCGTCCTGCTCACAGTGTTCAGCTAGATCCGTTCCTGCTATTTACATTTAGTGCAGTCAGTGCGTCCTGCTCACAGTGTTCAGCTAGATCCGTTCCTGCTATTTACATTTAGTGCAGTGCGTCCTGCTCACAGTGTTCAGCTAGATCTGTTCCTGCTATTTACATTTAGTGCAGTGTGTCCTGCTCACAGTGTTCAGCTAGATCCGTTCCTGCTATTTACATTTAGTGCAGTCAGTGCGTCCTGCTCACAGTGTTCAGCTAGATCCGTTCCTGCTATTTACATTTAGTGCAGTGCGTCCTGCTCACAGTGTTCAGCTAGATCCGTTCCTGTTATCTTCCTACTGACAGGCAGGCTTGTCTGGTTACAGTATATAAAGCTACCTGAAGAAAATTACAGGTGTTCTATCCCAGCTTAGTGCAGCTACAGGCCATTAGTATGTCTGGAAGGCCAAGAAGGAGAGGCAGACAGTCACAAGCCAATAAGAGAGGGCAAGCAGGCTCTGTGTCTAGTGCTGGTCGTGGAGACGGTGCATCCTCATCAGCACGTGGCCATGGGACACGCTTGGCCTTTTTTTCGGCAGCTGGCCGTGTTGAGCCGCAACATGCAGAAAACTTGGTCGAGTGGATGACCAAGCCGTCCTCATCCTCCTCATCCTCTCTCACCCATGCCCAGGGTGCTTTGTCTGGCAAAGCAGCGGCCTCTTCCCTCAGCTCAATGTCATCAGTGACTCCTTCCCTAGCTCCACCATGTCCTCATGAGGATTCCCTCGAACTGTTTGACCACAGTGTTGGGTACATGCTCCAGGAGGATGCCCAGCGTTTGGAAGGCTCTGATGATGATACTGAGCTCGATGAAGGCAGTAACATGAGCACGGACAGAGGGGGTGCCCAAGAAGGACAGCAATCTGGCAGTCATGCTCCCCCTGCTGCAGCATACTGCCAGGTTTGCTCCAGTGATGAGGAGGGAGGGGATGATGAGGTCACTGACTCAACGTGGGTGCCTGATAGGAGAGAGGAGGAGGAGGAGGAGGAGGAGGCGGCACATCACCAACGAGGCAGGATGCCCTCCAGGGGCCAGCCTAAGGGCAGCACATTGACTGCATCACACCCCAAAGCTCCACATGTGCAGGGCGCTGCAGTCTTTGCGCGTTATTCAAAAAGTTCTTTGGTGTGGGCCTTTTTTGAGACGAGTGCATCAGATCGCACCGCTGCTATTCGCAACATATGTCTCAAGCGTATCTCGCGTGGCCAAAACATCTCCCGCTTGGGTACCACATGCTTGACCAGACATATGTTGACCTGCCATGCAGTTCGTTGGCAAGCATATCTAAAACACCCACACCAAAGAACAAAGAGGATCTCTCCTTGCTCCTCATCAGCTGAGATTTCCAACCCCACTAGACCTTCAGTCCTCTCTGAGACCTGCAGTGAGAGGAATGAAGGTGTAGAATTAGGTGTGTCACAGCCAAGTACTTGTGGGCAATCTGCTTTTGGTACACCGACGCCAGATTGTACCAGGCAAATTTCCCTGCCCCAGCTGCTGCACCGCCGAAAGAAGTTTGCTCCCAGCCATCCACATGCCCAGCGGTTGAATGCTAGCTTGGCAAAATTGCTAGCACTTCAACTGCTGCCTTTTCAGTTGGTAGACTCTGCCCCCTTCCGTGAGTTTGTGGAATGTGCGGTTCCTCAGTGGCAGGTACCCAAACGCCACTTTTTCTCACGGAAGGCGATTCCAGCTCTCTACCGGCATGTGGAAGGCAATGTCCATGCCTCGCTGGACAGGGCGGTCAGTGGTAAGGTGCATATTACCGCTGACTCATGGTCCAGCAGGCATGGACAGGGACGTTACTTAAGTTTCACGGCGCATTGGGTGACTCTGCTGGCAGCTGGGAAGGATGCAGGACAAGGTGCAGTAGTGTTGGAGGTTGTTCCGCCACCACGCCTCCAAAATGCTGATTGTGACACACCTCTCTCCTCCACCCCCTCCTCTTCTTCTTCCTCCATGGCCTCTTCCTCGGAACCAGCGGTGCTCCGTAGGCGTTCAAGGGGCTACGCAAGTACGCAGGCCAAAAGATGCCATGCGGTGCTTGAGCTGGTGTGCTTGGGGGACAGGAGCCACACTGGGGCAGAGGTTCTGTCAGCTCTGCAGGGGCAGGTTCAGAGGTGGTTGACGCCACGCCAACTTAAGGCAGGAATGGTGGTTTGCGACAATGGCACCAACCTCCTCTCTGCCCTCCGACAGGGACAACTGACCCATGTGCCCTGTTTGGCTCACGTCCTTAACTTGGTGGTGCAGCGGTTCTTGGGCAGGTACCCGGGCTTACAGGATGTCCTGAGGCAGGCCAGGAAAGTCTGTGTGCATTTCCGCCGGTCATATAATGCCAGTGCTCGGCTGACGGACCTCCAAAAGGAGTTTAACCTGCCCAAGAACCGCCTAATCTGTGACATGCCCACCAGGTGGAACTCGACATTGGCCATGCTGCAGCGGCTGCACACGCAGCAGAGGGCCATAAATGAGTACCTGTGCGACTATGGCACCAGGACAGGGTCAGGGGACCTTGGTTTTTTTTCCCCACGCCAGTGGGCCATGATCAGGGATGCATGCACTGTCCTGTCACCATTCGAGGAGGCCACGAGGATGGTGAGCACTGACAGTGCATGCATCAGTGACACTGTCCCCCTTGTCCACCTGTTGGAGCACACGCTGCGTGGAATAATGGACAGGGCACTTGAGGCAGAACAGAGGCAGGAAGAGGAGGACTTCCTTAGCTCTCAAGGCCCCCTTTATCCAGACAGTGTTCCTGCGTGCCCGCCGATCACACAGGAAGAGGACGAGGAGGAGGAGGAGGAGGAGGAGGAAGATTGTGTCAGTATGGAGGTGGAGCCTGGCACTCAGCATCAGCACTCTTTAAGGGATCAGTCCCAAGGAACACATGGACTTGTACGTGGCTGGGAGGAGGTGGCTGCGGACGTTGTTGTCCTTAGTGACCCAGAGGACTCCGGACCGAATGCCTCAGCAAACCTACGCTGCATGGCCTCCCTGATCCTGCAAAGCCTGCGTAAGGATCCTCGTATTCGTGGTATCAAGGAGAAGGACCAATACTGGCTGGCAACCCTCCTTGATCCACGTTACAAGGGTAAGGTTGCGGACCTTATCTTGCCATCGCAGAGGGAGCAGAGGATGAAACATCTTCGGGAGGCCTTGCAGAAAGGTCTGTGCAACGCGTTCCCAGAGACTGGGAGGTTACAAACTCCTGTTTCTGGACAACGTGTTGCTGAGGCTTCGGTCAGTCAAAGAAGGAGCGGTGGAGAAGGTGGCCGTCTGACCGATGCGTTCAGACAATTTTTTGGTCCGCAGCCCCAAGGTCTGATCGGTTCCAGCAACCATCGCCAGCGTCTGTTTTACATGGTGCAGGAATACCTAGGGGCAAGATCAGACTTGGACACCTTTCCCACCGAAAATCCTCTGGGTTACTGGGTCTTGAGGATGGATCACTGGCCAGAGCTTGCACAGTATGCAATTGAGCTACTGGCCTGTCCTGCATCCAGCGTTCTTTCGGAACGCACATTCAGTGCTGCTGGAGGCGTGGTAACCGATCACAGGGTGCGTCTGTCCACTGACTCGGTCGATCGGCTGACCTTCATAAAAATGAATCAGTCTTGGATCACCACCAGCTACCAAGCACCTGATGCTGATGTAACTGAATAATTTTTTTCAGATCCCTTCAAAGACTGCCTATGCTGATGCTGAGTGACTATCCCTGAGTAATTATCCTCTTCCTCCTCAATCATCACGCTGATAGCTTGTAAGAACATTTTTGGTTCTGGGCGCCACCACCAGTGCCTAAGGCCCAATTTTTCTGCCCCTGTCTAACAGGGGCGTGTAATTACAATTTTTGATGCAATACTTTGCAGCAGGGTTCGTTCCTGCGTTCCAACTAGAGTGTCTGTGAGGGGTTGCAGTGTTGTGGCACCAGCACCAGTGCCTAAGGCCCAATTTTTCTGCCCCTGTCTAACAGGGGCGTGTAATTACAATTTTTGATGCAATACTTTGCAGCAGGGCTCGTTCCTGCGTTCCAACTAGAGTGTCTGTGAGGGGTTGCAGTGTTGTGGCACCAGCACCAGTGCCTAAGGCCCAATTTTTCTGCCCCTGTCTAACAGGGGCGTGTAATTACAATTTTTGATGCAATACTTTGCAGCAGGGCTCGTTCCTGCGTTCCAACTAGAGTGTCTGTGAGGGGTTGCAGTGTTGTGGCACCAGCACCAGTGCCTAAGGCCCAATTTTTCTGCCCCTGTCTAACAGGGGCGTGTAATTACAATTTTTGATGCAATACTTTGCAGCAGGGCTCGTTCCTGCGTTCCAACTAGAGTGTCTGTGAGGGGTTGCAGTGTTGTGGCACCAGCACCAGTGCCTAAGGCCTAATTTTTCAGCTCCTGTTCAACAGGGGCATGTAATTACAATTCTTGATCTAATATTTCACAGCAGGGCCCTGTGAGGGCTTACAGTGTTTTGGCCACAGCAACACCTAAGGCCCAAATTTCTGCTGAGTATATAGGGCAGGACCCTACTTTCAAACATCTAACTTACAAACGACTCCTACTTGCAAACGGAAGGAGACAACAGGAAGTGAGATGAAATCTACCCCTAGGAAGGGAAATTCTCTCATGTAAGAGTTAATATGGGAAAACAATTTCTCCTTTCCACTGATGCTTTCCAATCCTTGTTCCACAAAAAAACCCAAATTTTCAAAAAACATTTTTCATTGGGACAAAAAAGTGAGGTGAAATCTTCTGAAGAGGAGGAAAGACGCAAAACAAATGTCACAGGGGTGATAACCCTTCCCTATGTTTTCCAAAAAGCTTAGAAAAGATTTTTTGGCTGGAGCTAAACACGTTAAAAATTTTCAAAATTACAAAGAGATTCTACTTAACAACAAACCTACAGTCCCTGTCTTGTTTGCACCGCCTGTATACTGCTGTTCAGAGTATATAGGGACCTTTCCTTATTTTAATTTGGGTGCGGGGTTCCCCTTAATATCCATACAAGACCCAAAGGGCCTGGTAATGGACTGGGGGGTACCCATGCCGTTTGTCTCACTGATTTTCATCCATATTGCCAGGACCCGACATGACATTAAACCCGCAAGCAGTTTTAAATGAGATTTTTTCCTTTAAAAATGACATTTGGTGCAGGGACTGTTCTAAACATGGGAAACACGCGTCACTTTACAGGCATACTATAGACACCCCCCAGGTACGATATTTAAAGGAATATTTCACTTTTTTTTTTTTACTTTAAGCATCATTAAAATCACTGCTCCCGAAAAAACGGCCGTTTTTAAAAGTTTTTTTTGCATTGATACATGTCCCCTGGGGTAGGACCCGGGTCCCCACACCCTTTTTAGGACAATACCATGCAAATTAGCCTTTAAAATGAGCACTTTTGATTTCGAACGTTCGAGTCCCATAGACGTCAATGGGGTTCTAACGTTCGTGCGAACTTGCGGTCCGTTCGCGGGTTCTGGGGCGAACCGAACCGGGGGGTGTTCGGCTCATCCCTAATGTGTGGCATGTTTGCAATAAAGCCCATCATCTGTGTTATAAGAGGTTATAACATCTGTATGGCCGTGGTAAGGCCTACCGATGCTTTATATCTGGGGCCCTAAATATGAGATAAACCCAGGAGCCCAGCGCTACGACAGAGCAGTGCTAATTATCATCCCCATCCACAATGTAACAGTCATTTTCCACCATGGATCCTGAGTTGTGTTCCTTCATCTCCCTGCAATACTTCTTCTCTCTCCCAGTGATTGCCTCACTCAGTTACTGTTCTGTATCTAATCAACAGATATCTTTTCACCAAGAAAATATCTACTAACACAACTTGATTGCTTCATTATGGAAGAAATATGGAAATGTAGCCCCAAATGAGCAGCAACTTTTTAAAATTATCCTTGGTTTTCTCACGTCCACCCTGAAATTTACATGCTATAACATGGGAAGTGTGACTCCATTTTCTCAGTCTGCAGTTTTTTTGTTTTTTTTTTCTATCGGGTCACTGGCACATTCCAGCCTTCTGTATGCTCCCTAAACTATTTTTCCTGGCACCAACATGGCAGTTTACTAGTGATAGAGTTCCACCTTTAAGCCCGACCTCGGAGCCAGTGGATTAGAGATTTAAAGCGTAACTCCACTTTTGTTGAGAAAAAAAATATTCCCCTCTGGGTGACATTACAAAGATTATAACAAACTTTGTTGCAAATTCCTACCTTTTTTATTCTGAAGAAATCCCTGTGTGTTTCTCTCTGCTGATGTGGGAAAGTGAGTCTAATAGGAGTGGTTTCATAATTATCAATCAGCTGCAGCACCTGCAGGGCTCTGATGAGGAAAGCTGCAGGTTCTGCATACCTTTAGATGTGATTTCCTATTGGGAGCATATCATCAAAAATTACATTTTTGTTCCAAGGGATGCCTGAAATCCGGCTTGCATCTTAGTGCCAACTTCTGGGACAATCAGTGAGCCAATCACACAGAAAATTATGTTTCTGAGGGGGGGGGGGGGGGTGAGTATACATTCTGTGTACAGAACACCTCCAGGTAGCCATATTGCATTTTCAGAAAATTACAGCAGTTGCAGACTGAAAAGGAAAAGTGATTTTTTTTTTTTTTTTTTTTTAAATTCTTTATTTTCCAATATATCACATGCCATTTGAAACATTTCTTTTTAAACATCATATCAACAAATGCACATTCTTTCTATCATGACATAGCTTTATCACTCGTTTCTTTACCAATTAAATCTAAGTCTCTTCTGTTCCAAGGGCAATCATATAGTTCCCCCTTTTTCATTTCCCCTACCCCACCAGTACAGCAAAAAAAAAAAAAAAAAAAAAAAAACAGTTATTTACCCCACCCCCCCCCAGGGGGAGGGGGGGAGTCCCTCTCCTCAGGTCCATTCGAACTTATCTATCCCCCTTCTCCTGTTCCCTAATTCTATACTCTACTAGGGGAGACCAAGTCCTCCGATATTTCTCATCTTGTTCTTTCAGCATCATCGTCAAGTTTTCCATTTGTTGAATTTCTATGATTCTAGCCCACCATTGAGATTTAGTCGGAGGGACTGTACTCTTCCACAAGGCCGGGATACACGCCCTTGCGGCGGTGAGAAGGTGTTTGAGCAGGGACTTCCTGTATTTTTCCACCGATAGGGGGACATCATTTAATAGAAATGCAGCCGGATTGCCCCCAAGAGACACACCTGTAATCTCCTTAATCGTTTCCTCAACTAGTTCCCAGAAGCCTTTAATATCCTCACATTCCCAAAATATATGTGTCATCGTTCCCACCCCCCTCTTACAACGCCAACATCTGTCTGATACTTGGGGATAAATTTTTTGAAGGGCTACTGGTGTTCTGTACCATCTGGTAAGGATTTTGTATCCTCCCTCTTGGTATCTGCTGGCAATTGATGTTTTATGTACTGATTTTAATATTTTCGTCTTCTGCTTTTGAGTGAACATTACTCCTAGCTCTCTCTCCCAAGCTTGCATAAAGTTGAACTCCTGTGGCTCATCCAGGCTTATTAATGTTTCATAGAAATATGACAAAGAGTGCCTGATGTTTTCGCCATTTAGGCAGGTCCGTTCAAACCTGGTCAGCTCCCGTATTACTGCAAATTTTTTATTTTTTGAGCGGATATATGCTCCTAGCTGCATAGCCCTAAAGTAATCCAGGTCTTCTGTCACCTCTCCCTCTATCTCGCCTCTTGTCATTAGGCGACGATCCTTAGAAAAGTCTATCAGCCTACTTTTCCCTTTGTGTTTTATTACTTCATACCTCCGATCGGTTAAGCCTGGTAAGAAATCCGGAGCACCCAGTACCGGGGTCATTGGGCTCGGAGTTGGTGAGAGATTTGTTTTTTTGAAGATCGTATAGATAGAGTGAATGGTTGCCCCTGTTAACGGATGTTTTTTCACTATGGTGGGTAAGTCAGATTTTTTAATCCATGCTAATCCTTCCAATGGAATTTTAGACGTCGCCTGCTCTAACTGTATGTGCGGTTTCCTTACCGCGGCACACCATTCCACCACTCTCGCTAAATGTAGGGCTTCCCAGTAATGTACTGGGTCTGGGAGACCAATACCCCCTTTCCCTTTTGGGAGTACTAGGATATTTCTCCTTATCCTTGCTGGTTTGCCTGCCCATATAAACCTTAAAAACCCTGATCTAAGGTCCCTAAGAAAGTTTGATGGGATCTTTATTGGCAACGTTTGAAACAGATAGAGAATTCTGGGCATCACATTCATCTTTATAATATTTGTCCTTCCAAACCAGGTAAAGATGTCCCTATCCCATCTCCTAAAATCTTGTTTGATTTGTCTTAACAACGGGGCATAGTTTAACTCGAACATTCTACTAAGCTTCTTTGGAATTTTAGTGCCCAAATAACTTATGTGGGAATCTGTCCACCTAAAATTAAATTGTTCTTTTATCCGATGTATTTCAGTTGTATCCATCTCCAACCCCATAGCTTCGGATTTAGTATAGTTTACCTTATAGTTTGCTAACTCCCCATACTCATTTAGCTCGCTTAGGAGGGAAGGGAGGGATATAGTTGGGGAGGTTATGAAGAAGATCAAATCATCCGCATATGCTGCTAACTTGTGTTCCTCTCTCTCCGTCTTAATACCCCTGATATTACAGTTCGCACGTATTTTCCTTAGGAAGGGTTCCAGTGTAAGAATGAAAATGATTGGTGAGAGAGGGCACCCCTGCCTCGTTCCATTTTGTATCTCAAAGGGATCCGATAGCCTATCATTAACCTTCACCCTTGCGCTTGGAATTGAGTAAAGGTTTGAGAACCAACTCAACATTCCTTCACCCAGTCCGATATGTTGTAGGGTTGTGTTGAGAAAGATCCAATCAACCCTATCGAAAGCTTTTTCTGCGTCCGCTGAGAACAATACGAGGGGTTCCTGTCTACTCTGTGCTGTGTATATTGCATTTATTACTCTTTGCGTATTTTCCCTGCCTTCCCTTCCTGCCGTAAATCCCACCTGGTCTGGATGGATCAATGTCGGGATATGTTCTTCTAATCTTAGCGCCAAGATCTTAGAAAAGATTTTTAAATCCACGTTCAGTAATGCGATTGGCCGATAGCTAGAACATTGGGATGGATCCTTTCCTTCCTTAGGAATTACTGCTATATGTGCCAACAAAGTTTCTTTAGGTATCCTCTGCCCTTCCCGTAGGGAATTAAAAGCCGCTGTAAACCTCGGAGCCAATTTCTCAGCAAAAAATTTATAGTACATCAGAGTATACCCATCTGGGCCCGGGGCTTTCCCTACTTTTAGAAGGTTTATTGCTTTCTTAAATTCTTCTATTGAAATTGGTGTGTCTAAATCTCTTGCTACCTCCTCCGTTAGCTTTGGCATTTCTGAATTGCCCAAATATTCTTTTACCCTCTCTTGTTTGTTTCTGCACCTATGTGGGAGCTGATGACCCTCCAGCTGGTACAGAACCTCATAATACTCCTTAAAAATCTGTGCCGTCTCCTGTGAGGATTTCGCCGCCACCCCCTGCTGTGTTTTAATGCCCGTCACATGGGGTGGTGTTGTGGCATCTTTAAGGGCCTTTGCCAGCATCCTACTTGGTTTATTACCAAATTCGTATAGTGTCCGCCTACCCCTTTTTAGTTTTGCTTTAGCCTGTTCAGTGAGGAGCAAGTTCAAGTCTCCTCTGAGGCCACCTAGTTTCTCCTCTAATGTCTGTGTATGGGATTTTTTATGTTCCAGTTCTACTACCCTAATTTTTTCGAGCAGATCCTCAATCTGTGCGCTAAACTTCTTCTTCCTGTGCGCCCCGAGCGATATCAGAACTCCCCTCATTACGCACTTGTGTGTCTCCCACACACAAAATGGGGTGGTATCACCCGACTCATTTATCAGAAAAAAGGAGTCCAGCTCCTGATTGAGTTTTTGCTCATATTCCTTATCTTTTAGTAGAGTTTCATTAATCTTCCAATGCCATTCCCGGCGTTCATCCTCCCCCAGATCCAACGTGCAATCTGTCGGAGCATGGTCTGAGAGGGTGAATGAACCTATTTCCGCACTCACCAGTGATGATACCACTGTCTGTGATATCATAACGTAGTCAATGCGCGTATATGTTTTATGTTTTGACGAGTAGAACGTATAGTCCCTGTCCTGGACATGGATTGTCCTCCATGTATCTATTACTTGCAGATTACTCAATAGTTTCTTAATTCTTCGTATTTTTGTTGAGGAGAGATGTGAGGCTCCCCTGGACGTATCCAGGAACGGATCTAGTACTAAGTTTAAGTCGCCTCCTATCACCAAGATACCCTCCTTATGTTGATATACCATTTGCAGACAGGCCTCCAAGTAGCTAACCTGTTCTTCGTTTGGGAGGTATAAGTTCACCAATGTGATCCTCTGTGGTCCAATTTGTCCCTTTACAATTAAGAGGCGACCCTCCTCATCTGTAACTACCTTCAGTTCCTTCCATGGAATCTGTTTTGAGATTATGATTGATACTCCGTTAGTTTTAGAACTCGGGGATGTACTGTGATAGGCTGTTAAGAATTTATGATTTCCGAGTTTTGGTATTCTGTCCCTTCTAAAATGTGTCTCCTGGAGGAAACCAATCTGTGTCCCCGACCTTCCCATCTCCGCCAGTAGCCTAATCCGTTTTTCGGGGATATTCAGTCCCTTGACGTTATACGAGGTAAATTTTATCCTAGTCATGTTTTTCTTCTTTCTTTACCTTTCTTTTTACGGTCTATTAGGATTTACGAGGAGAGGGGCCCCCCTCCAGGACCCCAAAAAAGAGGAATGGGGGAGGGAAAAAAAAAAAAAAAAAAAAAAAAAAAAAGACCCCCCTTGTACCAATTGGAGGATGCAATCCAAACGGCGCGAGTCCTCGGTGCCGTTTGGAGAAAAAAAAAAAAAAAAAAAAAAAAAAAAAAAAATTTTTTTGTAAACGCCTCCGACTTTCCCTCCACTCGGAGGGGAGACGTCTATTATAGGGGGATGCCCCTGAGCACAAAAAGTTTGAGTGTCTGTATATCAAAAAACTGCAGTGGCGCGCCCATTGGTAATATCTACGAGTGAGATAGCCAGGAAGAATACACCTGTAATATTATCAGTCAGTTACCCTTTTGCGTCTATGTTTCCATTTCCTTGCTTGTGTTCCGCTTGTTTACATATAACCTCATACATCCCCTCCCTCCCCCTCGTCCCCCCCACACCCCCATCCATCCCTTCCCCTACCCCTTACTCCCAAATAACCCATACCTCACCCCCCTCCACCCCTGTTCCCCCCCCCCCCCAGCGCCCCCCCCCCGGCAAAACCGAGGTATTTTTGGAGGGCAGGGTGGGGGGGGGGCCCAGGGGGGAGGAGAGAGAGAGGAAAAAAAAAAAAAAAAAAAAAAAAAAAAAAACCCTAGTCCCTGCAAACGGTGCAGGAAATACAAAAATCTTGTGTCCGTCACCTTCTCCACTCCCTCTGACTCTTGGGGGCCCCTAGGGACCCCTATCCATTAGTGTTAATATGTGCATACAAACAAAAGGCGTATTGTTTAGTGTCATATATCCCTCCCCCATTCTCCCTCCCCTCTCCCTCCCTACCCCTCCCCCGACCTACCCCTAATTATACCCTCCCCCTTACTTTCATATGTACCACCAGTGTAAAATGTGTAACCACCAGCATCTCCGTGCTTTGCGTCCGTAGTACACAAAGGGAAAAAAAAAAAAAAAAAAAAAAAAAAAAAAAAAAAGAAATTTTCTTTTTTTTTTTTTTTTGTAACCCCAAGAGCCCTAAATCCTAAAAACAATACAGCAAATCCAAGATTCTTGTGTCCTTCACCCTCCCAACTCCCTCTGATTCTTGGGGGACCCTAGGGACCCCTATGCATTGGTATAGAAATTTATATACAAACAAAGACGTATTATTTAGTGTATATCCCCCCCTCTTCTCCCTCCCCCCTCCCTCCCCCACTTATTACCTTAACCACCCAAACAAACACACACAAAAAAAAAAAAAAAAAAAAAAAAAAAAAAAAAAAAAAAAAGGGGTTCCATCAAAAAATACATCTTCTGCATCCTGTGCTTCTAAATTCCCATACCTTCTTCTCACCAAAACACAGCAAACAAATTCACCCACTTACAATACCCATCCCTGTGACACACAAAAAAAAAAAAAAAAAAAAAAAAAAAAAAAAAGGGGGGGATGGGACATGATGGACACCACCATGGGGGGGCGAGTGTCCCCCAAACCTTCCATCAAGACCGGAACAATACTCAATTGAAAAAAGTCAGTTGCAAAATAACACAGAACGAGACAAAACTGAGAACAAGTCCATCATGACATCGTAACCCCAATTCCTTCTCTTCTATTCCTAGTCCCTCACAGTTATTTCTGTTGAGTATACTCTCTGACAGTGTCCGTGGTCATATCAATCCAGTCAGGGATCTCCACTATCTCTGAGTCTAGGAACTTAAATAAGTCAGGTAATTGCTCTGGCGCCATCAAGGCAAAGGTGTGGTCATCCTTTTTTACGATTAGTGAGAATGGGTGTCCCCATCTGTAGGTTGCTCCTTTTGCCCGTATTTGATCCAGCAACGGTCTCAGTAACCTTCTCCTTTTTTTCGTCTGCCGGCTAAGGTCTGGGAACACCTGGACCCCCTGGCCTGCGACTTCCAGCAACCCTTTCTGCCATGCAGCCCTCATTATATCCTCCTTCACCCTAAAAAAGTGTACACGACAAAGCACATCTCTAGGAGGACCTGTTACTAACATAGGCCCTGCTGGGCTCCTATGAACACGATCCATCTCAATATGATTGTCAACTGACCTTCCTAAATATTTATTAAAGACCTCGGTTACTGTTTTCCTCAGCTCGGGTGGTTTTATTGTTTCTGGAATCCCTTTAATGCGTACATTATTTCTCCTGCTTCTGTTCTCAGATTCCTCTGCTTGTAACTGCAGCAATAGCAGTTGTTGGTGTTGTGTTTTAACCTTCCTTTCCAGTAACTCTATACGGGCATCTGCCAAGGACTGTGAGGACTCACAGGTATCCATTCTTTTGTCCATCACCTCTAATTTGGCAGTTACTTCACATAGTTCTTCCCTGACCGCTACTTTTATATCACTCAATAGGACTTGTAGTTCTTCTTTCGTTGGTAGCGCCTGTATAAGCTTCCTAATGTCCTGTATACCTTCAACAGCCAGTACAGCAGTTTCCCCCCTATTTGCGAAACGTACCTGAGTCTCTGTGCCAGCCTCGTTCCGGGGCACAATTGGGGGGCTTGTTTCTGCAGTTTCTACCACCTCCATGCGGATGTTCCCGGCTGAGGCACTTACAGTGCTCGGGATATGTGGTTCCTCCATGGCCGCTTGCTGTCTCAAGGCGGCCCGGGCAGCACGCTGTGAGACGGTCCCAGCCTCCACTGACATGGCTGGCTCCGTCTTCCCAGTGAAATATCTGGTGATGGAAGGGTATCTGGGTGCCTCCGCCCGACCTGTGGCCTTCTCTTGTCTGCTTCCAGGCATAAACTCGCCCCCACAGCTACTCGTGGTTCTCCTGGCGTCCCTCACACAGTCCGTCCGACCCGATCTCCTGCTCGAGCGCGCCACTGCGATGCGCCGCCTCTCACTCCGTCATGCTCAGACCGCCCCTCCCTGCGTCAGTCAGTCACACGATAGCTGAGTGCCGAAAAGTGATTTTTTAAAGTGGTTGTAAACCCGTTACAACCACTTTTACCTACAGGTAAGCCTAGATTAAGGCTTACCTGTAGGTGCTTGAAATATCTCCCAAACCTCCACGGTTTAGGAAATATTTACAAAAAAGGCGATAGACAATGGCGCAGGCGCACTTTAGATTCCTTTAGAAATGGCAAGCGTGCAGTTTCTAAAGGAGATCATATCGTGACTGGCGGCTCACGCGCGCATGCGCGGGAGTGACGTCATCGCGGCTCCGGCCAATCACAGCACCGGAGCCGCGATACCCGGAAGGAAGATGGACGCTCCATGGAAGAGGGGACAGCGGTGACATCGGATGCTCCAGTTTCAGGTAAGTGATACATAATGGGCTACTATGCGATGCATAGTAGCCCATTATGCTTTACCTTGGCAGGGAGACAAAGAGGAAGTAAAACTCATCAGGGTTTAATACATTCAATTACAATATGACTTGTGTCGCAATTGTATACGCTATATTATTTTTTCTTTATTTGGTATTTTTTTCCCCACGAAAGTGGTATACGTTATTACTTTGATGTTATATACCATTCTTAGCTAGCTGCCATAACCCAATTTTTTTTTTTTTTAAACAGAGGGCAATTCCGTGTCTGATAAAAATTGGTCCTGGCGGCGGATTCGCCGCAGGATCATTTTTATAGGCAGCAGGAGAGGTGCCGCCTCCCACCACTTACTGGAGCCGTCGTTAAAGGGGGAAATGATCCGATCCCCTGGCAAGATGGCCCCCACTCAACTCTATGCCCTTGGAGGACTGTAGCAATGCCTGACGTCACTTCCACCTGACATCACTTCCACCTAACGGCCTTAAAGGGACAATTTTTTTTTTGTAAATGTAAAATGCCATTTTTTTTCTTGCTTTTAAGTGTAAAAAAAAGTAAAATAAATAAGAAAAACATTTTTAAAGTGCCCCATCCCTTCGAACTCGTGTGCAGAAGCGAACGCACACGAAAGTAAACGGTGTTCAAACCACACATGTGAGATATCATCACGATCATTAGAGCGAGAGCAATAATTCTAGCACTAGATCTCCTCTGTAACTCTACACAGGTAGCCTGTAAATATTTTTAAATCGTTGCCTATGGAGATTTTCAAGTACCGTAGTTTGTCGCCATTCCACGAGTGTGCGCAATTTTGAAGCATGACATGTTGGGTATCTATTTACTCGGGGTAACATCATCTTTCACGTTATACAAACAAATTGGGCTAAATGTACTTTTTTTTTTTCTTTTTTTGTATGAAAGTGTATTTTTTCCTAAAAAAAATGCGTTTTAAAGACAGCTGTGCAAATACAGTGTGACATAAAATATTGCAACGGCCGCCATTTTATTCTCTAGGCCTAGGGCCTCTGCTAAAAAAAAAATATATATAAATATATATTTAAAATGTTTGGGGGTCCTAAGTGATTTTCTAGCAAAAAATACTAATTTTAAGTGTCAGAAAAAGGCCTGGTCTTCAAGTGGTTAAGGTGACCGATGTGGTAAAAGAGGATTTTGACAGATCCACCTGAATGCCTGAACACCTGAATAAAAATGCTGTTTGCCAATCAATATATATACTGGCATTTGTTTGTGGTGACTGGGGGGATTGAGTCCACTAAGCACAAAGGGTGATTGATCTGTTATAGGTGGAGGATTGAAGCTGTGAACTATCTTGCCCGGAGGAAACATCTCACTGACAGTTTTTTGCACTCCTCATCTTCGATGGTGGGGGACTATGAACTTTTAAAAGTGTGGAGCGCTGCTGTGATTATTGTTATATTTGTATTTTGGACAATTATTGTTTTTTAAGTACCGTATATACTCGAGTATAAGTCGTTCCGAGTATAAGTCGAGGCCCTAATTTACCACAAAAAAAAATGGGAAAAACTTATTGACCCGAGTATAAGACGAGGGTGAGAAATGCACAGCTACTGTAAGTGGAAAAGAGGGTCAACAATGCCCATTTGCAGCCTCACTGTGCCCATTTGCATGCCTCACTGTGCCCATTTGCAGCCATAGGTCCCCCGAACTTCAAACTCGGTAGTTAAGTGTTCCTAGATGCCCCCTAGCTGCAGTCAAAATTTGGGGTCTCTGAACCCAAAGTGTCCCGAAATGACATTGCTGCAGATGGACACAGTTGAACGACTTTGGGGCCCTTAGTGCTAGGAACCCCAAATTTGGTATGCAAACCCAGTAGAACTAGCACCATAAAATATTCAAATCTGGGATTTCTAGCACCAAGTGGCCCCGAGATACAGGGCCCCAAAAATCGGTTCAGAAAATGTCAAGCACTTTTCTGTAGCAGAGAATTACATTTTCCGGACCTATTTTGGGGCCCCGTATCTTGGGGCCACTTGGTGCTAAGAACCCCAGCTTTGGATATGTTATGGTACCAGGTCCACTGTGTTTGCACACCAAATATGGGGTTCCTAGCACCATGTGGCCCTGAGATATGGGGCCCCAAAGTCGGTTCAGAAAATGTCAAGCACTTTTCTGCAGCAGAGAATGACATTTTCCGAACCGATTTTGGGGCCCCGTATCTCGGGGCCACTTGGTGCTAGGAACCCCTAGCACCATGTGGCCCTGAGATACGGGGCCCCAAAGTCGGTTCGGAAAATGAAATTTTTTGCTGCAGAAAAGTGCTTGACTCGAGTATAAGTCGAGGGGGGCACTTTCAGCACAAAAAAATGTGCTGAAAAACTCGACTTATACTCGAGTATATACGGTAGCTGGCTCCTAGATATACAGATATTCATCAATTTCAAACTAACGCATTGGGTGTATGTGTTTTTAGCACATTTTATGGTTTTATTAGTATTGTAATATAGAGTAAATGGCATCAGGAATTTGAGTACAATATATCGCCACTGCACTTCTGGTTTTGCGAAGGCCCAAGGCGGGTGATGACGCAATGTGATTTCTGCACAGTGCTCTGGGTGGAGCTGGGTGACATCATCTCCAAAACAGAAAGTGTAGTGGCAATATATTGTGCTCAGATTCACTTACCTTATTATGTATTCACTAATACTAAATACCACAACAGCAAAATCAGTCTGTATATGCAGTGAAGCATGCTTGTTATACCCACTGTGGAACCTAAGGGGTTAACCCTCCGCATTATGTAGAACGGCTGTTTGATCCCCTCTTCTCTGATCCTCCCCCTTTTCCACAGTCCCCAAACCATCTCCTGATAGAACAGAGGCTAGGGGGCAAGCTGCACATGCTCAGTTTGATGTGTATTGCTAGAGAGTTTTTTTTTGTTTTGTTGGGAGGGTGCATGTGATCAGCACAGGGCCAATCAGCACTGTCCAGACAGAGGGTCAGGGGTCCTGCAGCTTCATAGGACAATCAGGGGAGAATGAAAACATCTCCTACAAGGACACTGATGGAAGACACAAGACTGCTCTAACTGCTGATGAGAAAAGTTTAAATTTGCTAAAATAATTGCATTTCCATGTTCTGTGTAGTGTGGGAGACCAGCTATAGTGAATGCAGGGTCCTGGGTTTAGTAACAGTTTAACCACTAGCGGACCAGCCGCCGCAGTTACACTGCGGCAAGTTGGTTGTCCTGGGCAAATCGCCGTAGCTATACGTCGGCCGCTTATAGACCACTGGGGGGCGCACCGTCGGAGGCGCACGCGCCCGTGTCGCTACAACAGATCCAAAGCACGTGCCCGGAGGCTGGGATGTCCGCCGATCGCTCCTGAGAGAGATAGAAAGGGGATCTGTCAATGTAAACAGACAGATCTTCGTTCTGTCAGGAGAGAGGAGACAGATCTGTAGTTCATACTAAGTATGAACAGCGATCGGTCTCCTCCTCCAGGCAGTCCCATCCCCCCAGAGTTAGAATCACTCCCTAGGACACACATTTAACCCCTTGATCGCCCCCTAGTGTTAACCCCTTCCCTGCCAGTGACATTTATACAGTAATCAGTGGCTATTTATAGCACTGATCGCTGTATAAATTTCAATGGTCCCAAAAAAGTGTCAAAAGTGTCCGATGTGTCCGTCGCAATGTCGCAGTCCCAATAAAAATTGCAGATCACCGCCATTACTATTAAATAAAAAATAATAAAAGTGCCATAAAACTATCCCCTATTTTGTGGATGCTATAACTTTTGCGCAAACCAATCAATATAAGCTTATTGCAATTTTTTTTTACCAATAATATGTAGAAGAATACATATCAGCCTAAACTTAGGAAGAAATTAGTTTTTTTATATTTTTTGGGAGGATATTTATTATAGCAAAAAAGTAAAAAATATTGCTTTTTTTTCAAAATTGTGGCTATTTTTTTGTTTATAGCGCAAAAAAGAGGTGATGTTTTTTGGGTACAGCGTCGCACGACCGCGCAATTGTCAGTTAAAGTGACACAGTGCTGTATCGCAAAAAATGGCCTGGTCATTAAGGGGCAAATCCTTCTGGTGCTGAGGTGGTTAAGGTGTTAGCAGCAGCTTGGATAATTCATTTTTGAGGTATTTGTTTAATAGCTAAGTGGCAGCATAGGAGTAATTATTTATATAATAAAAGAAAGACAGTTACACCCCCACCACCACATTCTCCTTTTTTTCCCTCATATCTCATGCACCAGTGAAGATTAGCAGTGAAGTACCTACCTCAATTTCTGTCGGGGTTCAGCCTCTCCCAGACTCAGTTCCAGGTACTGCAAAAACAGGTGGGTCTTGTAGACAATTATGCATGGCCATTTTTGGAAATTTGTGCGTCTACCCCCGAGCAGTTGCTTTTTCGCCCAACAAAATCCCAGCTCCACCTCGGAAGGTGTAAATTCTGAGAAAGTACATTCATACATTACTAGACCAAAAGACAGTGGTACCAGTTCCATCCTTGGAACGATTCACAGGGTTTTATTCAACTCTTTTTCTGGCCTATAAAAATAATGGCAGTCGGCTGCCAGTCATAGATCTTTTGACGTTAAATCAGTACTTTGGAAAGATTTAAAATGGAGTCCTTGCAGACTATAATACATATAGTACCGCCAGAAGACTGGATGCTTTCAGAAGATCTGCAGGACGCCTACCTGCATGTGCCTATCCTCCTCCCATCCTTTCATAAATATCTCAGATTTGCAGTAGGCCTGATCTACCTACAATTCTGCTGCCTCCTGTTTGGCCTCTGCACCTACCTGAGGACCTTCACTATGGTCTTGATAGTGGCCCTAGGGTCTCTCAGGGAGAGGGGTCTCTGGGTCTGCCATTACCTGGACAATGTGCTCCTCCTGGCTTGCAGCAGGGAGCAGCTGCTTATTCATAGGGTGTTTTGAAAGAGGCATTACAGTTGTTTTCATAGATAGTAAACTTCGACAAAAGCCAGCTTTGCCTGACCCAGAAATTATTATACCCGAGCCCTCTTCAGCAAGGCCAATGCTTTTATCGCCCTTCATCTGCAGAAGATACAGTTCATCAGGGAGAAGGTTCCCAGAGCAGAATCCTCCCCTTTTCTTTCAGCCTTACAATGTCTGATCCTGTTGGGCACAATGTTAGCGTGCATCCCCATGGTTCCTTTGGCACACTGGCGTCTTCTGCAATTCCAGACAGGCTTCCTTGCCCATTGGAGGAGACACCACTTAGAGCAGACAACAACTGTGTCACTCTACATGAGGAAGAGTCTGTGGTGGTGGCTGAAGAGAGAATTGTTGATGACCTTGCAGCCCTTAGGTCCATCACAATGGACCACAATTACAACAGATGCCAGCAAAAAGGGATGGAGGGCTCATTGTGAGGGTGTTCGCATTCAGGTAAGATGGAGGTTTTGTGCCAAAGGAATGGTCTCCAATATCCTGGAGATATGGGCAGCCCATTTGGCCCTTACATCCCTTGCAACCATAACCAATGGGAGGCCAGCCCTACTGCAGATGGACAACAGGGCTGCAGTTGCCTATATACAGAGACAGGGGGCTTGCAAAGCAACACACTTTTGAAGGAAGTCAAGCCAATCATTGTGCGGGCAGAGTTACACCTAAAAAGAGGGCAGTCTATTTGATGGGCATGCTGAAAAAAGATGCAGATCTTTTCTCACAACTTTCTGGATCCAAACAAATAGTCTTCCTTCAGTCGACCCATATGAGGGGTGTTTTCCAAGTGGATTTGTTTGTGTCCATGAGCAATCACAAACTTCTGAGGTTCCCGTCTCCATTTTCTCATTTTCTCACCCCAGGGCAGAGGGGGTGGACGCTCTCTCTTCACAATGGACTAGCAGCCTGGCATATGCCCCCCCCCCCCCCCCCTTCTCCCCGGTCATATTGAAATTCATTGTTATAAAAAAATCACCTTTCCAATCTGCAGTGCTGTAATTTTCTGTAATATTGCAATGCAATATGGCAACCTGGAGGAGTTCTGTACACATTTGGTGTACAGAACGCCCCCCAGATATGTAATTTCCTGCTTTTGTGATTGGCTCACAGATTTTCCCAGAAGTCTTCACTAAGATACAAATCTGATTTTGAGCATCCACTGCAACTAAAATGTCATTTTTGGTGAGATATGCTTAAAGGTAAATCACGTCTAAAGGAATGCAGGCCCTGCAGCTTGCCTCATTAGAACCCTGATGTGCAGCAGCTGATTGATAATTATAAAACCACACCCATACATATTCACTGTGTGCATGGACACAGACTAACAACTATTCCTTCAGAATAACAAATGGTAGAAATCTGCAACAAAGTTTATTAAAATCCTTGCAATGTAAATAGGTCACCCAGAGGGGAATGTTTTTTCTCAATAAAAGTGGAATTACTCTTTAAGAGTTGCTAAGCTGCAATATAATACATTTTTGGTTTAATACCACTTTAAGTTTTCTGACGTAAATATCTAGGAAAATGTAACAAGCATGTTATATAGCCCTTCACATTACATCCATGATAATTACAACACCGAGGGTGGATCTCATCATCTGAACAATTTCCTTTTAATTTCTATGAGTTATCATTAACCACCCCTGAGCCCACATGGAGAAGATTGTGATCATGGGGGGGAGATTGAGCTCATCAAACACCTCTATATTGCTTTTGTTCTATATAATTGAAAGAGATTTCTTATTACAAGCCTCTGAAGACCCGGCCTGTATGGATTTGGGATCATGTCAAGGGAACACGAGGTTGAAAAGATATTACTCTGACCATCGAGATGAGACCACCAGTCACCACCCTTCGTTCCTTCAGTTTATTTTCTACAGTTCTGATTGTTAATGCCTGATATCAACATAATCATCATCATAATGGTACATAATTAAAACCAACATAAAAGCTTTAAGGGCCAACTCTGGGCTAATTTGTTTAAAATGTTATTAAATGTTGTTTTGTTGTTTTTTTTATTTATTTTTTTATTTAATGGCTGCATGCTAAGCAGCCTGGTAAACATTCCCCATTACTAATGTACAGGAAATGTGGGCACATACACGCTCCTTTTAGCCACTTCTGGCTCCAGGTCCATCACCACAGCTTCCACTTGGGCTCATTGTGGCAATGGACAGCACAGCACAGCAGCAGCCAATTAGCTTGGAGTAACCTTCTCAATCAGCTGTGTGCATGCAAGGGTGTCTCTGTAGGACCCTGCAAGGGAAAGGAGCCACTCTGAAACCTGGGATCACAGCTCCACTTCTTAAAGGGTTAGTTCACCTTTACAAAAAATGTCTATGCAGGTAAGGAAAGTTTGTAGAAAAAAATCACACTGTGCAGCTCTGACTAAAGATGAATAATGCCCTTGCTAGAGGTGTAGGCCATTTACGTACCTCCCAAAGACTGACTAGAGTACTCCCAGTATGTTTCTAAGTAAGGCTTAGTCATCACTGTTCACCTCCACAATCACAGGAGTGAGCTATTTCTCTGATTCAACCCTCCTCGCCTGTTCTTTCTCCCCCCTAATGTAGTATGTCTGGGCTCAGTTTTAGAGAGCTCACTCCTGTGTTGGTGGAGGTGCGCAGTAATGACTAGGCCTCACTTAGCAAAATCCTTAGCAACTGTGACAGACCCAACCAGGACAGGGGCTTTTGGAGGGGAATGCAGGATGGTCTCTTGCCTACTGACTATGGGCCCTGGCTTTTGAGAGAGCAGATCATTCTCTAATGATGGACAACCACATGAGGAATGCTGAGAGCGAGGCTTGGATTAATTCTCTGAAAAAGCACAATAAAGCTTTCCTTCTGGAGTGGATGGAAAGGTGTAATATTAATCTTTTACAGGTTAATGGTCAGAGGGAATATGGTGACCCTCCTGCAGACTGGGTTGGCGAGGCTCCTTCACTTGGGACAGAAATATTTATCAATAATATCCCTCAAGAATCTATGAAGATAAATTAATTCCCCTTTTTTCAGACTGCTGGAAAAAGAGTCTGTCTCATAGACTGTTGTAGATTGTTGCCCGACAGTCTGAGGTGGGGTAGGATCACTGTTTGTTATGTGTTTAAGTATGTCTCTCCCATGGTGTGCCTCCTAGGTGTGCATTCCCATTGTGTCAGGGCTGGGCTCAGCCCTTCCTTCTCTGAGCTGGCCGCTCAGCTGTTGGCTAATTGCCAGCTCCTTTCTCTCCACGGTTACTCAGCTGTTGATGATATCCTGCTCGTCAGTCCTGCCTACTTAAGCCGTCCAACCCAGATCTCTGCCTTCGCCTTGGTCAACATCCCAGAGACACTCTCCTGTATTCCTGTTAAAAGACTTGCTTGGCTGACATCCCTTCTAGCGACAGATCCTGCTTGCTGTTTTAATACGCTCATCTCCGGCTCCCTGACGTTTGGCTTATCTGACTATCCGTTCCGGTTACTGAACTCTGGCTATGTTTTGACTATGTTTTGTTCTATTTACTTTTTTTATTAAACGAGTATGATTTAACTGTACTTCTGTCTCAGTCTGATTTCATCGTTTCTGACACGTTGTTAATTGAGTCACCTATTTTTTCTGTCTGTCTGATCATCTGTTAGGAGATTAATATTGTGACCACTTTACCTTGTTACCAAACCATTGTGGGATGTTTATGCTTATGCTTATGATAATGTGTAATATACTTTGTATCCAGGGTTGTGGACTTGGTGCCGAACGGTCTGCGTGGGCACTGAGTCACCTAGGTAGCTAGTTGTTTAATTAGCTAAGCCCTCATGCACACAGGCTGTTAAAAAAACGTTATGAAAACGCCAGTATCTTTGCAGTGACTTTTTTTAACTTTTTTCAGCGTTTTTGCAATAGCGTTTTTTAGCGTTTTTGAGCGTTTTTCCGCGTTTTTTTTTTTTTCAAATTTTTTTTTTTTTTTTCAATGGATCAAAAACGCTAAAAAACATTGGTGAATGACGTTTTTGAGCGTTTTTGAGCGTTTTTCAGCGTTAGAGCGTTTTTACAGCTGAAAAACGTCTTTCAGAACCCACTGGTCCTGGGTTTTTTTTACAGCTTAAAAACGCCTATGCCACTTGCAGCTCAAAAACGCCTAGGTGGGCATGAAGCCATAGACTAACATAGACAGGCCTTTTTAAGCTGCAAAAAAAGCTCAAAAAAGCAGCTGTAAAAACGTCCGTGTGCATGAGGACTTAATGTTATGTTTATGTTGGCTGTTCCTTACCTAAGTTAATTATATTCCTGTTTACAGTTTGCATTATTAGGGTAATGCGATCAAGCTCTACCTGATCTTCTGTGCTATAAGTTCTGTGTGTTTTCAATAAAGTGAGTTCTAGCTTGCAGCTAAGCTAGTGTTGCCTAGTCTAGGGCGTTCAGCGATAATACCCTATTACTGGGTCCAGACTGGAGGAAGCTATATCTTGACAGAGGCACCCAAGCTGAGTGCTGGATGGTTTTAGGTGATGAGGAATGACCCCCTAAGTAATGAGGCAGGCTCACATTTCGGTCTTGGGGTCTGACCTTTAGTGTATGTTGGGGAGAAAAATAAATTGGGAGTGCCAGTTACTTTAATCTTTTCACCTTTTATTGCTATAGTAAATTTTAGAAGTGAGGGTTTAGTGGTGCAGGATACCCCAGATTAGTACAAAAATAGGGCAAGTATTCCGAAAGTAGCAGACCCTTTAAGATCAGCCTCTTGGTTTTTGTTGGCACAGTCCTCCTTTAGTAGCAGTGAATTTTTCTCTAATAAATTCGGCCCTTGACCCTTTTGGAGCAGTCAAAGACACCTTGATCGATGGGTGAAAAATCCTTCTTACCTTTCAGAAGATGCTTCTATCCAGCTCCTCTGTGACATTCTTCATTAAGAAGATTTGTTACATGCCCCTTTACCTCCAGATATCCACTCCAGCAGGTGGCGCGCGTCTCTGGGCCCTTGGCACATGCTCTAGGCTGAAGCAACGCCCAAAATGTTAGCTTCCTAGACACATATTCTCCTCAGGAAGAGACAGAAATCTCTGGAAAGATGACACATTTTTATCATCTCCCAAAACCTTACCTTTGAACACGGACCTCAGGGATTGGTTCGGTCAAAAACATATTCATAACTCAGTCATTATCTTTCCCACACTGATTACTGAAATCTCCTTTAGGGCTCATTTACACTTGCTTCGGTTTCAACACACATTAAATATTTGAACATCCTGTCTTAAAGTATTTTATTCATCATGTTAAAATAAAATATTCCACAATTTTTTTTTTTTTTTCAATTTTTCCAATTTTTTGGAAAAATACAAAAAAGCCTTCAGGACAAAAAAACATTTTTTCCCCTGAATTTTTCCGTTTTTTTCCTGGCCTTCATATCTCTATTTACCCCCCTTCATGACCAGGCCATTTTTTGCTATACGGTACTGCGTTACTTTAACTGACAATTGCAGGGTCATTCGACACTGTACCCAAATAAAAATGTTGTCCTTTTTTTCCCACAAAGAGAGCTTTAATTTAGTGGTATTTGATCTGTGTTTTTTATTTTTTACGCTGTAAACAAAAAAGGCAGACAATTTTGAAAAAAAAACAGTAATTTTTTATTTTCTGCTATAAAACATATCCAATAAAAAATGTAAAAATATAAAATGTCTTCATCAAATTAGGCCAATATGTATTCTGCTACATGTTTTTTGTTAAAAAAAAAAAAAAAAATATCCCAATAAGTGAATATTGATTGTTATGTGCAAAAGTTCTAGCGGCTACAAACTATGGGATATTTTGATGAAATTTTTATTTCTTTCTTTTTACTAGCAATGGCAGAGATCAGCGACTTATAGTGGCAGCCAAATTGAACACTAACTGACATTTTTGACACTTTTTTGGGGACCAGTGACAATAATACAGTGATCAGTGCTAAAAATATGTGCTGTTACTGTACTAATGACACTGGCTGGGAAGGGGTTAACATCAGGGATGATCAAGGGGTTAACGTTGTACCTAGCTGGTGTTTTACTGTAGTGCGGGAAGTGCTTTTACTAGGGGAAGGCATACATCCGTGCCCCTGCTTTGCAGGAACACAGGATCAATACCTTCCTTACTGACAGAATGGCGATCTGCCTTGTTTACATAGGCAGATCGCTGTTCTGCCTGTGTCCTGAACGATCAGTGGGTGCTGGCGGACATCGGGTCCATGGGACCGGCTGATCAGCTCCCGCTGTGTAGAATCACAGTGGGTGCGAGCCTCTGGTTGTGTGCACTCGCTCCCGATACCCAGAAATGCAGGATCACCTATATTTATAGGTGATTCTGAGCAGCGCGGCCACCTTGTAGCACTAAAACTGCTATACGGCGGTCAGCAAGTGGTTAAGTAACTCCTAGAATCCAGACGGCTGCTGTGCTGGCTTTTTGCTGAGCAGGCTGCTTCTGGTTTGGCTTGAAGTCTGCAGCTAGGCCTGGCTAAGTGTCAGAAACCATGAATTAGAACGAGACAGAAGTACAGTTAATCACACTTGTTTAATAATAATAAAAAAGGTAAACAGAGTAAGCGTAGTCAATACATAGCCAGAGTTCAGTAACCAGATCGGGTAGTCAGCCAATGCCAATGTCAGAGAGACAGAGATCAACGTAGTAGTACAGCAAGCAGGATCAGGAGCCAGAAGGGACATCAGCCGAGCAAGTCTTCAACAGGAACGCAGTCTCTAAGATGTGACCAAAGGCGAAGGCAGAGATGAAGTTAGCTGGACGGCTTTAAGTAGGCAGGACTGACGAGCAGATCATCAACAGCTGAGTCACTGTTGAGAGATAGGAGCTGGCAATTAGCCGACAGCTGAGCGACCAGCTCAGAGAAGGAAGGGCTAAGCCCAGCCATGACACTAAGGTCCCTTTCACACGGTCGGACCATTCAGGTCAGAGGCGTAACTAGAACCTTCAGGGCCCCGGTGCAAGAAACCATGATGGGACCCCCTTCCATCCGAGCCCCGGCTTCAAATTTTGGGAGGGTGTCCATGGACATCCTCCCAAAACCGTGCTTCCCACATGACCCCTGGGACATGCATCCAGCGCAATCACATCGGCCCTTTACCATGTGATCAGCTGTTCACATGTAAACAGACTGGTTATCCACAGCCCTTTCCTCACACGCTGTGTTTGTGTTAGGAATTGACTGCCATTAACTGTCAAGAATGTCAGTAAATTGTTTACACTGATAATCAGTGCCCCAATCATCAGTGCCCATCAGTGCCGCCTATCAGTGCCCATCACTTCCACCTACAAGTGTTACCTGTCAGTGCTCATTAATGCTGCCTATTAGTGCCCATCAATTCTGCCTATCAGCACCACCTATCAGTGCTCATTAATGCCACCTAACTGCGTCCATCAGTGCCACCTATCAGTACTCTTCAATTCTGTCCATCAAAGCCCATCAATACTGCCTGAGTTCTGCCTATCAGTGTTCCTCAGTGCCCATCAGGACCACCTATCAGTGCCCATCAATGTCACCTATCAGTGCAGCCTATCAGTGCACATTAGTGCCTCCTATCAGTGCTGCCTATCAGTGCTCATCAATGTGGCCTATCAGTGCTCATCAGTGCCTCCTATAAGTGCTCATCAGTGCCTCCTATCAGTGCCCATAAATGCCTCCTATCAGTGCCTTTTATCAGTGTACATCAGTGCCTTCTATCAGTGCCCATCAGTGCTTTCTATCAGTGCTCATCAGTGCCTTCTATCAGTGCTCATCAGTGCCCATCAGTGCCTTCTATCAGTGCTCATCAGTGCCTTCTATCAGTGCCCATCAGTGCCTTCTATCAGTGCTCATCAGTGCCTTCTATCAGTGCTCATCAGTGCTGTCTATTAGTGCTCATCAGTGCCCATCAGTGCCTTCTATTGGTGCTCATCAGTGCCTTCGATCAGTGCTCATCAGTGCCTTCTATCAGTGCTCATCAGTGCCTTCTATCAGTGCTCATCAGTGCCTTCTATCAGTGCTCATCAGTGCCTTCTATCAGTGCTCATCAGTGCCGTCTAGCAGTGCTCATCAGTGCCGTCTAGCAGTGCTCATCAGTGCCGTCTAGCAGTGCTCATCAGTGCCGTCTAGCAGTGCTCATCAGTGCCGTCTAGCAGTGCTCATCGGCGCCTTCTATTAGTGCTCATCAGTGCCCATCAGTGCTCATCAGTGCCTTCTATTAGTGCTCATCAGTGCCCATCAGTGCCTTCTATCAGTGCTCATCAGTGCCCATCAGTGCCTTCTATCAGTGCTCATCAGTACCTTCTATTAGTGCTCATCAGTGCCCATCAGTGCTCATCAGTGCCTTCTATCAGTGCTCATCAGTGCCCATCAGTGCTCATCAGTGCCTTCTATCAGTGCTCATCAGTGCCCATCAGTGCCTTCTATCAGTGCTCATCAGTGCCTTCTATTAGTGCTCATCAGTGCCCATCAGTGCTCATCAGTGCCTTCTATCAGTGCTCATCAGTGCCTTCTATCAGTGCTCATCAGTGCCCATCAGTGCCTTCTATCAGTGCTCATCAGTGCCTTCTATCAGTGCTCATCAGTGCCCATCAGTGCCTTCTATCAGTGCTCATCAGTGCCTTCTATCAGTGCTCATCAGTGCCTTCTATCAGTGCTCATCAGTGCCCATCAGTGCTCATCAGTGCCTTCTATCAGTGCCTTCTATCAGTGCCCATCAGTGCCTTCTATCAGTGCTCATCAGTGCCTTCTATCAGTGCTCATCAGTGCCTTCTATTAGTGCTCATAAGTGCCCATCAGTGCTCATCAGTGCCTTCTATCAGTGCTCATCAATGCCCATCAGTGCCTTCTATCAGTGCTCATCAGTGCCTTCTATTAGTGCTCATCAGTGCCCATCAGTGCCTTCTATCAGTGCTCATCAGTGCCCATCAGTGCCTTCTATCAGTGCTCATCAGTGCCTTCTATCAGTGCTCATCAGTGCCCATCAGTGCTCATCAGTGCCCATCAGTGCTCATCAGTGCCTTCTATCAGTGCTCATCAGTGCCTTCTATCAGTGCTCATCAGTGCCCATCAGTGCCTTCTATTAGTGCTCATCAGTGCCCATCAGTGCCTTCTATCAGTGCTCATCAGTGCCTTCTATCAGTGCCCATCAGTGCCTTCTATCAGTGCCCATCAGTGCCTTCTATCAGTGCTCATCAGTGCCTTCTATTAGTGCTCATCAGTGCCCATCAGTGCTCATCAGTGCCTTCTATCAGTGCTCATCAGTGCCTTCTATCAGTGCTCATCAGTGCCTTCTATCAGTGCTCATCAGTGCCTTCTATCAGTGCTCATCAGTGCCTTCTATCAGTGCTCATCAGTGCCTTCTATTAGTGCTCATCAGCAGGGCCGGTACAAGGGGTGGGCGAGAGGGGCGGGTGCCCTGGGCGGAGTGTGAGAGGGGGCGGATTTCTCCCCCTCCCTCTGCTCGCTGACTGAGCATAATATGAGAGCCGCTCCGACCGATCTGCTCCCTCCCCCTCATTGGCAGGGAGGAGAGCGACTTCAGGAGGGATTGAACCAGCAGGGGGAGGGGCGGACAAGCCTCCCATTATCTTGGTAACTGTGAAGAAACAGACTGATTTCTCCCGTCCGTAGGACAGGAGAATCAGTCTGTAAATACTGAGACTGTGGCTGCAGCACACAGCCCAGCGAACCATCACCTCCCCCCTCACTGACGGGAGATCAGGGAGGAATACAGCTCCTCCCACCTCTGCTCCTCCAGTGACTTCCCGCCCCGCCCACACTATCCCCGACGTGCAGATGTATCTGAAGAGAAGGGATGTGTGGGCGGGAGATATGAAAAGCTGCAGAATCCTGTGTGCCAAAGATGCCTGATCTTCCAGCCTGGACCTGGGTGAGTCATGTGCACACTGCAGTACACAGTTATCACTGAACTGTCCTTATCTCCATCCCCCATCTGTCTCCCCCCCTCATGTTCTTTCAAGATATTCACTAACTTTCACTTTCACTTAGACATTAGATGGTACAAATTTCTTTCCAGTAACCACAAATTTCAGGAAAGAAATTGACACGATTCCCCTGTCAGCTCAGTCAGTGCTGACAGGGGAATCCCTTCTGCTGAGCAATTGTATTGTCCCCACAAACAGTGATTATCACTAGCAGATATAGCAACCGCTAGTGATAATTATAAGAGTATCTGGCAGGCTGGTTGTACCCAATTTGATCAATCAACTTGGTACATTCAGCCTGCTCATTAATGGTTCTAATCTCAGCCAGTTCTCGCTGAAACAGCTGAGATTTAACCACTTGCTTACTGGGCACTTAAACCCCCCTCCTATCCAGACCAATTTTCAGCGCTGGCGCACTTTGAATGACAATTGCGCGGTCATACAACACTGTACTCAAATGAAATTTTTATACTTTTTTTTCCCCACAAATAGAGCTTTCTTTTGGTGGTATTTGATCACCTCTGTGGTTTTTATTTATTGTTAAAAAAAAATGTAAAAAGACCGAATTAAAAAAAAAAAAATTTTGTTATATTTTGTTATAAAATTTTAAAACAGGTAATTTTTCTCCTTCATTGATGTATGCTGATGAGGCGGCACTGATGGGTGGCAATAATGGGCACTGATCAGTTACACTGATAGGCAGCACTGCTAGGTGGCATTGATAGGTGGCACTTGTGGGCATTGATAGGTGGCACTTATGGGCATAGGTAGGTGGCAATGGCAGGTGGCACAGATGAGGCATAATTGCCTCCTCCTCTTCGGGACCGATGTCCCTTGCAGATGAGCCGGTGATCAGCTTTTTTTCTCCTCGCGCTGTCAGCGTGAGGAGAAAAAAAAAACGATCACAGAGCTTTTGTTTTGATCATGTGATCAGCTGTCATTGGCTGACAGCTGATCACATTGTAAGGGGATCGGGACTCGGTGATCACAGCGCGCACAGGGCACGTGCACTCCCGGAAATTCAGGTCCGCGCTGTGGCCGTCATTCAGCTATAGCGTGGATGTCAAGAGGTTAAACTATCTTAGTGTTAGCTCTTGGGCTGCCCATACATTGATCACTTTTTTCATTCAACTATTAGGTTGAATGAAAAAAAAAGAATGTTCCAATTCCCCCATCTACACATTCCAGGTGGAAGGAGGAATCCTCCCACTGTGGACCAGTGGTGGAATCCAATGTGGTGGTGTATAGAGCCAAATAGATTAGAATTGTGTCAATGTCCCAATATTTATGGACCTGACTGTACATATAATTAAAAGGTGTGAGTGAACTCTGTTTCTATCACATTAAACCTAATTGAATTTGTATTGTTTTAAGTATATCCTTGTTTTGAAATTACATTGATTCTTTCTTAAAAATGGGGGGGGGGGGGGCGCAGTTTGCCATCTTTGCCCTGGGCACCAAATGGCCTTGTCCCAGCACTGCTCATCAGTGCCCATCAGTGCCTTCTATCAGTGCTCATCAGTCCCTGCTATTAATTTCTATCAGTGCTGTCTGCCTTCTCAGGACAGCACAGCTCTGAGCGGAGATCGTGTGTCATAGATTAATAGCACAGAGAGACTCCGGCGGCATTAACGTTCTATTTGTCGGTTCTCTCTGGCACGGATGAGAGAGGAGGACACACAGCTGATCTCACTGCTCCCCCTTCTCCCACCTCCCCTCTCCTGTGCTCCGCGGGAAATATGAGCTGAGCTCTTTACCTTCACACTTGACTGCCCGCAGAGCACACAGGAGAGGGGAGGGGGGAGCAGTGAGATCAGCTGTGTGTGAGATCAGCTGTGTGTGAGATCAGCTGTGTGTGAGATCAGCTGTGTGTCCTCCTCGCTCATCCGTGCCAGAGAGAACCGACAAATAGAACATTAATGCCGCCGGAGTCTCTCTGTGCTATTAATCTATGACACACGATCTCCACTCAGAGTTGTGTGTGAAGTTCATCCCCGCTGGGCCCCTCCACAGTGACGGAATGCCGGGCCCAGTCGCAACTGCGACTGTTGCGACCCTGGTAATTCCGCCACTGATTGAGAGGTGGACCTGAGTTTTGATGGCGGACCTGAACGGGCGCTCCATGTTAACCTATGGAGCAACGGATGTCAAGGGAGACATGTCCGCTGACATCCAACCCGGTCTGATCCGCTAAAAGCAGACGGATGGCGCTACGTTCAGATCCGTCGCTGGCGGATCAGATCAGGTGAGATCTGATGAAAAACGGACATGCTGTCCGTTTTCATCCAATCTCTCCATAGGCAGCAGCGGCGCTCGACAAGCCCCTCCCTGCTCAGTGAGCAGAGAGGGACCTGTCATCCGCCGGCTCAGCGGACATCAACAGAGAGATCTCCCGCTGAGCCAGCGGACTGAAGCGGACTCTGTGGAAGCAGAGTCCGCCTCGTGTGAAAGGGGCCTAAGACTGTAGCTGAGTGATGTCCTGGAGTTTCCTTCCTCTCTCTCTCCTCTGCTCTTTCTCTTATGCCCCAGAGGGCAGAGCCCCCCAGCACAGGGGTCACCTCCAGATGGCTGGTTCCTGGACTCTTCTCCCTGACTGCCAGGTTTCAGAATATTTATGGGCTGCTTCCCCACCTTCTAGGCTTGCCTTCCCAGGGATTGTTGGAAGGGCCATGAATATTCTGGTTGCAGCCTCTGCCCCACTACTCACTATGTTCTGGAAGCATCCAGTGAGTTCCAGAAGACAGGAGAAGGCAACAGAGCCACAGCCTGTGAAGCACTCCTAAACACAATAAATTGCATGCTCCTCTGAATACAGGGCAGCCAACTGAAATGTACCTACACTATCAACTGTGAGGGTGCTACACTTATATCATACGGCCATTTTTTTCTATAACAATGGCAGACAAGTCTAAAAAACAGCTATATGCCTCTGTGTCCAGTGCTTCTTTTACCCAAATTACAAAGGCTTTAGTTGTAGAGAAACTGGCATCAACAGCAGCAAGAAAATTGACAGCAAGCAAATCATCAGAGGCAACAGCAGCATCAAATGACAGTAGCAACAGCAGCAAGAAAATTGACAGTAGCAACAGCAGCAAGAAAATTGACAGCCACAACAGCAGTGAGCAAGTTGGCAGCTTACTATTCAGCAGCAGCTAATCCTACTTTATTCTTCTGAAGGCCAACATCCATTTTTGCCATAGACGCCTCTGCCTACCGGGTGTATGTAAATGAAGACATAAGTGATGGATTGCTGATAACACGCTGTATGCAATCAATAAGTAAACTTACTGACGCGTGATAGAAGCAGCCTGTTCATATCTCAGAGGGATAATTGTGCGAAGGAAAAATTACCAAACATCGACTGCAACAACATGTTTAAATTGATCTATTGGTCTGTCCAGATGTATAGCCGCAACTCAGCACCTAGCTGGGCTTTGCCGCTATACAGGGGAAAAAAATGCTATTTCCATATATCTTACTGATATTTAAATCATTCCACAAGGGAGGAATCGTGAATTATGTGGGCGGAATGGCAAATAGAAATAAATAAAGCATGATTTACAGAAATAACAAATTTATTTAAAAAAAAAAAAAATCCTCCAACTTGTGTATACAGTACATATTCACTGGCAAAATATTGCATGACAATCCTTCTTTATGTTTGGAATGTCTTCATAATTTGAAGAATTTCTACAGCAAAAAATCTGTTTTTTTTACAAATGTATTCAGTTTTCTCCCTTACTCTAAAGCAGTGGTTCTATACTCCTGTGCTCGGGACCCATTAACAGGCCAGATTTTAAGTATTACCTTGGGGATAGGCAGACTAAAATACTGCAATCACTGAGCAGCAAATTATATCAGCTGTGATGTATTTCAGTTATCTTGCAAACCTGGCCTGTTAGTGGGTCCTGAGGACAGGATTTGAGAACCACTGGTCTAAAGCCTAACTCCAACCATTTTTTTTTTTTACATACAGTATGGATGTAGTGTGGAAAAGTTAATATAAGAACATACCCAAGCTCTGTTGGTTATGTGTTAAAATGAGGCATTGAGATCTTGAGGAATATAGAATTCAGCTTTACTTGCATAAGAGAACAGCATACACATGTGAGAACAGCATTACAGAAGAGAGCAGAGAGAGGAAAAAAAACATACTTCCTGTGCAGAATATACAAGTGTCAAACACACAGATGCTAGTATATCACTACAGCGCCAGCTATAGTATGGAGTGCATAGTACATGCTGTTGCAGTTCCAACAGCCCTTCTCAACAGCATGAAGTTGAGGTTCTTCCGAAACAGACTATGACATTGCTTTAACAATGGCTTGGTGAGTGCATCCACAGTCATCTCTTCTGACGGGACCTCACACTTGAGTGTCCCTAAGCAGATGATACTTAATGTTGATGTACTTGGTCCTAGTTTTGACCCTTTGTGATTGTTTCAGCTTTATACATCCCTGGTTGTCTTCAAAAATGGGAATGGGTTTTCCCATGTCTATGCCCCTTCCAGATATGCTCCTTTCATCCGACATGGACAACCCGGGTGCTGGTTACCACAGCCCATCTCAACTCTCCACCAAGCAAAAAAATATAAAAGCTGCACTCCAAAACTTAGCTCTTCTTTTTGTGTTTAGTAATTGTCAAAAAAGGCTGCATACAATAATGTCTCCACTCTAAGCCAACCTTCCTTAACCCCTTCCGGGTACGCGTGCTCCAGCTGTGTGATTGGCGATGGAGCCTTGATGACATCACTTCTGCACGGTTTCGGCACAAAGCTCTAAAGGTCCGGCAAGGTATGCCAAACATTCAGAGCGCATGCACCAGTGATGTCACCGGCTGCATCCAGGGTGAATATCTCATAAACAGTGCATGTTTAGGAAGTATTGATTTTACCTACAGGTAAGCCTTATTATATTTTACCAGTAGGTAAAAAAAAAATCACAAAGCGTCCTTTAAGGATAATTAGAGAGAAGAGCTACGTTTTTGAGTGTGGCTTACATTTTTCTTGTTTGGTGGAAAATGTAAAGCTGAACTCCAGGCAGGTATAAAAGACACTCAAGCTTGTCCCTTTACAGCAGAGCTCAGACTAGGTAGGATCAGCACAAGGAGCCAATCATGTATGCTGCAGTGTCAGAAGTCACCATCTCCCTGGTAGGGGCCCCAGGGCATTATTTTGCCCAAGGGCCCATGATGCTATTAACTACTTTTTTGACTGTGCTATAGCCAAAAGATGGCTACAGCATGGTTGCCCAGTTCTCCCAGAACCCCGCCTTCTGTGGCATGCATCGAGCGTGCTCTGTGACCAATGTGTCCCTCAGACAACTGATCACAGATCGGGGTAAAGGGCCAATCACCGTGGCCCTTTAGCATGTGATTAGCTGATCACAATGTAAACAGACATTCCGGTTATTGGCAGTCCTTTCCTCCCACGCTATGTCTATGGGACAAATGGAAAGCCGATAACTGGCTAGACTGTCAGCACATCATTTACACTGATAATCAGTGCCCTTATTATCAGTGCAGTCCCATCAGTACCGCCTATCAGTGCCACCTATCAGTGCCTCCTTATCAGTGCCACCTATCAGTGCTTCCTCATCAGTGCCACCTATCAGTCCTACCAATAGGTGTCCATTTCTGCAGCCTCATCACTGCCATCAGTATAGCCTATCAGCACCCATCAGTGCAGCCTCATCAATAAAGAAAAAAAATTACTTATTTGCAAAATTTTATAAGAGAAACTAAGTAAACCTTTTTTTCCCCAAAATTTTTAGTCTTTTTTAATTTGTTTAAAAGAAAGCTCAATTTTTCTCAAAAAATGATTAAAAAAAACTTCATATGGGTACAGTGTTGCATGACCGCGCAATTTTCATTCAAAGTGCGACAGCGCTGATATCTGAAAACTGGACAGGATAAGAAAGGGGGTGAAAGTGGCTGGTATTGAATTTAAGATAAAAACAAACAAACTAAAAAAAAATTAAAATAATAAAAAAAATAAAAAACAAACAAACTCAAACAGCTATCATGTGAAAATCCAAATGATAATTAGAGATAATTAAAGGACAGCTGCTAGCATTGACCACGTCTCATATGCTCGTGCCAAATAAGAATTCATACCAATATAATGCTGCGCTATCCAAATGTAATCAAATTATAATCGTACTAAATCCTATTATTACTGACTGCAGTTAAATATTGGTGGTGAGATATTCCATTTCTATGTAAAAAATCTAGTGAACATAGTAATGAAATCTTATGCGATTAAAATTGCGATCATAAACAATTAAAAATTGCAATCCTATGCGATACTTCCAATGTCAACCTGTGTAGCATACACACCTCTATATACACATGTTGCATTCATATGCAACAGAAAAATATGCAACCCTGTGCGATAATTGCAGTGACAACTTGTAATTTACATAAATCTATATAAAAGTGCATCAATATACAATAATCAATATAGAAATAAAGTGAACCGTGTTTAAAGTGCTCTTGTGCCAAACTAATTCATGCATTAATCTGTGTCCATGGAATCGCAACATAAAGTCCACATAACGACTCCATTCTTCTGGTGCTCATTGCAGATGATAAAACAGATGATAAAATAGTGTATTACCGTTTTAACCACTTGCCGACCAGACGTCGCAGTTGCACTACAGCAGAATGGGCACTAGGGTTCACCGCCGGTGGCGCGCGCCCCCCCCCCCCCCGCTGGCCCCCAGTGCCGATGTGAGTGCCCGGCAGTCTCGATCACCGCCAGGCTCTCGCAATCGCTGCTGAGACACGGAGAACCGGGAGCTGTGTGTGTAAACACACAGTTTCTGGTTCTCTGAGGGGAGAAGTGACAGATCGTCTGTTCATACAAAGTATGAACAGCGATCTGTTATCTTCCCTGCACAGTCCCCTCCCCCCTTCAGTTAGAACACACACTAGGACACACATTAACCCCTTCACTGCCCCCTAGTGTTAACCCCTTCACTGCCAGTGACATTTTTACAGTAATCAATGCATTTTTAATCGCACTGATCGCTGTATTAATGCCAATGGTCCCAAAAATGTGTCAAAATTGTCCGACGTGTCCGCCATAATGTCGCAGTCATGAAAAAAAACGCAGATCGCCGCCATTACTAGTAAAAAAAAAAAAAATAATAAAAATGCTATAAATCTATCCCCTATTTTGTAGACGCTATAACTTTTGCGCAAACCAATCAATATATGCTTAATGCGGTTTTTTTTTTACCAAAAATATGTAGAAGAATACATATTGGCCTAAACTGAGGAAAAGTTTTTTATGCATTTTTGGGGGATATTTATTATAGCAAAAAGTAAAAAATATTGTGTTTTTTTCAAAATTGTCGCTCTTTTTTTGGTTCAAGTGCAAAAAAAAACCAAAAACACAGAGGTGATCAAACACCAGCAAAAGAAAGCTCTATTGGTAGGAAAAAAAGGACGTCAATTTTGTTTGGGTACAATGTCGCACAACCGCGCAATTGTCAGTTAAAGCGACGCAGTGCCGTATCGCAAAAAAGTGCTTTGGTCAGGAAGGGGGTCGAGTCTTCCGGGGCTGAAGCGGTTAAAAGTTTTATTTAAAATGACAATATTCCCTATATTAGGGTACTCACATTTAATAGGTGCTCTGTAACAAGCCAATCAAATATAAAGACGCTGTATTAGTGTGACCTCTCCCGCTCCCGCACAAACCGCGAGACAGTGGAGTGTTCTCGGAGCGGGAGAGGACACACCAATACAGCGTCCTTATATTTGATTGGCTTGTTACAGAGTGCTGCACTCAATAAGCACCAGAAGAATGGAGTAGTTATGAATGGATTTCATGATTATGTTCACTAGATTTTTTACATAGGACACCAATATTTAACTGCAGTCAGTAATATTAGGATTTAGTACGATTATCATTTGATTACATTTGGATAGCGCAAGGGAATAGTAGGGAAAAAGGCAGGTTTTGCAAAATGTATTTCCACTTTAACCTGCACTTTAATCCATTTTATTGGGTTTATATTTAGAGTACAATCCTTTGAAAAACACCTGTAACTTATTTACTCATTACTTAGAAGCAATATATTTAACAATGATAGTTACAAGTAGACATGTGCACACTGAAATATTTCGTTTCGGAATTCCGTTTATTCCCGAAATTCGTTTTTATTCATTTCGTTTTTCGTTAAAAATTGCATTCGTACGAAAATCGTCCGAAAATATAACTTATCTGTCATTGAAGGCTTATGGTGTCTGTCGAATGTTCAAAGAAGATTCGATGGAGCAGCTAAACTGTACAACACCATATAGTTTACCTGCTCCGTCGAATCTTCTTAGAACTTTCAACAGACACCATAAGCCAAAGTACGTGTGTACTTAGTTCTAGCTATTTTATTGCTCCTCCTCTTTGGTTACAATCAGCCAATAACATTCATCATCATCATTATTTTTATTTATCTTTTCTCCCCTACGTCGAATCTTTTCTCTCTATGTCGAATCTTTTCTCTCTGTAGAATAATCTTGGACTAATAGAGTTAAAGCGGTTGTATACCTATTTTTTAAACTTTTACCTACAGGTAAGCCTATAATAAGGTTTCCCTGTAGGTAAAAAAAATATCTCCTAAACCTGTACGGTTTAGGAGATATTCCCCTTGCAATGAGCTGCTGACTGCAGCGGCGCATGCGCACAGGGGATTCTCGGCTGAAAGTGCCGGAGCCGCGATACCCGGAAGACACGCCGAGGGGAAATGTCAGCTCCCTTGGCGTGGACCCGGTGAGATGCCGGCGCCTCGTTCTAAGGTAAGTAACTCATAATGAGCTAGTATGCGGTGCATACTAGCTCATTACGCATTTTCCCTTACAGGTGTAGGGAAAAAAAAAAAAGTCAGCGGGTTTACTACCGCTTTAAGGTTAGGCACATTCGACCACAGGTTTGATGGACACAGATTGTTATTGTGATCATCATGTCGAATCTCCTATCTATATCGAACTGTTGTACTGTAGCAACGAAAACAAAAATAAAGCATTCGTTTATGTCGGATCTTTCGTTTTTCGGATTCTGCACTTTCGTTATCGTTTGTTAAAACGATAACGAAAATACCTGAAATTCGGACGAAAATGCATTCGGACGAAAACGAATGCACATGTCTAGTTACAAGGCAGAAAGTAATGACTCCTTTTAGGCTTGATTCACACCTATGCATTTTTAGTGCTTTTTGCATTTTGCAGATTTGCACTACAGAACATTTTACATGGTTTCCTATGTAACACGTTCTGTAGTGCAAATCTGCAAAATGCAAAAAGCACTAAAAATAGTGTGAATCCAGCCTTACCGTGTCTACATGCTGAAATTCCATGTGTCTAAATCTGAATTCCTCCATCGCTTTCCCTTGGCAGTCCTTGGTTGTGCTTTGCTGGCAGTGGAAATCTTTTTGTCTAGAGCCACATTTCACTGGCAGGTAATTGAGCTGATTCTGTCCCTCCATCTGTATTCACAGACTTGCGTGTGGTCAGAATGTTAAGCGCTGCAGGATTTGGTTAATGCAGCGCTCACCTGAGCCCGTGCGGGCACACAGGCGATTGAGTGTATTTAAAAGGCAGCAGGTCAGCCTACAACGCTGAATGCAGATTAGAGGATCGGCTGCTTCTGCCTCAACCCATCCTCCGAATTGCACTTATAAATTACAGGTCTGTCGGTTGGGAATATTAAAATGACACAAAACAATATTCTTCTTCTCTAAATATAATCCATACACATCCACTACTTAATGGCTCTGTAATCTACTTTTCATTAAATCATTTCTTACTATATTTTTCTGTCCTCTTGCAATATTCCCCATGAGCTACCAAACCTTTCCTTTTACTACTCGCTTCCATTTGTTTGGAAAGAACAGTGCATATTAGTTGCAATCATGTGCAGTGCTCTGTGTACATTACAAATCCCATAGTCCATAGCAGTGCTGGGACAAGATCATCCAGTGCCCAGGACAAATATGACAAATTGCATGCCCCCCCCCCTCCCTTCATTATGTGTGAGTTTATGAGGAGGAGGAGGGGGAGAGAGAGCACAGCTCACACCTCCTCCTTGCTTTTTCCTGTTCCCTTGCTGCTTCCAACACTGGGCTAACAGATGTAGTGATGAAGTTGTCACTACTCCTGTCAGCCTTATAGTAGAAGAAACTTGTGGCTCCCCCATACCTACAATACACGCTATGCCCAGGGCAGCCGTCCCTTCTGCCCACCCTTCGTCCCTACCCTGGTCCATAGTCCATCCCCAGGGAGTGAGCAAGAGAGGGCAGCTATGCTCCTACATACAGTGGGTCCATGAAGAACGAATGTAGCCACCCTCAGATCACAGCAACAATAAAGGAAATTTGGAGATTTGGAGGAGGCTGAGAGCAATAGAAGGGACTTTTTTGAGTTAAGAATACATACTCTGAAAATATTTTTTTTTAAAACAAAATTTAATGTCACTGTAACAGTTCATTTGAGCACAATATGGAGATTTTGCTCTTACTGTAACCGTATTGATGGACGAAGCCTGTCTGTTCTGAATAGCATTTGTTTTCTGCTCGCACTCCATATGATTGCCGGTATCCCTACCAGCTAAACAGTCCTGAAACTGAGCTTACAAAAATTTGAGTTCCCTGAATCCAAGCACCACCTTCTACTGGAGACCATGGCAACCTTGTCTTCACATGCTAGAGTAGGAACAAAAATCACATTGCCTTCACACGCTAGAGCAGGGAAAAAAAATCACATTGCCTTCACATGCTAGAGCAGGAAAAAAAAAAAAATCACAATGTCTTCACATGCTAGAGCAGGAAAAAAAATCACAGGTCAATTCACTAAGGCTTACCACATGCGATAACTCATGTTGTAAATTAAGTCCAATTCATAAAAAAAAAAAAAAAAAAAAGATTATGCGGCATTTACCACAAAATGAAAAATGTGCCAGGAAATATTGTTTAAAAAGCTCCTAAGTCCAATTCACAAACAGACCAGAGAGTAAAAAAAAAAACATGCAATAATTACCACCAAGGTTTTGCTGGCGGTATCACATGCGGTATTGTAAGAAAACAGCGTGGGGTTCAGGGGAACCCCACACTATTATTTGACAAAGAGCAGGTTGCTAAGGAGCGGACCGGGAAGCCAGCTGCCGCATCCTTAACAATAGATGACTCATCAGCTGTGAATTGGGTTCCCCGCTGACAGCTGCATGTAAAAAAAAAAAAAACGTGCCGACAATTAAAAATTATAAAAAAAAAAAAAACAGCGTGAGGTCCCCCCCCATGCATATCATGCCAATATTTTTTTAAAAAAGCAGCGTGGGGTCCCCCCCAAAATCCATATCAGACCCTTATTTGAGCATGCAGCCCAGGCAGGTCAGGAAAGAGGGGGGATGAGTGGGCGTCCCCCTCCTGAACCATATCAGGCTACATGCCCTCATCATGGGGGGGTGGATGCTTTTGGACGGGGGGGCTCTGCCATTTTTACACTGGGTGATTTATATGTGTGCACAGTGTTTTGAGGCACGTGTAACTTTATCTTTATTTTTATTGTTTCACTTTATGGTTTTTATATTCACCTAGCGCTGCTATTTACCTGTTATGGGGCGTACACACGGTCGGACTTTTCAGCTACAAAAGTCCAACGGACGCTGACGGACTAAAGCTGGCTGGAAATCCGATCGTGTGTGGGCTTCTCCGGACTTTCAACTGACTTTTTCAGCCTCAAATCCGACGGACTTTAGATTTGAAACATGCTTCAAATCTTTCCGTCAAACTCGAGTCCGGTCGAAAAATCCGCTCGTCAGTATGCTAGTCCGACAGACAAAAACTCACGCTAGGGCAGCTATTGGCTACTGGCTATGAACTTCCTTATTTTAGTCCGGTGTACGTCATCACATAAGAATTCGACGGACTTTTGTGTGATCATGTGTAGGCAAGTCTGTTCGTTAGAAAGTCCGCCGCAAGTCCGTCGAAAGTCCGCCAAAAGTCAGTCGAAAGTCTGTCGGACAGGCTGTCGGACTTTTGTAGCTGAAAAGTCCGACCGTGTGTACGCCCCATAAGATTTCTTTTAGGTGAATCTTATTATGTTTTTATTTGCTATATTTTTAAGAGTTGCTAGTTAGGAAAAACCTTCTTGAAACATATTTAAAGAGTTTTTTTCTATTTACAACTGCTGCTCTTATATACATACAAGGAAAGAATATCAGGATTACAATGAAACTCCGTCTCACCGGGGTGTCCCAATTTTGCTCTGAAAATATCTGCTACTCAGACTCTGGATAATTAGCCTCGGGCCTATTAAAGATATGGGTCATCCATCTTTCCTGTATATTCAGCTATTTCCTCTCCAGTAAGAGGAGTGCAGTAAATTGCAGTTTGATTCAGTCTGCTGACAGTTTTGTGATATTAATGATATAACAGACTTTCGGAAGCTCTGACAACCAGCTGTAGCTCTTCAAAGTGGCATCCGACGGGCATAGAAAAGCTCCTGACTGCCACTTCCGTCATCAATTCTTTTGTCTTGGAAAATATAGAAGCACAAAAGGGGCTCAATCATTTTTCAAAACAAGAGGCAATGGCTTTTAGTGTGGGCTGGTTAACACTCTGATGCTATTAGGGATTGCCACAAAACGTCATGTAGCAATAAAGTGGAACATCTGCCAAAACTCTCCTGATCTCTGCTCTATATACATTGTATTACACTATATACACCCTCCTAGATAGGTGCTAGGATTAGGTAAATTTAGTTCTGGCTCAGTGTTTCCAGTGGAGTTGCATTTTGTTGTTAGGCAAATTTAGTTCTGGCTCACTGTAATCAGTGTAGCTGTGTTTAATTGTTCTGGCCTGCAGGATTGACTGCATCCATCTAGTTGGTCCAGAAATGTTCTGAAAGTTAGTGGGCAGAGGAAGAGTCTAATCAGCAGCTGAATATTTATACAGCCCTGACCAATCCCTGGGGAGAGGTGCCCAGAAGGTGAATGGGAGTCGGGGATGTATAAATACCCTGTGGCTGAAAACAGCAAGGTCTTTTTCCCTGAGGAGGAGGTCACAGCCTAGGAGGGCTTTTAGCCCCTAGACCAGTGGTCTCCAAACTGTGACCCAGGGACCGAATGTGGCCCTTTGCTTGCCTTTATCCGGTCCTTGTGGCACTATTCCTCCCACTGACACCAACGATAGGACATTAATTCCTGTACTGACATCAACAATGGAGTACTATTCTTCCCACTGGCACCAATGATGGGTCACTATTCTTTCCACTGACACCAATGATGGGGCACTAGTCTTAACACTGACACCAATGATGGGAAAACTATTCCTCCTACTGACACCAATGATAGGAAAACTATTCCTCCCACTGACACCGATGATAGGAAAACTATTCCTCCTACTGACACCAATGATGGAAAAACTATTCCTCCCACTGACACCAGTGATGGGAAAACTTTTCCTCCCACTGACATCAACAATGGGGCACTATTCCTCCCACCAACACTAACGATAGGGCGCTATTTTTCCCATTGGCACCAATGATGGGGTGCTATTCTCTCCACTAACACCAACAATGGGACATTATTCTTAACACTGACACCAACGATGAGGCACTATTCCTCCCACTGACACCAATGATGGGAAAACGATTCTTCTCACTGACATTAACAATGGGGCACTATTCCTCCCACTGACACTAACAATGGGGCACTATTCCTCTCACTGACACCCATGATGGGGTACTACTATTCCCACTGACACCAATGATGAGGCTCTAATAAATCCCCTAATACCAAAAATGGGACATTGTTTACTCCCACTGATGCTGAGAGATTTTCTACTCTCCCTAAAGTCTGAAGCACAGCAAACTGGCCCTTTGTTTAGAAAGTTTGGAGACCTCTGCCCTAGACCATTCTGCCATGTGGCTGGGGGTGTCGAGGCCTCAGTTGGGTTATCTGGAGGCCTGCTGCTGAAAGTTACTGAAAGCTGACTGAGGGACTGTCATCTGAGCATCTAGTCTGGTACCAAGGGGTGGAAGTGTCTGGAGGAGTTTGGAACAAGGCAAATTAATTTTCCAAAGACATTTGTGAGTACAGATTGGTGTGAGAGATTCTAGAAACAGTTGCCATTTTCTTGTGCTAGAGTCAGTGGGATTAAAGAGGACACTGCGCCCCGTGTTCTAAAGAGCTCTATATACTGTAAATCTTAGTGAAAGGACTTTTCTTGGTCTTTCCAGAGGGCAAAATTGATCTTCTCAAAGTTTCTACCTCAAAGCTCAGTCCATCGTTTCCTTGTGCAAGGACTTGACTCACAGTTGTACATGAGAAAGTTCTCAAATCATTACTAAGGGTTATTAGAGTATCCTACCATTACCCACTACCTACCCAAGTTCTCATTAATGCATCCTAAAAAGCATACCCCTGGGCTGATTATTGAGCCTGAAGAGTGACTAAAACTGTGTGCTGCGAGGAAACTACTGGGAAAAGGATCCAGGCATTCACTTAGTGGCTCCTACGGGGATATCACTACAATGACATACTACTGACCCATGCTCTCTTAATGCTATATTCTACATTGTATGCTCCTGACCAAAGGGTTCACTGTCCCAAAGTTTCTGGTTGCTAATTAGTCCCTGTTATCCCAATTTGGCTGCAAAAAGTGAAAATTCCCCTTTAAGGTAGGCTTGGACAAAGTGTCTCTCTCTATCGTCTATGTGCAGAAAAAAGTATGTGATGGAAGCTTTTCAGTTTCTGAAGATGATCCTTTGTGCTAAGGTTAATGTGTGTCTTTGGAACATTAACCTGTGGCTCAAAAATTAGAGCATACTTTGTGGATACATGGACTGTGGCACACGTGTGCCATGCATACAGTAGTTAGGCTTACGTTTTATTTAACTATTCCACTTTAAGCCCCTCCCACACCCACTACCTGCTAGGAGTGCCACATCATTGTTCTCTTTAGGGTGCTCCAGTTCTTTCACAACACTACCAATTACACAGGATAAGCCCCTGCTCCGCAGTTAGCAGGAGCATTGCCAGCATCCCATGGAAGCTCCTTCAATTGGCCATTGGGCACACTAATAGCCCTGAAAAGCAGCCAAATGGCCAACTGGAAGAGTGCACATGGATTTCTGTTCTGATGACAACTCGAAATGTTCAATTTTGCCTCACTTAGCTTCTGACGACAATGGTCACTAGTCGCTAAGTCACCAGGACGAATAGAGATGGCTATTCTCCTTAGAGGTGACACTGCTAGCAATAAAAACCTGGGGTTCAAACCTCTCTCTACTGTATCTAATTTAGCAAAAAGTGGCTATAGAAAAGTTTACAAAAAAAGAAAATTCTATTCAAGTACGTATTCTTAAAGTGTTTCTAATGCAGGATATTTTTTACCTTACTGCATTACATGTAAAAAATGTTTCAGTAGTTGTATCTCTCCCCCACCTCTCTATATACTTACCTGAGTCCTATCTCGATCCAGCGCTGTGCCCATCTGCAGGAGCATTGCTCACTCTCCCTCTCCTCACCCCTCCTCACAGGCACAAAGGGCACAGAGCCAGGAACACAAGCCATTGGCTCCTGTCAGTCAAACCGTGTAAGGAGGGGGGCGGGGCGTAACGTCAATACACACACTGTGTGTGTGTATGGACGCTCGGGAGCAAGCCCACAGCTGCTTGCTCTGGGCACACACAGACAAAAAGGAACCGAGAGCGCCTGCAGGGGGCCCCAGCAGAGGAGGTTTGCTTTGCAGGGGGCCCCAGAAGAGGAGGTGGGGTTGCTCTGTGCAATAGTGCAATACCATTGCACAGAGAATGTAAGTTTATTATTGTAGCAAAAACAAAGTTAACCTTTACCTCAAAAAAGTATCTTCTATTGCTCTCAACCTCCTCATTCCTTTTTTTTTGGTGCTGTGATCTGACTTATTTATTATTACAGGCAGTGGTGGCTGGTGAAGTTTTAGGATGGGGGGGGGGCAGACCCTGCCCTTCCTTTTTGACCCCTCCCACCTCTTATAAGCCCCACCCCTGATAGAATCCACCCACTCCATCCCCTGTATTCCACTTGCTTCCGCCCATAGTGTCAGAAGTATAGAGCGCAGCATTACAGGGCAGAGTATATAGATCAGCCTCACAGATCAGGGTATATTGCTCAGCATTACAGATCAGGGTATATAGCTCAGCATTACAGATAGGGTATATAGCCCAGCATTACAGATAGGGTAAGTAGGCCAGCAATACAGATAGTGTATATAGCCCAGCAATACAGATAGTGTATATAGCTCAGCAATACAGATAGTGTATATAGCTCAGCAATACAGATAGTGTATATAGCCCAGCAATAAAGATAGTGTATATAGCCCAGCAATAAAGATAGTGTATATAACCCAGCAATACAGATAGTGTATATAGCCCAGCAATAAAGATAGTGTATATAACCCAGCAATACAGATAGTGTATATAACCCAGCAATACAGATAGTGTATATAGCTCAGCAATACAGATAGTGTATATAGCTCAGCAATACAGATAGTGTATATAGCTCATCAATACAGATAGTGTATATAGCCCAGCAACACAGATAGTGTATATAGCCCAGCAATACAGATAGTGTATATAGCCCAGCAATACAGATAGTGTATATAGCCCAGCAATACAGATAGTGTATATAGCCCAGCAATACAGATAGTGTATATAGCCCAGCATTACCGATAGTGTATATAGCCCAGCAATACAGATAGTGTATCTAGCCCAGCAATACAGATAGTGTATCTAGCCCAGCAATACAGATAGTGCTGCGGCACTGACAGCAACCCACCCCCGCAGGGGCTCGCGCTCGCTGCACCACTGAAAACATTCCCCCCTCCCCCCAGGGCTCGCACTCGCGGTACCACTGACAGTACCCCCCCCCCCGGCTCATGGCACTGACAGCAAAAAAAACCCCGGCTCTGACAGCATTCCCCCCCCCAGGTCCGGCACTTACCGGACTGTGAAGAGGATCCTCCTGTCACGGTGTCTCCACTCTCCTCCATGCCTCCACAGTGTGGGCAGCAGCGGTGGCAGAGGTGTCCGCTCCTCATGCTTCTTCCACTTGCCAAAGCGCCGCTAGGCATCCAATAGGATCGCCTGGAGCTTTGGCCAATCGGGAAACAGGTCTCACCGACCTGCCTCCTGATTGGCGGGGAGGCACTGTAGTGTGAAAATATCGAAAATTCATTCGCTATGGTCACACAATTGGGCGGGATCAGGGTGCACTCTCTGCGCCCTGAGCCCACCCTTTTTTGAAGCCTATTAAAGCCTCTGGCTCTAATCATGTGCTTCAAAAGGAAACATCCCCGTTATAGGAGTCCGTGCACCTGGCGTCCTGAAAGGGGCTGGGCGCATGGATTTGGAGACAGTGGCAGGGATGTGGGGGGGGGGGGGCGCCCGTAATGCACGGGCCGCCACTGATTACAGGTACTTATATAGGACTATCAATTTACACAAAGCTTTACATATATTATACAATCTCATCAGTCCCTGCCCTCAAGGAGCTTACAATCTAAGGTCCCTAACTCACACATACTAAGACCAATTTAGACAGGAGCCAATTAACCTGCCAGAATGGCTTTGGAGTGAGGAAACCCGTAGTACCCGGAGGAAACCCACGGACAGGGCCGTCTTACTGAGCTGGCACCCCTGGGCACTGCCTGGGGGCCCCAGGTTAACCTGGGGCCCCATCAGAGCTGGACAAGCACTAGGAGTGGGGCAAGGGAGTAAGGCTGAGCGGACACAGGCAGTCCAGCGTGTGGCGGCATCTTTGGTTCCGCCTGCCAGCTGGGCTGTCACCACCTCTCCTGAGTGACTGAGTGAGCTAAGGCAGAGGGGGGCACCGAAGCTCAAGTCCTGCGGATCCCCCTCCCGGCGGCTCTTCCTGCCGGCAGGCAAATATTAGGAACGCTGACGGCCAGCGGGTCCGAGGAGAAGAAACTGTGCTGCCCCCCCCTTGAACCACTGCTGTCAGAAGAGGGCTCTATTTCCTGCCTATCCCCCCTCCTCCTCAGCAGTGGTGAGAGCGGCTGTGTCTCTGTCTGGAGAGAGCAGCTGCAGGCTTTCCTTCCCCCCTCCCTCTCCTCCTCATGCTGCTGTACTCAGGAGTGGAGCCCTCTCCTTCCTATTAGCCAGGTAAAAAAATAAAAATAAAAAAAGGAGCACAAAAGGAAGGACTGGCAAGCCTCAGCAATCCTAAGAGGGAAACTGCAACCCCCAGCATGCCCAGCTGAAGGGGAGGGAGAGAGAGCCAGGCCATGGGTGGCAAATGACACGCTGAATCTGGTGGCAGGGGACCGGTGGCAAGTGACATGCTGAATCTGGTGACAAGGGACTGGTGGCAAGTGACACGCTGAATCTGGTGGCAGGGGATAGGTGGCAAGTGACACGCTGAATCTGTACGCAGGGGATGGGTGGCAAGTGACACGCTTAATCTAGTGGCAGGGTATGGGTGGCAAGTGACAGGCTGAATTTGGTGACAAGGGACCGGTGGCAAGTGACACGCTGAAACTGGTGATAAGGGACCTTTGGCAAGTGACACGCTGAATCTGGTGACAAGGGACCAGTGGCAAGTGACACGCTGAATCCGGTGGCAGGGGATGGGTGGCAAGTGATACGCCTAATCTGGTCGCAGGGGATGGGTGGCAAGTGACACGCTGAATCTGGTGGCAGGGGATGTGTGGCAAGTGACATGCTGAACCTGTTGACAAGGAACCAGTGGCAAGTGACACGCTGAATCTGGTGGCAGGGGATGGCTGGTAAGTGACATGCTGAATCTGGTGAGAGGGGACGGGTGGCAAGTGACACATTGAGTCTGGAGGCAGGGGACATGGCAAGTGACACGCTGAATCTGGAGGCAGGGGGCAGTTGCCAATTGACATGCTGAATCTGGAGGCAGGTGACAGTGGCAAGTGACGCGCTGAGTCTGGTGGCAGGGGACAGTAGCAAGTGACACGCTGTAAAGTAGAAATATTGTACTTTAATTCTTGAGAGTTGGTGCATAAATTAAGGCAAGTTTGTAGGGGCCCCATAGCATTACTTTGCCCAGGGACCCATGATGCTATTAAGATTGCCCTGCCCACGGAGGCACAGGGAGAACATGCATGCTCCAGGCAGGTAGTGCCATGGTTGGGATTTGTATTTGAACCAATGACCCTAAATCTTCTAGGCAGAAGTGCAAACCACTTAACCACTGTGCTGCCCTGTTAGAGGGTGGCTACGTTTGTTCTTCATGGTGCCACTGTGGCAAGCGGAGCTTCCCCTTTGGGGTGGAGCTCCGCTTTGAGGAGCTCACACTACAAGGAGGCAGAATAGCACAGTAAGAAATAACTTCATGAAAAATAGCTTACAGAACGATTAAAGGGGTTGTAAAATCAGAAGGTTTTTTATCTTAATGCATTCCATGCATTAAGATAAAAAGCCTTGTGTGTGCAGCAGCCCCCTCAGCATCCCATAATACTTACCTGAGCCCCATCTCTGTCCAGCGATGTTCACAAGTGTCTCGGTCGCCCGGGACTCTCCCTCCTGATTGGCTGAGACACAGCAGCGACACCATTGGCTCCCGCTATTGTCAATCAAAGTCAGTTAGCCAATCAGAAGAGAGAGTGGACAGGGCTGAACCGCAGCTCTGTGTCTGAGTTGCTATTGGGGCACTCAACAGGAGGGAGGGGCCAGGAGCACAGAAGAGGCACCCAAGAAGAGGAGGATCCGGGCTGCTCTATGCAAATCCACTGCAACAGGGCAGGTAAGTATTACATGTTTATTATTTTTATAGAAAAAAAAAGACTTTCCAATTACTTTAAGTAGTGGATGTATACGGGTTATTTTTGGAAAATAAGGATATTGTTTAGTGTCACTTTAAGTCTTCATATAATCCCTTTTGATTACTCTATTCCACGTCTTACCATAGATCGCCGCTCTTTTCGTGCCGTCCGCCTGCAGATGCAGATATCTTGATATTTATAGCTCAATGTGTAAACAGAAAGCGTAGCATGATAATGATTGCAAAGTAGGCTCAGAGATTCCAGTGGATCGTCATTACAGCATGGCAGTTGGGACGGATAGATACAGGCATCTGGCTGCAGTAACAGATCAATAAACACACTCGAGCCTAAAGTGGGGGCGATCCTCACTTTTCATCATCCTGAACTCCTAGAGGCTTTATCCAATTCTCTCAATTGGTATGAAAGGCACGCTTCAGCTGCACATTTTGTATTTAGACTTAGTGAGCGGTGGGATATTCACTCTGCCATTCATCTTACCTAGATACACTATATGGCCAAGAAGTTTTGGTACCTGACCATCACACCTATATAAGCTTGTTAAACATTCCTTTCCAAAACCATGGGCATCAATGTGGAACCCCCCCCCCCCCAACTATAACTGCTTCCACCACGGAATGGAGCTGTTTTTAATGGCAGGTACAATGGAAAAGGTAAGTATTTCCTGTTTCCTGACAGACTCCATGGCAGCCAATGTGTGGGTTTGTCCCGCCTCTACTACTACCCTATAGGACTCCACTCCCATAAATCTTTGCTCCCTACCAGCGGTCGTGTTCTTTTTTTGTCCTCCTCTGAAGGACCTAGCTGATGGTCTTCCTACCCGAAGATTTTTTCTCCTACGATCAGAACTGGCCGAGCGACCCTGGAGAAGGGGAGTCACAATATTACAATAAGCCCTAGCTACTAGCAGGGTATGGCGGAGGCATATAGAAGAGGTGCTGAAGATCCTACAGTCCTAGTCACTGACAGGCAAAGCAACACATTGGCCATTCAGCCTAGCTACTAGCGGGTGACCCTATTGCCCTCCAAAGTCCGGCTTGTTTGTCTTACCTTGGTCCGGTGACGATCGTGGCAGGAACGGTGAGTTCGTTCCAGTTCTTTATGGCAGCAGGTTTTGTGACATTTTCTCTTTTTTGTGTGTCTCTGGTTGTATCCTATCTTCCTGTGTCCCCCACACGTCTGTCGGGTGCAGTGTGGCTGGCAGACATGGCGGCTGGTTTCCTCTGCATTCCAGCCGCCATTCACTTCCTTTTGATGGGTCCTCTCTTTTTGGCAACAAATTGGATAATTCCATAACCCGTGCCACCGGAGGTAAGTCGGAGTTCCTACCTCAGGACAGGCGTCTACAAGGCCAGAGATGGTCATTTAGGCATGTCTGGGCGGCCTCGATCCAGGACTTCTGGACCGTCAGAACGGTCTCTTCAGGTCACGCCTGGACTTTCTGCAGCGCTCCCAGGCTCAGGTGTGTTCCCACGTCTCTTCCAGCCTCAAAATAAAAAAGGCAGATTCTATCAGCCTATGTAAAATCTTTATTGGAACAAGGCGCTGCTATTCCTGTCCCAGACGACCAGCAAGGCATGGGGATGTATTCTCCTCTCTTTATGGTCCGAAAGAAGAACGGTGCATGGAGGCCGTCATAGATCTGACCCATCTGAACCATTTCATCAGAAAAGAAAGGTTCAAAATGGAGACCCTGTCCACAATCCAGCAGTCGGTCCAACCAGGAGACTGGCTGGTCTCTATAGACCTCAAGGACACTTATTTCCACGTTCCAGGGACAGCAGATTTCCAACAGTTTCTCCGGTTTTCCATAGGCCAACTTCATTTACAATTCACCTGCCTTCCCTTCGGGCTGTCGACTCCTCCACGTGTCTTCTCAAAGGTCTTGTTGGCTGTTGTGGCTCTATTAAGAACCAGAGGGATCAGTCTCCATCATTACCTAGATGATCTCCTCCTGCTGGCTCAAGACAGAGATCGTATTCTGGAACACAGAGGTCAAGTCATATCAACTCTCCAGGAATTCAGGTGGCTCCTGAACCTGGAGAAGAGTCAGTTAGAGCCTTTGTAGTCTCTTGTGTTCCTTGGAGCTCACTTTGATACAGTGAAGGGCACCATCTCCCTACCCGAGGAGAAGGTTACAATAGTTTGAGAGAGGATTCGTTTAGCTCTCTCCTCTTCTCATCTCCATGCCCTCCAGTGCCTGAGGATCATAGGTACCATGGTGTCCACAATACCAATGGTGAAGTGGGCACAGTGGAGGATGTGACCCTTCCAGAAAGGGTTTTTTCATCAGTGGTTAGGCAACAAAGCCCAACGTATTCACATTACTCTGGCCATGAGGGGTTCCCTCCTCTTGTGGCTTCAACGGGTAAACCTATGCATCTGTAACTCTATCCTTCCCATCACATGGGTCACAGTAACAACAGATGCCAGCAACAGAGGTTGGGGCGCTCATTGCTTAACAGAAGTAGCTCAGGGCTCCTGGGATTTTCCCTCTCGGGGGAACAGTGTCAAACATCCTAGAGTTATGGGCAGCGTTCCAGGCCCTGCTGGCGTTTCGCCATCTGACAATAGGGGCATCTGTATTACTCAGATTAGACAACACGACGGCAGTAGCCTATATAAGGAAACAAGGGGGTACCAAAAGCCTGTCCTTGCTACAAGAGGTGGAACCAATTATGACCTGGGCACAGAAGAACCTGGTCAACATAACAGCAACATATGTACCTGGGATTCTGAATGTCCAAGCGGACTTCCTCTCTCGAGTCCACTTGGACAACGAGTGGCTTCTCCACAAGGATGTGTTCAGATGGATCCTGACTTTGGGGATCTCTCCAGAAGTCGAGCTCTTCGCCTCGGCGTGCAACAGAAGGCTGGCGAAGTACTAGTTAAGGTTTCGGGATCCTCAGGCCTACGGGATAGATGCACTGACAAAGCGTTGGTTGTTCCGCAGAGCATATGCCTCCGACACCCATTGTCGTTCAGTTCCTGCGGAGACTCAGGTGGGAGGAAGCGGAAATAGTAGCCATAATTCCTTACTGGCCCAACAGGCCTTGGTTCCCCCAAAATACTTAGCGTAATTTTCCTTTCCTGATGGACTCCATGGCAGCAGGAGTTCCCTGCCAATGGCTGGAGTAGGCTAGTTATCGAACACGGCCGCTGGCGGGGAGCAAAGATTTATGGGAGTGGAGTCCTATAGGGTAGTGGTAGAGGCGGGACTAAACCCACACGTTGGCTGCTATGGAGTCCATCAGGAAAGGAAAATTACGCTAAGTTTTTTGATAGGAATTTTCCGTTTTTCCTCTCTTGCTTTTGCAATGTAGTGCATACCTATAACTGGTCTCGCTGATTAACCCAGGTTCTGATCTTAAATTTCTGAAAAGCAGCCAGTCACACTGTATTTTTTGCACAGTTAATCTGGTTAAAAAAAGTCCATCTAGTTTAACCAATAAAAAGGGAAAAAAAATGTATACAATCCTATACACATGGTTGATCCAGAGCAGTGGTCTCCAAATTGTGGCCCAGGGGCCAGGTGTGGCCATTTGCTTGTTTTTATCTGGCCCTTGGGGCACTATTACATTCACTGGCACCAATGATGGGCACAATTTCTCCCATTCCCAATGACAACAACAATGGAGCGTAATTCCTACCAATGACATTCAGTTGCGACTGGTGAAGTTTTAGGATGGGGGGGCAGACCCCGCCATTCCTTTTTGACCCCTCCCACTTGGCAAAAATAGGCGTGGTTTCAGCAAAATAGTGGGCGTGGCTCTAAGGTGGCGTGGTTAGCGTCTGAGATGAACGTGGGATGGAGGGAGAGAGGGAGGGACAGCAGGCCCAGATCCTACATAAGAATAAAAGTATGTGTATTCTAGAAAGTTTAACAATCAGCAGATAAAGATACTCCAAACACCTGGTCTTAGCACTTCAATCATCCCGGCACCATGGTTGTTATGGGATTGAAGGGCAATATTTCTATTATTACATTGTAAAATAAAATGAAATCATTCAACTCACCATAATGCAGAAGAGCCCTGACAATGTCACTTGGCACGTCGCCTGCCACCAGATGCCATCAGGTGTCCCCAGCGGAGTCCGTCCTTACATCAGGTGCCCCCAGCAGAGTCCCTCCTTACATCAGGTGCCGCCAGCAGAGTCCCTCCTTACATCAGGTGCCCCCAGCGGAGTCCCTCCTTACATCAGGTGCCCCCAGCGGAGTCCCTCCTTACATCTGTGTCCCCATCAGCGGAGTCCCTCCTTACATCTGTGTCTCCGTCAGCAGAGTCCCTTCTTACATCTGTGTCCCCGACAGCAGGGTCCTTCCTTACATATGTGTCCCCATCAGTGGAGCCCCTCCTTACATATGTGTCCTCGTCAGCGGAGCCCCTCCTTACATCTGTGTCCCCAGCGGAGCCCTTCCTTACATCTGTGTCCCCAGCAGAGCCCCTCCTTACATCTGTGTCCCCAGCAGAGTCCTTCCTTACATCTGTGTCCCCAGCGGAGCCCCTCCATACATCTGTGTCCCCAGCGGAGCCACTGCTAACATTAGTGTCCCCAGTGGAGTCTGTCCTTACATCTGTGTCCCCAGCGGAGCCCCTCCTTACATCTGTGTCCCCAGCGGAGCCCCTCCATACATCTGTGTCCCCAGCGGAGCCCCTCCATACATCTGTGTCCCCAGCGGAGTCCATCCTTACATCTGTGTCCCCGTCAGCAGGGTCCTTCCTTACATATGTGTCCCCATCAGCGGAGCCCCTCCTTACAGCTGTGTCCCCGTCAGCAGAGCCCCTCCTTACATCTGTGTCCCCAGCGGAGCCCCTCCTTACATCTGTGTCCCCAGCAGAGCCCATTCTTACCTCTGTGTCCCCAGCAGAGTCCTTCCCTACATCTGTGTCCCCAGCGGAGCCCCTCCATACATCTGTGTCCCCAGCGGAGCCCCTCCATACATCAGTGTCCCCAGCGGAGCCCCTCCATACATCAGTGTCCCCAGCGGAGCCCCTCCTTACATCTGTGTCCCCAGCGGAGCCCCTCCATACATCTGTGTCCACAGTGGAGTCAGTCCTTACATCTGTGTCCCCAGCGGAGCCCCTCCTTATATCTGTGTGCCCAGCAGAGCCACTCCATATATCTGTGTCCCCAGCGGAGTCCGTCCTTACATCTGTGTCCCCAGCGGAGCCCCTCTATACATCTGTGTCCCCAGTGGAGCCCCTCCATAAATCTGTGTCCCCAGCGGAGCCCCTCCATACATCTGTGTCCCCAGCAGAGCCCCTCCATATATCTGTGTCCCCAGCGGAGCCCCTCCATATATCTGTGTCCCCAGTGGAGTCCCTCCTTACATCTGTGTCCCCAGTGGAGTCCCTCCTTACATCTGTGTCCCCAGCGGAGTCCGTCCTTACATCTGTGTCCCCAGCGGAGCCCCTCTATACATCTGTGTCCCCAGTGGAGCCCCTCCATAAATCTGTGTCCCCAGTGGAGCCCCTCCATACATCTGTGTCCCCAGCGGAGCCCCTCCATATATCTGTGTCCCCAGCGGAGCCCCTCCATATATCTGTGTCCCCAGTGGAGTCCCTCCTTACATCTGTGTCCCCAGCAGAGCCCCTCCATACATCTGTGTCCCCAGCGGAGCCCCTCCATATATCTGTGTCCCCAGCGGAGCCCCTCCATATATCTGTGTCCCCAGTGGAGTCCCTCCTTACATCTGTGTCCCCAGCGGAGCCCCTCCATACATCTTTGTCCCCAGCGGAGCCCCTCCATACATCTGTGTCCACCAGTGGAGTCCATCCTTACATCTGTGTCCCCAGCGGAGCCCCTCCATACATCTGTGATCCCAGTGGAGTCCGTCCTTACATCTGTGTCCCCAGCGGAGCCTCTCCATACATATGTGTCCCCAGTGGAGTCTGTCCTTACATCTGTGCCCCCAGTGGAGTTCCTCCTTACATCAGGTGCCCCCAGCAGAATCCCTCCTTACATCAGGTGCCCCCAGCGGAGTCACTCCTTACATCTGTGTCCCCATCAGTGGAGTCCCTCCTTACATCTTTGTCCCCATCAGCAGAGTCCCTTCTTACATCTGTGTCCCCGTCAGCAGGGTCCTTCCTTACATATGTGTCCCCGTCAGCGGAGTCCCTCCTTACATCTGTTTCCCCATCAGCGGAGCCCCTCCTTACATCTGTGACCCGGTCAGCGGAGCCCCTCCTTACACCTGTGTCCCCAGCGGAGCCCCTCCTTACATCTGTGTCCCCAGCGGAGTCCGTCCTTACCTCTGTGTCCCCAGCAGTGCCCCTCCTTACATCTGTGTCCCCAGCGGAGCCCCTCCATACATCTATGTCCCCAGCGGAGCCCCTCCATACATCTGTGTCCCCAGCAGAGTCTGTCCTTACATCTGTGTCCCCAGCGGAGCCCCTCTATACATCTGTGTCCCCAGTGGAGCCTGTCCTTACATCTGTGTCCCCAGCGGAGCCCCTCCATACATCTGTGTCCCCAGCAGAGCCCCTCCATATATCTGTGTCCCCAGCGGAGTCCCTCCATACATCTGTGTCCCCAGCGGAGCCCCTTCATACATCTGTGTCCCCAGCGGAGCCCCTCCATACATCTGTGTCCCCAGCAGAGTCCATCTTTACATCTGTGTCCCCAGCGGAGCCCCTCTATACATCTGTGTCCCCAGCAGAGCCCCTCTATACATCAGGTGCCCCCAGCAGACTCCATCCTTATATCAGGTGCCCCCAGCGGAGTCCGTCCTTACATCAGATGCCCCCAGCGAAGTCCATCTTTACATCAGGTGCCCCCAGCAGATTCCCTGCTTACATCAGGTGCCTCAGCGGAGTCCCTCCTTACATCAGGTGCCACCAGCGGAGTCCCTCCTTACATCAGGTACCCCCAGCGGAATCCCTCCTTACATCAGGTGCCCCCAGCGGAGTCCCTCCTTACATCTGTGTCCCCATCAGCGGAGTCCCTCCTTACATCTGTGTCCCCATCAGCAGAGTCCCTTCTTACATCTGTGTCCCCATCAGCAGAGTCCCTTCTTACATCTGTGTCCCCGTCCGCAGGGTCCTTCCTTACATATGTGTCCCTGTCAGCGGAGTCCCTCCATACATCTGTGTCCCCATCAGCGGAGCCCCTGCTTACATCTGTGTCCCCAGCGGAGTCTGTCCTTACCTCTGTGTCCCCAGCAGAGCCCCTCCTTACATCTGTGTCCCCAGCAGAGTCCTTCCTTACATCTGTGTCCCCAGCGGAGCCCCTCCATACATCTGTGTCCCCAGCAGAGCCCCTCCTTACATCTGTGTCCCCAGTGGAGTCTGTCCTTACATCTGTGTCCCCAGCGGAGCTCCTCCTTACATCTGTGTCCCCAGCGGAGCCCCTCCATACATCTCTGTCCCCAGCGGAGGCCGTACTTACATCTGTGTCCCCAGCGGAGCCCCTCTATACATCTGTGTCTCCAGCGGAGCCCCTCCATACATCTGTGTCCCCTGTGGCATCCGTCCTTACATCTGTGTCCCCAGCGGAGCCCCTCCATACATCTGTGTCCCCAATGGAGTCCCTCCTTACATCTGTGTCCCCAGCGGAGCCCCTCCATACATCTGTGTCCCCAGCGAAGCCCCTTCATACACCTATGTCCCCAGCGGAGTCCGTCCTTACATCTGTGTCCCCAGCGGAGCCCCTCTATACATTTGTGTCCCCAGCGGAGTCCGTCCTTACATCTGTGTCCCCAGCAGAGCAGCATGGTCTTCCTCACATCTGTGTCCACAGCGGAGCAGCAGGGTCCTCCTCACATCTGTGTCCCCAGCGGAGCAGCAGGGTCCTCTTTACATCTGTGTCCCCAGAGGAGCAGCAAGGTCCTCTTTAAATCTGTGTCTCCAACGGAGCAGCACTGCTTCAAGCCGCGTCTGTGCTATTTCCTGGCTTTCTTTGTTTGTTCAGTGGCGAGGGGAGGGGTCTCCCCTCGCCAATGAACACAAGGGGATTAGTCCTCACGGCGAACATCCTTTTGTAGCCCGCTGGAAGTGACTTTGTTCTCACACCGATCGATTGCACCGGAAAGCAGCTCAAAACCCCGCTAATGAAGCGCCGCGTCTGCAATTTCATGATTGCATTGACGTGGAGCTTCCTATAGTGCACTGTGTCCAGCGCCCAAACACAGTGCACTTAGTTAAAGGACATTTTTTTTTCTTGTGACTACAGGAGAGGGGGCGGCGCCCGGGTGCCCTCTATGGACAGGCCGCCACTGCCAATGGGGCACAGTCCCTCTCAAAGGCACCAACAATGGGGCCCAATGACACCAATAGGGGACAATTTCTCTCAATGACACCAATGATGGGGGATTATTTACTCCCATTGATGCTGGGATATTTTGTACTCCCGATAGCCACAGTCTGCCCCCCCTAAAGTCTGAAGGACAGTAAACCGGCCCTTTGTTTAGAATGTTTTCGAGAACCCTGATCCACAGGAAGGTAAAAAACCCCAGTAAAGCATAATCCACTTTGCTCCAGCAGGGAAAAAACATCCTAACTGATCAACCAAGAGGCAATGGGATATACCCTTGATCAACTTTACCTATAAATATTAGTATCCAGTTATTTTATGTAGGAATTTAATGTATTTAATTTAGGAAAGAATCCAGGCCTTTTTTTAAAGCAATCTACTGAGCTGGACATTTTCAGCCAGGTACCCATTATTTCTATAAGTCTTTCACACAGTGAGCAGGCAGATAGTGTCTTTTTGTGGTTTTTATTGTTTGAAGAACTGGGATAGGGATTAGGGTGAGCCTTGGGATATCCAACATGAATACACAGTTGGTTGAGGACACTATCTTGCAAACAGTTAAAGCTCGTTTGGCCGTACTTCTCCTGTGGATCACAGGAGTGCAGTTCGTTTTGCACGCCTGTGACCCGTTTTCAGCAGACAACGGGCTGAAGCCTGCTGTCGGCAGATGTCACAGAGCCAGTCCAGGCTCGGGCAAGATCACGACAATGAAGTTAGGATCCGCCCACAACCCTGGACCGGCACCTGGCTCAGCCTCTCAGAGAGCCACTGAGAGCCTGAGCCAGCCGCTCCCACCCCTCCACAGCCCAGTGCTCCAGTAAGCTTGGGGGGAGGGGGGGCAGAGCAGAGAGCGGTGACTGACAATCACCAGCTTTATGTTCAGGGAGACCTGAGAACTTAGCGATCGGCAGTTTTATGTCGCTTGGTTCTCAGTGTTATAGCTGGCGAGGGATAGGCATTGGACCGATACTGCATCCACCTAGATAACATATGATTTAAAAAAAAAAAATACTTCTCTTTTAACTTGTCCAGAAAAGGCTTTCAATCTAGAAAATGTGAAAAGTTCAGCACAGGGGGATACTGTTTTAAGGACCACAATATGACATGAATACTTGAACAAAATGAGCTGTATGGTTGAGTTGCCAGAAAAAAGCCTTTACTGAGCCAATGCCACAAAAAAATACAATATGCCCGACAACACCTTGACACGCTTCAGTTTCTGGCACACTGTAATCTGGAGTGACAAGAGCAAAATATAGAGATTTATGGTCACAATCAGTGTCGGTGCGTCCATAAAGGGCGCAGGAGCGCTGCCCCCTCTCTCCTGCACCACTCTAATCACCATAGATAGATTCATGCATTGCATGAATCTATCTACGGTCGCTGCTGACACCCCCTATTCAGGTGCCCAGCCCATTTTCGGGTGCCTGGGCATCTGAATTACACAGGCAGGGGTGTTTTTTAGAAGCACCTGATTAGAGCCATAGGCTTTAATAGGCGCCCAAAAATGTGAACAGCAGGCGCAATGCTGTGCGTTCACTGTTCACTCAGATGTGTGTTAGCAAACCGAAGGAATTGCTTTGCGAACACTGAATCCGCCTCTTAGCCAATCAGGTTGCCGCATCTGTTACCGGTCACCTGATTGGCTGAAATGTCAGGTGCAGTGATTGGATGCCTGAGAGAGGATGGAAGAAGACATGGAGGACGTGCAGGAGACCGCCCCTGAGCCGCTCCGAGACAGGTAAGTGCCGGGCAGCATCTGATGGGGCACACTGATGGCATCTGATGGGGCACACTGGCGGCATCTGATGGGGCACACTGGCAGCATCTGATGGGGCACACTGGCGGCATCTGATGGGGCACACTGGCGGCATCTGATGGGGCACACTGGCAGCATCTGATGGGGCACACTGGCAGCATCTGATGGGGCACACTGGCAGCATCTGATGGGGCTCACTAACAACATCTGATGGGGCTCACTAACAGCATGTGATGGGGCACAGTACCGGCAACTGATGGGCACTCTGGCAGCATCTGATGGGGCACAGTAGCGGCAATTGATGGGCACAGTGTCAGCAATTGATGGGCACAGTGGCTGCGTTTGATGGGCACAGTGGCTGCGTTTGATGGGCACAGTGGCTGCGTTTGATGGGCACAGTGGCTGCGTTTGATGGGCACAGTGGCTGCGTTTGATGGGCACAGTGGCTGCGTTAGATGGGCACAGTGGCTGCGTTAGATGGGCACAGTGGCTGCGTTAGATGGGCACAGTGGCTGCGTTAGATGGGCACAGTGGCTGCGTTTGATGGCACAGTAGATGCAATTGATGTTTTTTTTTTTCAGTTTGTTTGCGCCCCCCCCTCCCAATTTTGAGCACCAGCCGCCACTGGTCACAATCATAATTGCTATGTTTGGAGAGGGGTCAACAGCGACAAAAATACCATCTGCACTGTCTGTGAAGCATGGCGGTGGCTCACTGATGTTTTGGGGGTGTGTGAGCACTAAAGACACGATGAGTGCAGCAGATAATACTGCCAGATAATTTGCATTCTTCTGCACAAAAAGCACTTTCCAGCACAACAATGACCCTAAGCACAAGACCAAGCTGACCCTCCAGTGGTTACAGCAGAAAAAGGTGAAGCTTCTGGAGTGGTCATCACAGTCTCCTGACCTCAATAGACATCAAGCCGCTCTAGGGAGATATCAAACGTGTGGTTCATGCAACAACCAAAGACTTTGCATGACCCGGAGGCATTTCGTCAAGATGATTGGGTATAGCTATACCACCTATAAGAATTCAGAGCCTCATAGACAACTATTACAAAAAAAGCTGCACGCTGTCGTTGATGCTAAATGAGGGCAATACACAGTACTAAGAACTAAGGGGATGCAGACTTTTGAACAGGGGGCATTTCATTTGTTTACTTGTTGCAATGTTTTGTTTTATGATTGTGCCATTCTGTTATGACCTACATTTACAGAATATGAATCCCATAAGAAATAAAAAGAAATGGGTTTTGCCCGCTCACTCATGTTTTCTTTAAAAATCGTCCATACTGTATATTACCAATTCTCCAAGGGGATGCAAACTTTTGAGCACAACTGTATATGTAGCATCCTGATGCTTAGGCAGGGTTGCTATCAAATTTAGTTGCCAGGTGATAGATGCCTTGGTCAAATGTTAGGGGATCACTTGACTCGTCTCTAAATCTAGACTTGTTGCACCCTTTCTCTTCTGTCGCTAGGTGGCACTATGCTAGTGACATTGGATAAAACAGGGGCTTTGCAAGCTCAGACATGAATGGATTGGGTGTCTCAGCCAATGGGCAGGGATCTTCTTTGGTGGGGTTCTGTGCCACCTGGACGACTGTCTGGTTATGCTGCCCCGGGCTGCTAGGCCGGAAGCCTGAGGCCTATCCCGGGGACATCTGGCTGCTAGGCTGCCTGAGGGCCTATCCAGGAGCAGGAGAGCAGTGTAGGGTTGGGACTACTGGCTTGTAGTCCAACCAGAAGTAATGGTTCAGCCAGACGGGGAACCAGCTGTGGTTGGAGGTAGAGGGGAAACTGTCGTCACTAAGGGACCAACCATCTTGTTACCGGAGACCACTGTGAGTAAGCTGAAGCCAGTACCAGAGCAGTCTTCTCACCAGCCGGGGACAGTGAGGAAGTGGCAAAGCTTCAGTGAGTGCCAAGCCAGGGACCCAGCGGGACAGCAGAGGTGACACTTGCAGAGCATCAGTGGGTGCCAAGCCAAGGACCTAGCGGGTCAGCGGGGGTGGCGCTTGAAGAGTATCTGTGAGTGCCAAGCCAGGGACCCAGTAGGGAAGCGAGGGTGACGCTTGAGGAAGATACCGAGTGCTAAATGTGGAAGAGCTCAGGCGATCCAGTGGCTATTGGATCCGAAGTCTAGACTGGGAGTTCGTTGATTTAAGATCCACAGTGAGTGATTGTGAAGTAAGCAGAGAACTGTTTGTGTTGCCAATAGTTGAATAGTAACTGCTACAAGATTATTGCCATAGGTGACAGCGGTCCTACCTATACAGAAGTGGTGTTCCGCTGAAGGCCTTCCTCTGTATAGTTGTCTTTCTATAACGTCTCGGAGTCTGCCAATTATTATTGCATCTACCTAAAGGTGTCCTGGCCCTAACCTTCTCTCCCCCAGCTCTGTTCAAGAGACAATAAATCTCTTTGCATTCAAAAAGTGTCTGGCGCCCACCATTTCATCTTGCATTACACCCACCATGCCTTGTAGCCCACTCTACACAGAAGGATGTCAGCTGTCCCCAACTCTGGAGGTCACCATTAGGTCTCAGGGGCCCCCGGGACCTGGCTACATATATAATAACAATGAATACACTTAGGGTTCATTCACACCATAAGGTGCATCTAAGAGCGTGCACATGGCACGCTTAGAGCAGCTCATTATTATCAATTTGCTGCCTTATGCATGTGGAACAAGCAAAAACTGTGCAGGCTCCATTTTTAAAATAGCACTACATGAAACCCCATGGTACTACGGTTGGCTGCCTTGAAGATATATATGTTTGCCAAATTGGGTGGGGGTGTCATTAAGAATTAAATACCACGTGAACACATCTGCAGAAGGCAGCGTGGTTTTGTGCGGTGGGGGAAAGTGTCTGATTTTGTGTGCGTTCCTGCACTGCAGTTGGTGTGAATTTTTAAGGGCCTGGTAGCCCACTTTTATTTAAAAGCACGGAAAAGTTCACAAAGACATCAGTAGCCCACGCAGGGGGTTCCACCATTACTGTATCTTGCACACTCAATACTTTAGCCTCCTGGCGTACATTCTTGCCATACGGCTGATTCCGGCCTTTAGCCTAGGCCTTAGTTCTGCTCCTCAGACCCAAAAGAGTTTCCTAGAGTGAAGCTTACTCCTGCTGCTTACTACTTGCTGCTCTGTCACCAAGTACGTCTGCCTCCTGCAGACATGCATACCCTGGCTGCCTCCTGCAGCTTCTGACTCCTCTCAGAGGAATGGGAGCCCACCTGACTCCCATGCACAGACTTCCTGTCTGTTGGGTGGAACCCTGAGCCATAGCCAGGTCACAATTAAATAGCCCAGCACACAGCTGTGCAATCAGCGTGCCTTTCTCTCCAAAATCTGGCGTAAACCAGCAATCTTCCAGGTAGCACAGGGTCCTACTGCCACATATCCTCCCCCCTTGTTTCGAACCGGAGGGAGGAACACATAAACCCGTCACTAAGAATGGGACACCTCTGTGCCAGCCATTAGCTGCGTAGGCCCATTTCTTTTTCCGGGTATGTTTCCACCAGCACTTCACCTTGGCACCTCTGTGCCAACTATCAGCAGCAGGAGTCCTAATCTGCCCAACCTTTTCTCTAAAGGGGCACTCCACCCACATCTTCTTCCGGGTGTGCTTCCACCAGCACTTCTTCCTGAACCGTGGGCTCCCACTAATCTCTCTATCCCTTCCACCTTCTGGCCACGAGATCCTCCTTTTCCCTCCCACAGACCTACTCTCCTGGGACTGTTGGGGACCCACTTCCATGAAATCTGTCAGGGACTGACCCCTCTCACTACCTGATGCAACACTAACCAACAACATCCGTTTATCAGGTTCACTAATCCCTGTGTGGTTACCCTTGGCAACCAAATCATCTGAGATCAACACCACATACTTCTGTTTAACCTCAATAGCAATGTTCCACAAGGGGTTATTCAACTCAATATTATCAAGACCTCTTGTCACCTTGTTTGCTAGGACAGTGTCTAGGGAGGGACCATCTACAGGCAAGCAGTTACTCCCTATGGGACATTCCCGCAGTTTCACATCGCTCCCTGTTGTCCAACACTCCAATAGCGACTGTCCTACCAACGCACATTTTTCGCCACATTTTTCCACACCAATCTCTTTAACCATTTCTGTGTCCATTGGTACCTCAACCAATACCTCTGAGCTGTCCGACAGTGCTCTACAGTGCTTCTCAAACATTTTTTCATTACAGTTACCAACACTGTAATTTCCTGTCAAAGTGTCTCCGGGTACCTCAAACTGCACCTCCCTGCAAGTGATGGATTGAATTCCCACTACTGCCGCGTCTTTTCCGGGCCCTTCCTTTACACGAGGTCCAGCGTGTGAGACAGCACACGCGCCACGTACCAACCACTGCTCAGCTGCACCTCGGACCGCAACAGTAGGAATGCACCTCATCACACCAGCATACGGAGAGACTTCCACTAGGTCTATCATTTCTGATTCCTCTAGCAGTTCCCCTGAACGCCTTCCGCACATAACTGTCCCTGGAAGCACTCTCGCAGAGAACTGTGACACCACTTTCCACAAAATTAACCAACATTGCAGAAACCAATTTTTATCAACATTGCTTAACATCGCCTGTACCACGTGTCTCGACTGATTGGTACTACGCAGTACCAGGTCGCCCATCTGCGGTGGATACATGCAGGTGTACAGCGGAAAGATTTTCACCAAATCCAACAACATCTCAGTTATTTCTAGACATGCCACATCTATACACAGAACTCTAGGGACTTTTACCTTACTAACAACGTGGAGGGGTGTTGTGTTACACTATGTGATTTATTATGCTCTGTGTCTTTAAGATTTGTTCCCTCTGTCTATCTGAACTCTTTCTCTTACCGTAGTTCTGTATATTCTCCTCCCCTTCCTCTCTCTGATTCATTGTGCACAGTATACCTCATTGCTGTAACATCTTACATGTGGCTTACAACTGCAACGTTTTTCTACCTATGAATATCCATCATTAAACGGAACATTCGAGAGGATTCATCGTCTGTCTTTCCATATAGTGAGTTATTCATTGAGTTAAGCTGCCTGAATTGATGCAAGGGATAAATAGATCACCAGGTCATGTAAGCTCTATGTGAAGCTGAGGATAACATTTATAGCCTTGTAGTTGAGTCAGAACAGTAGAAAAACGGAGTTCCACAGCCTAATTACAAGATTTCTGCATATAGTACTGTTACAGACAAGATTTACTGCCTTCATTGCAAGAAAGAATGAGACAGCAGCACATGGAATCTTCATAACCTGAGACCAGGTTGCAGGGTGTCATATTACAGCACACAGATCCTGCCTGCTTATCACTGAGACATTCTCTGCCTGTGTCAGCCATGAGTCACCACAGCTCTCAATGTGAATATACAGCCACTCCAACACAAGACACTGAGCCAACTGACTTACCCAAACGTTCAGTCAAACCCACCTGGAAAGTGATGGAGAATTATGAAGCCTTAAGAACTGAATTGTTTAATAGCTTGAAGCTAATTTGGGATAAGATTGCCTTTGAATCCAATACAGTGTCTGTTGAACGTGAATTACTGACACTACAGGGCGCCATTAAACAACTCTCTATCTCTTATGAGCTCTATCAGCTTACCAGTGACAAGTTCAAAAATGTCTTACAAAATATGAACACAGAACTTTCACTCGAGGAATTAAAGAATTTCAAGGCTCTTAATCTGGAAAGAGACAGTTTTATCCAGCAAACCAAATTAAAGGCAGAAGCAAAGATAGAGCTGCTACAGGACACTGCATCTCACAGATCTGTTTCCACCAGACATTCTAAAAGGTCTTCAAGAAGTCATAGGTCAAGATACTCAACACTCAGTGAGCGACTTATTAATGCCCGCGCTGAAGCGGAAGCCAGCAAGGTGCAGGTCGCATACGCAGAAAAGACAGCACGTCAAAGAGCAACAATAGAAATCTTGAATGAACAGTGTAAACATGATGCAGCTATGGCAAAGCTAAGGGTCCTAGAGCAAGCTATCAGTGCGGACGAAGGTGCAAGTGAGAAAGACAGCATCAACCTAAACATAGCAGATATGGAAGATCCCCTCAAACGCACTAAAGACTATGTCCTAAGCCACTGCAGTATACACTCCATTGTCTCCAATGCTCCTGGCAACGTAGAAACTCCTTCACAGCTCCAAGTTAAAGAGGTTCCAGCGACTTCCTGCATGCAAAATCACTCCAATGCATTTCCTGCCTGCCTACCTAACCTTCCTTCTTATGCCACAGAGCATCAGAGCAAGCTGCAAGCAAGTCATCAATTTCCTGTCATCGGTACAGCATTGAGTCAACGTACCATTGGAACAACCGACTTCAAGCAAGCAACTCACCTGAACGCATCTGCTGCACCATATTTACCTGTGTCCTTTAACAATAATGTCAAAGATAGTGCAATCAGCACCATTCAGCCAACAACATCTCACATAAAGGCAGAGACAACTGAGACAGCAGAGTTTGTGAGGTACATACTTCGCAGAGAACTCACAAAGACTGGTCTTACAAGTTTTGATGACCAACCTGAGAACTACAGAAGTTGGAAATGTGCTTTCAGAACTGCAATCAGCGATCTTGGCATTACAGTGGCTCAAGAATTGGATCTCCTGATTAGATGGCTTGGTCCTCTATCTGCTGCACGTGTTAAGCCATTAAGATCAGTTTTCATGGACAATCCTACAGCAGGCCTCACAGCTGCATGGGAGCGACTAGAGCAAAGTTATGGCAGTCCAGAAGCTATAGAAAATGCCTTGTTCATGCGCCTGGAAACTTTCCCAAAGATATCTGGTAAGGACAGCAAGGAGTTCCAGAGACTGAATGACCTTCTCCTTGAGCTTCAGCTAGCCAAGGCAGACCCAAAACTACCCGGACTCAGTTACCTTGACACTGCAAGAGGGGTAAACCCAATTGTCTCCAAGCTCCCGTATGGTATACAAGAGAAATGGTCTGCACTAGGATCATCATACAAAAAAGAGAACAAGGTTTCCTTCCCACCATTCTCTTTCTTCTGCAACTTCATCAGGAGAATCGCAGAGACCAAGAATGATCCAAGTTTTTCCTACGGTGAGTGCAGTCTCTTCTCACCATTTCCTAAGAGTACCAGTCTTCAGGGCAACTATAGAAGCCGTAGAGGCCCAGTATCCGTGAAAAAGACTGACATCCTTCCCACTCCTACCACAGTTGTTGCCACAGACAGACAGAGTAGGAAGATTGAAAACCCTAACAGAGAGTGTCCCATTCACAAGAAGCCACACCCCCTCAAAAAATGTATCGGCTTTAGGAAAAAGCCTCTTGAAGAGCGTAAGGAGCTTTTAAAGACATTTAGGGTATGTTTCAGGTGCTGTGCTTCTACCGAACATTTTGCAAGGGACTGTAATGTATCCATCAAGTGCATAGAGTGTGGCTCCGAAGAGCATGTACAAGCCCTACATCCGCTTGAGCCCAGCTCTGCACAACCTGCTAACTCTCCTCCCAGGTTAACGCATGGCGGGGAGAATACAGACCAAGTGCCTAATTCTACCGTCATTTCTTCATCCTGCACTGAAGTTTGTGGAGAAGACCGCTGCGATAAGTCCTGTGCTAAAATATGCTTGGTGAACATATACCACAAGGACCAACCAGAAAAGACTCTAAAAGCCTATGCTATCTTAGACGATCAGAGCAATAGATCGCTTGCAAAATCAGAACTGTTTAATCTATTTGAAATAAAAGGCGAAGCTCATCCTTACACCTTGGGTACCTGTAGTGGAACTACAGAGGTTTCTGGAAGAAGGGCTCATGGACTCATGGTATCTTCTCTCAAAAGGTAACTTGCAATTACCTCTACCTACTCTTGTCGAGTGCAATCAGATACCCGCTAACAGGGAAGAAATCCCTACTCCAGCTTGCAAAATCAGAACTGTTTAATCTATTTGAAATAAAAGGCGAAGCTCATCCTTACACCTTGGGTACCTGTAGTGGAACTACAGAGGTTTCTGGAAGAAGGGCTCATGGACTCATGGTATCTTCTCTCAAAAGGTAACTTGCAATTACCTCTACCTACTCTTGTCGAGTGCAATCAGATACCCGCTAACAGGGAAGAAATCCCTACTCCAGCTGCTGCTTTCCATCACCCTCACCTGAAGGTAATAGCAAATGAGATACCGCCACTTGACAAAGATGCTCAGATCCTTCTTCTGTTAGGAAGAGACATTCTAAGAGTTCACAAGGTACACAGACAAGTCAGTGGACCCCCAGATGCCCCATTTGCTCAGCGCATGGATCTAGGGTGGGTCATCATAGGCAACGTCTGTATAGGCAAAATGAAGAGACCTACCAACATTTCGTCATTGAAGACAAATGTTCTGCCAAATGGCCGAAACACTTACTTTGAGCCATGCCCACATCACTACTGGGTGAAAGAGAAGATAGCCAGCCATAGATGGCAACATGGTATCTCAGGTAACACAAGCCCTTTCTCGTGCCACGATGACGACTTTGGCTCTACGGTGTTTAATACAACCAGTGAAGATGACATACTGGCTCCTTCAATGGAAGACAAAGAATTCATCAAGGTAATTGACAATGAGTTCTTTCAAGACGACTCCAATAACTGGGTAGCACCCCTACCTTTTCGTCTCTCAAGAGAGAGACTGCCCAACAACTTGCAACAGGCCATCAGTAGATTCTCCTCCTTAAAACAAAACTTAAGCAGGAAACCAGAGATGCAAAGACACTTTGTCGACTTTATGCAAAATATATTTGACAGAGATCATGCAGAGCCTGCACCCCCACTAAAGGAGAGAGAAGAATGCTGGTACCTTCCATCCTTTGGCGTGTATCACCCACGTAAACCAGACCAAATCAGAGTTGTCTTTGACTCCAGTGCTCAGCATGAAGGTGTTTCTCTCAACAACATGCTCCTTACAGGGCCTAACTTGAACAACAGTCTAATAGGAGTCTTGATTCGCTTCAGACAAGAACCTGTAGCAGTTATGGCAGACATTCAACAGATGTTTCACTGCTTCATTGTCAGAGAAGACAACAGAAACTACCTCAGGTTTCTATGGCACAAAGACAATGACATCCACAAGGAAGTTATAGACTTTCGAATGAAGGTACATGTCTTTGGTAGCAGTCCTTCTCCTGCAGTGGCAACTTATGGGCTAAGGAGAACAGCTCAGACTGGAGAAGAAGAATATGGATCTGATGCTCGTCAGTTTGTTGAAAGAAACTTCTACGTTGACGCACTCAAGTCTTTTCCAACCGCTAAAGAAGCGATTGATCTCCTCACCAGAACAAAGGAGATGCTGGCTACAGCAAACCTTAGACTGCACAAGATTATATCCAACAGCCAGGAACTTATGAATGCCTTTCACTCTGAGGACTATGCCACCAGTCTAAAAAACCTTGATTTGGGTACAGATGTGCCTCCTGTACAGCGAAGTCTGGGTTTGTTGTGGAACATTGAACAAGACACATTCACCTTCCAAGTGTCAACTTGTGACAAACCCTTCACTAAGAGAGGAGTCCTGTCGGTGGTGAATAGCATCTATGACCCACTCGGTTTCCTTGCTCCAGTTACCATTCAAGGTAAGATTCTGCTAAGACAGTTATCTACTGAGAACATAGACTGGGATACTCCCTTACCTAGTGAGAATCAACACAAGTGGGAAAGGTGGAGACATTCTTTGAAGTCACTAGGAAAACTTCAGATTTCCCGTTGCTATGTTCCAGGTTCTATTTCAACTGTTTACCGGAGGGAAATTCATATTTTCTCAGATGCATCAGTTGAAGCTATTGCTACAGTAGCCTATTTGAAGACCTCTGAAATGAATGGGGAATCACACTGTAGTTTTGTCCTAGGCAAGGCAAAACTCACTCCCAAACCTGCACATACCATACCAAGACTCGAACTTTGTGCAGCCGTGTTAGCAGTAGAAATTGCCGAAGTCATATGAAGTGAAATGGACACTAGAATTGATTCTTTCACCTTCTATACAGACAGTAAGGTAGTACTTGGTTACATATACAACCAAACAAAACAGTTTCATGTGTATGTCAGCAACAGGGTTGAACGTATTAAAAGATTCTCCCTACCAAGTCAATGGCATTACGTTCCCACTGAACTCAATCCAGCTGACTGTGGGACCAGAGCCGTGTCATCTGATGTTCTTCAGGACAGCTTATGGCTGTCACCTCCAAGGTTTTTGTGTGAGGACTCCTACTCACCCCCTACTGACAACACCTATGGGTTAGTAAGTCCTGAAGATGATAAGGAAATAAGAGCTGTGAACATCTCACTCCACACTTCTGTAAATACAAAACAGAAGCTGCGGTCACACACCTTTGAGCGTTTTTCCACCTGGTCATCTGCTGTAAGAGCCATCGCTCGCCTAATTCATATTGCTCGCAGCTTTAGGAAGAACCCTGCGGCAGAGTGTCGTGGTTGGCACAGCTGTTCTGGACACTTTACAGCAGCAGATATTTCCCACGCAGAAGAGGTAATAATCCGTTGTGTGCAACAAGAGGTGTATCAGGAGGAATTCGAGAGAATCAAAAATGGAACTGAATTGTCTAAAAACAGTTCTCTCTTCAATCTAAATCCTGTAGTTGACACCAATCAGCTGCTGAGAGTTGGTGGCCGTATAACTAAATCCGACTTATGCAGCAAAGAAAAGAATCCAATAATCATACCAGGTCAACATCATGTTACTACCCTTCTGGTTCGTCATCACCATGAACTGGTACATCATCAAGGACGTCAGTTTACAGAAGGTGCCATCAGGTCAGCTGGCTTGTGGATTATTGGTATGAAAAGGTGTGTCTCCTCCTTGCTTTTCAGGTGCGTCAAGTTCCACAAGTTAAGAGGAAAACATCAACAGCAACAAATGGCAAGTCTTCCAGCTGATCGCCTAAGTACAGATCCACCCTTCACCTATGTTGGAGTAGATGTTTTCGGCCCATGGTCCGTCATCACTCGGAGAACTCGTGGTGGTGCTGCCAATAGTAAAAGGTGGGCTGTATTGTTTACCTGTCTCAGCATCCGAGCAATACACATAGAAGTAATCGAGTCTATGGATTCTTCTTCCTTCATCTGTGCTCTACGAAGATTCTTTTCTATCAGAGGACCAGTTAAGCAGCTGAGATCTGACTGTGGTACCAACTTCGTTGGAGCATGTAAAGAGCTACAATTGGACAATTTCCTGGCCAATAATGGATGTATTTGGTTGTTTAATCCTCCACATTCTTCACATATGGGAGGATCTTGGGAACGAATGATTGGAGTAGCACGAAGAATTCTCGACTCCATGTTGCAGACTCACAAGTCTTTACCACTCACCCATGATACTTTGTCTTCCTTTCTCGCTGAAGTGTGTGCTATAGTGAACGCAAGACCTTTAGTGCCGGTATCTTCAGATCCTGATGCTCCAGTGATCCTTACTCCAGCTTCGCTCCTTACTCAAAAGATTGGGACTGCTGTAATATCTTCAAGTGAGATTGAACCCAAGGATATTTACAGGCGTCAATGGAAGCAGGTGCAGCATCTCGCCAATGTGTTTTGGCATCGCTGGAGGAAGGAGTATCTTCATCACCTTCAAGGTCGTAACAAATGGCAAACATCTAAGCCTAATCTTAAGGTTGGAGATCTCATCCTTCTAAAAGACAAGGAAGTTTGTCGGAATGAGTGGCCTATGGGTCTTATTACCAAGGTTATGCCCAGTGACGATAACAAGGTCCGGAAGGTAGAAGTCAAGGTAACCAAGGGAGGATCCACACGAACCTTCACTCGACCAATTACTGAGTTAGTACTCCTTTTGCCAAGTGAGTGACTTATGCAAGGACTAGCCATGCTGTTGGCACGGCGGGGAGTACATTGCTGTTATCTACAGGTTCTACCTTGAACTTTGGAACTCTTTGAAGACGTCATACTTCGGACTACATGTTCTTCAATCCTGTTGGACTTATGTTTATACTTGCTTGTTGCATGTTTTTCATTACAGGTTCCAGGACATTTAACAGTATTGGACTTATTGAATATATATATATTTGTTTATGGTTATGAAATCTAAAGATTTCAGACGGGGAGTGTTGTGTTACACTATGTGATTTATTATGCTCTGTGTCTTTAAGATTTGTTCCCTCTGTCTATCTGAACTCTTTCTCTTACCGTAGTTCTGTATATTCTCCTCCCCTTCCTCTCTCTGATTCATTGTGCACAGTATACCTCATTGCTGTAACATCTTACATGTGGCTTACAACTGCAACGTTTTTCTACCTATGAATATCCATCATTAAACGGAACATTCGAGAGGATTCATCGTCTGTCTTTCCATACAGTGAGTTATTCATTGAGTTAAGCTGCCTGAATTGATGCAAGGGATAAATAGATCACCAGGTCATGTAAGCTCTATGTGAAGCTGAGGATAACATTTATAGCCTTGTAGTTGAGTCAGAACAAGGGGCTCATTTGCTAAGGCTTGAGAGGCCGAGACACTCAAAGAGACCTCCACCTCAGAGGCAACTGACAAAACTTGCGGCTCCCCATAAGCACTGCAAATCGCATGTGTCACACTCATCCTCTCATTTTCAGCAACACTGAGCCCTTCCAAGTCCCTATCCATTATCCCACCATCCTGACGCGCAACATTACTCATTTCTTTTTCTGTGGACAAAACCTCTGCTATGCATGCGCCCTTTTCAGATCCTTCCAACTGGAGAGGGTTAACTTCTACAAAAGCCAGCGCACTTGTGTCTACTGGCCCTGCAGCCTCTCCATTTGTCACAGCAGCAACAGTGTCCACCTTACTATTACATTCAGAAATTTCTTTCCACCACGCTAACACCTTTATGGCTAGACTATCCCAGTCTATCCTGTCTGTGCTCCAATCACCAGCACTCCGTAGTACTGCTCCCTCTGCCCATGGAGACACAGGTGGACAGAGTGGTTTAGCAGCAGGCATCCTGCACCAGTCACTGTCACCCACATCAGATTGTGATAATACATACTCCATCAGTTGAGCCGTTTTCCCATTGTTTTCCACCTGAGCAGTATCAGAGCTGTCCCTGACCCCCGCCGGCTCCAACACACGGAGTCCTCGTGAGATTTCCAGGGACAACTCTGCGACACTGCCTGTGGTTACCATGGGAGACACCAAACCATCAACATTGTCAGTGATACACTTTTCAGCATCATCATTATCCACATTTCTGCCTTGTATAGGCTGCATTATCACATTAGCAGTTTGAGATTGTATAATACTTAGTACATTGCTTTTCACCTCATGTGAAACACACTTGCCAGTTGGGGCAGTGACACAGTTGTCCTGGGAAACCCTGAGCTCAGACACCATAAGCTCCTGGGCGGTCTCCAGGGACACCTCTGCTACACCTGCCATGGTTGCCAGGGGCAACGGCACACATTTCTCAGTGGTCACCCCTGACATTTCTGGATGCAATATCACATTTTTAATCGCATTAGCAAGCAACATATCTTCATTTTTACCACTTGTCTTCCTGCTAAACAATACACTGCCTGAAGATAAGTCCTTACCAGTCCTCAAGCTTGCTGCAGGTTCAGCTTCAAACTGGGCTTTGTTACTACACAGGGTATTCACTTGCAAGTCTCTGAAAGCAATTTTTCTCACTGGACTTATTCCCACTTCACAGGGAATAGTCCCATAACCAGTCTCTCTCACATTTGTAACTGCACCAGTCTTACCATTACATTTGGAAGGTGTTGAAAGCTTCAATTAAGGGCGTTGTCCCTTTGCTGTGCTCTCACAAGCTAATGCCCCCACATGGACACGGGGCAACATTGCATCCTTCTTGGATTTTCCAACATCCCCTGCAGGCCAAACAGGTTTTCTGTTGCCAGGGGTAACAGCAGACTTACACACATGGTCATACCCCTTGCAGGATGCTGGATACTGTGCTCTCTTCTCTGGGCTGACCACTTCACACAAGCAGCCATAACTTGAAACCATTGATTTCTTGTGCTCTCCATCACCCCCTGCAGGCTGAACAAAATTTCCTTCACGGTTGCCAGGGGTGACAACAGACACTTTTGCACAATCCTCTTCATTTAGAATTCGAGCCACATCTCTGCTGTAGCTCCTCTTTTCTGCAAACAGACTTTCTCCGGTTGCCATGGGAGACCACTTTCTCCCTGTTGATCTTTTCCAGCGCTCTCTAGATTGGATTGCTCCTAGGAAATTGTCGTAGTCATCTCGGTTATGATACATCCCACGGTACACCTCTTGGTACTCCTCCATCAAAAAAGGTTGCACCAACTCAACCCAGCGACTTTTAGGCCATCCTCTGTAGGAAGCAATCATCGCAAAATCATCCAAAAAGTCTATAACATGTTCAGAAGGCAGCATAGGCCGTATGAAGTCAGCTGTATGGATTTCTGCTTTGTTGCCATGGACAACCGCACCCATCTGCTCACTCTTTGCACTAAAGGACGGCTTGCTTTCCTTTTTCCTTTGCTCCAGTGCGGCCAAATGCATCTTGCACCAGTCTGGGGCTTGTTCTGTCGGTAACAACCCCTCCAGCCACAAGGTTCTGTCTCTCATCTCAGCAAACATCGCTTCCTTTTTGCGCTTTGACCGCCCCATCTCTGCAGTCAGGCACACAACGCTTTTTAACACAGTTCCTTTTAACACAGGAAAATTTTGCGTACCGTCTCTTTAAGACTTGCAAACAGCACACTTTCACATGCAGACTCCACTGGTTCACATGAGCTGCTCCTCACAGCATTGCTGCAAAACACAGTTTCTTGCTACTCACTGTTTTTGGTATGCGAGGATCTGGAACTCTTCCAAATCTGCCCGAAGCAATATCTCCACCATATGTAAGATTGGGGGTATCAGACTCAAATGGTAGGTGCGTTGTCAGTGAGTACTCCAGTACACAACTGTATTTTTAAGGGCCTGGTAGCCCACTTTTATTTAAAAGCACGGAAAAGTTCACAAAGACATCAGTAGCCCACGCAGGGGGTTCCACCATTACTGTATCTTGCACACTCAATACTTTAGCCTCCTGGCGTACATTCTTGCCATACGGCTGATTCCGGCCTTTAGCCTAGGCCTTAGTTCTGCTCCTCAGACCCAAAAGAGTTTCCTAGAGTGAAGCTCTCTCCTAGCTTACTCCTGCTGCTTACTACTTGCTGCTCTGTCACCAAGTACGTCTGCCTCCTGCAGACATGCATACCCTGGCTGCCTCCTGCAGCTTCTGACTCCTCTCAGAGGAATGGGAGCCCACCTGACTCCCATGCACAGACTTCCTGTCTGTTGGGTGGAACCCTGAGCCATAGCCAGGTCACAATTAAATAGCCCAGCACACAGCTGTGCAATCAGCGTGCCTCTCTCTCCAAAATCTGGCGTAAACCAGCAATCTTCCAGGTAGCACAGGGTCCTACTGCCACAATATATATATATACAGTGGATTGCGAAAGTATTCGGCCCCCTTGAACTTTTCAACCTTTTGCCACATTTCAGGCTTCAAACATAAAGATATAAAAAAAATTTTTTTTGTGAAGAATCACCAACAAGTGGGACACAATTGTGAAGTGGAAGGAAATCTTTTGGATTTTTGAAACTTTTTTAACTAATAAAAAAATGAAAAGTGGGGCGTGCAAAATTATTCGGCCCCCTTGCGTTAATACTTTGTAGAGCCACCTTTTGCTGCGATTACAGCTGCAAGTCACTTGGGGTATGTCTCTATCAGTTTTGCACATCGAGAGACTGAAATTCTTGCCCATTCTTCCTTGCAAAACAGCTCGAGCTCAGTGAGGTTGGATGGAGAGCGTTTGTGAACAGCAGTTTTCAGCTCTTTCCACAGATTCTCGATTGGATTCAGGTCTGGACTTTGACTTGGCCATTCTAACACCTGGATACGTTTATTTGTGAACCATTCCTTTGTAGATTTTGCTGTATGTTTGGGATCATTGTCTTGTTGGAAGATAAATCTCCGTCCCAGTTTCAGGTCTTTTGCAGACTCCAACAGGTTTTCATCCAGAATGGTCCTGTATTTGGCTGCATCCATCTTCCCCTCAATTTTAACCATCTTCCCTGTCCCTGCTGAAGAAAAGCAGGCCCAAACCATGATGCTGCCACCACCATGTTTGACAGTGGGGATGGTGTGTTGAGTGTGATGAGCTGTGTTGCTTTTACGCCAAACATATCGTTTTGCATTGTGGCCAAAAAGTTTGATTTTGGTTTCATCGGACCAGAGCACCTTCTTCCACATGTTTGGTGTGTCTCCCAGGTGGCTTGTGGCAAACTTTAGATGAGACTTTTTATGGATATCTTTGAGAAATGGCTTTCTTCTTGCCACTCTTCCATAAAGGCCAGATTTGTGCAGTGTACGACTGATTGTTGTCCTATGGACAGACTCTCCCACCTCAGCTGTAGTTCTCTGCAGTTCATCCAGAGTGATCATGGGCCTCTTGGCTGCATCTCTGATCAGTCTTCTCCTTGTCTGAGCTGAAAGTTTAGAGGGACAGCCAGGTCTTGGTAGATTTGCAGTGGTCTGATACTCCTTCCATTTCAAAATGATCGCTTGCACAGTGCTCCTTGGGATGTTTAAAGCTTGGGAAATCTTTTTGTATCCAAATCCGGCTTTAAACTTCTCCACAACAGTATTACGGACCTGCCTGGTGTGTTCCTTGGTCTTCATGATGCTCTCTGCGCTTTCAACAGAACCTTGAGACTATCACAGAGCAGGTGCATTTATACAGAGACTTGATTACACACAGGTGGATTCTATTTATCACCATCAGTCAATTAGGACAACATTGGATCATTTAGAGATCCTCGCTGAACTTCTGGAGTGAGTTTTCTGCACTGAAAGTAAAGGGGCCGAATAATTTTGCACGCACCACTTTTCAATTTTTTAATTGCTAAAAAAGTTTAAAATATCCAATAGATTTCGTTCCACTTCACAATTGTGTCCCACTTGTTGGTGATTCTTCACAAAAAATTAAAATTTTATATCTTTATGTTTGAAGCCTGAAATGTGGCAAAAGGTTGAAAAGTTCAAGGGGGCCGAATACTTTCGCAAGCCACTGTATATATATATATATATATATATATATATATATATGGTGTTCTGAGAGGCTGGGCCAGCTGCCGGTACAGGCATCTCATCTGGGTGGATCCTGACATTAAAATCAGGATCTCTCCAAAGCCTGGACCAGCTATGTGATGTCCGCCGACAGCGGACTTTAGCCTGCTGTCGGCTGAAAACAGGTCACAGGAGTGCAGAACGAAGTGCACTACTTTGACCCACAGTAGAAGTAGGGCCAAAAGAGCTTTAAACAGTAAATATGACTTTCACAAACAATAACTGGTGGTGAATCAATCACTGTCATTTTAAACACATGCATCTAGAAGATTCATCTGCAGGAAAAGTGTTTCCTGAAGAGCATAACAGTCACACAAGGTCATTGGGAGCAGTGATCTCTGTCATGTTGTAGTGAGAGACCCCCCCCACAGTTAGAATCACTCCTTAGGACATACTTAACCCCTTGATCGCCCCCTAGTGTTTAACCCCTTCCCTGCCAGTGTCATTTACATGGTAATTGGTGCATTTTTATAGCACTGATCGCTGTTTAAATGGCAATGGTCCCAAAATAGTGTCAAAAGTGTCCGATGTGTCCACCATAATGTCACAGTCACAATAAAAATCACAGATCGCCGCCATTACTAATAAAAAAATAATAATAAAAATGCCATAAATCTATCCCCTATTTTGTAGACGCTATAACTTTTGCGCAAACCAATCAATATACCAATCAATATACGCTTATTGCGATTTTTTTTTACCAAAAATATGTAGAAGAATACATATCGGCCTAAACTGAGGAAAAAGTTTGTTTTTTTATATATTTTTGGGGGATATTTATTAGAGCAAAAAGTAAAAAATATTGCTTTTTGTTCAAAATTGTCACTCTTTTTTTGTTTAAAACCGCAGAGATGATAAAATACCACCAAAAGAAAGCTCTATTTGTGGGGAAAAAAGGACGTCAATTTTGTTTGGGTGCAACGTCGCACGACCGTGCAATTGTCAGTTAAAGCGGTGTAGTGCCGAATCGCAAAAAAAATGCTTTGGTCAGAAAGGGGTAAATTCTTCCGGGGCTGAAGTGGTTAAAGTAACGCAGTGCTGTATCGCAAAAAACGGCCTGGTCATGAAGGGGGGGTAATCCTTCCAGAGGTAAAGTTGTTAAAAAAATAAGGGTTTAATATAAATATATTTTAATAATTTAGTATATTTGTAACTTGTCACTGGGATGATGCTAATATTTTATGCACTTTCAATTTCATTTTGTTTCTGGTCCTCCGTGAAAAACTTTTCTTCCTTTTAGGACTTCTGAAAACTTTTCAAATTAGAGTAAAATAGAGAGTTCATCAGTTGCAGTATATGCCTGCTACAATAATGATAGGGATATGTTTAATACAATCACTGTTAGATTAGCCATAAAACTGCGCTGTGTTTAATTACATGCTCTCACTTTAAATCCAGCGGGGTTTAAATAGCTTAAAAGACTTCCTTATTTTAATTGGTGTGCGCAGCGTGTGTTGATACTTATTTCAGTGTAGAAAGGACTGGAGATCGAGATTCTCCCAAAGGGGAATGATTTGAAATCTGGTTAATGGGGGCACCAATGGCATTTCTGATGTTTGTGAAATGGAACTCCAGACCAAACTGTTTATTTTTAGTTATTTAATGAATGGGTCCCTGGTTGGGGGGGCGGGGGGGGGGGGGGGTAAATTTCTACACAGAGGAGAAGAAATGTAAATTCTTTCTGTAAAGGGTTTTGCAGAAATTCAGTGCCCTGTCTCTGATTGGTGGATGTGTCTGAGTTCAAACTGCTGCAGCGTGTAGGCAGGTGCTATCTACTTTCTCCACTGCAGGTGGCGCTCAACTGCAGCAGCATTGCAGGGAAGTCAAGGAAAACATACTGGGGAAGCTATTTGATTGAATGCTGCCACCCCATGTGACTCTAGCAGCCATCTTGGGTCAGGCAGAGCCTATTTAAGGCTTGGCGCTTAGCCCAGGCCTGGTGCACGTTTTGCATTTGTGGGTAGTGTTGGGACAGGTCACCCCCCCATGACAAGGACAGTGATTAGCGGCAGGGAGAGATTCCTGACAAGTAGGGAAAGAATTGGGATACACCATCCTACCTGGAAACTTCCCTATTTGGGTCCAGAACGGCTAGGCCTCATTCCGTCCCTCAAGACAGACGCTTTCATATCTGAGCCCTGATCTGCTACACGTTGCTGTTACATGCCGTGAGTTGGGTGCCTTTCCATTGGGTCTGTTGCGAATTACTGGATTCTGCATTAAAGTGGTTGTAACGGCTGAAGGTTTTTTACCTTCATGCATTCTCTGCACGAAGGTAAAAAACCTTCTGCATGCAGCTCCCCCCCCACAGCCCCCCTAGTACTCACCTGACCTCACCTGAGCCCCCTCTCAATCCAGCGATGTGAATGAGAGCCTCGGCTGTCCTGGGACTCCCTCTCCTCATTGGCTGAGACAGCAGTGGGAGCCATTGACTCCAGTGAGCCAACGAGGAGAGAGAGCAGAGGGTGGGGCCGAGCCTCAGCTCTATGTCTCTTATGGACACATAGAGGAGGGCTCGGGAGCAAGGGGGAGGGGCCAGGACTGCTGGCAGGGGACCCAAGAAGAGGAGGACCACGGCTGCTCTGTGCAAAGCCATTGCATAGAGCAGGTAATTATAACACGTTTGTCTTTTTTTTGTTTTTTTTTAAAGCCAAATCTGTAATATCACTTTAAAACAAGTTCTGTTCTCTGTAAACGGAGTATGTGTAATTACTGCCGCGGCACCATGCTGCACCTCCACACAAGCGACATTCTCATGTCAATCAGGAGTTTCCAGGTGGTGAAAAGAAGTGGAAATTCGATATAACCCTAACTATTCTGTCCCCTTCCTCCCCGTGAAAGTCCTCTTAAAACCCGATGGGTTTTACTTGCTCTTTTGCTCCCCGTAAGGCAAAAAAAGCAGAAGGGGCTAGTATGCATCACATACTAGCCCATTATGTGACACTTACCTGCAAACGAAGCCCGCTCTGTCCCCTGTGCAGGCCGCGTCCATCTTCGCACCTCTTCCTTCCGGGCCACGGACTCCAGCTTTGTGACTGGCCAGAGCCGCGTGACGTCACTCCCGCACATGCGTGCAGGAGCCGTCAGTCACGACACACGCTGGGGAAGAAACGGCAGGGTGGTCTGTTTCTTCACAGCGCATGCACCGATAATGACATTGGCGCACTACAAGTGAAATATCTCCTAAACGGCGCATGTTTAGGAGATCTTTCCACTACCTATAGGTAAGCCTTATTCTAGGCTTACCTATAGATAAAAGTCACACAAAAGGGTTTACAACCACTTTAATACCTATGCTTACTAACCTTTGTTAGTTCATTTCTATTTTCAGGCCACTGCGGTTCGGTCACATGATTCCGCTCCCCTGTGTGCTTACTCCCAGCACTACTGCAGGGAAGAGAATTCAGCGCCAACAATAGATTGTCCATTGAAGCCTGTGGGGTTAATTTAGTAAAGGCAAACAGACTGTGCACTTTGCAAAGTGCAGTTGCCCTCTACAAGAGCAGTTGCTCCAGAGCTTGGTAAATGAGCAAACGCTCTGCTGACTTTCATCATCCAATCGCGTGCAAGCAAAAATGCTGTTTTTTTTTACTTTCCTTGCATGTGATTGGGTATTCTTTGCAAAGGTAATCTTTACCTCATTTACTAAGCTCTGGCGCAATTGCACTTGCCGAAGGCAACTTTGCAAAGTGCACAGTCTATTTGCCTTTCGTGCCAAGCCCAATGATTCTGATTATGCCCTTTACACCATGTGGTTTGCCCATGGTGATTTGTGCCATTTTGTGTTCTTGTGGTTACCTATTGTATTTTGGCCCTAGGGGTGGTGTCTCTGGGATTGGGGGCATGATGGTTGTTTTATGCTATAATTTTTGGAGCAATACTATTATTAGGGGTTTTTGGATTCTCAGCCTTTTTGTTTGGCACTCTTTCTGGACTCTGTACATGTGAATCTTCAAAGGTGGGTCCCTTGTTTGAAGGACATGTCATTTTTGGCAAGGGCTGTCTCACCAGGCCCACTGTGCCTTGTTACATTCTGACAAATGATTTTTTTGAATCCAGCTCCTCATCTCTTCTTGTTCTGGTGAATAAATGCCATAGGCAGGTCAAAAAAACACTGGATTCTGTTAAAGTATATCTAAACCCCAAACTTTTTTTCTTTATTTTGGACAGAGCAGAGAGTGGTTACACATCTCCGTCCAGTTATTTTTGTCCTGGTTATATTTCCCTTTACTACTTGTCCTGTGGACTCAACAGGAAGAAAAGGTTGGCCCTGAAACAAGTGTTCCCATTGGAAGACTTCCCCTCTTTTCCGGTTTTGGACACAACTCAACATTTTTGATGTCCCTACTCTTTCATTCCTGGTGACCATTTAGAGAGGGTAAGTATCTTTAGTGGGACACAGATAGCCTGGAGAAGATAGAATGGAAGTGCTGGGACCTTAGGGTGGTCCTTTCACTGTAAAAGGTATCTGGATTATGGGCAGGTAGCTTCTCCACGCCATGCAATGTCCATTGTTCCTCCCGCTTCTCACTGAGAGAAACTTTGAAGCGTCACACCAAAATTTTAAATGCCCAGATATAGATTATTCCAAGATGAGATAAAAGCATTTATTCCAAAACTTTAGATACACTTTAACATTTGGAACACCAAAGGAGACATTCTCTAATGCCCCGTACACACGGTCGGACTTTGTTCGGACATTCCGACAACAAAATCCTAGGATTTTTTCAGACGGATGTTGGCTCAAACTTGTCTTGCATACACACGGTCACACAAAGTTGTCGGAAAATCCGATCATTCTGAACGCGGTGACGTAAAACATGTACGTCGGGACTATAAACGGGGCAGTGGCCAATAGCTTTCATCTCTTTATTTATTCTGAGCATGCGTGGCACTTTGTGCGTCGGATTTGTGTACACACGATCGGAATTTCCGACAACGGATTTTGTTGTCGGAAAATTTTATAGCCTGCTCTCAAACTTTGTGTGTCGGAAAATCCGATGGAAAATGTGTGATGGAGCCTACACACGGTCGGAATTTCCGACAACAAGGTCCTATCACACATTTTCCGTCGGAAAATCCGACCGTGTGTACGGGGCATAAGCCTTTTACATAACTGGTTTCTTGAAGAAGCTCATAGCTTTCCTTGATAATATTATTGGCTGTGTTGCCATCCTGCTCCGTTTGGCTACCATGATTTTCAGAACATTGCCGTTTAGCTCATCGAACGAGCCATGTTCTCAGTTACACTATTGAGTGTTTTGCTTGCTCTGTTGTGGTTGGACTATCCAGGTAATTATACCGATTGCAAAACCATTGATCGATAACACAGCAAATACCACGTTTCCTATTAGTTCATTACATTACACTTCATTACCCCCATTGGACGGATCACGTTTTAATTGCTTCATAAGAACACATTGAAATTACCTTAAAACCTTCCTCTCTCATTAATTAATCAAAGCTCATTTAGACCGCTAGCATTTTACTTAGTATTATCATCAATTAAAACGGCTGGGCTCAGCAGCCGCTCTGGACAATAGGGGAGGAAATGAGCAAACATTTTATAAATGGTGTTATTTCTTATGTGATGGTTGTACGGAATGAGTCACTGAGGAAGAAACCAGAGAGGATGTTATACTTGAAGCAGTCCCATTCTCAAAAACGAAATCTGAAAAATGCAAATAAACGGTAGCTGAGGCTGTGAAATTCTTAAAGTGTTACTAAACCCACAACAGTAAAATCAGTCTGTATATGCAGTGAAGCATGCTTGTTATACTCACTGTGGAACTTAAGGAGTTAATCCTCCTCCTAATGTAAAAAAGGCTGTTTGATCCTGTGTTCTCTGATTCTATACTTCTTCTTCAGCAGTCCCCAATCCATCTCCTGATCGTACAGAGTCTTGGGGGCACTCTGCACATGCTCAGTTTGGTGTGTATTGCTAGAGAGTTTTTTTTCTTGGTGGGGTGCATGTGATCAGCACAGGGCCAATCAGCACTGCCCAAACAGAGAGTCAGTAGAAGAAGAACAACAATGGCGCCACTCTAAGTGCAGTATTAAAAAGGAATTTTAATAAATCTTTAAAAACATGTACTCACAAAAGTACATGTATTCAGGCATGTAAGTGTTGGACAGGTAGTGCCAGGTGTCCCAGGGGTATGATCCGGTCACATCCTCAGATGTCGTTCCGCTTTGGAGACAGGCTGCGCTGCTGTATGGACGGCAGATCCGGCCGCTGGAACGCACTGTGTGTGATGATCTGGAGGAGCGAAGGCACTTCCGGGTCCATGCAGGGGTAGCGAATAGGCGACGCGTTTGCGGAGCTACGCTCCTTCCTCAGGCCTAACGTGACCTGTGATTGGTCAAACTTGTTATAGTCTAAGACGGGCTGGGATTGGGGGAGAGATCTGTGTGTCACTTTGAAGCATAGGCTATGTGCTGGACGCTGTGTGTTGGCATGTCAGCGTCTACAGCTGTGTCAGATCTTTAAGCAAGACAGTGCCGTGTGCATGTAAACAGGAAAGAGAAGATAATGATACTTTCTATATTTTCCAATGGGATAATATTATCTATAAGAGAGCAAGGGGGAGAAAAAGGGTTTTATTATAACACATAAGAAAACGGCATGTATAGGTAGAATGTGTAGCTGGAACTGCTGTTATTGGATGCACTAACTGTAATAGCAATGTGATAGAATAGGGGATATGCATACCTAGTGGGATGTGCAGCTGGAACTGCTGTTATTGGATGCACTAACTGTAATAGCAATGTGATAGAATAGGGGATATGCATACCTAGTGGGATGGAGAATAGGGAAATAAAAAAGCTCAATGGACTATGGTGAACAAGAAAACTCATTGGAAATAAAATGACAATAATAATAATAAGAAGAAAAAATGTTATAGAAAAATTATAATAGTAGAATAATGATGATGAACTAATATAATGAATTAATAAAAATATGTAGATATTGTTGTTGGGAAAATCTGAAAATGAATTGAAATACTTATAGTATTGGGGTGATATTGATGTTCTTGCAACACTGCTAAATAATTTGGAGGTCACAATTGTAAAAAGAGTGGAATGTGCTTTGATAGGAGACCACACTGGTAAGTTTTTTTGTGAGATGAGGAAAAGTATGTCCTAATTGGACTTGGAATGGTAGTTGAACATGATATATTGTGATAATATTGCTGGGGTTCCTGCTTCAGAGTACAAAATGAGTTGAAATGACAAACTGGAATGTTGGGAGTTGTAGCATCCTGGTGGAACTTAAAGGACCAGGGGAGCGGTCAGATAAGGCTGCTCGTCTCTATTTCCTCGTTTAGTCCTCCAGGAGTCAGGGTATCCAAAGTGTATATCCCATACAGCATAGTACGTTTAGGCACAAATCCGTGTTCAATCCCACACACTCAAAGGGACCCTATTTGCAAACCTTCTATCAAGTGGTGTTTTCCGACATTAAAAAACTTTGCCAATTGACACACGACAGCCATCTAAACCACTCCAATCTTACTTCCCAAGAAAAACTATCCCTTAAAAATCTCACTGACAATCACAACATAGTCATCAAGACGGCAGACAAAGGCGGGGGCATTGTGGTCCAAGATCGCAGTGATTATCTAGCTGAAGCCCGCCGTCTTCTGTCAGACGATAGTACATACCGAAAATTGCGCTGTGACCCTCTGTCAAGCTTCATCATAGAAGTCAAACTGCTCACAGATAGAGCTAAAAACAACAATATTATCTCAAAACACGAGTATGCTTTCTTTAATCGGCCATTTTTTTCCACCCCGTATTTTTATCACATTCCGAAAATACACAAGAGTATTCAAAATCCACCAGGTCGACCCATAGTTGCGGCTATGGACAGTATTACTAGTTCCATCTCCCAATATATAGATCAATTCCTACAACCACTTGCAATCAGTCTTCCCTCCTACATCCGAGACGGATTCCACCTCATGCAACAGTTAGAACACTACACTTGGGAATCCACATACTTGTGGGCTTCCCTGGATGTTAGCTCTCTTTATACTTCAATTCCACATCACATAGGACTCAGAGCTATCGCCAGCTTCCTTACTTCCGATCCCATGCTGAATCCCGGTCAGGCAGAGTTCATCTTAGAGGCCACAGAATTCTGCCTGACCCATATCTATTTTGAGTTCGATGGCGACTTCTACCTTCAAACAAAGGGCACAGCCATGGGTGCAAATTTCGCACCCAGCTACGCGAATCTGACTATGGGCTACTGGGAGGCCAATTCCATCTGGCTTAATAACCCCTTTACCTCCCATATAGTGTTCTATGGGAGGTATATAGATGACATTATCATCATTTGGGATGGCCCGGAGTCCCTTTTCTTAGATTTCATTAAACACTGCAATAACAATGAGTATGGCCTCACCTTCACCTCCGAACATGATCAGTTCCAACTCGCATTTCTAGATCTTCTACTTTTTCATGAAGAATGCAAAATATTGGCCAAAAATTACAATAAGCCGACAGCTGGCAACTCTTTTTTGCACCATCAGAGTTGCCATCACCCAAGATGGATTGCAAATATTCCCAAGAGCCAGTTCTGCAGGTTACGCAGAAACTGTACCAGACAATCCGATTATATCACGGAAGGGTCCCATTTAAAACAAAAGTTCTCAGATAAGGCTTTCCCATCAAAACTCATAAACGAAGCATTTGATTTCTATCTGTCAGAACCTCCCACATCCACCAGTGAAACCACTCAATTCACATCACAGCCGGTTAGATTCGTGACTCAATTTCATTCTAAACATAAAGCCATGGAACGCATACTCACCAAACACTGGTCGATCCTTCTCCAGGACCCACATTTAAAATCCACTATCACCTCCAAACCCAAGTTCACGTACCGGAAGAGCAGAAACATCAAAAATCTGGTAGCACCCAGTAAATTTAAAAGTCAACAAAATTTCAAGAAAACATCTCTCTGTCTTATTCCCCTCATCGGGATGTACCAATGCCGTAAAAAACTATGCCTCACATGCAGTCATGTCTATCATGGTCAGAAAGAATTCACCATCAAGGGCCAGACATATCAGATCAGTAACTTTTATAACTGTTCCACAGAATTTGTCATCTATTGCTTGTCATGTCCATGTGGGTTACACTACGTAGGCCGCACCATACGCACTTTGAGAAAGAGGTTTGGTGAGCATCGCCGCCTAGTAGAGGCAGGAGATGACCATCACAGTGTTCCCCTCCACTTCCTACGCAAACACAATCATTCTTCATCTGGTCTCAAAGTTTGGATCATCGAGTCAGTTTCCAGTACGTTCCCACTGGCAGAGCGTTTTAAACGTCTCTGCCAGGGGGAAACGTACTGGATATACACTTTGGATACCCTGACTCCTGGAGGACTAAACGAGGAAATAGAGACGAGCAGCCTTATCTGACCGCTCCCCTGGTCCTCTAAGTTCCACCAGGATGCTACAACTCCCAACATTCCAGTTTGTCATTTCAACTCATTTTGTACTCTGAAGCAGGAACCCCAGCAATATTATCACATATGTTTTCCTCTCCTTTCCTCTTCCCCCCCCCTCCCCCCCCCTAGCCTTTTTCATTTGATGTACCATTGGCCGCCAATATATCATGTTCAACTACCATTCCAAGTCCAATTAGGACATACTTTTCCTCATCTCACAAAAAAACTTACCAGTGTGGTCTCCTATCAAAGCACATTCCACTCTTTTTACAATTGTGACCTCCAAATTATTTAGCAGTGTTGCAAGAACATCAATATCACCCCAATACTATAAGTATTTCAATTCATTTTCAGATTTTCCCAACAACAATATCTACATATTTTTATTAATTCATTATATTAGTTCATCATCATTATTCTACTATTATAATTTTTCTATAACATTTTTTCTTCTTATTATTATTATTGTCATTTTATTTCCAATGAGTTTTCTTGTTCACCATAGTCCATTGAGCTTTTTTATTTCCCTATTCTCCATCCCACTAGGTATGCATATCCCCTATTCTATTACATTGCTATTACAGTTAGTGCATCCAATAACAGCAGTTCCAGCTGCACATCCCACTAGGTATGCATATCCCCTATTCTATCACATTGCTATTACAGTTAGTGCATCCAATAACAGCAGTTCCAGCTACACATTCTACCTATACATGCCGTTTTCTTATGTGTTATAATAAAACCCTTTTTCTCCCCCTTGCTCTCTTATAGATAATATTATCCCATTGGAAAATATAGAAAGTATCATTATCTTCTCTTTCCTGTTTACATGCACACGGCGCTGTCTTGCTTAAAGATCTGACACAGCTGTAGACGCTGACATGCCAACACACAGCGTCCAGCACATAGCCTATGCTTCAAAGTGACAGACAGACCTTTCCCCCAATCCCAGCCCGTCTTAGACTATAACGCGTTCGACCAATCACAGATCACGTTAGGCCTGAGGAAGGAGCGTAGCTCCGCAAACGCGTCGCCTATTCGCTACCCCTGCATGGACCCGGAAGTGCCTTCGCTCCTCCAGATCATCACACACAGTGCGTTCCAGCGGCCGGATCTGCCGTCCATACAGCAGCGCAGCCTGTCTCCAAAGCGGAACGACATCTGAGGATGTGACCGGATCATACCCCTGGGACACCTGGCACTACCTGTCCAACACTTACATGCCTGAATACATGTACTTTTGTGAGTACCTGTTTTTAAAGATTTATTAAAATTCCTTTTTAATACTGCACTTAGAGTGGCGCCATTGTTGTTCTTCTTCTACAGTTTCCAGAGGATTGCTTCTTCTTTACCAACAAGGCTGCCTTCTACAACTGCTTTTATTGGACTTTAACCCAGTTTCTTTTTGGACTTTAACAGCTTATAGTTTGCTGTTTTTTAATTTTACAGTTCCAGATTGTTATTTCATGATATTTGTTGTACAGCACTTAATCGCCCCATATATTCTCAACCATTTGCAACTAGATTTTTTGGGGGGCATAGCTGTTTTCTGACTATATTGAATATAGCGCTCACATCTACATGTCAAACAGAGAGTCAGGGGTCCTGCAGCCTCATAGAACAGTCAGAGGAGAATGAAAACTCCTCCTACAAGCTTTAACCAGACACCAATAGAAGTCACAAAACTGCTATATACTGCTGATGAGAAAGAAATATACAAAAGTGACAGCAGAAAAAGACTGAGTAGTCAATCGAGTCTGCCCATTTCATTTTTATTCTGGTGGGTTTTATTGTCTTGGTTTTTTTTGTTTTACTGGTTTTTTTTTTTCGTTTACTTTGTTATCTGACTATAGATCTATGTTTATCCCAAGCATGTTTGAAGCCATTTAATGTTAACTGTCTCGCTACCTCTGCTGGTAGTTTATTCCAAGCATTACCTACCCTTTCAGTAAAAAATTAATTTCTAAGATTCATTTTGAACTTTCCTCCAGATAGTTTGAGGCCATGTCCCCGTGTTCTTGATTTTGGTTTCATATTGAAAAAACTGCCTTCCTGAACCTTAGAATGCAGGGTCCTGGGTTTAGGAACACTTTAACTTGACTGAGAAAACAGGACTGTAGGCATCTTCATGCAATTGTTCATGTGGTCTTATGGAGGGTGGACAGCACCAATAGCTATGCACATAATCAGATGTGTTCCCAAAAACACCAAAATACATAAAATACAAGAGTACAGCTCAGAGAGCATAATTATTTCCTCCTATTAAATCATAATTCAGCAACTTCAGGCATTCTTGACAATTTTTATAATATATATATATATATATATATATATATATATATATATATATATGTATATACATATACATACACACACAGTACATTGAGTTGGCCCACCCTTTGCAGCTATAACAGCTTTAACTCTTCTGGGAAGGCTGTCCACAAAGTTTAGGAGTGTGTGTCTACAGGAATCTTTTCCAGAAGCGCATTTGTGAGGTGAGGCACTGATGTGGACGAGAAGGCCTGGCTCGCAGTCTCCGCTCTAATTCATCTCAAAGGTGTTCTGTCGGGTTGAGGTCAGGACTTGAAGGTCAGTCAAGTTCCTCCACCACAAACTCGCTCATCCATGTCTTAATGGACCTTGCTTTGTGCACTGGTGCAAATCATTTGGTGGAGGGGGGATTATGGTGTGGGGTTGTTTTTCAGGGGTTGGGCTTGGCCCCTTAGTTCCAGTGAAGGGAACTCTTAAGGCGTCAGCGTATCAAGACATTTTGTTTAATGTCTGTTTATTGTAAGAAAGTAGAAATGGGAAAAACATGTAACAATATGCAAACAGTCATTGAAACAGTGTACATGAGCTCTTATGCACACATGACCTTACAGATAATCAAATTACAGTCGAGGGCCTCTGGGGGTATGCAGGTGTTGGATGAGAAATTTACAACAACTGGCCTATGCAAAGGCATAAATATATGTGAGCATTTGAGCTAATCAAGGTGAAAAAATGTACTTGACTTGGTAATGGTTTCAATAGAGAAGAGTGGGAGGTAAAGATCAAGGGGGATGGAGAGGAGGCAAGTATGAAGGGGGGAAAGAGAGGGTAGGGAATTAGGGTAAGGGTAGAGGATGGGGTAGGGTAGGGTGGAAGGCTGGCATGCATGTCAACTTACATAAAGCAAATCGAACGTTGGGATCAAAAAGAAGATGAACACATTGCTATAAACACAAAGTTTGCTTTAAGTGAAAAGATTAACCTGTCACAGTTGATTGGATGTCATGTGGGACCTTAGACATGATATCCTTGTAGCAGAGGGTGGAGGTAAATTTAATCCAAGGGGCCCAAGATAATGTATGGCGTTTAGTGTTTCCTCTGGCAATGTGGGTGAGGTCTTCCATAAGATGTACCTCAGCGACCATTTGCAGCCATTGCTTCATGGATGGGATTAAAGACTGGCCCCAGAGAGTGGGCATGAGAGCCTTTGCTTTGTTTAACAGGTGAGGGATGAGCGAGCGTTTGTAAATACCAATGGGCTCTGTGGTGGTGTGGCAGAGGATGGTGCATGGGTCGTTGGGAAGGTTAATGTCTGTGATCTGATATATCAGATTGAGAATGTTGGTCCAAAAAGGGCGGATTAAGGGGCAGGTCCACCAGACATGGGTGTGGGTATCATTGTTCCCACAGTTCCTCCAACATAGCGGGGAACTGTCGGGGAACATTTGGTGCAGTTTGGACGGGGTGTAGTGCCACCTGGTAAGTAGTTTGTAGTTGACTTCCGCCATTTTTGATGCTACTAAGGAGACATGTGCCAGTTGCAGGATTTTATCCTTTTTTTTGTTTGTGAGGGAGGAGTCGAGATCGGTTTCCCATTTAACAAGGAAGGTCAGGTATGAAGGACTTTAAAGCTCGATGAGAGCTTTGTAGAACTGCGAAATGCAGTGTAGTGGAGGGTCCTTGTGGTTGAACACGTACTCAATTCCATTTAGATCTTGTAGACCCTGTAGTGGTTGAGGGAAGGTCGGGAGGAAGCATTGTATCTGATTATATCTCCATTTGTCCATGAATGTAAAGGGTTTAGAGTTCAGAATCTCCAACAGAGGCTTGAGGGTGTTTGAGCGGAGAATATGATGAAGCAAAAGGGGTTCTTCTGGTGTCCAGGATTTAAATCCCAGATCCATTGAGCCAGGTATAAAGTGGTTGTGGTTGAGGAGTGGCATCAGGGTGAGTCATATGCCCAGGAGATTTTTTTGTGTAGAGCATCCCACACGTCATCAGAGGATGTGGTGAGGGATGAGGCCTTTTGGGCGAGATTTCTGGAGGAGCTGAAAGGTCCGTGCCACTTAAGATGTGTTCCAGCTGTACCCACAATTTTGAGGCTTTGGCATATTTCCAATCCGCTACATGTGACAGCACAACAGCGTGATAGTATGCTTTGAGATTTGGAACAGCTAACCCCCCTGAGTACTTGGAGTGGAAAAGTACCACTCTGGACACCCTGGGGTGGCTGTCTCTCCAGATGAAGCGGGAGATCATGGTCTGGAGTAAGGTACAGAACCCTATAGGAACACCCAGTGGGATCATTTGGAAAACAAAGAGAATGCGGGGTAGTACGTTCATTTTGATTATATTTACTTTGCCTAACCAAGAGTGGGACAGGTTAGACCATTTCCTGAGATCTTCTCTAACACTGTTTAACAGGGGGATATAATTATGCTCAAAAAGGGAATGGAGATTGGAGGTGAGATAGATACCTAGATATTTCATGTTCTTCTGTTCCCATTAGAAGGGGAAGAGGGGTTTCAGTGAGTCCGCCTCCGATCAGGGAAGATTGATGTTCAGGATTTCAGATTTGGATACATTTATTTTAAAGTTGGATATCGTTTGAAAGGTAGAGAAGGCTGACATTAGATTTGGGAGTGAGATGCATGGATGCTGGAAATGCTGCACATTTATGAGTTCTATTGCCTACATGAATGCCTTGGATACTAGTGTTATGTCTAATTGTGGCCAACAAGGGTTCCAGGGTGATGGCAAAACGGAGAGAGGATAGGGGGCAGCCCTGTCTAGTACCATCATGCAGGGTAAAGGGGTCGATCAATGAGCCATTTATGCGGATTTGTGCAGATGGGTTTGAGTAAAGGGAGAAGATGCGGTGGTACATCTTGGGTCCCAAGCTAAAGTAACGTAGGGTCATCTTAAGATAATCCCAGTCCACTCGATCAAATGCTTTTTCAGCATCAGTGGAGAGGAGTAGGGTGGGCTGGGCGCATCTACGTACATATTGGATTAGAGATAGGGTTCACAAGGAATTATCTTTGGCTTCTCTGTTGGGTATGAAACCTTCTGGTCCATGGAGATCCATTTGGGTATTAGGGGGAGTAATCTATTTGCCATAACTTTGGCGTATAATTTAACGTCTATATTTAATAGAGAGATGGGCCTGTAACTGCCACAAAGGGTTGGGTCTTAGCCTGGTTTAGGGATAACGGTTATATGAACTGTGAGGGGCTCTGGGCGTAAGCCTGAGGAGTGGGAGATTGAGTTGGCATAAGCTGTGAGACAGGGGAGTAATATATTGCTAAATGTCTTATAATATAAAAATGTGAACCCATCTGGTCCAGGGGCTTTTCCTGAGGGAGAGGATTTCAACGTGCTTTGAAATTCTTCAATGGAGAAGTCAGTTTCCATATCTCTAAGGGCCCATCGAGATAATTTGGGTAATTTAGTAGCTTTTAAATACGAGAGCATGCGTTTGTGCTTCTCTTCCTGGGGCAGGGAGGCTAAACAGTTTTTAACGTTGTAGAGGTCAGCATAGAATTCTATGAATGCTCTGGCAATTTGAGGTGTGGCGTGTGCGAGCTCACCCATCGGAAGTTTGATTTTAGTAATAAAAGACATTCTTTGCTCTAAGGGATCAAGCCAGTTGTTTACCCGGTTTGTTCCCCTATTCGTATATTTTTTGTGATATGTAGTGGAATTTTCTCTTAGTTTCTAGGTCAAGGAGAGTTTTAAGTTCTTCTCTTTTAAGTGTAAGGGCTTTGAGGTGTGCAGTATGTAGTGAAAGTTTGTGTTGTTTATCTAATTTAGTAACTTGTAGGATCTGTTCAAGCTGTTGACCATGCTCTCTTTTTTTCCTTGCGCCTAGTTCAATAAGTCTGCCTCTCATCGTAGCTTTATGAGCTTCCCATAGAATTGAGGGAGAAGTCTTGGGGGATACATTTTCTCTGAAATACTGTGTCAGGGAGGAGGATAGCATGGAGATCTCTGTTGGGTTAGAGAGGAGAGAATTATTGAGCTTCCAGTTATTAGTGTGATGTGTTAAAGTGGGCATGGTCAGGAGTATAAAAACAGGTGCATGATCTGAGATGGACGCAGTGCCTATATGGGATGAGCGTAAGAGAGGAAGGTGAAAGTGGTCTAGAAAAATATTGTCTATTCTGGAGTAGGATTGGTGAGTTTTAGAAAAGTGGGAGTTTTGGAAAAGTGGGAATAGTCTTTTTCTTTGGGATGGAGTAGACGCCAAACATCTAACAACTGGAGGTCCAGGAGCCTTTTTTTAACATAAGCTAAACGTTTGAACAAGATGTTAGAGCGGCCTTGGGAAGTGTCTAGAGTGGGATCTAGTGGCATGTTTATATCTCCTGCAAGAAAAACCATCCCTTTGGCAAATTGCGATAGTGTAGTGAGGATTTGGGAGTAAAAAGCAGGCTGGTTGCGGTTAAGACAATAGATATTTGCCAGGATACACTGGGTGTTACCTAGAAAACCCTTAAGGAAAAGGAAACGACCATGATCATCCGCTAAAGTTTCAGTGAGGCGAAAGGATACAGTCCCACTGAACCCAATTGCTAATCCTTTGGCTTTATTGGTATCAGATAGACTATAGTACCATTGTGGATAGTATTGCGAGTACAATTTGACAGAAGCTGAGTGAGTCAGATGTGTCTCTTGGAGGAAGGCAATAGAGCATGAGGACTTTTTTAAATTCTCACAGTACTTGATGTTGTTTCGCGGCTACGTTTAGGCCCCTTACATTGTAGGAGGTAACCGTTAGAGTAGCCATTATGTCAGTGGAGTGCGAGCTTTCAGCTTATGCAGCCATGCATGCCAGCAAGGAGGGGGGGTGGGTGTAAGAAGTTGAGGTATACTGGGGGGGGGGGGAGAGCATATATAGAAAATATATTTACAATCTGTAAAACATATGAGAGTTGGATGAGAAACACGCAGAAAACTGCAGTGGTCCCTGCGGGGAGAGGGAGAGCGAGCAGCCATCCAGACTTCTGAAGAGAGTCTGAACAATAATACATGTGGGCTGCCTGCACTCACCAACCCCAAAAGGAGGGGGGCAAGGGACATACAGAGGAATAAGGACATGGGAGCATTAGGCTCCGTCAGCATTCGGCCTATATGATGAACATGAAGAAGAAAAATAAAAATGAAGCTCTAGCAATTCTAAAATAGGAACACAGAAAAACAGGTGGAGCATTCCGTAGACAAACCAGTTTAACAGGATATTAAGGAATATAGTAGTACCTGACTTGGTACCAAACATGTATTATGTAACTAAACTCAGGGAGAGATGAAGAAGTGTCTCAAAAATGTAATTATGGTGTGGCAGTCACATCAGTGGTAGGTATACGTGAATGAGGAAGAATTAGGGACACTCATAGCACATCTCACCCATGTTTTTGGGAGGAGCCTGGTATCGAGGTGCGGCTCTTCTTTGATGGGGTTTTCCGCCACTGGGGGTCCAGGGGGACCGATAACTTGGGTATAGGATCTTGCCAGCCCAGGAGCTCCATTGGCATCATGTTTAGGTCCTGAAGGAAGGATGAAAGTTCCTCAGGGAGCCGGAGCATAAAGGAGCGGACATTTTTGGTGGCAATCAAACACGCAGCGAAGCCCCACCTGTATGTGATCCCGTCTGATCTCAATTGATCAAGGAGAGGTTTTAGGGCTCTTCGACGGTCACGGGTCTCCTTGGAGAGGTTCAGAAAGATATTAATGACCGCCCCATCAAAGTCAATGTTAGGGGTACTCTGCCGTTTGGTCATGATGGCGTTTTTGTCTTCAAAATAATAAAGGCGGCATAAGACATCCCGGGGGTTGGTCAGATGCGACATTGTGTGGCCTGATCAAATCGTAGTGGGTCGGTAACAGGGTTGCCCAGTATTGTGTTGAGGATACAGCGGATCGAGGGCTTGAGATCATTATCCCTGGTTGCCTCTGGCAACCCCTGGATACGCAGGTTCTTCGGCGATTGCGATTCTCCAGGTCCTTAAGCTTATACAATGAGGCACGGTAAGCGAATACTAGTTGTGTGACCGTCTCCTGCAGCTCTTTAATGGCCGTCCCATGTGAGTCCTGACGCTGCTCTGTCTCCTCTAGTCTGACTAGCAGATGTGACATGTCTGCTCTCACTTCTGTGATTTCCTTTTTAATGGACTTCTTTAGGCAGTAGAACATCCCTGCAAGTTCCTTTTTAAGCCCACTTACCAAAGATATCATTTCTGAGCCAGCAGGGGTTCCCGGATCATCCATGAGTTCCGAGCAGCAGGAGGAGGCAGGGGAGCTCTCCCGAACGGATGCAGTGTGTAAGGAGGGAGAGATACTCAATCTCGAGGCTCTGGCCTGTCCGCCCCGCGTGTTGGGGCTGGATCTTTCCACGGCTAAGTACCGCTTAATGGAGCCGACGGCTGATGAATGTGTGGCCGATCCCTTCCCGGACCTCTTACCAAGTGTGGAGCGGGGTTTCTGTGTTTTAGTTGGCATTGCTAGAGCCGTAGAGCCAATAGCTAGACAGAGCATTCCTTAGTCACGTCCGACCAGCGACATGCATAAGCCACGCCCCCATCAAGACATTTTGGACCATTTCATGCTCCCAACTTTGAGGGAACATCTTGGGGATGGCCCCTTCCTGTTCCATCATGACTGAGCACCAGTGAACAAAGCAAGGTCTATAAAGACATGGATGAGCGAGTTTGGGGTTGAGGAAGTTGACTAGAGTCCTGACCTCAACCTGATAGAATACCTTTTGGGATGAATCAGAGCGGAGACTGTGAGCCAGGGCTTCTCTTCCAACATTAGTGCCTGACTTTACAAATGCGCTTCTGGAGAAATGGTCAAACATTTCCATAGACACACTCCTAAACCTTGTGGATAGCCTTCTCAGAAGAGCTGAAGCTGTTATAGCTGCAAAGGGTGGGCCTACTCAATATTGAACCCTACGGACTAAGACTGGGATGCCATTAAAGTTCATGTGCGTGTAAATGCAGGTGTCCCAATAATTTTGACAATATAGTGTATGTTCTGAAACGCTCTGTATTTAAATAGTTTCTATTGTAGCCCTGAAGAAGGGGATGCAAATCCTCAAAAGACATTGGCTTATTTCCTTTACCCACTTGCCGACCAGCAGTTCAGTTTTATTGCTGGCCGTTGTTCTCGGTTTACAGGTGCGCACTCACGCCCTTTGCAGCTTATGCAGTGTTTGGACACAGCATGAGTTTGTCAGTAGGCTCACAGCCAATGACTTTGGCTGTAAACCTGCTGATGGCTGTGGCCAGTCACAGCACAGAGATCATTGTGTGTATAAACAAAGAACACAGATCAGGATGGTTCTTTCTCCCTGATCTCACTTACTGTTCAGAGCTGAGATCAGAGGGAAAAGCCAGCCTGTCAGTGAGTAAAATCAGCACTTATACACTTGCTGAACACACAGTTATTTTATATGTTTTATAACAGAAAGTAGAAAATTAAATATTAATTAAAAAAAAAAAAACAGTGGTGATCAACTGCCACCAAAAGAAAGCTCTATGATATACATTTAATTTGTGTACAGTGTTGCATGACCGAGAAATTGTCAGTTAAAGAAGCGTAGTGCTGAATAGCAAAAAATGGTTGGGTCATGAAGGGGGTAAAACCTTATGGAGGTCAAGTGGTTAAGCAAAATTATAATTAATAACATTATACCTTCTCAATTCTAAATATAAGGACAGAAAAGATTACATTTTGAGTGGTGTGCCCATTTTTTTCACTTCTTCTATATCTTCTGCACACAAGACCAATACCGTGGCATTTAGCATAGAAACATAGAAGATTGATGGCGGAAAAAGACCAAGTGGTTCACCAAGCTTTCCGCCATTTTTTGTTATACTTTTTTTTTTTTTTAGCTTTTTATCTGAGTAGTGTATAGCTCTAGGTTTGTCCCAAGTATGTTTACATTTAATTACTGTTGACTTACCTCTGCTGGGAGTCTGTTCTAAGCATTAACTACTTTTTCAGTAAAATAATACCTTCTAAGGTCAGTTTTGAACCTACCTCCTACTAGTGTGAGGTCATGCACTGTCCCTTTCTATTGCTTATCTATAAAACATTAGATAGACTTCAGTTTACCTTTACAGCTCAGTTGATTAAGGCTTAACAGCTCCCGATATCGCAGGATCTCTGCTAGGCCAATATTGATCACACTCCTTCACTCTTCTGCAGATGCCAGAACCTCTAGATTGTTTGGTTTGAAGACACATTAGGCTTTTACTTTGAATCAATCCCAGATTAACTGAGCTTTTTGCTTTATCATTTCTTTTTATAGCACCAACATATTCAGTAGTGTTGCAGAGAGGGATTGAACCATTCACTTCAATATTTCCCCATGATGAGCTAATGTCCCTAAGGGCCCCTTTCACACTGATCAGTTTTTGCTTCTGTTTTTGCCTTACCAAAAGTGGAAGAAAAACTCATGCCCATTAAATCCTATGGAATTCCTCACATCAGCCAGTTACAGGTAATGCTGCGTACACACGGTCGGACTTTTCGTCTACAAAAGTCCAACGGACGCTGACGGACTAAAGCTGGCTGGTAATCCGATCGTGTGTGGGCTTCTCCGGACTTTCAACTGACTTTTTTAGCCTCAAATCCGACGTACTTTAGATTTGAAACATGCTTCAAATCTTTCCGACGGACTCGAGTCCGGTCGAAAAATCCGCTCGTCTGTATGCTAGTCCGACGGACAAAAACCCATGCTAGGGCAGCTATTGGCTACTGGCTATGAACTTCCTTATTTTAGTCCGGTGTACGTCATCACGTAAGAATTCGACGGACTTTTGTGTGATCGTGTGTAGGCAAGTCTGTTCGTTAGAAAGTCCGCCGCAAGTCCGTCGAAAGTCCGCCAAAAGTCCGTCGAAAGTCTGTCGGACAGGCTGTCGGACTTTTGTAGCTGAAAAGTCCGACCGTGTGTACGCGGCATTAGTTTCGCTTTTAAAAGTCCTACAGACTGTATTTTTGGTGCATGTTTGGTCCGGTAAAAAAATGAACCAAAAATACACCTCCCCTTTGAAATGAATGGAAGACACATAAAACAAGTTGCATAATCTCATTTAAAAAATGCACCCGCAGATGCTTTTTGGTGTGTCCTTTTTTCACAGGTGCAAAATGCACTAGAAACGTATATGTGTTTTTACCCCACATTTTTGCAATGGAACAGGGTGAAAGCAGCCTAAGAGAAGATGCAGGCTGTGCTTGAGCAGTGGGCATGTTCAAGGGGCACACTGTGATTGGGAGGGGGTGTGTGCCAGAAGGGGCTGTGATTGGTCAAGGGGTGTGGACAGTGTCCTGTACCTCTGAATGGCCAGCCAAAGGGTAAAAACTGACCACGCTAACACAGATCAGCTTCTGTGCTTTGTGTGGTCAGTTTGGAATGGTGGTCTCCAAACTATAGCCAGTGGGTCGAATGTGACTCTTTGCTTGCCTTTATCCAGCCCTTGGGGCATTATTCCTCCCACTAAAACCAACAAGGTGGCACCTTTCCTTCCACTGAAACCAACAGTGGGGAACCATTCCTTTTACTAACACCAACAATGGGAATTTTTCTTTCCACTGGCACCAATGATGGGGCACTATTCCCCCCACCAATTCCAATGATGGGGCACTATTCCCCCACTAATTCCAATAACGGGGCACTATTCCTTTCCACTAATACCAATGATGGGACACTATTCCTTCCCACTAATTCCAATGATAGTTACTAAGTTACATAGTGTCAGAGCTGGGCTCAGCCCTTTCTTCTCTGAGCTGGCCGCTCAGCTGTCAGCTAATTGCCAGCTCCCATCTCTCTACAGTTACTCAGCTATTGGTAATATTTTTTCCAGATTGGATGAACTGGATTACCGCATGGATCAGTTTGCCATGGCGTTACAAGCGCTCCTGAGTTGCACGGCTTACCTGGAATCTCCCACTGTGGCCGCCCCGGTACAACCTATGTTGCAGGCCGACCCTGCTGCTGCTCCAGTCTCTGTGCAGGCACCCATGGCACCTACGGCTTCTGTCTGTGGGAAATGCCTGGGGCAAAGGTCCACGAGGCTTTGCGTTCAGCATGGAGTCTGTCAAAAGAGGGGTTGTACCTCTGTAACCACTTTACCACCTCGGTGCCACGTCCTCACCCTGTACAGGTTGAGAACCATGAGGAGTATGAAGTACAGTCCATTGTTGACTCCCGCCTCGAGTATTACCTCTATAAGAGGTATGTCTGGTTCGGCTCCACTTCCCCAGCGATTTGGGGGCGATCCAGTCCAATGTAGAGGGTTTCTCAACCAGGTTGAGATATACTTTGAGATGGGTGCCTGCACAGAGACTGGAGCAGCAGCAGGGTCGGCCTGCAACACAGGTTGTACCTGGTCTGCCACAGTGGGAGATTACAGGTAAGCCGTGTGACTTAGGAGCGTTTGTAATGCCTTGGCAAACTGATCCATGCTGTGATCCAGTTCATCCAATCTGGAAAAAATATTACCAACAGCTGAGTAACTGTGGAGAGATAGGAGCTGGCAGTAAGCCGACAGCTGAGCGGCCAGATCAGAGAAGGAAGAGCTCAGCCCAGCCCTGACACATAGCTAGTCCATCTGGTTCAACCAATAGAAGGAAAACAATATATATACAACCCTATTCCCACAGTTGATGATGGGGCACTATTCCTCCGACTAATTGCAATGATGGGGCACTATTTCTTCCCACTAATTACAATTATGGGGCAATATTTCTCCCACTACTACCCCCCACTAATTCCAATGATGGGGCACTATCCCCCCCCCCCCCACTAATACCAATGATGGGACACTATTCCTTTCCACTAATTGCAATGATAGTTACTTAGTTACATAGCTAGTCTGATTGATAAAAGATACAAGTCCATCTAGTTCAACCAATAGAAGGAAAACAATATATATACAACCCTATACCCACAGTTGATGATGGGACACTATTCCTCCCACTAATTCCAATGATGGAGCACTATTCCCCCACTAATTCCAATGATGGGGCACTATTCCCCCACTAATTCCAATGATGAGGCACTATTCCCCCACTAATTCCAATGATGGGGCACTATTCCCCCACTAATACCAATGATAGGGCACTATCCCTTCCCACTAATTCCAATGATAGTTACTTAGTTACATAGTTAATCTGAACAAAATACACAAGTCCATCTAATTTGACCAATAGAAGGAAAGAAATATATATATATATATATATATATATATATATATATATATATATATATATACAATCCTATACCCACAGTTGATGATGGGGCACTATTCCTCCCACTAATTCCAATCATGGGGTATCATTCCTTACCACTAATTCCAATGATGGGGTACTATTCCTTTCACTAATTGCAATGACGGGGTACTATTTCTTACCACTAATTACAATGATGGGGCACTATTCCTCCCACTACTACCAATGATAGGGCACTATTCCTCCCACTACTACCAATGATAGGGCACTATTCCTCCCACTACTACCAATGACGGGGCACTATTCCTCCCACTGGCACCAACAGTGTGGAACCATTGCTTTTACTAACACCAACAATGGGAATTCTTTCCACTGGCACGAATGATGGGGCACTATTCCCCCCACCAGTTCCAATGATGGGGCACTTTGCCCCCCTTATAATTCCGATAATGGGGAACTATTCCTTTCCACTAATACCAATGATAGGACACTATTTCTTCCCACTAATTCCAATGATAGTTACTTAGGTACATAGCTAGTCTGGTTGATAAAAGATACAAGTCCATCTAGTTCAACCAATAGAAGGAAAACAATATATATACAACCCTATACCCACAGTTGATTTTGGAGCACGATTCCCCCCACTAATTACAATGATGGGGCACCATTCCTTCCACTGGCACCAACAGTGGGGAACCATTCCTCTCACTGACACCAACAATGGATCATTTCCTTCCACTGACACCAATGATGGGGCACTATTCCCCCACTAATTCCAATGATGGGGCACTATTCCCCCCACTAATACCAATGATAGGGCACTATTCCTTCCCACAAATTCCAATGATAGTTACTTGATGATGGGACACTACCACAGTTGATGATGGGACACTATTCCCCCCATTAATACCAATGATGGGGCACTATTTCTTCCCACTAAATCCAATGATGGGGCACTACTCCTCCCACTAATTCCAATGATGAGGTACTATTCCTTACCACTAATTCCAGTGATGGGGCGCTAGTCTTCCTTCTTCTGACTACAGGTACTCCCACTGGCCACAGTCCGGCCCCCCTAAAGTCTGAATGACAGTAAACTGGCCCTTTGTTTAGAAAGTTTGAAGACCCCTGATTTACAACATGAAAAAGAGGTGACTGGCAGGATCAACCAGGTAACTCAGATGGAAGAAGTACACGAAAATGATTGAGACTAAGATTTATTAAATACACTAGCGATGAGCTTGATGTTCGGGTCAAACATTGTGTGTTCGCCCGTTCGCCGAAGAGCGAACATTATGGGGCTTTCGTGGCAAATTCAAGCGCGGCGGAACGCCCCATAATGCACTGCGAGATTGCAGTGCATTGCTGTATGATGATTGGCCAAAGCATGCACCTGACCTGCATGCTTTGGCCAATCACAGCGCCCTCTGCTAAGAGAGCCATAATTGGCCAAAGGCAAGATGCCTTTGGCCAATCATGGCTCAGGGGGACTAAGTCCACGCCCCACACTATAAAAGGCTGCTTACACGGTGGCCGTGTGTAGTGTTGTTGGTGTGGACAGAGAGAAAGCTTGATTTAGATTAACCGCTTCACGACCGCCTCACGCATATATACTGCGGCAGAAGGGCACGTACAGGCAGAATCACGCACCTATACTTTGCCCTTTAAGAGGCGCGCCAGGAGCTTCGTGAGCGTGACTTCGTGACTCGATGTCCGCGGGGATACCTGCGATCGTCTCACGGAGAGGAAGAACGGGGAAATGCTAATCTAAACAAGCATTTCCCTGTTCTGCCTAGTGACACTGTCACTGATCACAGCTCCCTGTAATCGGGAGTGGTGATCAGTGTTGTGTCACACACAGCCCCCCCCCCCCATAGTTAGAATCACTCTCTAGGACACACTTAACCCCTACAGCGCCACCTAGTGGTTAACCCCTTCACTGCCAGTCACATTTACACAGTAGTCAATGCATTTTTAAGCACTTAAGCCCCGGACCATTTTGCTGGCCAAAGACCAGAGCACTTTTTGCGATTCGGCACTGCGTCATTTTAACTGACAATTGCGCGGTCGTGCGACGTGGCTCCCAAACAAAACTGATGTCCTTTTTTTCCCACAAATAGAGCTTTCTTTTGGTGGTATTTGATCACCTCTGCGGTTTTTATTTTTTGAGCTATAAACAAAAAAAGAGCGACAATTTTGAAAAAAAAAAAAAACACATTATTTTTTACTTTTTGCTATAATAAATATCCCCAAAAAATATATAAAAAAACATTTTTTTCCCTCAGTTTAGGCCGATACGTATTCTTCTACATATTTTTGGTAAAAAAATCACAATAAGCATTTATTGATTGGTTTGTGCAAAAGTTATAGCGTCTACAAAATAGGGGATAGTTTTATGGCATTTTTATCAACAATTTTTTTTCCCGGACGTTAAACTTTTGGCAAAGATAATGGCAACTAGACTTCCAAAGTATATTGATAAATTAATACACCATGACCAATCAGGTTTTATCCCAAATAGATCAGTAGCCAATAATATCAAGCGCTTATTTTTAAACCTACAGGTACCCATAGATAATACTGGAAATAGAGCTATCATGTCGTTGGACGCCTCCAAGGCATTTGATAGTATTGAGTGGAATTATCTATGGGCTTCCCTAAAAAATTTTGGAATAGGACCAAAATACACTAAGTGGATACAATTGTTATATAACTCCCTGAGTGCAAGAGTACAGATTAATGGATCAACTTCATTACCTTTTTTTTTGAAGAGAGGAACAAGACAGGGTTGTCCCCTGTCTCCTCTCCTTTTTGCACTGGCTGTGGAACCCCTGGCGGAGGCTCTTCGGGAAAATCCAGACATTGTGGGATTCCAGAGAGGTGCGGGCGAAGAAAAAATAGCACTCTTTGCCGATGAAGCTCTAGTTTTTCTGGGGGATACACATTACTCTATGTCTAAAGTTATCTTATTGATCATTTTGGTACATTCTCAGGATTCAATATTAACTGGGATAAATCAGTAATAATGCCGATTGATCCGATGAACCCAACGCAATACGGACCTCCACACCAGAATCACCAGATGAAGTATGTTACGTCATTTAAGTACTTGGGGGTAATAATCACCTCAAATGTTAAGGATTATATAGATAAAAATGTATTACCTCTTCTAGGTAAATTCAGGCAACAAAGTAAAACTTGGAGCAAATTCCCACCAACTATGATAGGGAAAGCAATTCTGGTGAAGATGGTGTGGCTCCCCCAATTGCTATTCCTACTACATAATTCTCCAGTTTGGTTGACATCAAAGTTATTTAGGACATTAGATTCTACATTTAGAGACCTTATTTGGAAAAATGGTAAACCAAGAATTAAACTTGAAACCCTCCAACAGGCACAAGATAGAGGTGGAATAGCGGTTCCTAACTCTAGAATGTACTTTTTTGCAGCACAACTTCAACACTGGTGTGGTTGGGAGGAGATAGATGATCAAGATCCTATACAGAATATAATAATGACTCAATTTAAACCTTTACCACTAGTTCAGCGAATAGTCCCCCACAGATTTTATGAGAAGAGAAAATTTCCAACTTTTTATCTAATCCATAAACTGTGGGAGACAATACGCATTATTACGCAGCATAAGGGATATACAGGTTATATGCCAATATGGGAGAATTTTTGTTTACCCGAGATAAATAAAATACCAGAATTTTTAGAATTGAAAAGGGCTGGGATAAAGTTCCTTTACCATATATTTGAAGGGGATACTTTACTGCCTTTAATGCCGCGTACACACGGTCGTACTTTTCGTCTACAAAAGTCGGACAGCCTGTCGGACAGACTTCCGGCAGACTTTCGGTGGACTTGCCGCGGACTTGCGGCCTACTTTCTAACGACCGGACTTGCCTACACACGACCACACAAAAGTCGGTCGGATTCGTACGTGATGACGTACACCGGACTAAAATAAGGAAGTTCATAGCCAGTAGCCAATAGGTGCCCTAGCGTGGCTTTTTGTCCGTCGGACTAGCACACAGACGAGCGGATTTCGGGGTCCGTCGTAGGTACGAAGTAAAAGTTTTGAAGCATGTTTCAAATCTAAAGTACGTCGTATTTGAGGCTAAAAAAGTCGGTTGAAAGTCCGGAGAAGCCCACACACGATCGGATTACCAGCCAGCTTTAGTCCATCAGCGTCTGTTGGACTTTTGTAGACGAAAAGTACGACCGTGTGTACGCGGCATTAGTATATTGAAAGATCGCTTCCAACTATCAAAGTTTAACTTCTATCAGTACCTTCAGATTCGCCATGCTCTACAAAGCCAAGCTTTAACATTTCAATTTTAATATAACCCATCAGAAATCCTACTGAAAGCAACTTCAGTTAGGCTTACTAAACGGGGATTAATAGGGGATCTTTACCACATTAAATACAGTGAAGGCAGATGGACAGGCTAATTCCGCGTACACACGGTCGGACTTTTCGTCTACAAAAGTCAGACGGACACCGACGGACCAAAGCCGGCTGACAATCCGATCGTGTGTGGGCTTTCCCGGACTTTCAGCAGACTTTTCCAGCCGCAAATCTGACGGACTTTAGATTTGAAACATGCTTCAAATCTTTACGTCGTAACTCCGCCGGACCCAGAAATCCGCTCGTCTGTATGCTAGTCCGACGGACAAAAACCCATGCTAGGGCAGCTATTGGCTACTGGCTATCAACTTCCTTATTTTAGTCCGGTGTACGTCATCACGTACAAATCCGTCGGACTTTTGTGTGATCCTATGTAGGCAAGTCCGTTTGTTAGAAAGTCTGCTGCAAGTCTGCCGCAAGTCCGCCGCAAGTCCGCTGCAAGTCCGCCAAAAGTCTGTCGAAAGTCCGTCGAAAGTCTGTCGGACGGGCTGTCGGAATTTTTGTAGCCGAAAAGTCCGACCGTGTGTACGCGGCATAATGCCCCGTACACACGGTCGGATTTTCCGATGGAAAATGTGTGATAGGACCTTGTTGTCGGAAATTCCGACCGTGTGTAGGCTCCATCACACATTTTCCATCGGATTTGAGAGCAGGCTATAAAATTTTCCGACAACAAAATCCGTTGTCGGAAATTCCGATCGTGTGTACACAAATCCGACGCACAAAGTGCCACGCATGCTCAGAATAAATAAAGAGATGACAGCTATTGGCCACTGCCCCGTTTATAGTCCCGACGTACGTGTTTTACGTTTCCGCGTTCAGAATGATTTTCCGACAACTTTGTGTGACCTTGTGTATGCAAGACAAGTTTGAGCCAACATCCATCGGAAAAAATCCTAGGATTTTGTTGTCGGAATGTCCGAACAAAGTCCGACCGTGTGTACGGGGCATTAGAGTTTTATTCGTTGGCAAAAAGATCTTATAGATCTTAATGAAGATGAATGGACTTGTGCCATGGAGATCCTTCCTGAGGTATCTATTTCACCATCAGAGCAATTGACTCAGGTTTTCATTTTACGCAGAACCCACTATACCCCACAAAATTTGTTTGTGTGGTGAAAAAACGCATCGCCTTTATGTCCACAATGCTTAGTTTCGAATGGTTCCCTTATCCACATGCTTTGGCGATGTCCCAAACTCCGTAGATATTGGGAAAAAGTTTTTATGACCCTAAATACAATTTCGCAAACAGAAATAAGATGGAATTTTACCTGTAGATATGCACATAATGTGGACTAGATCTCTCTATTTAGCCTGTAAACTTATCCTACAAAAATGGACAAATAAGATCCCACCAACTCACAAACAGTGGAGTAATATGATAAACTATATATTAAAAAAGGAAAGGTTAACATATAAACATAGGGGAGTCCCCCAGAAATTCAGCAAAATTTAGCACTACTGGATTGATTCGAGTAATCTACTGTATGATGGCTTAAGTGAAGGGGTTAGTGAGGGGGAGAGGGGGGAGGGGTGGATGGGGATGAGGAGATTGATCTATAATATATTAAGATGATGGGAGTTGAACAAAGCAAAATCAATTGAAAACTATTGCGAGGTGTATGTTTATTGTTGGTGTGTGTGGCTAGTTTTATATGAGTTTTTGACTTTTTCTATATTTGTTTGTTTTTCTTTGTGAATATGTGTATAATATAAAATGAAATGATAAGATCCTCATGCTGTTTATTTGTATAAAAATTATCTTTCTTTTTATCATTTTGTATGAAATAAGCATTATAAAAATAAAAAAAAGATTTGATATAAAAAATATTTTTTTTTTACTGGTAATGGCGGCGATCTGCAGTTTTTATTGTGACTGCGACATTATGGCGGACACATCGGACAATTTTGACACATTTTTGGGACCATTGTCATTAATACAGCGATCAATGCTAAAAAATTGCATTGATTACTGTAAAAATGTCACTGGCAGTGAAGGGGTTAACCTCTAGGTGGCGCTGTAGGGGTTAAGTGTGTCCTAGGGAGTGTTTCTAACTGTGGGGAGGAGGGGCTGTGTGTGACACTACACTGATCGCCGTTCCCGATCACAGGGAGCAGAGATCCGTGACAGTGTCACTAGGCAGAACGGGGAGATGCTTGTTTACATTAGCATCTCCCCGTTTTTCCTCACCGTGAGATGATCGCGGGTAACCCATGGTCACGGAGCTCCCGGCGGGCGTGCCCGCAAGCCGCTTCTTAAAGGGCAACATACAGGTACGTTAATCAGCCTGTTTGTGCCCTTCTGCCGCAGTATATCTGCGTGAGGCGGTCGGGAAGCGGTTAATTGCACTGATTGCTGTATAAATGTGAATGGTCCCAAAATCGCGCCAAAAGTGTCTGATCTGTCCGCCATAATGTCGTAGTCACGATAAAAATCGCTGATCGCCGCCATTACTAATAAAAAAAAAAAATATTAATAAAAATGCCATAAAACTATCCCCTATTTTGTAAATGCTATAACTTTTGCGCACACCAATCAATAAATGCTTATTGCGATTTTTTTATCAAAAATATGTAGAAGAATACATATCGGCCTAAACTGAGGAAAAAAACATTTTTTTATATATTTTTTGGGGATATTTTTTATAGCAAAAAGTAAAAAATAACGTGTTTTTTTCAAAATTGTCGCTATTTTTTTGTTTATAGCGCAAAGAATAAAAACCGCAGAGGTGATCCAATAACACCAAAAGAAAGCTCTATTTGTGGGGAAAAAGGACGTCAATTTTGTTTGGGAGCCACGTCGCACAAATGCGCAATTGTCAGTTAAAGCGACGTAGTGCGGAATCACAAAAAGTGCTCTGGTCTTTGGCCAGCCAAATGGTCCGGGGCTTAAGTGGTTAAGCAGGCAGGTTATTCAGTTAGTGGCAGTGTATTTGATATATATATATATATATATATATATATATGTAGGAAGGCCAGTATGGTGGCCTGAATTTATGGGAGGAGCCCGGTGGGTACTTAAGCAGCCCGCTCACCTGTGGTGCTTGTCGGTTTCCTGTGCGCGATATACGTCACTAAGCCGACTATTCGATATACCAGCGTCCGCAAGCTCTTGCCTCGCAGTTCCCGTATTCGATACTCCGTACTCAAAACTTTCGAAGTCCGCGTTTTTTCGTTATAGTTGTACCACGCGTCTGGCTTGGCTGTCGCAGGTAAGGTCCCGTCGGACTTTTCGTTTTTCATATCATGTCACTAAACCGTGAGTTCAAAATTTCGTTTCACCCGCATCGCACAAACTGCAATGTATATCGCTCGTACTTTCGATATGTCACAATTCGATAGCACAGCGACGCTGACGCCGCTTTATTTCTAGCATGTCGGTATTACTAAACAGCCATAGCCAGTCGCAACTTGCAAATTATCAAATCAAGTTAGTTCGATACCAGTCATTTCTCATTTCTGAGACATTTCTAAAAACTCATTCGGACATTTCAAATCATTTCTCTTTTCTGAAAACATTTCTAAAAACTCATTTCTGACATTTCAAATCATTTTCTCATTTCAGTCACCTACCGCGCTCCGATTTGAATCCAATCGCACCAAAAGGTGCGCCGATTCGTTCCGGTGTGCCCCAGTTATTACGGCCTCATTTCTATACATGCTCCAGAGTTACGTTATTTTCAGTCAATTGTACCTCTGTCATGGTTATCATTTCATTTCCATGTATCACGTTCCGACATGAATTCAGTCGCATGAAAAATGCACCGATTCGTCTCGGCGTGCCCCAGGATTGGCCTCATTTCTATACATGCTCCAGAGTTACGTTTATCAATCAATTGTATCTCTGTCATGGTTATCATTTCATTTCCATGTATCACGTTCCGACATGAATTTAGTCGCATGAAAATGCACCGATTCGTCTCGGCGTGCCCCAGGATTGGCCTCATTTCTATACATGCTCCAGAGTTACGTTTTATCAGTCATTTGTACCTCTGTCATGGTTATCATTTCATTTCCATGTATCACGTCCCGACATGAATTCAGTCGCATGAAAAATGCACCGATTCGTCTCGGCGTGCCCCAGGATTGGCCTCATTTCTATACATGCTCCAGAGTTACGTTTATCAATCAATTGTATCTCTGTCATGGTTATCATTTCATTTCCATGTATCACGTTCCGACATGAATTTAGTCGCATGGAAAATGCACCGATTCGTCTCGGCGTGCCCCAGGATTGGCCTCATTTCTATACATGCTCCAGAGTTACGTTTATCAATCAATTGTATCTCTGTCATAGTTATCATTTCATTTCCATGTATCACGTTCCGACATGAATTCAGTCGCATGAAAATGCACCGATTCGTCTCGGCGTGCCCAGGATTGGCCACATTTCTGATACATGCTCCAGAAATCCGGATCATAGCTGAATCGCAGACACCAGGGATTGACCCGTATCTCTGTCATGCAATTTCTACCATTTCACTCCCACAACGCATCACCGTTTCGAAACCAGTCGCATCTGAGGTGCACCGATTCGTCACGGCATGCATCACTGGTTCCGATCGCATTTCATACCTATACCAGAGCTCGGTTAGTTGCCAGTCACTAACACGGCACAACCAATTCGAGCCGCGGTCAAAACAATCATTTCTCTCATTTCATTTAATACTGTACTCCTATTCGAATCCAGATGCATCAAACAAGCACCGATTCGTCCCAGGAGCACCAATATTTTCAGTTGCCCCATTTCAATACATGCTCCAGAGCCCGGTTCACGGTCGAACAAATCGTGACACGACCAGGCCGCACCTCTGTCATGCAGTTCATTCATTTCACAATCAAAGCAAACATTTCGAATCATTTCATTGTCACAAGATTGCAAGCATCATACAAATCATTGCTTCAAGTTACTTAGCAATCCCTTCACGAATTGTCACCTTTTCATTTTCCTCAAAAAAAAAAAAAAAAAAAAAAAAAAAAAATCCATACCTATACCAAAGCTCGGTCGGTTGCCAGTCGCAAAACACGGCACAACCAATTCAAGCCTCGGTCAAGGTAAACATTTCTCTCATTTCATTTCATGCTGCGCTCCGATTCGAATCCAGATGCATCAAGCAAGCACCGATTCGTCCCGGTGTGCACCAATGTTTCTTCTGTTGCCTCATTTCAGTACATGCTCCAGAGCCCGGTTCACGGTCGCATCAGTCACGACACGACCAGGCCGGACCTTTGTCATGCAGTTCAGTCATTTCAAACATCAAGGCAAACATTTCGAATCATTTCGTTCTCACAAAAAAAAAAAAAAAAATATACGAGCTCAAAAACAGGATATTCTCATCAGATCAAATCATGTCACAGGCCGGCAGCGAAGACTTCACGGCCCCTCTGTCGGCTTTCACACAGGCCTCATTTCACTACCTCACAGTACGTACGAATGTGGGAATATTCGTTCAGCAGCCATCGACGAACAAACCATAGATCGGCTCTTACAAACAGAATTAGACCAAGAGTACGTTATAGGCCTTTCACTCAGCCCCCTTTCAGCACTTTGAGAGTCAGCCCTATTTGGGGCTTGTCAAGGGCAAATTCACAGATAAATTACGTTTGGGGTACCACCTGTCTGCGCCTCATTCTTCCCACATCCCCAGTCTCAATTCCCTGATTCCCTCCGAAGAATTCTCCCTAAAATATTCCTCCGTAGACATGCCGATACAAGCAGTCATCAAAGCAGGTACAGGTGCCTGGCTTTCCAGAGCCGACATCTCGGATGCCTTTAGGCTCCTGCCTATCCGTCCATCCCTTTGGTGCTGGCATGGCGTCAAGTGGAAGGAGGCATATTGTTTGGCCACAGAACAGACGTTCGGTTCGAAGAGCAGCCCTTGGCTCTTCGACACATTCGCTCAGTCTCTTGCTTGGATACTGTTACACAAGGCTCAGTGACAAAAGTCATCCATTACCTGGACGACTTCCTACTAATAGAACCTCCCAGCAAGCCCCCAGGAGACCTCGACAAACTCAGAGCGATATTCGGAAAACCCAATCTTCCCATCACCGAGCACAAAGTAGAAGGCTCAGCACATAACATCACCTTTCTCGGGGCCAACTTAGACACCTGCGCTATGCAAGCCAATCTCCCCCTCGACAAACTAACCCGCATTAAGGCGGTCCTTCACAAATTCACCCACACCAAGGGGTGTACCAAGAAGCAGTTGCAATCTCTCCTGGCAATGCTGAAATTCGCCATACGAATTATTCCACAAGGCCGCACCTTCGTGTCACGCCTGCTGAGATTCCTGCCAGAAACATAAGACCCCGATCAGATCTTAAATCTAGACTCCGCAGCAATAGCGGACCTATCTATGTGGGACGAATTCCGTCCTCCCGGAATGGCATATCCCTAATTATACCCATGGTTTCAGCCCTGTCACCCCAGGTGGTGACAGACGCTGCAGCCACCACAGGTTTCGCTGCAATTTTTGGCCATCATTGGTTTCAGGACCCTGGCCTCAACAGATACTGTTGATACCCGGCTTATTCAAAACATCTTCCCTCCTCGAACTCTATCCCATGGTGGCAGCTGCACAACTCTGGGGTCACCATTGGACAGGGCAAACCGTAGTCTTCACCACCGACAATCAGGCCACGGCAGACATCAACAAAGGTAGGTCCAATTCCCCAGCAGTCATGTCCTTCCTGCGCAGATTGGTACAACTGTTCTTACAGCATCAGTTTAACATACACTGTGCATTTATTCCAGGCAGACACAATTTAGCTGCTGACGCACTGCCACGTTCTAACTACACCTCCTTTTCAAACAGGTTCCCGGAGCCGATCCAGTGTCGGCCCCTATCCCTGCCTGGTCACAACTGACCCTGGACTAGTTTAACATTTACAACGAGCAACGCAGCTCATCAATCACTCACTCTCTCATAACACACTCAAAGCCTACCAGACAGCTTGAAAGGCGTTCAATAAATTTCTCACATCCTGCCGTAAAGGACCAATAGATGTCAAACAGGTACTGGCCTTCATTTCATACTGCCACACTCAGCTGGCTTTATCTTACAATACCATTCGGCTACACCTAGCCGGCATACAACATTTCGTGACCCTGGAAGACCCCACAAAATCTTCACTGTTCTCATCACACGCTATACGAGCCATCCTAAGGGGCATCCAGAAACAACAACCAGTGATCAGTACTAAGCGCTTACCCATTACGGGGCCCATCTTCAGGGATATGTCGACTATTCTGGCTACTTCGCCATTCGGTCTGCTGCCCAGCACGATCCTACAAGCAGCCATATAGTTGGCTTACTACGGGTTCACCTATAACCACCCCACAGACCAAGTACTACGCAGACGGCACTTGCTTCGCCACCAAGACCATTTCATCCTTCACCTCGAGGTTTCTTAAACCCAGGAAACAGGCTCTGGAGTGGACATTCACCTCTACAGAACCAATAACAGCTGGTGTCCAGTCACCGTACTTAACCGTCTCCTCTCACTCCTGCCTGAACAATCGGACACCAGTCCTCTTCTACCATTCCCAGTTAAACCCTTAAACGCATGTCACTTTGTAAAACACATAAGGATACTTCTCCGCAAATCTTCACCTTAAACCCAGTCAGTACTCCGGACACTCCTTCCGCATCGGAGCAGCCTCCGCGGCAACCCGCCGGGGGGTTCCGGACCGCGTCATCGGGGGACTAGGCGGATGGAAGTCGGCCTGCGTCGCCCGGTATATACCCAGTCCTCGAGTGGAGATGGCACAGGCATTCTCCAAATTGGCTCAATGAATACCTGAAAACCAATTACATATTATACCCCTACCTGAATGTTTTTGCCCCCTTATTTTGGCATACCGGCCATTAGACCAAGGCACACTTTCAGGTCCATTTCATATGGTAAGTCCACACTTCCAGGTCTATTTCCGATGGTAAGTCTTATCTTTATTATAAGTGTTATCTATGTCCATATCGGACATAGGGCTCCGACCATAAGTAGGAAGGCCAGTATGGTGGCCTGAATTTATGGGAGGAGCCCGGTGGGTACTTAAGCAGCCCGCTCACCTGTGGTGCTTGTCGGTTTCCTGTGCGCGATACCCACCCTCCCATCCCCATTTCAAGGCATTCATTTCATTTCATTCATTTCATCTCATTTCTCTCTACAGAATAATCATTTCTTAAAACCAGGGTATGCCCCCTTATTTTGGCATACCGGCCATTAGACCAAGGCACACTTTCAGGTCCATTTCATATGGTAAGTCCACACTTCCAGGTCTATTTCCGATGGTAAGTCTTATCTTTATTATAAGTGTTATCTATGTCCATATCGGACATAGGGCTCCGACCATAAATATATATATATATATATATATATATATATATATATATATATATATATATATACTCTGCATTTAGCATAGACTATATATTCAGTGTTTACTCTATATTCAGTCAGGGCAGGCAGTGTATTAATATATATATATATATACAGTCTTGTATATATATATATAGATATATCTATAGATATATATCTATAGATATATATACTCTGCATCCTGTGTAACCTATATCTACATTGCATTCTGTGGTATACTGTTTCTAATACACTTCAGGCGGTGTACACAATACAGTGCAGCCGTAGTACAGTTGCTAATACAGTGCAGGTGGTGTACACAGTATCTAATACAGTGTGTACAGTTTCTACTACACTTCTGGTGGTGTACACAGTATCTAATACAGTGTAGTGTGGTGTTGCAAAACAAAATATACATCATGTCCGGAAGGCCACCAAGGAGAAGCTGATGTTCACAGGCAACTAAAAGAGGGCAAGCAGCCTCTGTGTCTACAGTCAACAGTGCTGGTCGTGGACATGGTGCATCCTCTGCAGGTGGCACGTTTGTCCTTTTTTTTCTGCTGCTGGCCATGTTATTGAGCCAGAACATGCAGAAGAGTTGGTGGAGTGGATAACAAAGCCGTCCTCATCCTCCATATCCTCTGTCATCCAGGCTCAGAGTAGTTTGCCTTCCAACGCAGCTGCCAAAGCGGCCTATTCCCCGGCTCCTTGTCCACAGTCACTCCTTCCGTAGCCCCACCATCATGCATTGAGGAGTCCCCATAATTATTCGACCACAGTGTCAGGTACATGCTGCTGGAGGATGCGCAGCGATTTGAAGGCTCCGATGTTGGTTCCCAGTTTGAGGAAGGGAGTAACGTGAGCCTAGAAAAAGGGGGTGCCCAAGAAACAAGAAACTGGCAGTCATGTTCCCCCAGCTGCAGCATAAGGGCAGCCACCCTATTGCATCACACCGCAGAGCTCCGCAGATGCAGGGTGCTGCTGACTCCCAGCTGACTTATAAAAGTTCCTTGGTGTGGGCCTTTTTCGACACATATGCAGCAGATCGTTTGCAACCTACAGCCCAATGTCTGAAGCGGATCAAGCGTGGCCAGAACAGCAGCCACTTGGGCACCACATGCTTGACCAGACATATGACGACCTGCCATGCAGTCCATTGGCAACAGCACTTGAAAGACCCACATCAAAGAAAAAGGCAAACTTATCTTGCTCCTCATCTGGGATCTCCAACCCTACTATACCTCCAGTCCTCTCAAAAACCTACACTAAGAGGAATGAAGGTATAGCAATAGGTGTCCCAAGTACTTGCAGACAATATGCTAGCAGTACACCACCATCGGATTTAAGCAGGCAAATTTCCCTACCCCAGTTGCTGAACCGTAAAAAGAAATTCAGCCCCAGCCATCCACATGCTCAGCATCTAAATGCTAGCTTGGCCAAATTGCTAGAACTGCAACTGCTGCCTTTTTAGCTGGTAGACTCTGCCCCCTTTTCGTGAATTTGTGGAGTGTGCTGTACCCCAGTGGCAGGTTCAACAAAACGCCATTTCTTTTCATGGAAGGCCATTCCGGCTCTCTACCGGCATGTGGAAGGCAATGTTTTGGCCTCGTTGGACAGGGCAATCAGCAGTAAGGTGCATATTACCGCTGACTCATGGTACAGCAGGCATGGGCAGGGACGTTACCTTTCCTTTACGGCGCACTGGGTAACTCTGTTGGCAGCTGGGAAGGATGCAGGACAGGGTTCAGTGTTGTTGGAGCTTGTTCCCGCCACTACACCTCCAAAATGCTAGTAGTGATTCTGCCACAGCTCTCTCCTCCACCCCCTCCTCTTCTTCTTGCTCTATGACCTCTTCTGCAGATTTGTCCTCTGAATCAGTGGTGCTCCGTAAACGTTCAAGGGGCTACGCAAGCAGTCAGGCTAAAAGATGCCATGCAGTGCTTGAGTTGGTCTACCTAGGGGACAGGAGCCACACTGAAGCAGAGATTATGTCAGCACTGCAGGGGCAGGCTCAGCTTCAGCCAGGAATGATTGTATGCGACAATGGCACCAACCTTTTTTCTGCCCTCCGACAGGGACACTTGACCCATATTCCATGTTTGGCACACGTCCTGAATTTGGTGGTGCAGCGGTTCTTGAGCAGGTACCCAGGCTTACAGGATCTCCTGAGGCAGGCCAGAAAAGTCTGTGATCATTTCCACCGGTCAAACAATGCCAGTGCTTGGCTGGCTGACATTCAAAGGGAATGCAACCTGCCCACCAACCGCCTCATTTGTGACATGCCCACTGGGTGGAACTCAACGTTGGCAATGCTGCAGCGGCTGCACACATAGCAGAGGGTCATCAATGAATACCTGTGCGTGCAGCAGGACAGGGTCAGGGGAGCTTGGCTTCTTTTCGCCACGCCAGTGGATACTGATCAAGGATACCTGCACTGTTCTGTCACCATTTGAGGAGGCCACAAGCATGGTGAGCAGCGACAATGCATGCATCAGTGACACTGTCCCTCTAGTCTTCCTGTTGGAGCACATGCTTCGTGGAATCATGGACAGGGCACTTGAGGCAGAGCAGCAGGAGGAAGAGGAGGACTTCCTTACCTCTCAAGGTCCCCTTTATCTAGATATGATTCATGCGGGTCTGCCAAACACACATGAAGAAGAAGAGGAGAAGGATTGTGTCAGAATAGATGTAGAGGATAACACTCAGCAGCAGTCTTCACGGACGTTTTTCAGTCCCAAGAAACCCAAGGAGTTGTACGTGGCTGGGAGGAAGTAGTTACGGATCATGTGATCCTTAGTGACCCAGAGGACTCAGAATCAAATGGCTCTGCAAACTTACGCTGCATGGCCTCCCTGATTCTGCAAAGCCTGCGAAAGGACCCTAGGATTTGTGGCATCAAGGAGAGGGATCATTACTGGTTGGCAACCCTTCTTGATCCACGTTACAAGGGTAAGGTTGCAGAACTCATCCTGCCTTCGCAGAGGGAGCAGAGGATGAAACATCTTCAGGAGGCCTTGAAGAAAGGTTTGTGCAACGCGTTTCCAGACCCTGGGAGGTTACAATTTCCTGGTGCTGGACAACGTGTTGCTGAGACTTCGTTCAGTCAGAGGAAGAGTAGTGAAAGAGGTGGCCGGCTGACCGATGCCTTTAAGCAATTTTGCAGGAATATCTAGGGGCAAGTGCAGACTTGGAGACCTTTCCAACAGAGCATCCACTGGGTTACTGGGTCTTGAGGATGGACCACTGGTCAGAACCTGCTCAATATGCAATTGAGCTACTGGCCTGTCCTGCATCCATCGTGCTTTCTGAACGCACATTCAGTGCTGCTGGAGGGTTTGTAATGAATCAAAGGGTGCTCCTGTCCACAGATTCGGTTGATAGGCTCACTTTCATAAAAATGAATCAGTCTTGGATCAGCAGCTATCAAGCACATGATACTAATGTAACTGATTGAACTCCAAAGACATGCTGGTAGGTTAATTAGATCCTGTCGAAAAATTGGCCAAATATGTGTATGTTGTATGTTTATGTGTTTGTAAGCGTGTCAGGACCCCATGGGGCAAAGGACTGCGCTATACTGCAGATGGACACCGGCAGCAAAAAGCGCTTCAGTTCGCATAGGTAGCGCTATACAAGTCACTCATTCATTCATTCATTCATTCAATTTGCTATGGATGTGGGATCCCTTGAAGACTGCCTATGCTGACTATCCTTTTCCTCCTCAATCTTGATGATGCTAGCTTCCAACAACATTATTTGTTTTGGACACCACCACCCAAGGCCCAAATTTTCTGCCCCTGTTTAAGGGGGGCATGTAATTACAATTTTTGATCTAATATTTCACAGCAGGGCCTGTTCCTGCGCCCAACAAGAGTATCTGTAAGGGGTTACAGTGTTGTGGCACCACCACCACCAAAGGCACAATTTTTCTGCCCCTGTTTAACAGGGGCATGTAATTACAATTTTTGAGATAGTATTTCACAGCAGGGCCCGTTCCTGTGCCCACCAAGAAGAACTGTGGGGGCTTACAGTGTTCTGGTACCACCAATAACCATAGGTGTGTGCAGCCTATTGCATTAGGGTCTGCACCCTTAAGCTCAAACACACATGCGTGTGTGGGTGTCTACATATATATGACCCCGGCACATTAATCTCCCTGCCGGCACAGTGAAAGAGAAGAGCATTAACACTGTGCGCACGCCTATGTCAATACCAAAGGCCCAATTTTCTGCAGAGTGTATAGGGCAGGCCATATAGTATATACTGCTGTTCAGAGTATATAGTGCCTGGGGGCCTGGGGGCCACTTTTAAAAAAAATGTGTGTGGGGTTCCCCTAATATCCTTACCCGACCCAAAGGGCCTGGTAATGGACTGTTCACGTGTTCGAACAAATTTTTTGCCTGTTCGCATGTTCTGCTGCAAACCGAACCGGCAGGTGTTCGGCTCATCCCTAAAAATACACATATGTAAATACACACATAAAACAAAAAAATAATGATTTAGGATAACATACACTTTACTATAAACCGATGGGTAAACATATCCCTTCTAGGCAGGATGACCAAGTGAAAATAAATGGAAAAAAATATAAAAATAAAACAAACACAGCCACTATATCTACTATATCTGGTAAGATGTGAAATGTTACATTTTTGTTCTCGGATTTCAATACACTATAAGTATTCCATTGTCAGTTCCAGGATGCACCAGAGTGCTCAAACCCCATTTAACAAAACTGCTTTGCTTTCAAATGCCAAGGGAAGACTCACATGGCAATATAATTGTGCAGATTATATAGATTATACATCACAGAGTAATCAATGCAATACACCTTGTTCCCAAGATATCTCCCTGGCTGTCTCTGTAAGTTATACAGTGATAACCCTCCAGCTCAGGAAGGCAATGCAAAATTAACGCCTCTTATTTATGCTGCCGTGCTAAAGCTGCTAGGCAGACAAAAATAATTTAACTGGTGAGAGAGGCTGATTTTTCTTTTTTTCTTTTGTCCTTTTCCACTTTTTTTTATGTCTTTCTATTTATTTCACTTTTTTCCTTTCGTTTTTGGCATTTCCCGATTTTTTAATTTTTTTTTATATGTGTTTTTTATCACCTGACCTTACAGTAGCCAAATATGATGTAGAAACCTAATAAATTGGATGACGGATGGAAGCGGGCCAGCTACCATTTCATGCTTTTACCTTCTGTCGGTCTTGGCATCTTGTCTGGCGAGAACATGCCATTATTATTATTATTTTTTTTTTTCCCCCGTGAAAAGATTGATTGAAACATTAATGTCTTCTATATTGCGCTGCTTTGTGAAAATGTGATAGATTTCTCAATTGTTTGGAAATGAAATCTTTCAAAACATTTCATAGCACTGACATTCATTTTTCACCAGTAAATCTTACAGAGAGTGGGATCCTAATCAGCTTAGATTTTCCGCTGGCAAAGTAGAAAATTGCAATAATGGTAGACAATCCGCAAGTTTTTTTGGAACGTCGAAACTATACATGGGTGTGCGGATCTGACTGCAAGGTGTACTTATTATAGGCGATGTCACTTCTGCATTCATCAATCAGGCTGATGGAAGCTATGAAATTTTCTAATATATTGTATTTGCCGAAAATGTCTATTACCTTGTTCTGTAGAAAATGTCGGCCTGAATCTCAGCTGAAAATTCGGATATCTGTCCTACGTGACATTTTTCTCTTCCCCAGCTAATGTAGTGATTATGTTAAATGATGTCAGACAGGAGAAGAGAGGAGAGAATGGGCCTTTACTTAAAGGGTAATTCAACTTTAGTGGGGGAAAAATACCAAATAAAAAAAAATAATATGGCATATACAAATGCTACAAAGTCATATTGTAACTGAATGTTATTAAAATGTACATTTCCTTTTCAATCTGCAGCTATGTCAATTTTTTTTGTAAAATTCCATACAATATGGCAACCTGGAGGCACAGTTGGTGTACAGAACACCACCAGAAATCTCAGTTCCCGCTCGTGTGATTGGCTCTCTGATTTTCCCAGAAGTCTGCTCTAAGATACAGTACAAGTCAGCTTTAGGCATGTCATTTTCTTGTGAGATACTTCAAAAGGGTTAAGCACTTCTAAAAGGATGCTGACCCTGCAACGTTCTTCATTAGAAAAGGGGATTGTTTTTTTTTTTCAACAAAAGAGGAGTTACTCCTTATCACTTCTTAAATTATAACACCTGTCACTTTTTATTGCCCATTAAGGAGACAAACCCTCTCTATTTGTCCTGTTTACCAATATCATTAAAAGTGTAAGTAAGAGAAATCCCAAATTTTGGGTTGTCCCCAGAAAAGAGATTCCCTTAATTTGCAGAGATTTCCTCTCATTTCCTATTTTGACTATGGAACAGGGAGTGAAGTTAAATCTCCCCAATGGGATAAAGATGGCAAAAATAAAAACTTACAAGGGTATAACCCTCCCTTACACTACACTATCCTAAATGAAAGAAAAAAGTTTTGGACCGTAGTTTGAACCATAGTTCTTCTTTGAAGTTATGCTTTTCTTCCACTTTAAGAGAGGGGTGGGGAGGTCCATGCATACTAGTGCTCCTCCTTTTCTCCCATTACACATGCACCTGTGGGGAGCTTCTCCACAAAAACGCTGACCCTTCTTCCTCCATTCTGATGTTTGCAGGCAGACTAGACACTACCGTTGTGTGCCCTCTAAAGGGTGCTCTGGGCTGTTCATACTGCGTGCATGTGCAGTGTGCTTCTCTAGCTGAGCTTGGCCACTGCAGCTCGGGAAGAAGAGAGCACACTGAACAATTAAACAGCCCACAGGAGCCATTAGGGGTGCACAATTTTAGCATCCAGCAAACAGCTGGACGGAGGGGGAATGAGGGGCCAGCATTTTTTGTGAGGCCTCCCACAGCCTCCCATAGCTGCATGTGTAATGGGAGAAAAGGAGGAGCACTGGTATGTCCTATTCAGGGTATATGAAATTGCATAGGGACATTTCGAAAATTGATGCTGAATGTTGCTTTAAGTAGCAGCAGCACAATGATTAGTTACCAACTCTGCTCACTTTGCTCACTCTCCTCCTATTGTGTAAAACAAATGCAGCCCTAATGAGTGGTCTCAGCATAAACTGAGGCTGAAAAATGTACCAAGTTTACACTGTCATATGCAGTGCAAACAGTGGGGAAACAAAATCAACACATGTAGTTGCAAACACATTGATAGTAGCGAACTAGTGTGAAAATACTTAAAAGGACAGTTTATACTCTAATGCAGTGGGTACATAACATAACACCAACAAGTGAAGCAGTCTATACGCGTTTCGTCTAATAAGACATCATCTGGGGTCTCTCCTCATGTTAACATGTTCTTTCTCAGCACATACTGTATGCATGCAACAAAAACTTCATTGGCCCCCATGTGTTGGCCCTGCCTCTCCCAGTGTTACTGTACAGGGCATCACAAATGGCTTCCAAGTCAAAGTCAGATACTTCCCATATCTACATTTAAAAATACATTTCATTATGTTTTAATGCCTGAAGTTTCATTTTTAAGGAAGACATTTTTTTTTGGCCTTATCACAACAAACTCATCTCTAGAGGAGATATGAAAGATTGCAGACGAGAACAAGGTATCGAAAGGGAATAGGGGAAGAAGAAAATGGTGGACGGGTGACATGCAGGAAATATCAGGAAGACGTGATGTAAATTAGAACATTGACCTGGCAAAGGCAAGGACAAATAAAAAATGATGGTGGAAACAAGGTTCCAAGACTGAGGTTCACCAAAGGCTGCATGTGGTCACAGTAATGGTAAAAAAAACTATTTTAAAGGACAAGTGCGGGTTCAAAAAAATCTCTCTCCTCTTACAGATCTCAGATGATAAATAATCTCATTGCCGAGCCTGTTGAAGTGGTTATATTAAACAAAACTGTTACCATTTTCTAAAAATGTTGCGCATTCCCTGGGCACAGCAGTAGCAAGAAATTACCTTGTTCATCTCCAATTTACATCTGGCATGGGCAAAATTAGCTGTGACCAGATGTGAATGATGTCACACTACCCGAAATTATTTTTCATTATGTAGAACAAATAAAGAAATAGAAAAACCAACCACAAGAGGGTTGCACTTTGGTTTTGCACCTGCATGAGAGGCTGAAGTCAAAAACCTAACAACCTGAGAAAACTCATATTTGCAGTTTTGGAAGGATAGAAGCTGGCAGAGGACTCAACTCACCACAGTAGTGCATACCGCCCAACTTTTTGAGATGGGAATGAGGGACACATATCAGCAAAAGTATGCAGGAATAGGACACATCCCTGGCCACGCCCCCTCAAAGGAAAATTGTACAAAAAAACAAGATTGGTTATACCCACAAGTGCTTTTTTTTAACCACTACTATTCCTTTATATTGGCTTTTGGAATTCACAAATGCAGCAATTTCGAAATCAGATGAAAGGTTTAGCACTGGAAAACACTTTTTGATAGATAAAAAGTGCATTTTATATACAACTATATAGATCAGACCAAAATGAGGGACAGATGAGGAGGAAAGAGGGACAGAGGGACATTGCCCCAAATCAGGGACAGTCCCTCGAAATCAGGGACAGTTGGAAGCTATGGTAGTGGCAGTGATGTTTGAGGCTAAACTATAGGATTTTTGTACAAAACACCCTTGCCCCCCCCACCCCCCCCCCACCCAATACACACACAAACATTTAATTTCTTCCCTCCCTCTGTCTTCCCCCTCTCTCTTTTTCAATAATTTCTAAGTTTGTCTCTTTTCCTTCCTCCTTTTCTTATTCCGTGTTTTTTTTCTTTTCATCCCCCCCCCCCCCTTTTTTTTTCTTTCCTCTTCCCTTTTTTTCCCCTCCCTCTCCCTCTGTACTTCCCCACCTGTTGTTGTGTCCATATTTCCTAACACTAACCCATTGTCACCTTACCATTTTTCAACCATGGTTTTTTGTGCTCATAGCATCCCCTGTGTACATCCGGGGGGACTACCCCTTATTGTAATCTTTATTTTTATTTTATATAATAAGAAAAAGAACATACATACATTTAGTCTATGGTCATTCTTACCACAGAACATTGCATTTTTCCAGTGCAGACCAATATGTTGATACAAAAACAAGATGTATAACAAATTGTAATACGTAGGGGTAAGGGAGGGAAGGGAAAGGGGGAGAGGGATTAAATCATCTCCGAACTTTATTACACTGCTAAACAGTCATATTGAGTCCTAAGAGGGGGTCCCGCCGTATCAGCTTGGCCGGACCCATCCCCCTTAGCCGTCCATTTTAGTACAGGAGGGAGGGGCCTCTTTTTTATTCAATGCCCTAGGATGCCCACTGGGCGGATTCCCCGGAAGGGGGGCCGTAGGCCTCCAACTAACCTTCGCCTAAGGGGAGCGCCCCCTGGGCATCCATTGGGCCAGTGCGGACACAAAGGTGCCTATGTTACCAGGCAGAGCCCCTGACCAATACGTCTAAACAAGTAACAACTCTAATATTTATTAAAGGAGATACAAAACTTGTCTGTAGTCACTGGCAACGCATAGCGTCTCATATGAGCCTTCAGCTATATACCTTGTGAACCATGCATTAGGAAAGAAAAGGCCACCACCCTGTGCAATCAATAGGGCGCTGAAACATTCCACTCAGGTACGCATGTCACCACACACAGGCCTCCTTAGCTTCAAGGAGGGCTCCGCTAACTCCAACAGCGCGACATCCAGGCTAGAGGACACCGGATTAGTGTCGATGGTGAATCTCCGCCACTGAGCCCAAATACCATCAAAGCGCTCACTCCTATCTTTGCACCTCGCCACCCACTCCTCCGCCTCTCTGATATCATCCACCTTCTGTAGCCATTCTTTTAAGGTAGGGACCTGTGTTTTTTTTTTTCAACAAAAGAGGAGTTACTCCTTATCACTTCTTAAATTATAACACCTGTCACTTTTTATTGCCCATTAAGGAGACAAACCCTCTCTATTTGTCCTGTTTACCAATATCATTAAAAGTGTAAGTAAGAGAAATCCCAAATTTTGGGTTGTCCCCAGAAAAGAGATTCCCTTAATTTGCAGAGATTTCCTCTCATTTCCTATTTTGACTATGGAACAGGGGGTGAAGTTAAATCTCCCCAATGGGATAAAGATGGCAAAAATAAAAACTTACAAGGGTATAACCCTCCCTTACACTACACTATCCTAAATGAAAGAAAAAAGTTTTGGACCGTAGTTTGAACCATAGTTCTTCTTTGAAGTTATGCTTTTCTTCCACTTTAAGAGAGGGGTGGGGAGGTCCATGCATACTAGTGCTCCTCCTTTTCTCCCATTACACATGCACCTGTGGGGAGCTTCTCCACAAAAACGCTGACCCTTCTTCCTCTATTCTGATGTTTGCAGGCAGACTAGACACTACCGTTGTGTGCCCTCTAAAGGGTGCTCTGGGCTGTTCATACTGCGTGCATGTGCAGTGTGCTTCTCTAGCTGAGCTTGGCCACTGCAGCTCGGGAAGAAGAGAGCACACTGAACAATTAAACAGCCCACAGGAGCCATTAGGGGTGCACAATTTTAGCATCTAGCAAACAGCTGGACGGAGGGGGAATGAGGGGCCAGCATTTTTTGTGAGGCCTCCCACAGCCTCCCATAGCTGCATGTGTAATGGGAGAAAAGGAGGAGCACTGGTATGTCCTATTCAGGGTATATGAAATTGCATAGGGACATTTCGAAAATTGATGCTGAATGTTGCTTTAAGTAGCAGCAGCACAATGATTAGTTACCAACTCTGCTCACTTTGCTCACTCTCCTCCTATTGTGTAAAACAAATGCAGCCCTAATGAGTGGTCTCAGCATAAACTGAGGCTGAAAAATGTACCAAGTTTACACTGTCATATGCAGTGCAAACAGTGGGGAAACAAAATCAACACATGTAGTTGCAAACACATTGATAGTAGCGAACTAGTGTGAAAATACTTAAAAGGACAGTTTATACTCTAATGCAGTGGGTACATAACATAACACCAACAAGTGAAGCAGTCTATACGCGTTTCGTCTAATAAGACATCATCTGGGGTCTCTCCTCATGTTAACATGTTCTTTCTCAGCACATACTGTATGCATGCAACAAAAACTTCATTGGCCCCCATGTGTTGGCCCTGCCTCTCCCAGTGTTACTGTACAGGGCATCACAAATGGCTTCCAAGTCAAAGTCAGATACTTCCCATATCTACATTTAAAAATACATTTCATTATGTTTTAATGCCTGAAGTTTCATTTTTAAGGAAGACATTTTTTTTTGGCCTTATCACAACAAACTCATCTCTAGAGGAGATATGAAAGATTGCAGACGAGAACAAGGTATCGAAAGGGAATAGGGGAAGAAGAAAATGGTGGACGGGTGACATGCAGGAAATATCAGGAAGACGTGATGTAAATTAGAACATTGACCTGGCAAAGGCAAGGACAAATAAAAAATGATGGTGGAAACAAGGTTCCAAGACTGAGGTTCACCAAAGGCTGCATGTGGTCACAGTAATGGTAAAAAAAACTATTTTAAAGGACAAGTGCGGGTTCAAAAAAATCTCTCTCCTCTTACAGATCTCAGATGATAAATAATCTCATTGCCGAGCCTGTTGAAGTGGTTATATTAAACAAAACTGTTACCATTTTCTAAAAATGTTGCGCATTCCCTGGGCACAGCAGTAGCAAGAAATTACCTTGTTCATCTCCAATTTACATCTGGCATGGGCAAAATTAGCTGTGACCAGATGTGAATGATGTCACACTACCCGAAATTATTTTTCATTATGTAGAACAAATAAAGAAATAGAAAAACCAACCACAAGAGGGTTACACTTTGGTTTTGCACCTGCATGAGAGGCTGAAGTCAAAAACCTAACAACCTGAGAAAACTCATATTTGCAGTTTTGGAAGGATAGAAGCTGGCAGAGGACTCAACTCACCACAGTAGTGCATACCGCCCAACTTTTTGAGATGGGAATGAGGGACACATATCAGCAAAAGTATGCAGGAATAGGACACATCCCTGGCCACGCCCCCTCAAAGGAAAATTGTACAAAAAAACAAGATTGGTTATACCCACAAGTGCTTTTTTTTAACCACTACTATTCCTTTATATTGGCTTTTGGAATTCACAAATGCAGCAATTTCGAAATCAGATGAAAGGTTTAGCACTGGAAAACACTTTTTGATAGATAAAAAGTGCATTTTATATACAACTATATAGATCAGACCAAAATGAGGGACAGATGAGGAGGAAAGAGGGACAGAGGGACATTGCCCCAAATCAGGGACAGTCCCTCGAAATCAGGGACAGTTGGAAGCTATGGTAGTGGCAGTGATGTTTGAGGCTAAACTATAGGATTTTTGTACAAAACACCCTTGCCCCCCCCACCCCCCCCCCCCCACCCAATACACACACAAACATTTAATTTCTTCCCTCCCTCTGTCTTCCCCCTCTCTCTTTTTCAATAATTTCTAAGTTTGTCTCTTTTCCTTCCTCCTTTTCTTATTCCGTGTTTTTTTTCTTTTCATCCCCCCCCCCTTTTTTTTTCTTTCCTCTTTCCCTTTTTTTCCCCTCCCTCTCCCTCTGTACTTCCCCACCTGTTGTTGTGTCCATATTTCCTAACACTAACCCATTGTCACCTTACCATTTTTCAACCATGGTTTTTTGTGCTCATAGCATCCCCTGTGTACATCCGGGGGGACTACCCCTTATTGTAATCTTTATTTTTATTTTATATAATAAGAAAAAGAACATACATACATTTAGTCTATGGTCATTCTTACCACAGAACATTGCATTTTTCCAGTGCAGACCAATATGTTGATACAAAAACAAGATGTATAACAAATTGTAATACGTAGGGGTAAGGGAGGGAAGGGAAAGGGGGAGAGGGATTAAATCATCTCCGAACTTTATTACACTGCTAAACAGTCATATTGAGTCCTAAGAGGGGGTCCCGCCGTATCAGCTTGGCCGGACCCATCCCCCTTAGCCGTCCATTTTAGTACAGGAGGGAGGGGCCTCTTTTTTATTCAATGCCCTAGGATGCCCACTGGGCGGATTCCCCGGAAGGGGGGCCGTAGGCCTCCAACTAACCTTCGCCTAAGGGGAGCGCCCCCTGGGCATCCATTGGGCCAGTGCGGACACAAAGGTGCCTATGTTACCAGGCAGAGCCCCTGACCAATACGTCTAAACAAGTAACAACTCTAATATTTATTAAAGGAGATACAAAACTTGTCTGTAGTCACTGGCAACGCATAGCGTCTCATATGAGCCTTCAGCTATATACCTTGTGAACCATGCATTAGGAAAGAAAAGGCCAACACCCTGTGCAATCAATAGGGCGCTGAAACATTCCACTCAGGTACGCATGTCACCACACACAGGCCTCTTTAGCTTCAAGGAGGGCTCCGCTAACTCCAACAGCGCGACATCCAGGCTAGAGGACACCGGATTAGTGTCGATGGTGAATCTCCGCCACTGAGCCCAAATACCATCAAAGCGCTCACTCCTATCTTTGCACCTCGCCACCCACTCCTCCGCCTCTCTGATATCATCCACCTTCTGTAGCCATTCTTTTAAGGTAGGGACCTGTGTTTTTTTTTTTCAACAAAAGAGGAGTTACTCCTTATCACTTCTTAAATTATAACACCTGTCACTTTTTATTGCCCATTAAGGAGACAAACCCTCTCTATTTGTCCTGTTTACCAATATCATTAAAAGTGTAAGTAAGAGAAATCCCAAATTTTGGGTTGTCCCCAGAAAAGAGATTCCCTTAATTTGCAGAGATTTCCTCTCATTTCCTATTTTGACTATGGAACAGGGAGTGAAGTTAAATCTCCCCAATGGGATAAAGATGGCAAAAATAAAAACTTACAAGGGTATAACCCTCCCTTACACTACACTATCCTAAATGAAAGAAAAAAGTTTTGGACCGTAGTTTGAACCATAGTTCTTCTTTGAAGTTATGCTTTTCTTCCACTTTAAGAGAGGGGTGGGGAGGTCCATGCATACTAGTGCTCCTCCTTTTCTCCCATTACACATGCACCTGTGGGGAGCTTCTCCACAAAAACGCTGACCCTTCTTCCTCCATTCTGATGTTTGCAGGCAGACTAGACACTACCGTTGTGTGCCCTCTAAAGGGTGCTCTGGGCTGTTCATACTGCGTGCATGTGCAGTGTGCTTCTCTAGCTGAGCTTGGCCACTGCAGCTCGGGAAGAAGAGAGCACACTGAACAATTAAACAGCCCACAGGAGCCATTAGGGGTGCACAATTTTAGCATCCAGCAAACAGCTGGACGGAGGGGGAATGAGGGGCCAGCATTTTTTGTGAGGCCTCCCACAGCCTCCCATAGCTGCATGTGTAATGGGAGAAAAGGAGGAGCACTGGTATGTCCTATTCAGGGTATATGAAATTGCATAGGGACATTTCGAAAATTGATGCTGAATGTTGCTTTAAGTAGCAGCAGCACAATGATTAGTTACCAACTCTGCTCACTTTGCTCACTCTCCTCCTATTGTGTAAAACAAATGCAGCCCTAATGAGTGGTCTCAGCATAAACTGAGGCTGAAAAATGTACCAAGTTTACACTGTCATATGCAGTACAAACAGTGGGGAAACAAAATCAACACATGTAGTTGCAAACACATTGATAGTAGCGAACTAGTGTGAAAATACTTAAAAGGACAGTTTATACTCTAATGCAGTGGGTACATAACATAACACCAACAAGTGAAGCAGTCTATACGCGTTTCGTCTAATAAGACATCATCTGGGGTCTCTCCTCATGTTAACATGTTCTTTCTCAGCACATACTGTATACATGCAACAAAAACTTCATTGGCCCCCATGTGTTGGCCCTGCCTCTCCCAGTGTTACTGTACAGGGCATCACAAATGGCTTCCAAGTCAAAGTCAGATACTTCCCATATCTACATTTAAAAATACATTTCATTATGTTTTAATGCCTGAAGTTTCATTTTTAAGGAAGACATTTTTTTTTGGCCTTATCACAACAAACTCATCTCTAGAGGAGATATGAAAGATTGCAGACGAGAACAAGGTATCGAAAGGGAATAGGGGAAGAAGAAAATGGTGGACGGGTGACATGCAGGAAATATCAGGAAGACGTGATGTAAATTAGAACATTGACTTGGCAAAGGCAAGGACAAATAAAAAATGATGGTGGAAACAAGGTTCCAAGACTGAGGTTCACCAAAGGCTGCATGTGGTCACAGTAATGGTAAAAAAACTATTTTAAAGGACAAGTGCGGGTTCAAAAAAATCTCTCTCCTCTTACAGATCTCAGATGATAAATAATCTCATTGCCGAGCCTGTTGAAGTGGTTATATTAAACAAAACTGTTACCATTTTCTAAAAATGTTGCGCATTCCCTGGGCACAGCAGTAGCAAGAAATTACCTTGTTCATCTCCAATTTACATCTGGCATGGGCAAAATTAGCTGTGACCAGATGTGAATGATGTCACACTACCCGAAATTATTTTTCATTATGTAGAACAGATAAAGAAATAGAAAAACCAACCACAAGAGGGTTACACTTTGGTTTTGCACCTGCATGAGAGGCTGAAGTCAAAAACCTAACAACCTGAGAAAACTCATATTTGCAGTTTTGGAAGGATAGAAGCTGGCAGAGGACTCAACTCACCACAGTAGTGCATACCGCCCAACTTTTTGAGATGGGAATGAGGGACACATATCAGCAAAAGTATGCAGGAATAGGACACATCCCTGGCCACGCCCCCTCAAAGGAAAATTGTACAAAAAAACAAGATTGGTTATACCCACAAGTGCTTTTTTTTAACCACTACTATTCCTTTATATTGGCTTTTGGAATTCACAAATGCAGCAATTTCGAAATCAGATGAAAGGTTTAGCACTGGAAAACACTTTTTGATAGATAAAAAGTGCATTTTATATACAACTATATAGATCAGACCAAAATGAGGGACAGATGAGGAGGAAAGAGGGACAGAGGGACATTGCCCCAAATCAGGGACAGTCCCTCGAAATCAGGGACAGTTGGAAGCTATGGTAGTGGCAGTGATGTTTGAGGCTAAACTATAGGATTTTTGTACAAAACACCCTTGCCCCCCCCCCCACCCCATACACACACAAACATTTAATTTCTTCCCTCCCTCTGTCTTCCCCCTCTCTCTTTTTCAATAATTTCTAAGTTTGTCTCTTTTCCTTCCTCCTTTTCTTATTCCGTGTTTTTTTTCTTTTCATCCCCCCCCCCCTTTTTTTTTCTTTCCTCTTTCCCTTTTTTTCCCCTCCCTCTCCCTCTGTACTTCCCCACCTGTTGTTGTGTCCATATTTCCTAACACTAACCCATTGTCACCTTACCATTTTTCAACCATGGTTTTTTGTGCTCATAGCATCCCCTGTGTACATCCGGGGGGACTACCCCTTATTGTAATCTTTATTTTTATTTTATATAATAAGAAAAAGAACATACATACATTTAGTCTATGGTCATTCTTACCACAGAACATTGCATTTTTCCAGTGCAGACCAATATGTTGATACAAAAACAAGATGTATAACAAATTGTAATACGTAGGGGTAAGGGAGGGAAGGGAAAGGGGGAGAGGGATTAAATCATCTCCAAACTTTATTACACTGCTAAACAGTCATATTGAGTCCTAAGAGGGGGTCCCGCCGTATCAGCTTGGCCGGACCCATCCCCCTTAGCCGTCCATTTTAGTACAGGAGGGAGAGGCCTCTTTTTTATTCAATGCCCTAGGATGCCCACTGGGCGGATTCCCTGGAAGGGGGGCCGTAGGCCTCCAACTAACCCTCGCCTAAGGGGAGCGCCCCCTGGGCATCCATTGGGCCAGTGCGGACACAAAGGTGCCTATGTTACCAGGCAGAGCCCCTGACCAATACGTCTAAACAAGTAACAACTCTAATATTTATTAAAGGAGATACAAAACTTGTCTGTAGTCTCTGGCAACGCATAGCGTCTCATATGAGCCTTCAGCTATATACCTTGTGAACCATGCATTAGGAAAGAAAAGGCCAACACCCTGTGCAATCAACAGGGCGCTGAAACATTCCACTCAGGTACGCATGTCACCACACACAGGCCTCCTTAGCTTCAAGGAGGGCTCCGCTAACTCCAACAGCGCGACATCCAGGCTAGAGGACACCGGATTAGTGTCGATGGTGAATCTCCGCCACTGAGCCCAAATACCATCAAAGCGCTCACTCCTATCTTTGCACCTCGCCACCCACTCCTCCGCCTCTCTGATATCATCCACCTTCTGTAGCCATTCTTTTAAGGTAGGGACCTGTGGACGATTCCAATAGAGAGGTACAAGCCTTTTAGCGGCATTTAGTAGATGAGGAAGGGCGCTTTTTTTGTAATGGCTTAGAGGGAGGGCGGGGAGGTGCAAGAGGAAATGCTCAGGGGAGAACGGGATCTCAATCTGCAGGGCATTTTTAATGGTAGTCTGTACTTCCATCCAGAAAGACCTAATTACTGGGCATTCCCACCATACATGAAGAAGAGTGCCTTTCTGACCGCAACCTCGCCAGCATTGGTCAGAAACCAAGGGGTAGATACGTGCTATGACAGCTGGTACTCGGTACCAGCGAGTTAGAAGCTTGTAGTTAGTTTCCTGCGTTCTAGACTCTATAGAGCTAGAGTGTGCTAGTTTATACATGTGTAGACGTTGTTCTGGCGTGAACGCCACCCCTAGGTCTCGTTCCCATTCCCTTATGAAAGCTGGCTTACCAGCGCTGGGAACCGAGCCCAGTAGCCTGTATAGCTCAGAAATCAAATGGGGAGTTGGCTCTTCTTCTATGAAAAGACTTTCTAGTGTGGTGATGGTGTCTAGCCCTCTCATCGGGGTCCCCTCTGTTGCAATAAAGTGTTGGAGTTGCTGGTGCCTCCACCAATCCATAGGGAATCTGCCGTGGCTATTCCGCAAGGCGTCTAGGGGTATCAACTTGCCCTTATCCACAAATTTACCGTAACTATAATTACCGTCTGACACCCACGTACCGAAAAAGGTTCCCTGCTCCCCAGGAGGGAACCACTTATATCCCCCCAGAGGTGCCAATGGAGAGCCCGGGGGCACCAAAGCACACAGGGCATTTGTGCGGTCCCAGACCCGCAGGATGTGAATGGTTAGCGGTGAGGTCGTCTGTGAGAGTCCTCTGTGTTCACGGGGCAGCCAGGGTGCGTAAGACAAGTCCCGGCCTGCTAAGCTCTTCTCCAAGGAGACCCACATTTTTGAACCCCCGTGATGACGCCAGTTAAGGATATGTTGGATCGCAATGGCTCTATAGTATCGTCGTATATCCGGGAGGCCCAAGCCACCCATTTCTTTGGCCTTCTGTAGTAAAGACACCGCCAGTGTTGGTTTTTTACCATGCCATATGAAATTAATCATTAGGCTTTGCAGCTGAGCAAAGAAGCTCCTGGGGAGGGTAACTGGCAGCATCTGTAAATAAAAGAGCACCCTAGGAAGGATGTTCATCTTAAGTATGCTAAGTTTGCCTAGCCATGTGAAGGAGGTCTTGGTCCAGTTCTGTAAGTCTCTACGAACCATGCTCAAAAGGGTGGGAAAATTAGTGTCAAATCGATTTGTAAGTTGGATACCCAAGTACTTAATTGACGTTTTAGCCCAGCTAAATGGGAAAGCTTGTTGCAAGTCAGTAGCCATTTTTATAGGGATGGTAATGGGCAGAATTTCGGATTTTGAAAAGTTTATTTTAAAGTTTGACACATGACCGAAAATTTTTAGTTCCCTCATAAGGTTTGGCAGTGACACTAAGGGCTGGGTCAAATGAAAGAGCACGTCGTCGGCATAGGCCGATAGTTTGTGTTCCGTAGACCCTACTGTTACCCCTCTAATATCAGTGTTTGCCCGTATTGTTCGAAGCAGAGGCTCCAAAGCCAGAGCGAACAGTAGGGGGGAGAGGGGACACCCCTGCCTCGTGCCATTCCGTATGGGGAATCCCAAGGATAGATGGCCGTTCACTTTGACCTTCGCACTGGGGGTCGAGTAAAGCGCCATGATCCATCTCAGCATATGAGGGCCCAGACCCCAAGCCTCCAGAACCGCCTTAAGGTATGACCAATCAATCCTGTCAAAAGCCTTTTCGGCATCTGTGGACAGAATAAGGTAGGGGGTGGAATTCTTATGGGAACATGCCCATTGTATGAGCTGTATGGCCCGGATGGAATTGTCCCTAGCTTCTCTACCTGAAATAAATCCCGTTTGATCGGGAGGGCAGGACGTGTTTAAGTCGATTTGCCATAATCTTAGCAAAAATTTTTATATCGACGTTAAGTAGCGATATTGGTCGATAGCTTTGTGGGAGAGTGGGGTCCTTGCCCTCTTTCGGCAGCACTGTGATGTGGGCCAGTAAAGCCTCAGGGGGAATCTGGTGGTTTGTAGCCAAAGAGTTAAAATACCTGCACATATGATTTTGTAGCAGGGGGAGAAACTTTGCATAATACGCTTTGGAGTATCCATCCGGGCCAGGGCTCTTCCCATTAGGTAGCGAAAAAATGAAGGAGACACTAGGGAGAAGAAAAGAGAATTGCTGCTCACCCCTTAAAAAACTGGAACAGAAAAGGAAGGTTTCCCCACTTTGGGGTTTTTAGGCAGCACAATAACAGATATAGACACAAATATATGAAAAAAAAGTATAACAATTTTATTGGATAATGGTAGACCATCAAAGTTAAAAACTGTGAGCTTCAGTGGGAATTAATTTAAAAGAATAAGCTGAACATACATAAGCAGACATTTGTTCATAATCATAATTTAAATCATGAACATTAAACCTGACGCGTTTCAACCCCTACAATTGGGGTCTTCTTCAGAGGATCAGTCTGCTGGAGAGAACACGAAAATAGAGTTGATATACATATACATGTTCCATTCGTATGAGTATAGTATAAACTACATTGGCTACGCAATACTTTAATACAGTATAGTTACCGAGTGTGGGTATGTTCAACAAAAAGCACAGATTCCCACATGAAGATCCCTTTAAAAGATAAATTGCCTTGTCCTCCTCTCCAGTGGGGGGCTCCAACCTCCTCTATCGCCGCCACAACCCAGGACAGGATAGTGAGATGCAACGTGGCTTACGAGAGGTCACACTTTTGAGCACCGCCCGGAAAGCGCCAAAACACCTGTGATAAAAGTTTGCAGGGAATAATAAGTAAAGGTCCATGTAAAAATAGTCAAATTTGATCTGTGGGCTGAAAGGGCCACTACAGGATCAAGGGCATTATAAATATGGTATATGTGGCCCAAAGACCAAGGAAGGTTCTGAACCATAAACTTCTGATGTATGTTCAAAAAGAAAAGAAGGAGAGAGAACATGCACAGAGCAAAATTGCAGAGAAATTGGGAAGTATTGGGTCGGTACTAGAGAAGAAATGGTGATGGCGGAATAAGGGAGAGTGAAAAAAGAGTGGAAGGAAACCATGCAGTCTAGAGGTGATAGAATAAACAACAAAAGTGCAGGTGAATGCAGGTGAGGGGGGAAGCTGAGGGGGGAAGGGGAGGGGAAGGAGAGGGAAAGGGGAGGGGGGGGGAAGAAAGAGGGAAGAAAAAAGGAAGGAAAAGAAAGAAGAGAAGAAGGAAAAGGAACAAGAAGAAAAAGGAAGAAAATAGAAAAGAGAAAGAGGAGAGAAAGAGAAAAAGAGAAAGAAAAGGAAAAAGAAAAAAGAAGAAAAGAAAAAAAAAAAAAAAAAAAAAAGAAAAAAGAAGAAAGAAAAGGAGGGAAGAAGAAAGGGAAAGGGGGAAAAAAGGGGAACCGTTAGGGGTAGAGGTGTGGACATACGTGTGATTGTTACCTCAAAAAGTGCTACATAGCTCATGTGGATGCATCGGGTTGTCCCATATGACTAGACTGTTGCTTGTTGGCCAACCCGGGATTGGTCATAAGCTGTATGAGACTCAGGTAGTGGCAACCAAACCTGAGTCTACCAGTCTAAAAATAAATAAAACAGAGTATATAGTGGTAAGATATATGACCACATATATATTATCAGTGGTCAAAAAAATATATATTTAGCAATCATAAAAGTCGGTAAATCCTGACTGTTTGGGGCAAAACGATGCTATAACGACACATGGCTTGGAGGGTGTACTTACTGTGTGGTAGCTGGGTGTGACAACAAGTGTGATATCTGTTATTGTGCTGCCTAAAAACCCCAAAGTGGGGAAACCTTCTCTTCCCATTAGGTAGGGCCTTCACTGTTGAAATAATCTCCTGAGGGGAAATGGGGGAATCAAGGTCTAACTGCTGCTCTGGCGTCAGGGAGGGGAGTCCAGCTGTGGCGAGGTATTCGCCAATCGCTTTTAGTTTTGCTGACCGTCCTGTGTGTGAGATATCCTTATCTAGGTGATATAATTCTGCATAATAATCTCTAAAGATTGAGGCGATCCCAGAGGAGTGTAATGTAGCTGTACCGTCAGGGGACCGGAGCGAGTGTACATGGGCTGTCATTCTTCTCTTCCGAAGCGCTCTAGCTAGCATTCTGCCGCATTTGTTTCCCTGTTCGTAGTATTTATGTGAAAGGTGGCGTAGTTGTCTGCGCACGCGACGGTCGAGGAGGCGGGAAAACAGCTCCCTCAGTTCAGTCAGTCGTTCGCGGGCGTTAGCATCCCCCTGACGTTTGTGTTTAAGTTCCTCTTCCTGCAAAGCTGTCAGCACCCTCTTGAAGTCTATCTGTCTTTCCCTTTTGAGTTTGGAACCCAGGGAGATCAATTCACCACTGAGTACTGCCTTATGGCTTTCCCATACCACTCCGTCTGCCATTTCCTCGGACACATTCTCCGCAAAATAGTGTGTGATGGTCTCAGAGACCTTAGCTACCACTGAGGCGTCGTCCAGGAGGTTTTCGTTGAGCCTCCAGGACCAGGCCCTCTGTGTTTCGTCTGGAACCCGTAACACGGCCCATACTGGAGCATGATCTGAAATAGTGATGTTGCCTATTTCAGCTGACTGCAGCAATTCAAGGGTGTCATGGTCCACACACATAAGGTCTATGCGTGTATAAACGTCATGTACCCCCGAGTAGTAGCTGTAGTCCCTCTCTGATGCATGAAGAGCTCTCCACGTGTCTATAAGGAGGCTATTCTGCAGTGACTTGCGAAAATGCTTGAGGAAGGCTTGGGAGTGCGTGGGGCGGCCATGGGATGTGTCAACGAGCGGGTCCGGGCTCACGTTAAAATCCCCTCCAAGAATTAGGTGACCCTCCCTGAATTCATTCAATTTATCTAGCACAGAATCAATAAAGGGGAGTTGTTGAGCATTGGGTGCGTAGAGAGTCGCAAATGTAAATTTTGTGTTGGCCAAGACCCCCTTCACAAAGACGTAGCTGCCCTGTGAGTCGACCTGAGTCTCTGAAAGTTGGAATGGGCATGACTTATGGAATGCGATGGCTGTACCTCGTGATTTGGCTACCGGGGAGTTGCTAAAAACCATTGGGTGTATAGGTGTGTGGGTATCTTTGGAAGGGACTGTTCCCTGAAGTGAGTCTCCTGCAGGAAAACCACCTGGGCCCCCAGTCTCTTAAGTTCCAGCCATAGCCTGTTGCGCTTATGTGGAGAGCAGAGCCCCCTGACATTGTAGGACAGTACCTTTAGTGACGGCGCACCTGACGTGGATGATAGCTGATCGTTCACACCTCCTCTGGTTCCTCCATGCATGGCTCAGTCGGCCAAAAGGCAACCTACAGATCAAAGCAATAAATGGTTAGCTTTAGAAAGTGATCTAAGACACAAAATAATATCAAGGGGGAAGTGGGGAGGAGGGGGGGGAGATGCTAGGGAAGGATGGGAGGTGGGAGGAAGGGGGGCTTGGAGAGGGTTAGGAGGGGAAGTGGGAGGGATAGGGAGGAAAAAGGCGGGACGGGGATAGGGATAAGGAAAAGAAAACAAAACAACAATAGTCTACAGAGCTCGCCCGGGAGGGGGGTATCAACCCAAAAACCACCCGGGTGAAGACTCGGAGTCCCACAAGGGACTGTCACCTAGTAAGGTGAGGCCTAGGTGGGGTACGTGGGAGACCACCAAGGAGACGATTAGCCCATCCTTCCGTCCAGTCCATTCCGACACATAAACAGGGTGGAAAAAAAAATGTGCAAAACAAAATGTGCAAAACAAAAAAAGGGGGGGGGGGTAAACAGTACATCTCAACTAAAGGACAGAGGAGATTGTGGAACCCGGACTCCCCAAAAGTGCAGAAACAAAAAAAAGAAGAGGGGAGGACAAGGCGGCCAGGCTAGGAACTGGGCCACGGACCCCCTAGTCCATCATGGTGTCTAGTGGTTCTTGTAGTAGAAAGGTAGTGCAAAGGGCCTACTGTGAGATGCCTCGCAGGAGGAGGTAAAATGTAACAGCAGCGCGTCCGTTAGGCCCAGAGCCCTGATTGAAATGCCAATGATGGACAGGGGATTCCATCTAAAAAATTAGGAAAAGCGATAAGGGTGGCAATAGCTCGTTTAGTCACTGGTTGTGGAAGTGCCCGGACGTGGGCCCTCCGTTTGCCTGTTGCGGCCCCGGGACCGCCTGTTTCCTGCCGCCTGGATCCATGGTTGAGGTAGCTGGGGTATTGGGATGTCCGGGGTGGTGCGCCAATCCGGGAAATCTACAGTGTTAAGCTCCAAGGTATGTAGGAAGCGGGGGAGGTCATCCTTTGTGCGTAGTATAGCCCAACGGCCATTTTTGGAAGCCTGGAGACTGAATGGGAAGCCCCAGCGATATGTGAGGCCTGCCGCCTGGATTTCCGTTAGAAGTGGGCGAAGGGCCCGTCGCTGCATTAGGGTACGTCGGGAGAGGTCCTGGTAAAAGGACAGTTGAGCTCCATCAAAGTCAAAGACTGGTCTGTTGCGCATCTTTTGCATTATGTGATCCTTCAATGTAAATTTGTGTAGCTTACAGATCACATCTCTGGGGTTGTCAGGGTCCTCTGATGGGGGCCGAAGTGCCCTGTGAGCTCTGTCTATCTCAATCGGCACCGACGGAGGCAAACTCAGGATTTCACGGAACACTCCCTGCAAGGTGGGGACAATGTCCTTAGGTGCAGTGGCTTCTGGGAGGCCTCGTATGCGAATATTCGCCCGCCTGCTGCGGTTCTCCATGTCGTCTAACTGGCACAAAAGAGCCTCAATTTGATGACTGTGTGTGACGGTCTGCTTTCTGAGCTGGGAGATGGCGGGTATAGAATCATCGAATTTCTGCTCCAAAGTCTCTACCCTGTGACCCAGCTCAGTGGTATCTGATTGCAATTGTTCAATATCTTGCCTGAAGGCCCTCTCAATCCTGCTTGTAAAGCGCTCTAGGTCTTCTTTAGTAGGGAGAGACCATAAGTGCTGCCTGATGTCTCTGTCCTCAGTCAAAGCTGCCAAATGTGTGTCCCTGTCCTGTGATGATGTGGAGCGAGGGGATGCAGGGGGGATGGAGTCGCTTACCAGCCTGGGAGAAGAGATAGGAGATAGAGCTGGAGGCGCTGGCTGAATCTCCTGTTGCTGCAGCGTGGCCGTTCATTCCGGTGCCATCTTGGATTTCCCCCTCTGCTGGCGGGGGGTGTCTAGAAGAAAGGAATCCAGCGATCCCTGACCGTTTGGGTGGGCTTTTTTCAGCTGGGAAGAAGCCCGCCGCCGCTGTGACATACCCTGTGCGGAAATCGGGGGGTAATCACCCCTGTAGCTGCTGATTATGCTGCGGACTGGACGGAGCTCGGGCTCAGCACGTCCTCACTCCTCCATAGCCAGGCCACGCCCCCCGACTACCCCTTATTGGATGCCTCTCTTGGTACTGCGTGGTGCCTCCAGGGCCATCTTTGGAAAGCTACTTATAATTCCATAGATTCTCCGAGCTTAATCTACTATATATTGTTACCTAAGTGTCCGTTACACTCAAACCTACTAAGTTTTGAAATTTGTATAACTGTTCAATTATGAAACTTTATTCACTCTTGTAGATGTTTTTGACTGACCCCTCCCTCCTGAAGAAGTGGTGGATACCACGAAACATGTAGAGGACTCCGTCAGGATATACATCCAAATTTTCTTGTATTAGGGTCTACGTGTCCATTACTTGTTTTCATTACCGTGCACGGTACTATGTGCACAGTGTATGTACCTTTGTACCAACTGTTTTTAACTATGTCTATTTTTCAATAAATTGTTCAATTTTTATTTTTAACTGGTTCAATCCTTGGGTACCGAGATATTCCTCAACGTTTTAGTGCTATAGAATATGTTTGGAGCAGCTCCAGGCACTTTCCCACTTTCCAATATCCATAATTAAGGATGATGGTAATGGTACCCACCCCTATCCCTATGTTATCTTGAATGAGGCTTTATTTACTTGAATTCTTTGACACATAGGGGTTGCTTTACTAAAGACAAATAGACTGTGCACTTTGCAAAGTGCAGTTGCTCCAGTGCTTAGTAAATGAGCAGAAGCTCTGCGGACTTCCATCATCCAATCATGTGCAAGCCTATTTGTCTTTAGTAAATTAACCCCATAGTCACCATGCTCTGTGGGTAGGCACTGCTGTGGCACACATTTCACAGAGCCTGCCTTCTGAACTACAGAGGAGCTGAGAGGAGGAGTTTGAGGAGGTGGAGCCAGTACAGCAAGGGTCGGAAACCTTTGGCTCGTGAGCCAGATGTGGCTCTTTCGATGGCTGCATCTGGCTCTCGCCTCTCAATCCGCGGATTGCGTGGTGTGCCGATCCGCGGATTGAGCCCATAGGAAAAGCCGCGGCTTTGGCCTAGCTCTGGAGCAGCGGCCATCTTGGTACACCCGGCGGCGGCCTAGGTGAGTGGCGCGCTGACGTCATCATCACCCGCCTCAACTGCTCGTGGATCTACCTGCTTGTGTATTGGTCAGCAAGCAGACAATCGTAGGGGAGATGTGGATATTACAGTGGGGGGAGATGTGGATATTACAGTGGGGGAGATGTGGATATTACAGTGGGGGGAGATGTGGAGATTACAGTGGGGGAGATGACGTGGATATTACAATGGGGGAGATGTGGATATTACAGTGGGGGAGATGTGGACATTACAGTGGGGGAGATGTGGACATTACAGTGGGGGAGATGTGGATATTACAGTGGTGGGAGATGTGGACATTACAGTGGGGGAGATGTGGATATTACAGTGAGGGAGATGTGGAGATTACAGTGGGGGAGATGCGGATATTACAGTGGGGGAGATGTGGAGATTACAGTGGTGGGAGATGTGGACATTACAGTGGGGGAGATGTGGATATTACAGTGAGGGAGATGTGGATATTACAGTGGGGGAGATGTGGAGATTACAGTGGGGGAGATGTGGAGATTACAGTGGGAGAGATGCGGATATTACAGTGGGGGGGGGGATGTGGAGATTACAGTGGGGGAGATGCGGATATTACAGTGGGGGAGATGTGGATATTACAGTGGGGGAGATGTGGATATTACAGTGGTGGGAGATGTGGACATTACAGTGGGGGAGATGTGGATATTACAGTGGGGGAGATGTGGATATTACAGTGGGGGAGATGTGGAGATTACAGTGGGGGAGATGTGGACATTACAGTGGGGGAGATGTGGATATTACAGTGGGGGAGATGTGGATATTACAGTGGGGGAGATGCGGATATTACAGTGGGGGAGATGTGGAGATTACAGTGGGGGAGATGTGGAGATTACAGTGGGGGAGATGTGGAGATTACAGTGGGGGAGATGCGGATATTACAGTGGGGGGGAGATGTGGAGATTACAGTGGGGGAGATGCGAATATTACAGTGGGGGAGATGACGTGGATATTACAATGGGGGAGATGTGGAGATTACAGTGGGGGAGATGTGGAGATTACAGTGGGGGAGATGTGGAGATTACAGTGGGGGAGATGACATGGATATTACAGTGGGGGAGATGTGGAGATTACAGTGGGGGAGATGTGGATATTACAGTGGGGGAGATGACGTGGATATTACAATGGGGGAGATGTGGAGATTACAGTGGGGGAGATGTGGAGATTACAGTGGGGGAGATGTGGAGATTACAGTGGGGGAGATGTGGAGATTACAGTGGGGGAGATGTGGAGATTACAGTGGGGAGATGCGGAGATTACAGTGGGGGAGATGTGGATATCCCAGGGGGGAGATGCGGATATTACAGTGGGGGAGATGACGTGGATATTACAATGGGGGAGATGTGGAGATTACAGTGGGGGAGATGTGGAGATTACAGTGGGGGAGATGACGTGGATATTACAGTGGGGGAGATGTGGAGATTACAGTGGGGGAGATGACTTGGATATTACAGTGGGGGAGATGACGTGGATAGTACAGTGGGGGAGAAGACGTGGATATTACAGTGGGGGAGATGACGACATTACAGTTATAATTAATCTAAATTAGTTGATTAATCGAAAGCGAAAAGTCGCATTAGTGGTAAGAAGTACTTTATTCATCATTGGTTAGCAACATCATAACAACTAGGGTTGTCCCGATACCGATACTAGTATCGGTATCGGCACCGATACCGAGCATTTGCCCAAGTACTTGTACTCGGGCAAATGCTCCCGATGCTTCTGCCGATACTATAACAGTCAGCGGTGATCGGCGTGTGGGGGAGTTACAAGCTTCCCCCCCGCGGCTTTCAGCGGCTTTCAGTGACAGCGGTGATCGGTGCTTGTAACTTCCCCACGCGATCACCGCTGACTGTCACTGCATCCTTCTCCATGCCCACTCCGTTCCTCTGTCCCCCTCTCCTTCTCTGTCCCCCTCCGTTCTGTTCCTCTGTCCCCCTCTGCTTCTCTGTCCCCCTCCGTTCCTCTGTCCCCCTCTCCTTCTCTGTCCCCCTCCGTTCCGTTCCTCTGTCCCCCTCCGTTCCGTTCCACTGTCCCCCTCCGTTCCGTTCCTCTGTCCCCCTCCGTTCCGTTCCTCTGTCCCCCTCCGTTCCGTTCCTCCGTTCCTCTGTCCCCCTCTCCTTCTCTGTCCCCCTCCGTTCCTCCGTTCTGCTGTGTCTCTCTGCTGTCCCCTCCGTTCCTCCGTCCCCCTCCTCCTTCCTTTGTGAATGGACAGAGTCAGCTGACTCTGTCCATTCACATAACTGAAAAATTGTAATCTCCTGTGATTACGATGTGTCAGTTTATGAATGGAGAGGAGCCGCTGTCTTCTCTCCATTCATTCTCAGTGCAGCTGAGGCTGCAGAGAAAGGGACTGAGGAATCTCTATCCTCTGTCTCTTTCTCTGTCTCAAGGGGGAGATATCAGAGGTCTGTTAAGACCCCTGATATCTCACCAAAGCCCCCCAACAGGGCTGATAAAAAAAAAAAAAAACATTGCAAAAATGAATAAAAAAAATATTATTGTAAAAAATAAAAATTGTAAATAAAAAAAAAAACACACACAGACACCGTTCCCTCCCCCCCCCCCCCCCCCCCCGGAAAAAAAAAAAAAGCATTGTTAAAAAAAAAAAAAAACTGTCACGTGACATAAAAAAAAAAAAGTATCGGTATCGGCGAGTACTTGAAAAAAAGTATCGGTACTTGTACTCGGTCCTAAAAAAGTGGTATCGGGACAACCCTAATAACAACGTTATTAAAAAGAATAATTCAGAGACTTATTGTACTGTTATGCCCCGTACACACGGTCGGACTTTGTTCGGACATTCCGACAACAAAATCCTAGGATTTTTTCTGACGGATGTTGGCTCAAACTTGTCTTGCATACACACGGTCACACAAAGTTGTCGGAAAATCCGATCGTTCTAAACGCGGTGACGTAAAACACGTATGTCGGGACTATAAACGGGGCAGTGGCCAATAGCTTTCATCTCTTTATTTATTCTGAGCATGCGTGGCACTTTGTCCATCAGATTTGTACACACGATTGGAATTTCTGACAACGGATTTTGTTGTCGGAAAATTTTATATCCTGCTCTCAAACTTTGTGTGTCGGAAAATCCGATGGAAAATGTCCGATGGAGCCCACACACGGTCAGAATTTCCGACAAACGCTCCGATCGGACATTTTCCATCGGAAAATCCGACCGTGTGTACGGGGCATAAAAGTGTTGGTCTTACATAAAATGCACATATTTACTTGTATTTAGTTTTAAACATATTATATGGCTCTCACGGAATTACATTTTAAAATATGTGGCGTTCATGGCTCTCTCAGCCAAAAAGGTTCCTGACCCCTGCAGTACAGGATTCACTGCTTTGAGACAGGTACCATTGAATATGTAGTCCTTAGAAATGGAAAGTGAATAGCAGAGGAGAAGCTGCAAAGCATGCAGGGAATACAGGAAGTTGTGATAAGAGACGACCAGCAGACAGGCAGAACACAGAACTTAAAAAGAGGTTTTCAAGCGAGCTTTATTGATTATTCAGTATCAATAATAACTATTGTTTTATTGCTTTTACAGTGATGTTGTAAAGAGAAAATGTATGCTGCGATCATAGGTCTCCGTCTCCTCTAAGTGTCTTGCCACCCCATAGTAAAATTTTAGTTGTAGATGGAGATTGACACGCTGAGTCTGCTCCTGTCTTCTTACATGGCAAGGATACTTCAACAGCTAGACTTCCCTGCCATAATTCCCGACTTTAATCCATCCACTTGGGAGTTTTGGGTGTTTTACATATCCAAGCGCTTCCTGCTGCATCCACTATGATATATAATTGATACAAAAAAATTATGAAGTTAATATAAAATGCATTAGGGAGAGTGATAACCCTTTATATCACAGCAGATGTGCAGACCCGGGAAGTCATATGGTTAAAAATACATAAAAACCATAATTGGTTGACATTTAGTTTTAAATAAACTAAGGTTTTCACATTTTGTTATCTTTTGTTGCGTATCGGTACTTCTGATCTTCTACAGCCTCTGTGCAGCTACCCGCTGTCTACATGCTTTCCAGCAACTGCTGTATGTCATTTTTTATAGGGGTTTCCTGATTGTGCCAACAGCAGAACATTATTGGGCAATGTTTGTTAGTGTGGCTGCTTGTAGTCTGCATGGGGAGAGCATGTGAAACGGCACAGGAGCACAATTTTGGAGACAGAGCATTGTCACCTTATAACAGGAAGTGCCTGAAAATGGACCTTCATGACAGGATCACCAGGTTCATCCTAACAAAAGCTGCAGATTTAATTTTGTGAAATGACTTTTGAAATAACATTACTTCAACTCTTTGGCATCTACCAAATACTGGAACATTGTTTTCAGCTGGGATGACCCATAAAAATATATGTAACACCTAAGTTCTCTGGGTAAAGAAATTTCATAGAGTATGATCTGAGGAAAAATACATAGTTACAAAGTAGGTGAGGTTGAAAAAAGTCCATCAAGTCCAACCCATGTGTGTGATTATGTGTCAGTATAACATTGTATATCCCTGTATGTTGCGGTTGTTCAGGTGCTTATCTAATAATTTCTTGAAACTATCAATGCCCCCCACTGAGACCACCGCCTGTGGAAGGGAATTCCACATCCTTGCCACTCTTACAGTAAAGAACCCTCTACGTAGTTTAAGGTTAATTCTCTTTTCTTTTTAATGAGTGGCCACGAGTCTTGTTAATCTCCCTTCAGCAAAAAAGCTGTATCCCTATTGTGGGGTCACCAGTACGGTATTTGTATATTGAAATCATATCCCCTCTCAAGCGTCTCTTCTCCAGAGAGAATAAGTTCAGTGCTCGCAACCTTTCCTCATAACTAATATCTTCCAGACCCTTTATTAGCTTTGTTGCCCTTCTTTGTACTCGCTCCATTTCCAGTACATCCTTCCTGAGGACTGGTGCCCACAACTGGACAGCATACTCCAGGTGAGGCCGCACCAGAGTCTTGTAGAGCGGGAGAATTGTCGTTTTATCTCTGGAGTTTATCCCTTTTTTAATACATGCCAATATTCTGTTTGTTTGTTAGCAGCAGCTTGGCATTGCATGCCATTGCTGAGCCTATCATCTACTAGGACCCCCAGGTCCTTTTCCATCCTAGATTCCCCCAGAGGTTCTCCTCCCTGTGTATAGATTGCATTCATATTTTTGCCACACCAAAAGCATTATTTTACATTTTTTTACATTGAACCTCATTTGCCATGTAGTTACGCATCCCATTCATTTGTTCAGATCTTTTTGCAAGGTTTCCACATCCTGCGGAGAAGTTATTGCCCTGCTTAGCTTAGTATTGTCCGCAAATACAGAGATTGAACTGTTCACTAGACATGTGTATTCGTTTTCATCCGAATGCATTTTCATCCGAATTTCAGGTATTTTCGTTATCGTTTTAACAAACGATAACAAAAGTGCACAGTCCGAAAAACGAAAGATCCGACATAAACAAATGCTTTATTTTCGTTTTCTTTGCTACAACAGTTCGATATAGATAGGAGATTCAACATGATGCTGACAATAACAATCTGTGTCCATCAAACCTGTGGTCGAATGTGCCTAACTTTAACTCTATTAGTCCAAGATTATTCTACATAGAGAGAAAAGATCCGACATAGAGAGGAAAGATTCAACATAGAGAGAAAAGATTCGACATAGAGAGAAAAGATTCGACGTACAAGTAAAATAAAAATAATGATGATAATTAATGTTATTGGCTGATTGTAACCAAAGAGGAGGAGCAGTAAAATAGCTAGAACTAAGTACACACGTACTTTGGCTTATGGTGTCTGTTGAAAGTTCTAAGAAGATTCGATGGAGCAGGTAAACTATGCGGTGTTGTACAGTTTAGCTGCTCTGTCGAATCTTCTTTGAACATTCGACAGACACCATAAGCCTTCAATGACAGATTCAACCTTAATTCATTTGGATTTTCGGACGAATGCAATTTTTAACGAAAAACAAAATAAATAAACACTAATTTCGGGAGTAACTAAATAAATGTATTTTTCGGACGAAAACGAAATTCGGAAACAACATATTTCAGTGTGCACATGTCTACTGTTTACCCCATCCTCCAGGTCGTTTATGAACAAATTAAATAGGATTGGTCCCAGCACAGAACCCTGGGGGACCCCACTTCCCACCCCTGACCATTCCGAGTACTCCCCATTTATCACCACCCTCTGAACTCGCCCTTGTAGCCAGTTTTCAATCCATGTACTCACCCTATGGTCCATGCCAACGGACCTTATTTTGTACAGTAAAGGTTTATGGGGAACTGTGTCAAATGCTTTTGCAAAATCCAAATACACCACGTCTACGGGCTTTCCTTTATCTAGATGGCAACTCACCTCCTCATAGAAGGTTAATAGATTGGTTTGGCAAGAATGGTTCTTCATGAATCCATGCTGATTACTGCTAATGATATCATTCTTATTACTAAAATCTTGTATATAGTCCCTTATCATCCCCTCCAAGAGTTTACATACTATTGATGTTAGGCTAACTAGTCTGTAATTCCCAGGGATGTATTTTGGGCCCTTTTTAAATATTGGTGCTACATTGGCTTTTCTCCAATCAGCTGGTACCATTCCAGTCAGTATACTATCAGTAAAAATTAGGAACAAATGGTCTGGCAATTACTTGACTGAATTCCCTAAGTACCCTCGGGTGCAAGCCATCTGGTCCCGGTGATTTATTAATGTTAAGTTTCCCAAGTCTAATTTTAATTCTGTCCTCTGTTAACCATGGAGGTGTTTCCTGTGATGTGTCATGAGGATAAACACTGCAGTTTTGGTTATTGAAGCCCCCCCGATTCCCTCGTGAAGATTGAGGAGAAGAATAAATTCAATACCTTCGCCATCTCCCCATCCTTTGTAACCGGATGTCCTTCCTCATTCTTTATGGGGCCAATATGGTCTGTCCTCCCTTTTTTACTGTTTACATACTTAAAGAATTTCTTGGAATTTTTTTTGCTCTCCTCCGCTATGTGTCTTTCATGTTCTATCTTAGCCGTCCTTATTGCACCCTTACATTTCTTGTCACATTCTTTATAAAGTCTGAATGCTGATGATGATCCCTCAACCCTGTATTTTTTGAAGGCCTTCTCCTTTGCTTTTATATGCATTTTTACATTGGAGTTAAGCCATCCAGGACTTTTGTACGCTCTTTTAAATTTATTACCCAATGGGATGCATTGGCTAATGCCCTTATTTAATATGCTCTTAAAGCAAACCCATCTCTCCTCCGTGTTCTTTGTTCCTAAGATTCTTTTCCAATTTATTCCTTCTAGCAAGGCTTGTAGCCTAGGGAAGTTGGCTCTTTTGAAATTCAGTGTCTTTGTATTCCCCTTATGTTTCCTATTTGTGTGATTTATACTGAAGCCAATTGACCTGTGATTGCTGTTACCTAAATTGCCCTGTATTTCCACATCCGTGATCAGGTCTGTATTGTTGGTAATCAGTGGATCCAGTAACGCTTTATTCCTAGTCTACCATCTGACCCATAAAATTGTCCTGCAAGACATTTAGGAACTGGCAAGCCTTAGCTGAATGTGCGGTTCCCTCCGCCCAGTCTATGTCTGGATAGTAAAATCCCCCATTATGATAACACTTCCCATCCTTGCTGCTAATCCAAATTGTGATAGGAGATCTGTCTCTCCTTTCTCCCTCAGGTTAGGGGGCCTATAGCATACTTCCAGTATTATTTTCCCCTTAAATTCATCCCTTTGGAGCTCTACCCGTAAGGATTCCACCTCCTCCCTAGCTCCCTTAGTGATGTCATCTCTCACATTTACTTGTACATTATTCTTGATATATAGGCATCCCCATTTTTTACCCTCTCTATCCCAGCGATAAAGGGTATACCCTTGAATGTTTGTCAGCCAATCATGAGAGCTGTTGAACCAGGTCTCTGAGATTCCCACAAAATCCAAATCCTCCTTGTACAACAGTATCTCTAGTTCACCCATCTTGTCCACCAGGCTCCTGGCATTGGTGAACATGCCACGTAGTTTAGACCGGTCGCATATTATCCTCTTATTGGGTGTTCCGAGATTGCAACTAGGACTTGCTACTTACCTTGGGTTTATGAGCTTTGGTCAACCTACCACTAATGCCCCCAATACTACCCTCTGGAATATGTTCCACGCTGATTATCTCTACCTCTGGACCCTCCCCCCCATCGCCTAGTTTAAAAATCCGTCTAACTTTTTGGCCATCTTCATCCCCAGCTGATCTGCACCCTCCTCATTTAGGTGCAGTCCATCCCTTCTATAGTACCGGTTATTTACTGAGAAGTCGGCCCAGTCCTCCAGGAACCCAAACCCCTTCTTACTACACCAGCTCTTCAGCCACTTGTTTACTTCCCTAATCTCCCTCTGCCTTTCTGGTGTGGCTTAATGTACCAGTAGTATTCCTGAGAAAATACAGAAATTGCATTTAGTATTATTCGGTTCGTAATTTAAAAGTTTCCCAATGTAACAAGGAAAGATCTTGGAATGGACACAATATCAAAACACAAATTGTTAAGTAGTTTGCAAATATAAAAACTGTTTAAGTGGACCCATTACATGTAAATCAAATTGACAGCATCAGATGTCCACATTTGTTATCTCCAGCAAAAGTTTGAAATATTGAAATATAAAAATTGCATAGACAACAAATAATAAATCAAAGATTCATTTCTTTGCATTATAATCTAAAATAAGATACTAGACTCAATTCACAAAGCTAACAGCTAATAGGGATCATTATTTAAAAAATACTGACAATACATTTCATCTAAGTCCAATAAGATTTGAAAATCACAGCCATATGACCTAAGAAAAACATACTTATCCCTGTGTCAAGATTCCTGAATGAAGCCTGGTCTCAAGCTATGTAATTACGCAACAAGAGCCAATAAACAATTCTTTTTCCAAATGGTCTTTTGCAACATTTAGGCCCCTTTCAGAGTTGCTGAATCCGTCAAGTGGATCCACCTGCTTATGGGGGGATCTCTCTGCTAATCACCGCTGAGCAGGCAGATGACAGGTCAGTTTCCGCTCAGCTATGTAAAACGGACACGGACACAGCCCGCTGTTTTCTATGTGCCTGTCTGTTTCCATCTGACTATCATCCGATCCAATCTGCCGGACGGATGGGGAATGGATACCCATCTGTCTGTTTTTAGTGGAACAGATTGGATGCCGGCGGACATCTGACGCTCCATAGAGAAGAATGGGGGGGTTTGATCGTGTCTGCCTGCAAAATGGACAAGCGGACCCAATCAGGGTTCGCAGGTGTGAAAAAGACCTTAGGCATGAGCTTAAATTTATCTTGAGTTGAGATCCAAGTTTAGCCTGGAAGGAAGCTGTCAGTGTTGGCCCAATCATCTTTGGCCAAGGCATTCCCTGCCCCAAAGCTGCACATACACGAGGCTTGGGGATGTTTATGACGTCATTAAACTAATATTACTAGCCGATCCATGACTGTTGCTCCTCTCTGCCAATTCTTTCACTGGCTTCCCCTACCCCAACGTATAGAATTAAAAATACTAACCACAACATACAAGGCCATGCACAACATCACCCCCAGCTACATCACCAACCTCATCTGCAGATATTGCCCAAATCGTCCCGCACCTCCCAGGACCTCTTGCTCTCTAGCTCCCTTGTTACCTCCTCCCATGCTCGCCATCAGGACTTCTCTAGAGACACTCCCATCCTCTGGAACTCCCTGCCCTGGTATGTCCAGTCAGCCCCTACCCTGCCCACCTGTACGTGATCCCTGAAAACTAATTTATTCAGGGAAGCCTATGCCACATCCACCTAAAAACTGTACTCGAGCCACCTCCATCAGATCATCCCTCACAGTTATTACCTTTTGTACCACCTCCCCCTCCCTTTAGATTGTAAGCTCCATGAGCAGGGCCCTCCTGTTCCTTCTGTATTGAACTGTATTGTAATTGTACGGTCCCCCCTCTACATTGTAAAGTGCAAACTGTTGGCGATATATAAATCCTGTATAGTTATAATAATAATATGGCAACAAGGCCCTATTAGGGCAAAGACGTTGACCTTAAATGGCAATGTGGGTCGATGCCATTTAACCCAATATAGAAACACGTGGCCATATTAGGTCAATGACAGCATGATCATCCCTGTCCCTTTATGTATGTGCAGCTACGAGGAAAGGTCTCGGTCAAAGATGATTGGGCCAGCACTGACAGCTTTCTTGTAAGTTAGGCCAAACATGGGTTCGGACCCATCCCAAGTTCCTCCCTAACAGCAATATAATATCCGACAACTCTGTAAATCCTCAAGGCATTGGCAAAAGAGATGGAAATATGTACACTTACAATAATATCTGCATGCATACATACTCCACACACCGCTGAGGAGAAAAAGAGCTCATTAGCACAATATCATGTAATGTAATCCACAAGGCATACATTTTTCTAAAGTTCTCGTTTAAGTAAAAATCCAATTTTTTTTTTCTGTCTGTTGCCTGACTAACCATCAACTCTTCACATCCAGCTGAGCTGAAGGAACGAACGTTGTTCAGATATTCCATTCCTTTCAACTACAAAGCAAAGATCTGCCTGACTATCACAGGGGGATTTTACTCAAAGAGACCTACACTTACATCCAACAATAATCTCATGTGGTGCCTGGGTCCCAGCTGGTGAAATTCTATTATACAAGGATGGATGCCTTACCCAAAAGGACAAAAATCGATTAAACATACCCTGTAGTCATTTCGGGAGGGCTATCATGCTGCCCCGCAGAGCACGGCGTACTTTGTGTAAACAGTCAAAGAAGCCTCATTTTCGGTAATTACATACAAACTTTTGCCTTTTGTGCTCTTCTCAAAGAACTCTGGTAACAAAGTCACTTGGGATTCTCAACATTTGAAAAGAAAAAAAAAAAACGCTGCTCACTTTATTGATCAGAATATTTTAAATTCATTCAGTAGTGGCTTAATACCATGGTTTTATTTTAAGAACCTTTTCAAAAGATCTTGGACAGGTCGGAGAATCAGAGGTCCTGTGGGGAGGAAAAGAAGGATGGGGAAAAGAATATATCGTCTTTGTACTTCTTCCGAGACAGGTGCCACATGTGAAGAGTACTCAAAGAAATTATAGATTAAAGAAATAGAGGTATTGTGACATGGAAAAAGGCTTAAATGTATTTCAAAGAAGAACTATATCTGTTTTCTATTATCTTCATTTGGTTTTTGTTGGTAAGTTGAACTCCAGGCAGATAAAAAAAGACATAAATGAATGCAGCTCTGTATTGATCAATAAATCATTAAATGTAAATTTTAAATGCAAGCAGCAGAGCTTTAGTGTGAGAGGAAGAAGCAGCATGAGGAGCCAATTAGTGCATGCGCTGGCAACAATCATGCTGATAGGAGGAAAAAGCAGTGTAACAAAGAGATGAGCTCCTCACTGCTTTTCCTTTTCACTGTACAGTCACAGTCTGAGTCGGGGCTAAACTAAACTGGCTTAAATGATGAAGCAGGGAGACTACGGGGTTTATTTACTAAAACTGGAGCGTGCAATATCTGGTGCAGCTCTGCATAGAAACCAATCAGTTTCCAAGCTTTTTTGTCACACCTTAATCGAACAAACTGAACTTAGAAGCTGATTGGCTACCATGCATAGCTGCACCAGATTTTGTACTTTTCAGCTTTAGCAAAATAAAAGGTGCTGTAAACCCTTGTGTTTTTTCACCTTAATGCATCATATGCATTAAGGCGAAAAAACTTCTGACACTGACCAGCCCCCCAGTCCCCCGTTTTACTCACCTGAGCCCGTTCATTCCCACAGCAGAGACGCGCTCTACCTCTCTGCCCGTTGTCTCGGCCCTTGATTGGATAGATTGATAGCAGCGCACCAATTGGCTCCCGCTGCTTTCAATCATATTCAATGACGCGGGCACCGGGGGATGGGGCCGAGTTCGGCATTCTGTGTCTATGGACGCAAAAGCCGGACTCGGGAGCGCGCCTTCACGGTAACCCCCAGGGACAGCGCTTCTCCTAGGGGGTTTACCGATGCGGGAAGGAGCTGAACCCAGAACAGGTGGAAACGAGGGTTTACAACCCCTTTAACCCCCTAGTGTTGATATCACTGGTTCTAAAATAAGGTATGTAATGAAAACCTGTTGAGGAGGGCAAAGAAGAAACAAGACAATGTCAAATATTACCAGATTAAACCTTAGCTATAACCACTTCAATACCTGACACTTTCACCCCTTTCCTGCCCAGGCCAATTTCCAGCTTTCAGTGCTGTCACACTTGAATGACAATTGCATGGTCCTGCAACACTGTACCCATTTGAAATTTTTTTTAAATTTTTTTTGAGACATATAGAGCTTTCTTTTGGTGGTATTCAATTACCACTGAGTTTTTTTATTTTTTGCTAAACAAATTAAAAAGACCGAAAAATTTTTGGGGAAAAAAACCAAAAACGTTTTTCTTAGTTTCTGTTATCAAATTTTGCAAAAAAGTTATTTTTCTTCTTCACTGGTATATGCTGATGAGGCTGCACTGATGGGCGCTGATGAGGTGGCACTAATAGGCACTGATGAGGCGGCACTAATAGGCACTGATGAGGCGGCACTAATAGGCACTGATGAGGCTGCACTGATGGGCACTGATGAGGCGGCACTAATAGGCATTGATGAGGTGGCACTGATGGCACTGATGGGCACTGAGGTTGCACTGATGGGCACTGATGGGAGTTCACTGCACTGATAGCTGGCACGGATAGCTGGCACTTATGGGCACAGATAGGTGGCACTGATGAGCGGCACTGATAGGTGGCACTGATGGGCACTGAGGTTGCACTGATGGGCACTGTTGGGAGTTCACTGATTATCAGTGTAAACGATGTGCTGACAGGCTTGCTGGTTAACCACTTGACCACTAGGCACTTAAACCCCCTTCCTAACCAGACCAATTTTCAGCTTTCAGTGCTCTCACACTTTGAATGACAATTACTCAGTCATGCAACACTGTACTCATATGAAATTTTTGTCCTTTTTTTCCACACAAATAGAGCTTTCTTTTGGTGGTATTTAATCACCGCTGGGTTTTTTATTTTTTGTGCTATAAATCAAAAAAGACTGAAAATTTGATTAAAAAAAAATCTTTGTTTCTGTTAAAATTTATTGCAGAGTATTGGCAGAGTATTGGCAGAGTATTGGCGAGTATTGGCAGAGTTTTGCAGTTTTGCAGTGTTGCAGAGTATTGGCAGAGTTTTGCACAGTGTTGCAGAGTATTGCACAGTGTTGCAGAGTATTGGCAGAGTTTTGCACAGTTTTGCAGAGTATTGCTGACATTGAGCAGCGCTGTGGGCACTAAACATCCAGCCCACAGCCCCCTACATTTACTTAACTAATATCTTACAGTGCAACAACTAAAATTCAACTTCAGGCTCTAAAGTAGGCTTCCAATGCTATTTCGGTTCCCTGGATGGAAAAGGTAATAACGTATGAAAGATAAAGCACAATCAATCCTCCTTTGAGCGAAAATGCTACTACAAGCACTCTCGTGGAATGTATTGACACATTACATCAATACTACTCTGTCTCATAGCAACTAATATTAACCACATGTGGTAGTAGGAAAATAAAATCATTACCAACATATACAACTTGTTGTGATAGGTTTAAACATTATGGTTAGCAAAGGTCAAATAGTCTTTCAATCAAAACTGATATTTTGGATATTTGGGTGCAGATAAATGGAATCACTTCCTAGCTTTTTATATTGGTCAAGGGCTCCAGCGACAAAACCTATGCCCTCGCTCTGGCAGGTGAGGACAGAGCTGGAAAACTGAATGAAAAGTTATGATACTGGAAATTCATAAAGGATAAAAATAAGCCACCTAGCGTTTCTTGTCACCAGTATGCACCAATAGCTCATATATGAGTTTGGAGGGAAATGGCACTTTAACAGTTACACATCATTATGACTAAATTATAAAACTGATTATACCTACCAGCTATCAGTATCTTGGGAAGACAGCCATGATTTTCAAGTTGCAGGAGGAAATATAGAAAGTGTGGCTTGACCTCGACACGCACTTACTGTAGTTTGAAACAGCCAGTCTCGACAGCCAGGCTCAACCAGGCTAATTGACTTGCCAATTGATAGTGCCTCCATAGTTCCAGGGTTAGGGCCACTTTGCAAGGACAGCGACATGACACCAATGATCTTTTTTTATTGTCTGTAAAGGTGGCATTCTTACCACTACTGTAAGGGGGCATTTTTCCCACAGACCACCAAAGAATTGGTTTTAGCGAGGATTCCCCAAGACATGAAAAAATATTTTCAAGTGTTCATCTGGGGTAAAAAGATGGACTCTGGCAGAATGGATAAAAAAAATGAAAAGCACAAATATACTTTTCTTTATACAAGACTCGTAGGTTAGTTTTTAGTTTTGGCAATGTAACAGATTTGCTGTTCACCCAAAGAGTTTGTCAGTTATATGTAATTACCTCCCCTCCTTTCTTTTCAAGATCCTTTTCTTGTGCTGTCTCCTTAGAGCTGCACTCTAAATGTGCAATCTATCTGCCTTGTAGATGTCATATAAAAAAATGACTTTGTTTAATTGCATCAAGCAGGGCTTGATTGCTTGGTTGGTACAGTAGATGGGATCAAGATGATAAATGCGATGAGAGCTACTTGATAAAGATAGCGAAACCTACTTAATACAAAAAGTGAGGTTGGTACAGGAGGTGGTAAGATCTAGTTCATATGCAAGATAAAACCTGGTTAATAAAGGAAATTAAATCTACTTGATAAATTAAATGAAAGTTTGTTGGCATGTAGCACTCACTCCTGAAAGAACTGCTGAGTGTGTTGGGCCCTCCTAGTTCCATAATTGCCTCATAGCACTTACTGAAGCACCAGTGGTGACCAATAGATTGATTTTCACATTGTGGATTTTCGCTTGAAATGTATTCAGTGACTTTTGAAGTAGAGAAGGTTAGGATACTACCCGAGGTCACAGCAGACTCTGGAGGTTAGACTAAAAAGTGAAAAAACATACTCTCAGCCTTCACAGATATAGAACCTTTGGCTGACCCGGCATCCTGTGAGTTCAACATTCTGGCTGTAGAATCAGTAATGTAGTAATGTAGTAATAAGCTCTTAGGAAGCACACAGACACAGTTCCACCCTCCGTTGTAAGATCACATCCAGCAGGGCAGTATGAGACTAGGCACCAGACTCTGGCTTAGTCTCTTGAGCACATGGTTGCCCTCCCTAGGCAGCAGGCCTAAGAGGATGAGATATCCAATATCTACCCTCCCCAAGGCAGGAGCCCAGTGGGAGAAGAGAGCATCTCAAGGGCCTATCCCAGCAGCAGGCAATGCAGAATTATCAATCTGAGCTTACTGTGATTTGTTGTGGAAATTTTTATTAATGTATGTTGTCAGATGTCCCCCAGTGTCAGTTTTGCTGTAATACGCTCATGTGAGGATATTCGCACATACAGACGTTGGTGGAGGACCATTGGCTGTGGAACCCTTCCTGTGGACACGGCAGATCTGTTTGCTCTTTTAAGGATGTTTTTTTATGCCTCACCAAGGGACTGGCCACTTCATGGCGACCGCATCTAAACTCCTAAGTAAGCAGATCTGCGTACATGGGAACCATAGCATAACCATAAAAAATCATGGCCCACTGAGCCATGATAGAGACTCGCGTCATTGGTAGCAGTGGGAATGTGCACACGATCGTGTTCAGAGCCATGTAAGTAATGTTCAAATTGTGAGTCCTTTGTGTCTCACAAAGGACTTGCCGCTTGGCTTTGAACATGACCATCTGCACACGTCACTACTGTATTTCTATTTGAATATATACATGTGTGTGATTGGTTCTTTTGAAAGAATACACGTGTCTGATTGGCTGATTCTGAAGCCACCACCTTCCTTTGTTTACTCATGTTGACAGTATAAATAAAGGAGTAAAAGCATTCAATGGAGGATTCTGCTGAGCTCAACGTGATACCAGCATCTGTCTGTGTTACTTGAAGACATAAAAGCGTGCTTTCCCGGCATTATATGAGAGAGCTGTATTTGTGCTTTTAAGCGCAAAGAAATTATTTGCTTATAGGGAGAAGCTTAGAATTTCACTGACAGATTACAGCCAAGCAGCACAAAATTTAAAGAGCCGCATGAAGTGAGATATAACTGATAATGGTTGGTAAACTGTTGGAAAAGGAGATGGGAACTACTTGATACAAGAGGTGGGATTTAGATGGCAAAGGAAATGGTTGTAAAACGGTGGTGAGGCACAGTTGCTTTAGAAGATAAAATGTTGCTGGTACAAAAGATGGAAGTTGGAAGTGAGACTAAGACAGGCCATACATTATGCAATTTTCTTTCCTTCAACCATGGGTTGAAAGAAAGAAAATTGCTAGATTCCCCCACCAATACAGTCAGTTTTGATGGGGGAGCCTTCCCCTCTGGCAGAATACAATGACCAGGTGAAAAAAAATAAAAACCAACAGGCTACCTGTACTGAAGTTGATCGATGGATGGACTTCAGTCATCCAACCTTCCCATAGACGGATTGAAATTTGGCTGGTTCTTGCTGAACTGGACAAATTTCGCTCTGTCTATGGCCAGCTTTAGTTGTTACAGGAAGTTAGAACTAGCTGGTAAAGGTAGTGAGAGTTACTTGGTACAGAAGGGCAGATTTAGTTGATGCAGAAGGTGAAACTTAGGTAATCATATGACACTTAGTTAATGCTAAAAGCTAAAATCTTGTTGATACAGTACGTGTATTTGATGAAGGTTTTGAAACTATGTTGGTACAGAAGGTGAGATTACATTATACGATAAGTGAGATTCAATTGGCACAAGAGGTGAGACCTAACTGTTAAAGGGGAAATGATTTAGTAGATACATAAGACTAGACCTTGTTGTAAAAGGTGGTGAAAGTTTGTTAGTACAGGAGGTAAGACCTAGCTTATAAGGTGGTGAGACTATTAGTACAGGAAATTAAAGGAACTTGATACAGAAGTTGAGATTTAGCTGGTAAAGGTGGTTGGCAGGACCAGCAAGGTGATGCAGGATGTGAGACCCAGGTGATACAGAAGATGAGACTTTGTTGATAAAGAAGGTAAGACTTTAAGTATCACTAACAGCAAAACATTTTAGTCGGATTTCGATAAGGTGTTGAGGAATTAGAGGCACTGTGAGGATTTATCTCCGTCAATGTTCCTATTAGGGAGAGTCCCTCTAATTGACCTGATCACCAATGTTATTGTGAAATTAAGTGAGGGTAGATACATTTTAAGTTGCTACCAGAACAGGAATATAAGGGAAATCTTTAATTGGGCATAGTTGTTCCTGTGTCAGCTATCTAACATCGGACAAATGTCACTCACATTTGAAAGATATCCTTTTACTTCCAGTTCAGTCTCCAAGACAGGAAGTTAAGAGAAATCTGCCCAATGAGTCATAAAGAAAAAACAGGAGTTTCAACCCTTCTCTACTCTATTAAAAAATAGCTTTAGATGTGCTTTAAATGTTAGAGGAGGTGAAGCCAAGCTGATAATGGTAATGAGGTTGTTGGCACAAGGGTCAGGAGTTATTGATAAAGAATGTGAGACTTAGTTGGCACAGGCAGTGACACCTACTTATTACTGGAGATATGGCCTAATTATTAAAAGTGTTAAGACTTTGTGGGTACAGTAGATGAAGTTTGGTTAGCATAGTAGGTGAAACATGTTTGGCACAAGAACCGGCACCTAAATGATCAATGTGTTGAGGCCTTGTTGATACAGGGGGTAAGAATTAATTGGTACAAAAGGTGAGACATTCTTAGTACAGAACATAAGACCTAGTTGATAAAGGTAGTAAGACTTTGTTCATACAAATGAGGAGTTTAGCATCATTATTTCAAATTCTTTCATAATTGAAACACAAGGGCATTGCCCACTTCCATAACTACCTCCTTTGTAGCTAATTACTTGATCCAGAACTACAAGTGCTCATTAAATGTCTTCCAGAATTTCCATTACCCTTTACAAAGGCAGAAACAACAAAAAGGAGGGGAAAAATGACATGTTTCAGATTCATATGTTAGCAGCAGTTAGGCAGTGTTTGAATAACAGCCACATTCACGTAGGTATTCTGATGAAACATCCCATTGTAAAATGTTTCTGTAGTGGAGGAGTAAAGATTTAACTTAATGTTTAATGCTTGCAATTATGGCAAAAGAATAATGAACCTATTAGGTGGGAGAATTGGCAATTACTCTGAAGCTTATTGGAATACAGCTGTGAAGCAGTTATTCGTCTGAATACTTAAAGGCAGTTATTAAATAGAATAATGCATAGTGTTTATAGTCTAACAACCGGTGCTTCTTCCAAAGACATAATGGGACTTGTAGATGTTCCATCTGAGACAGGATAGAGATCTTTATAAGTTACAACCTTAGCGGAAAGACAAAAACTTCAATGTCAGAACAATGAGCAGTTTTTCTTCATGAACAAGTCCAGACAAATAAAAAAATATTTCTTCCGGGTGTATAGGTTATTGACTACAGTGCAGTCAGCTCTTGGTCACCCCCCTCCACCCTCATCCTCATACCTTCTGGAACTCTTTGTGCTGCTTAACATTCCCAACCTTCTTCCACTCTTTGAAACTAGAATCTGTCAATCTATAAGGTATAAGGGACCTAAACTTCTATTTATGGTCGGAGCCCTATGTCCGATATGGACATAGAAAACACTTATAGTAAAGATAAGACTTACCATCGGAAATAGACCTAAAAGTGTGGACTTACCATATGAAATGGACCTGAAAGTGTGCCTTGGTCTCATGGCCGGTATGCCAAAATAAGGGGGCATACCCTGGTTTAAGAAATGATTATTCTGTAAGAGAAATGAATGAAATGAATAGTTGAGAAATGCTGTGAAATGGGGATGGGAGGGTGGGTATCGCGCACAGGAAACCGACAAGCACCACAGGTGAGCGGGCTGCTTAAATACCCCCCGGGCTCCTCCCATAAATTCAGGCCACCATACTGGCCTTCCTACTTATGGTCGGAGCCCTATGTCCGATATGGACATAGAAAACACTTATAGTAAAGATAAGACTTACCATCGGAAATAGACCTAAAAGTGTGGACTTACCATATGAAATGGACCTGAAAGTGTGCCTTGGTCTCATGGCCGGTATGCCAAAATAAGGGGGCAAAAACATTCAGGTAGGGTTATAATTTTATTGGTTTTCAGTTATTTATTGAGCCAATTTGGAGAATGCCTGTGCCATCTCAGTTTGTGGATTGGGGATGTACCGGGCGAAGCAGGTTGATTTCCACCTGCCTAGTCTTTTGATGATGTGATCTGGCACCCCGTGGCGGGACGCCGCGGAGGCTGCTCCGATGCGGAAAGAGTGTCCGGAATACTGACTAGGGTTAAGGTGAAGATTGCGGAGAAGTATCCTTATGTGGCTCACAAACTGAGAGGCGTTTAAGGGTTTGACTGGAAATGGTAGAAGGGGACTGCTGTCTGGTTGCTCAGGCAGGAGAGATAGGAGTCGGTTGAGTACAGCGACTGGACACCAGCTGTTGTTGGTTCTGTAGAGGTGGATGTTCACTCCCGAGCCCGTTTGCTGGGTTTTAGAGACCTCGAGGTGCAGGATAAAGTGGTCTTGGTGTCGAAGCAAGTGTCGTCTGCATAGTACTTGGTCTGTGGGTTTGTTAGAGGTGAATTCGCCAGGCCGCAAGAACCCATAGTAAGCTAAATATATGGCTGCTTGTAAGACCGTGCTGGGGAGCAGACCGAATGGCGAAGTAGCCAGAATATTTGACATGTCCCTAAAGATGGGCCCCGTAATGGGCAAGCGCTTAGTGCTGATGACTGGTTGTTGTCTCTGTATTCCCCTTAGGATGGCTCGTATAGCGTGAGATGAGAACAGTGACGATTTCGTCGGGTCTTCAAGCGCCATGAAATGTTGAATGCCGGCTAGGTATAACCGGATGGTGTTGTAGGATAAGGCTAGCTGCGTGTGGCAGTGTGCCGTGAAGGCCAGTACCTGTTTGATATCTGTTGGTTCTTTGCGGCTGGACGTGAGGAATTTATTGAAAGCTTTCCAAGCTGTCTGGTAGGCTTTGAGTGTGTTGCGGGAGAGGGAATTATTTATGAGTTGCGTAGCTCCGTGTAGATGTTGCACTAGTCCAGGGTCAGTTGTGACCAGACGGGGATAGGGGCCGACATTGGATCGGCATCGGGAACCTGTTTGAAAAAGGAGGGATAATTGAAACGTGATAGTGCGTCAGCTGCTGAGTTGTATCTGCCGGGAATGAATTCACAGTGTATGTTGAACTGATGTTGTAAAGACAGTTGTACCAACCTGCGCAGGAAGGACATGACTGCTAGGGACTTGGACCTGCCTCTGTTGATGATGTCTGCCGTGGCCTGGTTGTCGGTGGTGAAGACTACGGTTTGTCCTGTCCAGTGGTGGCCCCAGAGTTGTGCGGCTGCCACTATGGGATAAAGCTCAAAGAGGGCAGATGTTTGGGAAAAGCCGGGTATCAACAGTATCTGTTGAGGCCAGGGTCCTGAAAACCAATGATGGCCAAAAATTGCCGCGAAACCTGTGGAGGCTGCAGCGTCAGTCACTACCTGGGGTGAATGGATCGAAACCATAGGTATAAATAGAGATATGCCATTCCAGGCGGACAAGAATTCCTCCCACATTGATAGGTCCGCTATAGCTGCGGAGTCTAATTTCAAAATCTGATCAGGGTCTTGAGTTTCTGACAGAAATCTCAGCAGGCATGACACAAATGTGCGGCCTTGTGGGATAATTCGCATAGCGAAGTTGAGCATACCCAGGAGAGACTGCAACTGTTTTTTGGTACAGCCCTTGGTGTGTGTAAACTCGTGAAGGACTGCCCTAATGCGTGTTAATTTGTCGGGGGGGAGACTGGCCTGCATTGCGCAGGTATCCAAGCTGACCCCGAGAAAGGTGATGATGTTTGCTGGACCATCGACTTTGTGCTCGGCGATAGGAACGTTGAGGTTTCCAAAAATAACTCTAAGTTTGTCGAGATCTGCTGGGGGTTTGTTGGGCGGTTCTATCAGTAGGAAGTCATCCAGGTAATGGATGACTTCATGGCATTGGCCCTTGTGTAATAGTATCCAAACGAGGGACTGTGCGAACGTGTCGAAGAGCCACGGGCTACTCTTCGAACCGAAGGTGAGTTTCGTAGCAAAATAATATGCTTCCTTCCATTTGATGCCATGCCAGCACCAAAGGGATGGGTGGATGGGCAGGAGTTTGAAAGCATCCGATATGTCGGCTTTGGAGAGCCAGGCACCTGTGCCTGCTTTGATGATCGCTTGTATTGCCATGTCAACGGAGGAATATTTTAGGGAAAACTCTTCGGAGGGGATCAGGGAATTGAGACTGGGTATGTGCGAAGAATGAGGCGCAGACAAGTCGTACACCAAACGCAATTTATTAGAGAATTTGCCCTTGACAAGCCCAATAGGGCTGACTCTCCATGTGCTGAAAGGGGGGCAAGTGAAAGGGCCTATTACGTAGTCTCGATCTACCTCTGCCTGTAAGAGCTGATCTATGGCCTGTTCGTCGATGGCTGCCGAACGAAGATTGGCGCATTCGTGAGTACTGTGGGGCAGTGCGATGAGGCCGGTGTGAAAGCCTACTGTGAAGCCTTGGATAAGGTAGGTGGCCAGGGAAGGGGTGGGGTGTGAAGTGAGATACAGTCCTAGCCATAAGATGTTGATTCGGCTTAGTCATGCCCTCTTGTGTTGCTTGACTTCACACAAATTCCTACGGTGTGCTCTTTGGCATATAGTGCAGATGTGAAGTAGACGGCATTGGCTGAAGTTGCAGGACCCATAGTTGTAGTTGTTACAGATGGCTGCCCCTCCCACGGTTCGGACTGGGCGTCCGAGTTTGTCCACCTGAGGCGTTGGTTCAGGGATCGACTGGCCCTGTACTGTACCTGAGGTAGAGGGGAACTCGAAGGGCCGTCTGATCGCCGTATTGGCGCACCAGGTGGCAGTGTGGGTGGAAGACTGGCAAATTGCACACAGAGGTGAGCGTAAGCCGGCAAAGTGGCGGCAGAAGAGCTCTGTGTCCATGAGACTCCAATCTGTGGTGATCTGGTATTGTGCGAATCTGGCGGCGGCCTTGGCTGAGAAGGAACGATGATAATCGTAGAAGGCGAAACCTCCATACTTGTGGCCCAAGTCTACCACAGTATGGAGGTATAAGTCCAGCTCTTCCCGCCTGCTAGGGGTGGCTGAGCACAGGACATCTCTGAGCATGCCAAAGGCCAGGGTAAATTCGGGGACTGATAGCTTGCGGTTCAGCCTGGGGTCTTTGGCTTTAAGGACCACCGATATGTCACCCCAGGAGTAGGCCTTATTTTCTGCTAAATCATGCACGGAGATCAGGAGAGAGGCCAGGTTGACGTCCTTGCCGTCTAAAATGTCCTTCCTGATACTGGTTGGGACCAGATGGGAGGGGTAGACAATGGCGCTTGAGCCTGAGGTACCTGTAGGAAGAGGTGTCAAGGTCTGAATTGCCGTTGGGTCGGGGACAGCCGTGGCCGGTCGGGCCTCCAGAAGTGCCACCCTGGCTTGGACGTCTGCAACTGAGATGGATAGAGATGACACCATCGTGTGTAACTGCGAAATGGCCGATGATATGGACTGGAGGGATGCCTGTTGGGTACTGGGTCCTGCTGCTGATGGGGGGAAGAGGAGTTTGAAGAGCTCGCCTTTCCTCGCTGTGGCGGGGAAGGGGACACCTCTGCGTCTGAGCTCTGCCGTCAGTTTGGGGATAGTCCATCCCCTGAGGGATTGCACGCTGCCGCTTTCTGAAACCGGAGTAGGTGATAGAGGGGCCGTGAAGTCTTCACTGCCGGCCTGGGACATGGTTGCTCTGGTGAGGATCTCGAGCTTTATTTCCTGGTTGACTGTAACCTATTGGGGGTGAGATGAATTTCAAGTTTTTCTTTGATCCGCTGAGTCATACTTACCCGACTTATTCTCCCTTTCCCCCCTTTTTTTTTTTCTTTTTTTTTTACCTGGGGGGATATCGTCCAACCTGGTGCAGGGTGGACCTACTGAACTTTGACTGACCTGAGGAAGATGAAAGGTGACAATTCGTGAAGGGATTGCTAAGTAACTTGGAGCAATGATTTGTATGGTGCTTGCAATTTGTGACAATAAAATGGTTCGAAATGTTTGCCTTGATTGTGAAATGAATGAACTGCATGACAGAGGTGCGGCCTGGTCGTGTCACGATTTGTTCGACCGTGAACCGGGCTCTGGAGCATGTATTGAAATGAGGCAACTGAAAATATTGGTGCTCCTGGGACGAATCGGTGCTTGTTTGATGCATCTGGATTCGAATAGGAGTGCAGTATTAAATGAAATGAGAGAAATGATTGTTTTGACCGAGGCTCGAATTGGTTGTGCCGTGTTAGCGACTGGCAACTAACCGAGCTCTGGTGTAGGTATGAAATGTGATCGGAACCAGTGATGCATGCCGTGACGAATCGGTGCGCCTCGGATGCGACTGGTTTCGAAACGGTGATGCGTTGTGGGAGTGAAATGGTAGAAATTGCATGACAGAGATACGGGTCAATCCCTGGTGTCTGCGATTCAGCTATGATCCGGATTTCTGGAGCATGTATCAGAAATGTGGCCAATCCTGGGCACGCCGAGACGAATCGGTGCATTTTCATGCGACTGAATTCCTGTCGGAACGTGATACGTGGGAATGAAATGATAACCATGACAGAGGTACAATTGACTGATAAACGTAACTCTGGAGCATGTATAGAAATGAGGCCAATCCTGGGGCACGCCGAGATGAATCGGTGCATTTTCATGCGACTAAATTCATGTCGGAACGTGATACATGGAAATGAAATGATAACCATGACAGAGATACAATTGATTGATAAACGTAACTCTGGAGCATGTATAGAAATGAGGCCAATCCTGGGGCACGCCGAGACGAATCAGTGCATTTTTCATGCGACTGAATTCATGTCGGGACGTGATACATGGAAATGAAATGATAACCATGACAGAGATACAATTGACTGATAAACGTAACTCTGGAGCATGTATAGAAATGAGGCCAATCCTGGGGCACGCCGAGACGAATCGGTGCATTTTTCATGCGACTGAATTCATGTCGGGACGTGATACATGGAAATGAAATGATAACCATGACAGAGGTACAAATGACTGATAAAACGTAACTCTGGAGCATGTATAGAAATGAGGCCAATCCTGGGGCACGCCGAGACGAATCGGTGCATTTTCCATGCGACTAAATTCATGTCGGAACGTGATACATGGAAATGAAATGATAACCATGACAGAGGTACAATTGACTGACAATAACGTAACTCTGGAGCATGTATAGAAATGAGGCCGTAATAACTGGGGCACATCGGAACGAATCGGCGCATCTTTTGGTGCGATTGGATTCGAATCGGAGCGCGGTAGGTGACTGAAATGAGAAATGATTTGAAATGTCAGAAATGAGTTTTAGAAATGTTTTCAGAAATGAGAAATGATTTGAAATGTCCGAAATGAGTTTTTAGAAATGTTTTCAGAAAAGAGAAATGATTTGAAATGTCCGAAATGAGTTTTTTTAAATGTCTCAGAAATGAGAAATGACTGGTATCGAACTAACTTGATTTGATAATTTACAAGTTGCGACTGGCTATGGCTGTTTAGTAATACCGACATGCTAGAAATGAAGCGGCGTCAGCGTCGCTGTGCTATCGAATTGTGACATGTCGAAAGTACGAGCGATATACATTGCAGTTTGTGCGATGCGGGTGAAACGAAATTTTGAACTCACGGTTTAGTGACATGATATGAAAAACGAAAAGTCCGACGGGACCTTACCTGCGACAGCCAAGCCAGACGCGTGGTACAAACTATAACGAAAACGCGGACTTCGAAAGTTTTGAGTACGGAGTATCGAATACGGGAACTGCGAGGCAAGAACTTGCGGACGCTGGTATATCGAATAGTCGGCTTAGTGACGTATATCGCGCACAGGAAACCGACAAGCACCACAGGTGAGCGGGCTGCTTAAATACCCCCCGGGCTCCTCCCATAAATTCAGGCCACCATACTGGCCTTCCTACATGTATATAACTAATATATATATATACAGTATATATACAGTATATAGGGGTTGATTTACTAAAACTGGAAAGTGCAAAATCTGGTGCAGCTATGCATGGTAGCCAATCATCTTCGGCTTGTTCAATTAAGCTTTGACAAAAAAAACCTGGAATCTGATTGGTGTCTATGCCTACACCAGATTTTGCACTCTCCGGTTTTAGTAAGTCAACCCATATATATATATATATATATATATATATATATATATATATATATATATATATATATATATATATATATATATATATATATATATATATATATATATATATATACATACACATATATAGTATATATATATATATACATGTGTATGTATATATATATATAACACACACTTTTTTTTTTTAGTTTATTATCATTTTAAAACTATTTTTCTGAATCTTATTTCCTATTTTTTTCAATTATTTGTTTTAGTGGAGTTGGCCTTTATGTTGAAATGTCACATTTGTCAATGATGTTTTTATACAGCTCTAATGCAATATTCTTTTTTTATACTTATAATATTCAGTGCGGTAACAAGAAAATATTTCAGGCTACCACCTCTGTGCTAAATAATATGTAACATCTTTATTCATTATACTGAACTGAAAAAGCTTTATATTTATCCAGTATTTGAGCGCTAGAAATCAGCAAATCTAGCAATACATGTCACGTCTCTGTGACACTAAGTCATTTTTTTGAAGCGCCCCTATATTTTCATTAAAGCCTCTTTTGTTGCCTTAGTGGCATCCATATGACTAATACTCCTTCCCAGAGATGGGTGACATGATTTCACTTGTATGTATTACTTAAACAATGTTAGCTTAAGTGGATACCTCTTAGGGGTATGTTGGATGATGACAACACCTAGAATTACATCCTCTGGCTTGTCGCAGTAATGCGCTGTAAGAGGCGCTTGACTCAAGATGGATTTCTGCATCCTTGCTCACAAATACATTTTCATAGTTTAGAAGGAACTGGGCAATTTCCATTAAATCGGCTCAGAAGGACAGAGCAGAGCCTGTTCATTACCTCCGCATCTGCGGCTCCGGGAGGGGATGCTTTAAAGGCCACTAAATCTGCCAAGCTGCCATGTGTGAAGATGTTATTACAGGTTATTAAAGAGAAATCCAAGAGAAGCTAAATCTTCCATTTAATACGTATCAGATTATTATCTGTGCACTAGATGAAAGTTTAAAACAGGCTGATGGTGGGAGGGCATGCACTGGCTGCTGAAAGACAAAGGTGATTAAAGTGGAACTCCAGTTTAAAGTAGAAATCTAGAGGCCAGCACATTTGAAAAAAATATGTAAAAAAAAATATTAAAACCTAAATTTCTGTTTTAAGTCATATTCTATCTGCAGTCACTCATATCTAAAATATGGGATTGAGTGAAATACAAACATCTATTCTCACTGGGTTGGGCTTTGAGTAGTACCTTTTCTGCATCCGGTGCTAATCTGAGTGCTGCTATAACTGTACATCAGTTACCTAACCACATTAATACCGGGCACTTTTACCCCTTGCCTGCCCAGGGCCAATTTTCAGTTTTCAGCGCTGTCACACTTTGAATGACAATTGCGCGGTCATGCAACACTGTACCCATATGAATTTCTTTTCACACAAATAGAGCTTTCTTTCTGTGGCGTTTAATCACCACTGGGTTTTTTATTTGTTGCTAAAAAAAAGAAAAAAAGTCTGAAAATTTTGAAAATAATATATGTTTTTCTTAGTTTCTGTCAGAAAATTTGTAAATAAGTCATTTTTCTTCTTCACTCATGTGCGCTGATGAAGCGGCACTGATAGGTTGCACTGATGGGCATTGATAAGGCAGCACTTAAGGGCACTGATGAGGTGGCACTAATATGCCGCACTGATGGGCACTGATATGTGGCACTGATGAGCACTGATAGGCGGCACTGATGAGCACTGATAGGCAGCACTGATAGGTGGCACTGATGGGCACCGATAGGGAGCACTAATGGGCAATGACAGGCGGCACAGACAGGTGGCACTGATGAGCAGGCAGTGATGGGCACTGAAAGGCAGCACTGACTGGCATCACTGATGGGCACAGATTGGCATCACAGATGATTACTGACTAGCATCACTTTTGGGCACTGTTGGGGCTGCACTGATTACCTGTACTGGTCTCTCCTGCGAGGAGATGCCGCTGTTCGGCTCTCCTCTCCTCACACTCTGTTAGTGTGAGGCAAGGAGAGCCAATTATTGCCACTTATGTGTTTACATGTGATCAGCTGTGATTCGACATAGCGATCACATGGGTAAAGAGCGGCATCATCGGCTATTTACGGAGATTAGGGTCGCACCATGTTCCAGGGACACAGCGCGCCCATGATCGCCGTGCTACGCCCTCTCGCAGGAGCGCAAGAGCATTGAGACTTGGGTGACATCATATGATGTCATCCCAGAAGAAGAGGGGATCCCGCCCACCGTCATTTGACTATACGGCGGGTGGGAGGTGGTTAAAGTGTATTTAAAGCCAAAACTTGAATATTTAGATAGATAGATAGATAGATATAGATAGATATACTTTATTGTCATTGTATACATACAACAAAATTTTTTCGGATACTCTTTACAGCAGCAATTAAACATTTCTCAAGAAAACCACACATACATACTCCTAGCACATGCCCACATATCTATTTAAATATATCAAGATATAAATGGTTATTTAAAAATAAATAAATAAAAGAATGTTAAAATTCTACATAAAATTCCTAAAACACTGTACCTGATGGGATTATGGACAATACGGCCCTAGGGAAAAAACTATGCTTTAAGCGATTAGTGTGCGTTTTAAGTGTTCTATATCTTTTCCCTGATGGCAATGGGACAAACACACTATAACCTGGGTGGGTTGGATCAATACTAATAGCTTTTGCCCGCTTTTTTAATCGGCTGGCATATGCCGTGTCCAAACTTGGTAGATCTGTTCCTATGATCCGCTGTGCTGTTTTCACCACACGAGACAGGCATTTCTTATCCTCCGCCCTGCAGCTGGCATACCACACTACAGCGCAGTGGAGAAGAATACTTTCAATGGTACAATGATAGAAATTGACAAGTTTTGGAAAGATCAGGGAAGAGTTAAACCGTTTTTTTAGGTTTGTATTGCTACTCTTCTGTATTGAGCATGCTACCACTGTTGCAGATAGTAAGGGGAAGTCCAACTTTTTAGAGTTGTATTTCTGTCTCTATGCCCCCATATTATGTTCTGGTGTTACAGGGACAGAAAGTGAGATAAAATCTTCCCTGTGAGTTCACAGTCAGAAATAATAACTGTTGTCAGATGCATTTGAATGAGTTATTCATTAGTATCTCCGCAGCAAGAAGGTTCTTTCCCAAAGAGAGACATTTACTGGATTCCAGAACAGTCCACAATGTACTTATATATTACAACGCACAGCAGCCTTCAGAGATCTATTCAAAATACTACTTAGACCTTTTGTCTGTCATAGCAAGTATAGAGACATTACACCATCCAGCATATATGTCCAATCAATAATAAGCACCTAGGTAGCTTCCATGCATGCAGTAATGTGTTATAATCTAGACTTGTGCTTCCATAATGATGAACATGAACATTTGCAACAGCTAAAACTTCCCCTGATATACCGGTGTCTGAAACTGGGGGTTTTTGATTGGCTAACCAAACATTTTTGATCTTGTTGGCCACTTGCCACCGTCTAACTGGAAATTTACATAATGTTTTTTTACGTTAAATATTAGGGTTATGGCTGCAGCTAGATGCCATAACCCCACGGTATCATTCTTTCCCTTAGGCGGGCAGCTTTCCAATAAAAGTGATCCCAGCAGCAAATTCACCGCTAATTAACTTTTAGAAGCGGCAGGACCTCTCCCGCCGCTTCCCAGGCTATTGTTACCAATCCCTGAGCGTGGAAACTATCCTGTGTCGGCAGGGTTTTTGCATAAAGATGAGTGATGGCAAGGTGGCTTGGTTCTCGAGCCATGTAAACATGTTTTTTTTTTTTTTTTCTTAAAGCACAAGATCAAAAAAAAAACTGTTTTTTTTTGGTCTTTTGTTTTAAAGGAGAGATCTTGGGGTCTTTTAGACCCCAGATCTCTCCATTAAGAGAACCTGTTATGCTGTATAGGAAAAACAGGAAACCCCCTAACGGGGCTTTAATGCAGCCAATAATATACAATTCAAAATAAGTGGATGATTTAATTTTATTGGTACAAAAGAATATAAAAATAGTAAATTCTGACATTAAAAGTCAAGACATGAACTGGAGTACAAAATTGATAAAAAGACCGGGAACAAACCCCCCAAACCCCACTTCCACCCCACCTTTCCCAGCACTCCCCCTGTCCTTCCCTTCTTCCTTCCAGCCTACGGCTGGCTTGTTCTTTCACCTCACACATTGGCATCTCAACCTCAACCATGCAATGCGATTACCACCACCTTTTACATTTCTGTCATTGGACGGTCCATATATGTTTGCAAGCTGCTTGTTATCCCAGCCCCTGGTTATGTCCTACCCGTTCTTTCCCTTCTAGTATCCCTTCTTCCTTCACAACCTTTCCTCAGTCACACATGATCTCTCACTGCTCCTTTCTTCTTTACCTTCATCCACCACACTTTTCCCCTTTCTATGCCTTCCGCTCATTTCCTTCCCGCCCACCTCCTTCCTTCCATTTCCTTCCCTTCTTCTCCCCCCCCCCTCCCTTTTTTTTTCTTTCCCTTTATGTCAACCTTCCCCCCCTCTTCCCTCCCTTTTTACCTTGTTCCTTGCACATATATGGACCCATTTACAACCTACATTGGCCAACATGCTCAAAGTCATTGTAATTTGTTATTCTCCTTTACTATCTTGGGAACAAACAACTCCCCTCTTTGTTTTCACTCTCAATTTAGTATTATTGTATCAGGCCAGCATGCCTTACAGCATGCCTTGTAAGGCATGCTGGCCTGATACCTGCTCTCCGGGGGACCGGCCCACCGCCTGGGAAACCAAGGACACAAGAGGGGACAACTTTTTTACATCACGGCCATCTATAGTCATTGGGAGCAACTTGACTGGTAATTATGCAACATATGTAGCTGTTTATGCACACATACAAATTTAATCTATCTTATATATTTCTTGTTTTGTTTTGTGCTGTTTTAAAAGATTTTTTGATACATGTTTACATCCTTACAGCTGTTAGTCAATGTCACGGAACGTCCCACACTCCGCTTGAGTGCTTCCACCAGTATACCACTTCCTTGTAGTCTGGATACAGATATCAGATATTCCAACCTCTCTGAGCACAAAACAAGGCAACACTTGCTTGTTGCTAACATGGACTGACTTTTTATTTGAGATCTCACACAAATATATACACAGCAGAATGACTAAAACCTAACCTAATTAACATGAGCTAATTAACTAATCATTTACCCAGACCAGATGACTCAGAGACATGACCTGTAGGACACAGACTTGTGGGCACCGAGCTTCACACAGTAGTATAAACACAATAGCAGGAGCTAATTACAATTAACAATACAAACAACAATCTCCCCCCTCCTCAGCCTAGACTGTTCGTCTCCTAGCCAGTCCTGGTGGCTAATGTGATCAGCTCATTCAATTAACACACATTACCATAAACATCAACACAGGGTTAATTAGAACAAACAACAATGAGTTTAATACCCTTAGAACCTGTGGTAAGCCAGACTAAACTAATTTACATTAAACACATTATAATGGAAAAGTGTGGCGCTAATAGGTAATGAGACTCCTGTTGTTTGACAGGTAGATAAAGTGGATTGAGGGAAAATCAAAATACCTTTAGTGTGATAAAATAAAGATATATAAAAATATATGTACTAAATGGTATACATAATGCAGGTGGGAACACAGTGTGTGTTTAACCAACAAAGACACAGTGAAAAAAGATAAAATGAAGAAAAAATAGGGAGACAATCAAACATGCAGAATAAAACCAATAACGGTGCAAAATATCTAAAGAAGCTGAATATGTAAATCCACAGAACCAGACTTCAATGGAGGTGGCCGACAAATACGAGGACGTCAATATCTCTAGGGGAAAAAAAGGGGGCAAACATGGGGGTACGAAAAGTCTCTAGATGACAAAATCGGACAGTCCCATTTAGTCCTACAGGTAGCTGGATGTAAGCTGTCTTCTCAGGAAATGATCTGAGGATTATTAGGAAAGGTCACGACCAATGGGCTAAATCTCGGCTCAAATGGACAATTCCCACCAGGAGAGAGAGGAAAGCAAAAGAATGCCCTTACCAGATCCGGTGGACTCACAGGCCGTGGCGGTGAGTCAAACGAGCCTATACCGTTAAACGGTGTGGGATGGAGGTTTGTGGGAGAACTTGTAAACCATCTTGTCAGCAGTCCTCATGGGAAGCACCGATTTAGAGTCTGGGGTCCCCAGGATATGATTCCGGTCACAGGATCACCATTTCCTCAGAGCGACATCATGTGTGTAAATAAAAAGAAGGGGAAACAAAACTCCACATAGTGTAAATCCTTTGATTTGCAAGGAGCATAAAAGCACTTTATTTGAGGAGTATACTCCGAAAAAAGTATTTTTACAGGCGGGGGGCGGTAAAAACTCGGCCCAAAATAAATAAAAACCGGCATAAAAATTATAAAAACAGGCGCAGTAGATAGTGGTGGGGTGTAGTCATGGAACCCGACGCGTTTCGCCTCCTAAGGCTTCTGCTGGGGTATGAATAAGCCCCCCACACAACTGCGCTTTATATACAGGAAGAATTGTAATATAACAGCTAATCAGCGCTGTTGTACGAGACCACTTCCGGGTTCGGCGGCGTCATCTGTGACAAATCGGTCACATGACATTTTGTGGCCAATCAGAACATGAGGGTGATGGTTAGAAGCCAAGCCTCACTCCTGACCACCTATAGGCAGAGTAGCAATCCCATTCGTTATATGTGGTTAATCACATGATGAGGAAATAACGATGGGACGCTCTGAGGTGCGTGTCAGGGAGAGGAGGAAGCCAGAGCCTACCAGATAGAGGCGTGGAACGCACAGCACAGCGGCGATCCACGCTAATAGAATTTATTTATGTTGTGCTGATGTAGTCCCGATCCCGGAAGTGTTCCCAACATAAAAACATGTGGGAATAGAGATGTGTGCAGACAAATCATGATAGGTACATATATATGAATGCACAAAAAATATACATGTCATTTTCAGAAAAGATAAAAGTAACTATATAAAAAATAGGACCTAATAAGGATGTAGGTAAGTATACAACAGAGACTCATGAGGGGAAGGTGTATGTGCTTAGTATCCAGTGTACATATAATGCGTTGGATTGAAGAACTCCTAAGTGTAGTGAGAACTTAGGGAATTCACAAAACGCCATCTCTTATATATAAAAAATACAATAGTTAATGGGGTGAAAGAAATAAAAGTATTTCTTTAATTAATAAATAATAAGAAATGGGAGTTCATTTGAAGCCCTATAGAAAATATGGGCACATAATAAAAAAAGGAAAAAGTCAGTAGCTCAAAAGATGAAATTATAGCAATCTTGTGGCATTTGTGAACTGCATGGTTTAAGGAAATGTTATGTCATTCATAAGTAAAGGATGGTGAAAGTGGGGAAAGGGGGGTGGAAGGGGGGGAAGGTGGGTGTATCAACGTTTAGGACTGGTTTATGAAGGCGTTGATATCCCATTCCACGTTCAATCCGTGTGGCACATAACATTTCATGAGATGTATCCAAAAGGTTTCAAGCTTGGAAACACCCCTAGTGTTTGATTCCCCCCTCCAATGTGGGACGAATTTATCAATAATTTGGAACTTCGTCCCAGACGGATTTTGGTTGTGATGAAGTAGGTAGTGTTTAGGAATGCTATGATTAGTGCGTCCTTTTAATATAGCTGTGACGTGTTCATTCACTCGTATGGAGAAGTTGCGTATGGTTCTTCCTATGTATTGCTTGCCACAAGGGCAAGTAATAAGGTAAACGATAAATTTTGTGGTGCATGTTGCAAATTGTTTCATCTTAAATTCCTTCCCAGTAGCGGATGATGTGAAGGTCTCAATTTTACGGGATTTGCAAACGTTGAGTTTGCATACTGTACATTTCCTGCAGGGGTAAAAACCCTTTTATTTTGGGCCGAGTTTTTACCGCCCCCCGCCTGTAAAAATACTTTTTTCGGAGTATACTCCTCAAATAAAGTGCTTTTATGCTCCTTGCAAATCAAAGGATTTACACTATGTGGAGTTTTGTTTCCCCTTCTTTTTATTTACACACATGATGTCGCTCTGAGGAAATGGTGATCCTGTGACCGGAATCATATCCTGGGGACCCCAGACTCTAAATCGGTGCTTCCCATGAGGACTGCTGACAAGATGGTTTACAAGTTCTCCCACAAACCTCCATCCCACACCGTTTAACGGTATAGGCTCGTTTGACTCACCGCCACGGCCTGTGAGTCCACCGGATCTGGTAAGGGCATTCTTTTGCTTTCCTCTCTCTCCTGGTGGGAATTGTCCATTTGAGCCGAGATTTAGCCCATTGGTCGTGACCTTTCCTAATAATCCTCAGATCATTTCCTGAGAAGACAGCTTACATCCAGCTACCTGTAGGACTAAATGGGACTGTCCGATTTTGTCATCTAGAGACTTTTCGTACCCCCATGTTTGCCCCCTTTTTTTCCCCTAGAGATATTGACGTCCTCGTATTTGTCGGCCACCTCCATTGAAGTCTGGTTCTGTGGATTTACATATTCAGCTTCTTTAGATATTTTGCACCGTTATTGGTTTTATTCTGCATGTTTGATTGTCTCCCTATTTTTTCTTCATTTTATCTTTTTTCACTGTGTCTTTGTTGGTTAAACACACACTGTGTTCCCACCTGCATTATGTATACCATTTAGTACATATATTTTTATATATCTTTATTTTATCACACTAAAGGTATTTTGATTTTCCCTCAATCCACTTTATCTACCTGTCAAACAACAGGAGTCTCATTACCTATTAGCGCCACACTTTTCCATTTTAAGTTTCACTTGCAACGGTCATATTGCTGTGTTGGCTGCTTCATCCCCACCTGAGAGCTGGCGCAATTTTTACATCTTTTTTACACATTAAACACATTATAGCTGACATCAGACAGTTGAGTGGAGTTGATGACATTAGCATCTTCTCACAGTATGAGTCCCAACAGTATGACTCAGTCACTATTGCTACTATGGCAAATACAGGGTCCCCAGAGTCTGTGTGTCCTGGGGGACAAGGACCCAAAGCCAAAGTAACAACACCTCAAGGGTACCCCAAATGCCAGGGCCCATAATCTGTAGGCAAGAGGCTCACATTCAGTCCCCTCCAAAAGCCTCTATCCCGGGTGAGGATGTCACAGTCCAGGTGAGTATGTCACAGTCATCTAACCTCTGAAGAAGACCCACTGGGGTCGAAACGCGTCTGTATTTCACAATTTTTTGATCTTGTTGCCTTAGATTTATTGTACTGTACACTGTTCCTGGTCTTTTTATCAATTTTGTACTCCAGTTCATGTCTTGACTTTTAATGTCAGAATTTACTATTTTTATATTCTTTTGTACCAATAAAATTACTCTTGATCATCCACTTATTTTGAATTGTATTTTATTATTATTGCATTTTAGCCCCATTAGGGGGTTTCCTGTTTTTCCTATGCATCTTGTGGGGTGCGCAGCCCTTTAGTCTGTACTCCTCTGAGTGTCCCCTTCTTTCACGGACCTGTTATGCTGTATTTTTATCGCAAGGGATATATACATTCCTTGCGATAGCAATAAAAGTGATCAATTTTTTTTTTAACAGAACAGTGTAAAAATTTTGAAAATAAAATAAAATAAACTATATACATAGGTCACACCCACATATGTAAATGGTGTTTGCACCACACATGTGATGTATCGCCATGAACCTCTGAGCGAGAGCAATAATTCTAGCACTAGACCTCCTCCCCAGTAACTCTAAACTGGTAACCTGTAGAAATTTTAAAGCGTCGCCTATAGAGATTTATAAGTACGGTAGTTTGGCACCATTCCACAAGTGCGTGCAATTTTAAAGCGTGACATATTAGGTATCTATTTACTCGGCATAACATCATCTTTCATATTATACAAAAAAAAATGGGGTATATGTTATGTTTTTTTTAATTCACTTTTTCCAAAAAAATTGCGTTTTAAAAAACGCTGCGCAAAACCCGTGTGACATAAAAAATTTCAATGATTGCCATTTTATTCTCTAGGGTCTCTGCTAAATATATATATATATATATATATATATATATATATATATATATATATATATATATATATATATATATATATAATGTTTGGGGGTTCTAAGTAATTGTCTAGCAAAAAGTACTGATTTAAACTTGTAAACAACAAATGTCAGAAAAAGACCTTCCTTGTAATTACTGAAAATAACAATTAATGTCACTATAGTGTTTACCAGGTAAAGAAATTACCCTTTGAATGCCATTTCCCATAAATACCCCTCAAGTCTAGTTACCATCAATAAATACTTCTTGTATGGTCAAATCACATTCTTTATCATCCGTAAATATGTAAACAATGTACTATTTGAAATGTTACTTTACCACAAACAAACAAGGACAAAAACATTTAACTCGCCCCTCTGGATCTTCAAGACCCTTTCAATATTTAAACTGCATAAACAGGTCAGTCCACAAATGCCAAGATAAAGTATTTGCCTCTTCCATAAAATTAACATAAAGAACAAACAGAAGGCGCCTCTAAGTGCAGTAAACACAAGACTTCAATTGCCCAAAAATAAAAACACACTTACTAGAATTAGAAATGAACAAGGCTCATCATGGTAGATAAGGTAGGAAGTCCAGCGGCAGGTTGTCCCAGAGGTGATCTAGTTTTTAGCTAGATAGAGAAAGTCCCAATCGACCAGCAGAGGGGGGCCGCACGAGGAAGCACCAGGAAGGACAGCCGTGCTGTAGGGAACAGCGTGGCACACAGAACCTGGATGTGACGTCAGCAGGAAGAGACTGGGGCCAGCGTGGAGCGCAAATGCCCGGATGTGACGTCAAAGGTGCGGGACGTGTTTCGAGGCGTCAATTGTCTCTTTCTTCATGCTGCTTACTGAGAGCCAATGGACATGGCTTAATATAGCAGCAGAGGGTGGGGTTATGAGCAGGACTATGGGCGGGGACCATATTGTGCTGATACAGCACATAACAATTCCAGGCTGCAGCTGCTGTTTTTTTGGTTCCCGCCCATAGTCCCGCCCATAGCCTTGCCCCCTGCTACTATATTAAGCCATATCTATCGGCATGTTAACGTAGCATTTTAGCACTTGTTGCCACAATACAAAAGCATCATTGGGCCTTCTTTAACCTCCATGGTGGTATGATTATGTCAGACTTTTGAATCTCAAAGCGGTACCGGTACATTGTTTTGCATAGAAAATTGACGTTTTAAATTGTAGGCCTGTAATTCTTAGTAATAACACACTAAAATCTGTCCAAACAAGTCTAGTAGACATCCCGGGTATGATAAAGTTTGAAACACGAAATCATAAATTATAATATAATAAATAACTATAAAAATAATAATATAATAATAATAAAATTAATTTCCCCACAAATCACTATTGCTCAATTCTACAAGTGTTCTAATTTACTATCGCTGTTCTAAACTTACTTCTAGCTGGTCTAAAACCACTTTTGCCGTAAAGCAGGGGTCTCAAACTCAAATTACCTGAGGGCCACAGGACGAGTTTTCATATTCCATGGGGGCCGCATGCAAACTTTCAAGCTTCAAAAAGAACATTAAACTAGTATATATAGTGGTAGTTACTGCTTGCTACCAGTCACTGCTTACTGTCTGATGCTTGGCAGTGTTTGCTCTGCAGCATCCAGCAGCCAAGCTGTGGGTCCTGCTGGGAGCTGGCTGGGAACCTGTTTGTCCTTCTGGCCTGTAGGCCATGGTCAACAGGACCCGCAGGTCAGCAGGACCCATAGCCCATGGCCAGAGGCTAGCAGGACCCCACAGGTCAGCAGCCAGCAGGACCCCACAGGTTCGCAGCCAGCTCCTAGCAGGATACACCGGCCATGGGCACTTGGGCAGCTCCAAGTGTTGAAGGCTATTTTGAGGTTACTGGATGGGCACAGGGGCAGGGTAAATGAGGTGTATAGGGGGGGATAGATGGGATGATCATGTGGAGGTCAGCTGGGGGTGTCAGGGTCTCTTACCGTGACCTCAGCGATGGGCCGATGTCAGTTGCCAGCTCAGGCTTAGCAGGACAGGTCCTCCTCCTTGCACACCAAGCCAGTGAGTCAGACTCAGCCATGACGGTGTCCAAGAAGACCCCACTGGGAATTGTAGTTTGGCTGTAGTCAGTGGCGTCACTAGGGTTGGTGTCACCTTGTGCGGTAAAACATGGTGTCACCCCCCCCTGTCTAGGTTGCACAGAACCTTGCAGGCAGCGCACTGTCATGGGGTGCACCCCAAACCAGCCCCTGTAAATGATAGTATAGGGTGGTATAGTGGCAGGTTAGGGTGGTATATGGCATGTTGGGGTGGTATAGGGCATGTTGGGGTGGTATAGGGCAAGTTAGGGTGGCATAGGGCAGGTTGGGGTGACACAGAGTAGGTTGGGGTGGCACAGGGCAGGTTGGGGTGGTACAGGGCAGGCGGGGGTGGCGCAGAGCAGGTTGCAGTGGCACAGGGTAGGTTGGGGTGGTACAGGGCAGGTTGGGGGGGGTACAGTGTAGGTTGTGGTGGTACAGAGTAGGTTGGGGTGCTACAGGGCAGGTTGGGGTGGTACAGTGTAGGTTGGGGTGGCACAGGGCAGGCTGGGGTGGCACAGGGCAGGTTGGGGTGGCAAATGGCAGGCTGGGGTGGTACAGGGCATCTTAGAACTCTATGTAGTGACAGTGTGCAGAGTAACTTACGTAGCATGCCTCATGCCTGCAGATGAAGACCCGGGCGGGTGGGCGGGGCTGCTGTGTCTTTCCTCGCCTCTATCTGCTTCAGCTGCGGCATCATGCATAGTGAAGGGGTCTGTGGGATGGGTGGAGGAGGCAGCCACACCCCCAACCCTTCCCGCACCCCCCATAGCAATGCTAATGGCTGTATTTAGGCTGGCTGCGCTCGCTTCTCTCCAGACTCCACCCGCCAGGTGCAGGGAGCTTGAGCGCACAGCCGTGGACTACAACTCCCAGAAGCAACAGCGGCGGACGTCACGTGATGTCCCTGACGTCAGCTAGCCCGACTTACTCCGAGTAAACCAGGAAGAGAAAAAAAAAACATTGTAAGCAATCGGCTGTTGCTTACCTGGAAATGTATCAGTATGCAACGGCCCTGCGGGCCAATTGTAACCGCTCCTCGGGCCGTAAATGGCCCGCGGGTCGGTACTTTGAGACCCCTGCCGTAAAGGGACACTTTTTGGTTGCTATGGACAATCTCAAGTTTCCAGGCAGAAAGAACAGTATATATAATATAAAACTGCATTCAGGGCACTGGACAAAGCACTAGGGACAAAAGGGAGGTGAAATGATTTGATACAGTAATATAATCTGTAAGATTACAGTGTACTGTACATGTTATTTTTTTTGTACTTTTTGAATTTGCCGCCGGGCTCCGCACCCCTGCGTCACGACGCTCGCAGGGAACGGAGCCCAGAACACAGCATCGGGTGGAGGATTCAGCGGGGACACAGCGAGGGACATCGCAGTATCCTGGGGACAAAGTAAGTACGCTGTACCAGGATTCTGCAATGCAATTCCGAGTGTGGCTCGGGGTTTCCGTTAATGGTACTGAAATTTAACCCCGAGCCACACTCGGAAATACCACCAGGAGGGTTAAAGGTGAAGTACAGCCAAAGCTTGTTTAGTTGCACTTCTCCTGTGGATCACAGGAGTGTAGTTCATTTTGTGACCCGTTTTTAGCAGACAGCAGGCTGAAGCCCACTTTTGGATGATGTCACAGAGCCGGTCCAGGATCCGGCAAGATCGTGACCATGAGGTCGGGATCTGCCCACATGCCTGGACCGGCACCCGGCTCAGCCTCTCAGCAAGCCGTTGAGAGCCTGAGCTGGAAGCTCCCACCCCCTCCACAGCCCAGTGCTCCAGTGAGCACAGGAGGGGGCAGAACAGAGAGCGGTCACCAGCTCTCTGCTCAGGGAGCTGTGAGAACTGAATGATCAGCGGTGTTTGATCGCTTGGTTCTCAGTGTTAGAGCTGGCAGGGGACAGATGCAGCACCACCTAGGTAAGTATAAATATGCAAAAAAAAAAAAGAAGTCCATACTTCTCTTTTAAGGTATGTATAAATAATTTATTTTAAAAATTGGGTTGGGGGGGAATCTATTCTCAATTCGTTCATATGGGGATCCAGCAGACACAAATTATCTTGGGAAATACTTAAAAACCCAGTGACATTGGGAGGAGTTGCTCTTCCAGACTTTCAGGACTATTATCTTGCCTCCCAACTGTCCCACTTCTATCATTTTGACAAGAACAAGCTACCAAGATACCAGCTGCTACTCTGTGAACACCCTGATAACCCAGCTCATACCCCACTTCAATCAGTCCTAAGGGCCCCATTGACAGGACATACCCCCCAACATAAAGCAGGCATGTTGACACATCACCGGAGGTTGTGGCGGTTGGTACTACAAAAACTTGGGATTCCACAGATTCATTCCCACACCCCCCTTTGGTTCAACACACGCCTACCTGAGCTGTTGTCTATCCCTGACCCCGCGGTTTGGATACGTTGCGGGATCTTGTATATACACCAGATCATGACGACTACGGGACTTAAAACATTTCAAACATTAAAAGACGAATTCTCACTTCCCAATCACCTCCTTTTCAGGTACTTACAACTTCGCCATGCTATACAAATTCAGTTTGCTGGCTCCAACCCATCCCTGACAGTCCCCTCCATAGTAGACACAATCACAGGTTCTGAGCCAGCCAAACTAATCTCCACTCTTTATTCCTCCATCCGTCTTCCCAACTCCATAGCCCTGGCCTATAGTGCTAAGACTAGATGGGAGGTGGAGGTTGGAATGATTGAAGATGAGGATTGGGATGAGATCTTGGAAGGCATGAAAAAGGTTTCCCCTAAACTGTCGGACCGCCTAACACAGTTGTATATCATACATAGAACATATCTGACTCCTCAGAGGATAGCGCGTTTCAAACCCATGCATAATCCAGGATGCCGCCTATGCGACCACACCCCAGGCTCTTTCTATCACCTTATATGGTCCTGTCCAATTATCCAAACATACTGGATACAAGTGATACGCTTCCTCCACGATCAGATAGGCTCACCTGCTACTCTAGACCCAAAGATGTGTCTGCTCGGTCTGCTACCTGACTTAGACGCTGACAAACCCCTCCGTACCTTTCTACATGAAACACTATTCTTAGCGAGAAAAGCGATAGCCCGTAATTGGATGCAGGCCCTACCCCCTACAATCCAGTGTTGGAAAAAAGAAATTAATGACACTCTCCCATATAAGAAGTTGATCTATGTACATAGAGGATGCCCGCTTAAATATGAGCAAGTCTGGAACAGATGGCTGGAGGATGGTGAAACATGTACTTGAAATGTTGATATTGTCCTCTCTTTTTTCTTCTCTCCTCCTCTCCCTTCTTCTCTACTGTGTACTGGCTTCATGTCTGGTGGATATTTCACCCGATATCATGTAGATAACTTAATGTGCTCATGTATGTATTGCTGCTCTGGCCATGTTGGCTTATATTATTTTTTATGTACCAAGCATATATTTTCTTAATAAAGTTGGTTTTCCAATAAAAAAAAAAAAAATGGGTTGGGGGGAGGACAGGGGAGGGCTGGGGGAAAATCTGGAGACAAGCTTTAACTAACGCTAAATATGACAGCGCTGCGCTGCTGGATAAAGCCGCGCACAACCGGATTCCTCTGCACTGTCAGATGCAGTTCATTTTAAGAAATGCTGGCAGACACTTATTACCCATTCATTTGATCAATGTGTTTTAAAACGCATTTCCACCTGGCAGGGAATTTGAAGATATTTTTTTTTACAGCACTTGAACTGAGATACTTAATGGTTTTGCTCTGAAAATGACAAATTTTGTTATCTGCTGTGATCTAAAAGAGAATCCTTATTGACGGAAAGGAATGCTTTCTTGAAGCTTTCAGTATAAAACTGAGCGAACGGAAAACCAGGCGCTTGCTGACCCCAAAAATGCAAATTTTTTTCCTAAATCTTGGGTGTAACTACCGAGGGGACAATTGCCTTGGGATCCACAAAGTGAAGTGACCAAAGCCCAAAGTGTATATCTAGCCAATTTGCTTAGCATTGGGTAGCGTAGGGAAGAGTTAGCAACCTTGTCAGGTTTTTATTGCTGTCTATGTCTCTGATGGAAAGATTCACGCTCTCTTTGTTGCCCCAATCAAAAAAGGGGCAAAAAGTAATGGGAAATCCAACACTTTTACCAATATTACCAATGTTACCAATATAGGAGTTGAGGGGAAGTCCTCCATTGGGGGCACCTGTGACAACTTTCCAAGAGTGCATTTTCCCATACTTTGACTTCCTGTTGTGTCTCTGGGACAGGAGGTGAAGGAAAATCTCAGGACAAAAATAATGATCTTTTAATCCCCCATGCTCCCAACTCCACCATCCCTCCAAACAACTTACAATAAAAAAAATGTAACCCCTTTATATTTAGTTAAGTCCACCATGAGGATCCCCCCACTTTCAGGGCCCTTTGAGGTCCCAGCCAAGGGGAAGCATTAATGTCATTATTGTTGGCACTCAAAGAAGGATTCTCCCACACAACAGTACAGAAGAAAGAAGACTTTAAAACCTGGCCCGCCGTGTAGTTTATACAGATGAGCCCATCTTAAATATATAAAACAAAATTCTGAACTCAGAATTCTATGTTTAAAGGTCAAAATTCTGCATTTAAAGTCAGAATTCTGATATTAAAAGTCAGAGTTTTGGAGATTAAATGACAAAACTCTGAGACTTAAAGTTAGAATTCTTGGATTAAAACTTAGAATTTTGATTACCTCAAAATTCTGACTGGAAAATACACATATGGGGAGGTTTACTAAAACCGGTGCACTCAGAATCCGGGGCAGCTGTGCATAGTAGCCAATCAGCTTCTAAGTTTAGCTTGTTCAATTAAGCTTTTACTATAAAACATGGAAGCTGATTGGTTTCTATACAGATATTGCACGCTCCAGTTTCAGTAAATAACCCATATCTCTATAAATAAAGTCAGAATTTTGATATAAAAAAATTTGAATTCAAAAATTAAAAGTCAGAATTCAAAAACTAAAAGTCAGAACTCTGAGTTTTAAAGTTAGAATGTTGAGATTAAAAATCAGAATTCAAAATTTAAAAGTCAGAATTCAAAAATTAAAAGTCAGAATTCTGAGTTTCAAGGTTAGAATTTGGAGATTAAGGCTGGGTTCGCACCATTGCGATTTGGATGTGGGTTTTCCGCATCCAATTCGCAATAGCAGGAGATTTTGACCGTCTCTCTATGGAGCTGGTTCATATATCTCCGCAGCGGGTCCTGTGCGTTTGCACAAAAATGCTGTGCGTCTTTTGGTCTGTTTCAGATCCAAATTCCACCCAAAATTCGGGCTGAAATCAGAACTGAAACGGTGAACCAGGATGCACCGGACCCCTGCTGTGAGCCGGATGCAGCAATGGTGTAAACCCAGCCTTAAAGTCGGACTTTAAAGTCGGCTATCAAAAAGCTCATCATTTTGAGTTTTAGCCTAAAATGTTCAGAAGTCAGAATTTATTTCAAAAATTTCTATCAGGATGGCTACAGGTCTCCTTCATAGATTCGGTTTCAGATACGGTAGGTATGGTGATGCTTGGGAGAGCGTGGGGGATGTTCATTAGTAGGGGCCAGAGTACAGTACAGTAAAACCTTGGTTTGCGAGCATAATTCGTTCCAGAAACATGCTTGTAATCCAAAGCACTTGTATATCAAAGCATTTTTTTTAAAGGGTATAAAAGAGAAGAGAGGCACCTCTAAGTGTAGCAATATGTTGCTAAATGTTGTACCTTCATTAAATGTAACCATAATGCTACACTTAGAGGCGCCTCTCTTCTCTTTTATACTCAGTTGTGACATGCCTCTTATATCAAGACATCGCTTGTATATCAAGGAAAAATATATTAAAACATTTTGCTTGTTTTGCAAAACGCTCTCAAACCAAGGTTTTACTGTACTTGCTTGATTTAAAAAAAAACATGTGCTGCATCAAACATTAAAAGCAGGACAAAACCCTTCAATAGTCTCCTCCCCTCTAGCAATGCAACATTCATAAGCTCCCTCGAAAGAGCTTCTCCCTTCTTCTGGGCTCAAGGTCTTCGGCCGTCTTGATTGGCCAGGCTGGAATGGTGTAACTCCCGCACATATACACGGGAGTTAACTTATCCCAGCACTGAGGTGTGCCGAGAATGTACATTGAGCTGCGCATGTGCAGGTCAGTATATATACAAAATGATCTTGCAAGAAGGATAGTAAGAAGCCTTAACTTCAGAAAGGACATATTGGTGCATTCATAAAAAAGTTCACCTAGCTATTTGTCCAGTGAAAAACTTTTTTCATGGTTAGTGTTTGGCTGAAGCCATTTATTATCTTGTCAAATTTGTTTATTGAATTTTAACAATTAGGATACATAAGTGCATATGGTGGCAGCAAAAGAAAAGATCACATATCTGGTAATAATACTGAGTTGTAGTTCCAACATAAACTAAAAGTAGTTTAACTAAAACAATTTTAGGCTCTGGCAGAGGTGCACCCATTACTCCTTTATTACAATAAATCTCGTTTACCAGCCGCACTCACTCAATGCCTCTCCCAATTCTTCCACTGTGGAGACATCAATTCCGAGTCACAGAGGGCAGGAACGCGGTTTATGTTTGAAGCCTCATATTGGGGAAGATTGGAATTAACAGATCACGGCAGGTTCTTCACTTATTACAGGCAATTCCAGGCATTGTTACATGACATCATTAGGTTCTCATTCTCTGTAAACTAACAGATAAATCTTAAAGTGTAGTTTTAGTAAATATATGTTTTCAGTCACTATTGCAATAATTAAAGTGAGATTTAGCTGTGAAATGAAAAACAGGGAGAATTTTTATTGAAAAAGAGGCATATTAGAGGGTATAATTAAAAAAAATAAAAATGTTTGTGAAGCTATTCTTCCAGTGAAATTATTGATACATTTGTTCTGTGTGAATAGGGGAAATTTGAATGTTCCCCTTCGATTTCCTCTACAGGGCGAATTTCTATTTTTTTTTTCATGGTTAGTGTTTGGCTGAAGCCATTTATTATCTTGTCAAATTTGTTTATTGAATTTTAACAATTAGGATACATAAGTGCATATGGTGGCAGCAAAAGAAAAGATCACATATATGGTAATAATACTGAGTTGTAGTTCCAACATAAACTAAAAGTAGTTTAACTAAAACAATTTTAGCACGGATCCCTGGGCATCCGCAGGTAGGGGCAAGGGGGGTCAAGTGCCCCCCCTGGAATCGGCAAGGTATCTATCTGCACACAGACACTGGTGTCCGTGAGCAGTCCTTGCAGGCGCGGTAGGGAGGAGAGGGGGTGCCAGATTACAAGTGGAGCTTCCCCTTTTGGGTGGAGCTCTGCTTTAACACTGCCACAAGCCACCAATAGGGAGGGTAGATTGAAAATAGAATTCCAGCTTGCCCTAGCCCTAAAAACTGCCCCCCGCCCCCTTACCCCTAACACCTACTGTATGCGGACTTACCTATTTTCAGACTGTTCCAATCTGTTCATGTTATCTCACCTGTGTGATCCAGCAAGTGTATGCAGGGGAGAGGAGGGAGCACCAATAACAACTGTGACATGGAAACCTATGGGTGACATCACCTCATCAGGCTTTATCAGCCGCCGCCAACCGCTTTCTCCCCTGCAGCCACTGTTGACTGACACAGGTAAGATCACACAACCAGACCTTAAAATAATGTCCCCCCTGAAAAAAGTTCTGCGGACGCCCATTCATGGATCTAACTACTCAAAAGATTGCGTCATACATTGTATAAGAGGGGATAAAAGCAACTTAGACCAGGTTAATATAAGATGACCTCAGATAAAAAAAAAAAAAAAAAAAAAAAAAAAAAAAAGGTCTTAATTATCATCAAGAGTATAGTTTTTAAATAAAAATAAAAAAAGAAATAATTTATTACACAATCTAAAATCTTATACCACATATTGGTACACTCTACACTTGGTATAATGATAACCAAGGAAATAAAAGTTCTGCTACCAGAACTATATAAAGGGTAAATTGAAAGAGGAGAGAGAGAATAGGGGGGAAAAGTAGAAGAGAGAAAGAAGATTAAAAAAAAAAAAGTAATCTTAGGAGAAAAAATAGATAGGGAAGAAAGAAATGAGGGGTAGTAGGGGTCCCCGGGGTAGTACATGGTAATAAACACATACCATGAATGCAGAGAATAGAAGTATAAATCGAGATTACCAAGGTCTTAAGCCTCGTACACACGGATCGGATTGTTGGCCAACAAAACGGTGGACTTTTGTCTGAAGGGCGTTGGCCCAAACTTGTCTTGCATACACACGGCACACAATTGTTGGCCAACAATCACAAACGTAGTGACATACTACATGGTTTTTCAGCTCTTTAGCGCCACCTTTTGGGCTGCTTCTGCTAATTTAGTATTTGTAGAAGTTTGGCGAGTGTTGATTCGCACTTTTCATTTTGCGCTTTTCATTTCGTGCATTTCAGTTTGATTCTGAACGGCCGTTCGTCAACCAGATATGTTGCGGAATCGGAGGAGATAACGTGTTATTTATTTTTGGACTTGGAGTTATTGCTTTGACATTATTTTTTTGGTTGAATAATAATGATTTGATTTGGTATATTTTCTATATTTTTAGATGTATAGAATGCACTTTTTGGTTAAGTTCTATTGGCAGATAGCAGGTCTAATTTTATTTGTTTTCTTTTTTTAATGCACAATTAAAAAATTGTGGAGAATAATACTTGGCTATGTGTTTAACTTCAAATGACAGTTTGGGAGTCGGCAGTTACATTTAAAAAAATACAATGTAAAATTGACAAGGGACACCAACATAGTTGTATCTTTGATCTTAAAAACTACGGGATAATGGTGTTGTGGTAACTTGCCCAAAAAAAAAACAAAAAAAACATAATAATATTATTCTTGATATCACTAGAAAATAAAAGCCTTTGAAAATTTGTTTCCAATAACTCCATCAGTCTCACCAGCAAAGCAGCTTCATTATTATCCCATTAAAGAAGAAGAGAAGTGTGCGCTGCATTTCAAGATTTCATAATTTGCCGCGTCACGAATGTCAATTCTCCATTACGAACGCTACTATACAAGACCGACCACTTCTGGCTCGTCCTTGCTTCCAAGCATGCGTGTTTGGACTTTGGACTTTTGTTCGACAGACTTGTGTACTTCTGACAACAGACATTTGTCCACTGAAAATTTTAAAACATGCTAGCCAACATTTGTCCGCGGAAAATCCGACAACAATTGTCCGATGGAGCGTACAAACGGTCGTATTTTCCGCCAACCGCCTGTCATCACACAATTCCCTTCGGAAAATCCGATCGTGTGTACGAGGCTTTAGTAGGGAAGTATCAAAATTGGAAGGCAAAAAGTGAGTCACCCAGGGATTCCAAATATTCTCAAAGTTGGATATTTTATCTTGAGTTATAGCCACCATTTTGGCATGGATCATTGCTTGATTGATTCGATTTTTAGTTTAAACAATTATTAAGGACGGGGATTTCCAAGCTTTGGCAATTGTTTGTTTCACGGCTGTAGTGATCTGTAATAGGAGTTTGAATTGGCGGTAAGAGAGAGTGGACGGTTTTAAGTTTAAAAGTGCTATTGTAGGATCAGGATTGATAGGGATTTCAAACAGTGTTGAAATCTTAAGAAACACATCTTTCCAGAAATTTTTTGCTCTTCTTCTGTTTTCTAAACAGTATGAAAATAGAGTGGTTTGGGAAAATACTACATAATGGCCACTAGATGGAGCCGCAGATCACATTTATCACTATGCTCTCCAACTTCATCTAGTGGCCACAATGCAGTATTTGCCTGAACCACTTAATTTTTTATGAATAAACATTCGCCCTGTAGAGGAAATCGAAGGGGAACATTCAAATTTCCCCTATTCACACAGAACAAATGTATCAATAATTTCACTGGAAGAATAGCTTCACAAACATTTTTATTTTTTTTAATTATACCCTCTAATATGCCTCTTTTTCAATAAAAATTCTCCCTGTTTTTCATTTCACAGCTAAATCTCACTTTAATTATTGCAATAGTGACTGAAAACATATATTTACTAAAACTACACTTTAAGATTTATCTGTTAGTTTACAGAGAAGGAGAACCTAATGATGTCATGTAACAATGCCTGGAATTGCCTGTAATAAGTGAAGAACCTGCCGTGATATGTTAATTCCAATCTTCCCCAATATGAGGCTTCAAACATAAACCGCGTTCCTGCCCTCTGTGACTCGGAATTGATGTCTCCACAGTGGAAGAACTGGGAGAGGCCTTGAGTGAGTGCGGCTGGTAAACGAGATTTATTGTAATAAAGGAGTAATGGGTGCACCTCTGCCAGAGCTTGCAGAGAGCAGCACAGCGGGTGAGAAGGCGGCATGTTAATTGGAAAGTGCTTAATGAAAACAGTTGTGTTTCCAGTTATTTCTTCACAGTTAACCAAAACAAAAAAAGGGGATATTGTTGCGCTACTAAAAAAAATTTTTTTTTTAAATGTAATAGCAGCCAGCAGCACCAGTGTAGTAACCGTGTAGAAATATAAACAAAAAATAATATATGCAGCACTAGGTGAAATATAACAGGTTTTTTGTGTATAGAGGGGTGTGTAACCACCCTATATATATTTGTAATATGTATATTCATCAAACATGTGTATGGTGATATTTACAAATCGCAATAAATCACATAAAACATACATTCCAGTTGTTATAAACAGTGTCCATAGTGTGATGTAGATTCATAGACAGCGGCACTGTGATGTACATAACGAGAGGAAACCATATGTGAATTCTTAGATCAAGTGGGTAATCCTCATGCATTCGGACTCCATATGGAAATGAGGGGGTAAATGCGCTTACCAGAAGGGATGGACACTCTCACCGTACGGCGGGGTGTCATACAGGCTTACGGATCTATAGATCCTAGGGATGTTTACTGGAAGCTTGCTGGAAGGTGCTGGTGATGGATACCTGTAAACACATACGAGGCGGCCTTAGAAGCAGGATGGTCTGTAAATCCTCAGGTGGATGGATGGGTTCCCCTCTTGCAGCACACAGGTGACTGAAAGATGCAGCTCTCACCACGTCAGATGGAATCCATATAAGGGAAAAAAGGGAATCTCCACATGGTGCATGAACCAGTAAAAAAAGGTTTATTCAAAACCATCAAAAACAAAACTGATGCTTCACAAACATCAGATAAAATGGATAAAATAGTGATCACAAATCAAGTAGAAAGATAGTTTGCGTGGTAACAGGGTAACGGCTTCAGCAACCCGACATGTTTTGGACTAGTGTCCATCTACAGGGGCATATAGCCTGATACCCGAGACCACGCTTACATATATCAACAGTAATAAATCACAATAGTAATCAGCTGTGTGTGCCCCGCCGCCGGACTGCTAAACAGGCCAATTGGAGACAAGCAGTGAGTGTCTGTCATTCAATTCTAGAGCATGTGATGATTCTAGCCAATCACGCCTTCAGGTGCTAAATCACGTGACGCCGTCGATGGGGATGACATCATCGCGCAGCAGCGGCTGCGCTCCAAGCCTCACTTACAACTTCAAAGGAACCAGTGAGGAGATACAGCGGAGGGCGAACTAGCTCCGCCCTGCCGCCTGTGATCAGCGTCATTGCACAGCCCGGCTAAGCGCTCATGCCCCGATCACTTCCTGTGTCCACGGAAGTGTAGACAGAGCACTAATAGAAAAAGGGGACACACATTGGGCTGAAATATCATTGCTAAAATGTGCACATCCAACGAGGTACAAAACCTAGCATGCACCTGCCAACTTGGGACACATAAAACACCGATAATTGAGGAAAAGTAATTCCCCATTAGTGTAAAAACGTGTCCCACATTCGCAGCACGCCACGATAACATTGACTAACATTGTGTTATAAAATACCATATCAACATATAAATGTCAAGTGATATTAAAATAAATATAGATGTCTCATAGACAATAAATTTGTTAAAAAATGATCAGAGATTATCTGTAGACTAGGAAAAATACACGAGTTAAGTAAATATGAATATATAAAAAAAGGGGGAAAAGGAAAACAAAAACCTCCAAATCCGGTCATATAGAATGGTTAGCCCATGAACCTTACAGGTGTCCAGTTTCCACCAATATGTCCATATATGAAACGGCTCGTCACACCGCTCTGGGAGTCCAGGCACAGCCCGGGGCCCCAGAGCTGTATGACAAGGAACCACACATATTCATAGGGGTAGCAGTAGAGTTTAGAAATTGACAAAAACTAGGATTTGTTTATAAACGCATTTACGTCCCATTCGACGTTTAGCCCATAAAGGGAATAGCTTTTTAATCGGAAGATCCAGAAAGTTTCAAGTTTAGAAACTCCCCTGGTGCGTGGGCCACCTCTCCAGTGTGGGACAAATTTGTCTATGATTTGAAACTTAGTGCCTCTCGGGTTCTTGTCGTGGAACTGGAGGAAATGACGAGGGACACTGTGGTTAGTGCGGCCTAATTTAATGGCAGTAATGTGCTCATTAACTCTAGTACTAAATGTTCTTATAGTCCGTCCTACATATTGTTTATTACATGAACATTTAATAAGATATACTATGTAACGTATAGTACATGTGGCAAAGTATTTAAGATGGTAGATAGTAGAAGTGACTGAGGACTGGAATGTCTCGGATTTTTTACGTCCTAAAAGGTTGTGAGCACATACATTGCACTTTTTACAGGGATGATAACCCTTGGTTTCAGGAAAGAACGAGTTTTATAGGGGCCTCAATGACATTATGTGAGATGCGATTTCGTAGCGAGGGAGCTCCCCTAAATGTAACCCCTGCTCTAGTGGTAAGCACCGGGCCTAATATATTGTCATTTCTCAGGACACTCCAATGGCGGTTCAAGATGCGTTTGATTTGCTTGTGCTGGACCGAGAATTGCGTGAACAATGACCATTTAAACTTATCATTTGGAGGGGGTTTTGGTCTTACAGTAATGAGTGTGTCCCGATCAATGGAGGATACCCTGCTTATTTCTTGATCAATCATTGATGGTTGATAGCCTTTTTCGATAAAGCGTTCTTTTAGAAACTGGGCTTGCCTAGTGAAGTCCAAAGGGTTAGTGCAATTTCTACGAATACGTAGCAATTGGCTGCGCGGGACAGAGTCCAACCAAGGGCCATAATGACAACTATCTGTGGAGATATAACCATTTCTGTCCGTCGGTTTGAAAAACATGGTGGTCACAATGCGGCGGTCAGCTATGGAAATCTCCAGGTCCAGAAAATGAATAGAGACTGTGCTCATTTCATATGTAAGGACAATGCCCCTATCATTGTTATTAAGGGTAGCCATGAAGTTGTGGAGAGTTTCTTCATCTCCCTTCGATAGGAGGAGGATGTCGTCTATATACCTGGCCCATAAACACAGCTCAGGTCGTTGTAGCGGATAGACGACATCCTCCTCCCATAGCGCCACAAAAAGATTGGCGAGGCCGGGGGCAAACTTAGCCCCCATAGCCATGCCCCTCTTTTGTAAGAAAAATTGGTTGTTATACCAGAAATAATTGGTTTGTGTGGCGAAACAAAGGAGTTCCATGACAAAACTTTGCTGTACTGGTGGAATATTTCCACCGGTCGCCAGGTAGTGCTTTACGGCAGCTAGTCCCAGTGTATGTGGGATACAGGTGTACAGACTGGTAACGTCCGCTGTAACTAGAATAAGGTTATCCTGATATTCAATGGACTTAAGGCGGCGGATAGTATCACCTGTGTCCTTAAGGTATGATGGGACATTGCGGACCAGTGGTTGGAGGTAAAAGTCAATTCTGGAGGTTATAGAATCAATGCCGCTTATAATGGGTCTTCCCGGAGGTTTGGTAACATTTTTGTGTATTTTCGGGAGGTAGTACATCACTAGAATCCGAGGGCCTACCGGAACCAGATATTCCTTTTCCTTTTCAGTCACCTGTGTGCTGCAAGAGGGGAACCCATCCATCCACCTGAGGATTTACAGACAATCCTGCTTCTAAGGCCGCCTCGTATGTGTTTACAGGTATCCATCACCAGCACCTTCCAGCAAGCTTCCAGTAAACATCCCTAGGATCTATAGATCCGTAAGCCTGTATGACACCCCGCCGTACGGTGAGAGTGTCCATCCCTTCTGGTAAGCGCATTTACCCCCTCATTTCCATATGGAGTCCGAATGCATGAGGATTACCCACTTGATCTAAGAATTCACATATGGTTTCCTCTCATTATGTACATCACAGTGCTGCTGTCTATGAATCTACATCACACTATGGACACTGTTTATAATAACTGGAATGTATGTTTTATCTGATTTATTGCGATTTTTAAATATCACCATACACATGTTTGATGAATATACATATTACAAATATATATAGGGTGGTTGCACACCCCTCTATACACAAAAAACCTGTTATATTTCACCTGGCGCTGTATTTATTATTTTTTGTTTATATTTCTTCACAGTTTCTAGCTGCTGGGGAACCGCAGGTACTGCTAAAGAAACCCAAATCAACTGGAAAAGCAAGGGGTTTTTTTATCATTATTTAAAGCTAGAAGTGTTCTAATTTAACTTAAAGGGGTCTATTAAATCATTAATTGGATGAATGTCACACACATTTGTGCGAGCTGCACACATTTTGCCCATAATTTATGTAATAGATTGATTCCTATGATCACCAGTTCCATCTAGTGGTAAAAATGTGGCATATTTTCTCATTTTTTATTTCAGAAAACCATATTGCATGTTGGCCACTAGATGGAGCCTATGATCATAGGAATCAATCTATTAGAGAAATGATGGCCAAAATTAATGCAGCCTGTACAAATGTGTATGACATAGGCGTGCGCAGGGGGTGTGCCAGGTGTGCCTGGGCACACCCTAATCACTAAAGGGTTGATTTACTAAAACCAGAGAGTGCAAAATCTGGTGCAGCTCTGCATGGTAGCCAATCTGCTACTAACTTTGGCTCGTTCAATTAAGCTTTGACAAAAAAAAACAACTGGAAGCCGATTGGTTTAAATGCAGAGCTGTGCCAGATTTTGCACTCTCCCGTTTTAGTAAACCAACCCCTATGTGCAGTGACAATTCCCCTACTGCCTGGGCTTCCCCCCCTCTTGTTGCCCCCCCCCCCCAGTGCTTCTGGCTCCTCTCCTTTCCTCTCCTCTCCCCCTCGCTGCTGTGGGGGATGTTTCAGGATGGAGAGGGGGGAAAGGGGCTAGTAAATATGTAATTTACCTGCCCCTTCTGTTTCTAAATGAACATAGTAAACACACTCGCTCACTGTGTCCATTCAAAAATGAAGCATAGTAAACAGTTTTTTTTACTATGCTTCAGTTTGTGAATGAACAGGAAGCCACTCAGCACAGAGCACTTCCCATTCATTCACTGCCTTGTTCAGCTGAGGCTGCAGAGAAAGACATGTGTGTTTGACCTTTGGGGTGCACACCCTAATGCAATAGGCTGCGCACACCTATGGTGTATGACATGTTTTTACGAATAGACCCCAAAGGGTTAACCCAACCAAAATTGGTATTTTAACTACAGCTGCAGCCTGGTGGCTGAGTTAGCACTTCAGTTCTTGTATATCTTGGATACTCCAATTTCGAGATCTCCCTGCCGTAATGCCCATTTTCCTATCCGTGGTAAAATTTAAGGTGACTCCACCCATATTCACTTGAATTCTGCAGATTATTATTATTTTTTTTTGTAGGTTCAAGACAAGATTGTATTATTTAACGTATTAAAGTGTATGTCCAGCCAATACTTTTTATTTTATTTTAAATAAAGTGGTGAAGAGTTAGAACCCCATTTAAGTTTTTACCATTATTCAGAGTTCTACTCGAGAGGTTATTACTCTTACTTCTTGTCCTGGTGGACAATGTTAACCAGACAGGAAGTGAAGGGGACTCACCAACAGCAACAAAGCCAAAAATACAAATAATAAACTTTTTTTTTACTAAAGTAGAGGAAAGCTAAAACTCTTATCAGATTATTATTTCCATCAGTGTCCCTGTTGCAGACAGCTTTTACTGAAGCCCTGCATAGCTGTAAAACATCCAGTGGGGCTTCTAATCCTTTCCCGCTTTATCCAAATCCAAAGCTAGAAAAAGGTTTTGGCTTGACATACATTATATTGTCAAAAGTATTGGGACGCCTGCCTTTACACGCACATGCACAAATTGTGAGTATAGCCTCAGATAGTCAAGGATAACAGGTCTTAAACCGTACCATCATCCAAATTAATATACACAGAAAATCCCCCTTGTCCGCCGCGGGGGAGAGTTAATTAGGCGGCCTGGTGCCGCGCACGATCACCCAAGCATAGGGTAAGCCAAACCAGCATTTATATTTGATTATTTCTTTTTTTACATGCTGTTTTTATGATCACTACTTGTAGTGCAATGTATTCTTTTTGCCTGTATTGCATTGTATTATTTGTTTTATAGATTGGTCCTCCTGAGGAAGCGATAATATCGCGAAACTAGTCGAGAACCAGACCATTCTATACCTTGTAACCAACAGATTTTCTTTGGGGAATCCTGAATTTCTGTTTTGCATTTTAATTAAGTATACTATGTATTTTCTTTTTGTAATAAATTCTTTTTATATAATTTGCTTATTATTATTCTTTATCTGTACCGGTATAGTCCAGCCATTTAGGGTGGGATCGTTATGGGGCCAACATCAGCCACTGTACCCTGGTTCCCACCTTCCTTTTCTGTGTATATTAATTTGGATGATGGTACGGTTTAAGACCTGTTATCCTTGACTATCTGAGGCTATACTCACAATTTGTGCATATTCATTGGGTGGATAACACACCCGCTTCTTCCTTTCCCTGAGTGCCTCTAATTCTCAACCTATATTATCACCCTTTTATATTAATTATCCCATTATGTTGGAGGTTGGCCCCCTTCTCTATATGGTTCATACATGGGGACAGTCTTACTATTGACCACGCAGGTTTAGTTCCATACAGCTTGACGTTCCTTCTTAGCTATCTCAATATTCCATGTTCCAATATATTTTCCAAGTATCTATTCACTATGTGCCATTAGTCGGGTCTAGTCAGTTTAAATTCACTACCTTCTACCCAAGAGTATGTGTTGTTATGGACCGGTTAATTTCCGGCCCAACTGTGATTATCGATGTTACCCACATTTATAATCCATAGCTGATCCTCACCCACTAGGGCCCTTTGTTCGTCCATTTTGAAACCCATTTTAATATCGCTACATTGCGATTACCCTTATATACCTATACAATATGACACTGTATTGAGCATGACACTGTATGGAGCACCCCGTCTTTCATGTCATCTGACCCCTAATTAGTTATTTGAGGACACTTTCAATCTAACTTATTCAATTGATATGGTTTCCTTTCTCTTGGTTGTCACCATTACCCTCTTTTAATTTCATTAACAGTGCACCTATTTTCACTGTTTCACAATTTTCTCATATTTCATTTATTATAATTCAATATACTCAATTATCATCCCCTTATCACCTTTCACCGCATCACCCATAAAATATCTCAAATATAATCATTACCCCTTGCATTGGTATATTTTGTCCTTCCCAATAGGAAGTCCCACCTGATCAACTGTTCTCACTCATCAACATGGGCTTTCTGTAGCCTATGCTGTCCCTATTGTTATCAGAGCCATCTATGGGGACCAACTCCCGTTTGTGTTTACCAACACCGTAATGGGTTGGGTGGCATTTCCACTGCCACTCATACTTTTTCTACATACACTGTTACATATAATTTACATTTTATTTTTTATGATGCTCAATGTCTTGTTTTTTATGTGGTTGGCGATCCCTGAGTGTCCTGTGCGGTCCGCGGCTGCCTTTGCCTCCCACAGCGGCGGACTTGTGTTTCTCCTGGCGGAGATGACGCTCTGGTGTTCATCTCCTGCTTGTCCTTGCCGAGCCCAGGGCTTCCTGCCCATGGGCTCGTCTCGAACGCGCTTGCGTAGTAGCATGGGCCGCGCACCTGTGCAGTGCGGAGAAACTGACCCGGTGACGTCAGACGCAGCCGGACGGCGTCGTCGTGGGCGTCTCCGGGTTGGGGAGCTCACTTAACGGGCCCTTGGGCATGTGAGTGAGCATTAGAGTTCTCTCCACGGTAGACTGCTGACGTGGGGATAGGATGGAAGGGAGGCCTTCAATGCCTCACTGGCGGACATCTATAGGTACGTTTTCTGCCTTCTTAACTTGGATACTATCCTTTACCCGACGGTATCTACTACTGATACCGTCATATGGACACTATCCTGTATCTCATGCTATATTTGATACTGCTTTATCTACAGATTCCCATGCAACCCCGTGGGTACCCACCCACCCTGTTGGGTTCTCACACCTTGTACCCTACATGATGCCCCAGCGTTTGGACATGTTTGGCCCTCCTGCTCCCTACGAGCCATCTGACCCCCGCGCCATGGCAAGTCTCCTTGTGGCTAGCATCCTTGTTACCCTCGGTTTAATCCTTGCGGTGAGCTACACTATATGCCCCAATTTTTCACTAGCTAAGGTTCAATCCCTGTCCCCCCCCTTCCCCCATCTTCCCCTCCCCTGTGTACTGTTTGTCCCAGCTTGCTCTGTTTCTTATTCCCCTCCCCCCTCCCCTTATTCTTCCTTTCCCCCCCATCACTTCCTTTGGTGTTCCTTTCCCCCGTTTTCCCCCACCCATGTCCATTTCCTCTTACCCTCCTTTCCTCTCCCTCCTTCCCTCCCTTCCTCTCCTCCTTCCCTTCCACCCAACCCCCCCCCCTTTCCCCTCCCCTTTCCCCTCCCCTTTCCTTCCCCCACCCCCCCTCATTTCTTATTTCTTTTTCCTCCCCCTTGTTTTTTCCTTCTTTCCTCCCTACCCCCCCTTACTATGTGTATGATCAAATTCATCGTACTTCTTGATCAGCTACCTACGTGGCCCCTTACTTGTGTTATGCTTTTCATTCAGAGAGCTCTACATTATCCCCCTTGTCCGCCGCGGGGGAGAGTTAATTAGGCGGCCTGGTGCCGCGCACGATCACCCAAGCATAGGGTAAGCCAAACCAGCATTTATATTTGATTATTTCTTTTTTTACATGCTGTTTTTATGATCACTACTTGTAGTGCAATGTATTCTTTTTGCCTGTATTGCATTGTATTATTTGTTTTATAGATTGGTCCTCCTGAGGAAGCGATAATATCGCGAAACTAGTCGAGAACCAGACCATTCTATACCTTGTAACCAACAGATTTTCTTTGGGGAATCCTGAATTTCTGTTTTGCATTTTAATTAAGTATACTATGTATTTTCTTTTTGTAATAAATTCTTTTTATATAATTTGCTTATTATTATTCTTTATCTGTACCGGTATAGTCCAGCCATTTAGGGTGGGATCGTTATGGGGCCAACATCAGCCACTGTCCCCTGGTTCCCACCTTCCTTTTCTGTTTACACGCACATGAACTTTAATGGCGCCCCCAGTCTTAGACCGTAGGGTTCAATATTGAGTTGGCTCACCCTTTGCAGCTATAACAGCTTCAACTCTTCTGGGAAGGCTGTCCACAAGGTTTAGAAGTGTGTCTATGGGAATGTTTGACCATTCTTCCATAAGCGCATTTGTGAGGTTGGGCACTGATGTGGACGAGAAGGCCTGGCTCACAGCCTCTGCTCTAATTCATCCCAAAGGTGTTCTATCGGGTTGTGGTCAGGCCAGTCAAGTTCCTCCACCTCAAACTCGCTCATCCATGTCTTTATGGACCTTGCTTTGTGTACTGGTCCAAATCATTTGGTAGAGGGGGGAATATGGTGTGGGGTTGTTTTTCAGGGGTTGGGGACGGCCCCTTAGTTCCAATGAAGGGAACTCTTAAGGTGTCAGCATACCAAGACATTTTGGACAATTTCATGCTCCCAACTTTGTGGGAACAGTTTGGGGATGGCCCCTTCCTGTTCCAACATGACTGCGCACCAGTGTACAAAGCAAGGTCCATAAAGACATGGTTGAGTGAGTTTGGGGGTGGGGGGAACTTGACTGGCCTGCAGAGTCCTGACCTCAACCCAATAGAGTCAGGTCTTTTCGCCCACATGAGTGCCTGACCTCACAAGTGGGCTTCTGGAAGAATGGTCAAACATTCCCATAGACACACTCCTAAACCATGTGGATGGCCTTCCCAGAAGAGTTGAAGCTGTTATAGCTGCAAAGGGTGTGCCAACTCAAAATTGAACCCTACGGACTAAGACTGGGATGCCATTAACCTCCCTGGCGGTATGATTATGTCAAATTTTTGATGCTCAAAGCGGTACAATTGTTTTGCATGGAAATTTGGCGTTTTATATTGTAGGCCTGTAATTCTTAGGAATAACTCACCTCAGTCTGTCCAAACAAGAGTCTAGTAGACATCTAATTTGGAGAAATTATTTTTTTTTACTCACCTTTAAATGCCTGTTGCTAGGGGGTCCCTCGTAGTCTGCCTCCTTCGGTGCCTGGGCTCCTGATGTCACTTCCCACGGCGCAGGAAGTGAGATATTGCCTCTCCACCCTCCCTCTTGTCAATCATCTGGGACACGTGACCGGTCCCAGATGATTGCGGGGCCAGTGACGGCGCACGGCGCGGCTCGCGCTTGCGCAGTGGGTGCCCGGCTGTGAAACCGCAGCCGGGCGCCCACAGTTGAAATGCTGGCGCCGCCGATCGGAGGGGGGGGACGAGCGGGGCTTCGATCCCCCGCATTGCTGGACCCTGGGACAGGTAAGTGTCCAATTAAAAGTCAGCAGCTGCAGTATTTGTAGCTGCTGACTTGTAATTTTTTTTTTTTTAAATGGGAACCCCACTTTAACTAGAGTCCCTACTTCTTCCACGTTCCCTCACTCAGTGTTGCTTATTTGCAGAGACAGGGTTCAGGAAAGACATTGTCTTTTTACACTTCAGAAGACTGTAAAAACATCCACTGTACTGCAATTAGCTGAAGCAAAATTGGGTTTGATTCAACTTCTCTGTTGATGCGTTGACCCATGAGGATTCGCTTTTACATTATTGAACAAGGCAGTGAACCATGTATTTGGATTGTCATGAATTTATATGCACTGCCGTTGGTTCTATAACTGTAATAACTACAAATTGATTTTTAGTGACCTATATCGGTCTGAATGTTTTTATGTATCATGTTTGTAATAAACAATATTTTTTTTATATATATTATTTATGTCCGGGGTGTGCCTGTAAAGTCCGATATCATTTTTCTCTAGATACAGTTAGCTGTAAGAAGTAAAATTGTGTTGGGTTCAATTTCTGTGTCTTAGGCCTCTTTCACACTGCTCTGTAGCAAAATCGTGGTAAAAACACATATGATGGATGGATTGAACAGTGCTCCGTGAGATGTTCAAAACTTTTGATATTTAGACTACTTTCACACTGGAGGCGTTTTTCAGGCACAAAAGGGCTAAAAATAGCACCTGTAAAGCGCCTTAAAAACGCCTCCCCTGCAGCCCCCGTGTGAGTGCCCGAGTGCTTTCACACTGGGGCGGTGCGCTTGTAGGATGTTAGAAAAAGTCCTGCAAGAAGCATCTTTCAAGCAGTACGGGGGCGCTGTATACACCGCTCCTCCACCGCCCCTGCCATTGAAATCAATGGCCACCGCTGCCGAAGCGCCTGCAAAGCGCTTAGGCAACGGTGCTTTGCGGGCGCTTTTTAACCTTTATTCCGCCGCTAGCAGGGGTTAAAAGCACCCCGCTAGCGGCCGAAAATTAGCGGCGCTTTACCACCAACGCCCCTCCACCCCAGTGTAATAGTAGCCTTATTTATAACCTAACCCTGCTTAAAGTGGTTGTAAACTCTCCCTGACAACTTTGTCCCATGTAAATCAGCATAAAAAACCCTAATGAACACTGCTTGTAGATATCTCCTTACTTTCTTAGTATTGTTGTAATCCTTTTTGTCCTTTAGAATGACTTCACTGAGCATGGCCAGATCTCCCCTGATTTACGGCACACTCTGTGTACTTGCCTGTCTATTATCAGATCTTCCTAGGGCACAACACTGATATCCCATGAGACTGCATAATCACTCAGAGCTTCCTACTACACCCAATGTCAGCATGTGACATCAGATGGAGTGTAAACTTGGAAAATGGACAGCATTACTGCAGCCTTATCAGCTAAAGCTGATAAGACTGACACAGGTAAACAATAGATAATAGGCACAAGTAAATACTATGAAATACTATGAGCAGTGAAGCAGGGTTGCCATAGAAACGTTGGATTGAGAAGGAGGCTTGGTTAACAGTACAGGAAGTGCTCAATGTAAGGGCGGAAATACACTCTACTGTGGACTCAGAAAACAATACTTAAGATGGTGCTGCCTAACCCCTGGAAACAATTTTTTTTAAAGTTTCCTTAACCACTTCAGCCCCGGAAGAATTTAAACCCTTCCTGACCGGAGCACTTTTTGCGATTCAGCACTGCGTCGCTTTAACTGACAATTGCGCGGTCGTGCGACGTGGCTCCCAAACACAATTGATGTCCTTTTTTTCTCACAAATAGAGCTTTCTTTTGGTGGTATTTGATCGCCTCTGCGGTTTTTATTTTTTGCGCTATAAACAAAAATAGAGCAACAATTTTGAAAAAAACACATTATTTTTTACTTTTTGCTATAATAAATATCCCCAAAAAATATATAAAAAAAACAATTTTTTTCCTCAGTTTAGGCCGATACGTATTCTTCTACATATTTTTGGTAAAAAAAATCACAATAAGCGATTATTGATCGGTTTGCGCAAAAAATATAGCGTTATTTTTTTATAGCATAGTTTTATGGCATTTTTATTAATATTTTTTTTTTTTAAATGATCAGCAATTTTTATCGTGACTGCGACATTATGGCAGACACATCGGACATTTTTGACACATTTTTGGGACCATTGTCATTTATACAGCAATCAGTGCTATAAAAATGCACTGATTCCTGTGTAAATGACACTGGCAGTGAAGGGGTTAACCACTAGGTGGCAGTGTAGGGGTTAAGTGTGTCCTAGGGGCATGTTTCTAACTGTCAGGGGGATGGGCTGTGTGTGTGACGTCACTGATCTCTACTCTGATGACAGGGAGCAGAGATTGAGTGACACTGTCACTAGGCAGAATGGGGAGATGCTGTTTACATCAGCATCTCCCCGTTCTTCCTCCCTGTGAGGCGATCGCGGGTATCCCCACGGCGATCGGGTCCACGGGACCCGCGTCCCGACTCGCGGAGCTTGCCGCGGGCGCAGGCACGCGCGCGTGCGCCCGCAGGCCGCCTCTTAAAAGGCAAAGTACAAGGGCAAAGTACAGGTACATGGTTTTGCCTGTACGAGCCCTTCTGCCGCAGTATATCTGTGTGAGGCGGTCGGCAAGCCGATTTGGGCTGGATTACAGTGGCTATAGTTTGATAATTACTTATTATATGGGACTAAATCAGTGGTTCTCAACCTTTCTAGGGCTGTGACCCCTTGAAATATCCCAAGTTGTGGGGACCCCTAACAGTAAAATTATTTTCGTAGTGTGGATTATCAGCACCCAAGGCAAGACAAGTAATTTGCGCCCCTAACCCACGGACATTTAGCGCTCCCTGAGTCCCTTCCACTCATACAGTATTATAACCCCTTATGGTACATTTTAGGATGTACTACTCTTTCTCTTTGTTCTCCTATCTTTCCCTTTTATATCTCTCAATCCTATTTTCTTGTTTTTTTTCCCCCATCCCTCTCTCTAGCCATCTTTCTTGTTCTTTCTCTTATTTTTTTCTCCCCCTTTTTCTTTGTTCGTCCCCCTCTTTTCCTCTCCCTTCCATGTATTCTCTATTTTTATTCCTTCCCTTACTCCTTGGTGGGGGGCATGGGATGAGTGGCAGTGCTGGCAGGGAGTTGGGATTAGTGGGAGTGCTGGTGAACCACTGGACTAAATGAAAAGCAGCATCAGATTGGGAGGGTTTACTTCCTCTTTAAGGCTTGGTTCACACTGCTGCCGGATGCGGCACGCAGCAGTGGTCTGGTGCATCCCTGTTCTCTGTTTCAGGTACAAATTTTTGCCTGAATTCGGCCCTGAAACTGAGCCAAAGAAGCACAGGACCTCTGTGCAAGCCGCTCCAGAGCCGCAACGGAGATGTGTGAACCAATCTCCTGTCATGTGGATTGGATGCGGGGAAACCCAGCCTTAAACTTCTCCACAACTTTATCCCTGACCTGTCTGGTGTGTTCCTTGACCTTCATAATGCTGTTTGTTCACTAAGGTTCTCTAACCAACCTCTGAGGGCTTCACAGAACAGCTGTATTTATACTGAGATTAAATTACACACAGGTGGACTCTATTTACTAATTAGGTGACTTCTGAAGGCAATTGGTTCCACTAGATTTTAGTTAGGGGTATCAGAGTAAAGGGGGCTAAAGACAAATGCACACCACACTTTTCAGATATTTATTTGTAAAACATTTTGAAAAACATTTATCATTTTACTTCCACTTCCACTAAACCACTTTGTGTTGGTCTATCATATAAAATCCCAATGAAATACATTTACGTCTTTATTTGTAACATGACAAAACGTGGAAAATTTCAAGGGTTATGAATACTTTTTCAAGGCACTGTAGAGTAGGTGTTATCCGAATTTGTCTTAAATCAAACTATGAGGATCTTGCTACCTATTTTAAAAGTGACAAAATATATAAAAAAACAAAGTATACTAGATGAGTAATAATGATCGACAGCTGCTAGCACTGATCACGTCCCATAGAGTTGTGTGAAAACAATATAAATAGAAAATTACTATGCTGTGCTATCTCCTAACATTAGTTCCAACAAATACTTTTAAAAGGGCCTACTTTACAATGATGAGAAAAATAATAATAATTAATAATAATAATATTAATAAAAAACCGTGATAAACTAACAAAAATTATAATATATTTCAAAACTGCATATAGAGTTTTCTGATTGCTGTGATGATAAATTCTGTGTTAAGTGTCACATTCCACAGACAAATTAAAAATAATAAGCAAACTAATAAAAGTTAAATGTATAGTGTCACAAACGTGAATCATAAATATATTTTGTCTGTGGAACTTTTAAAGTGCATACTTTACAATGATGAGACAAATAATAATAATTATAATAATATGAATAATAATAATAATAATAATAATAAATCGTGATAAACTAACAAAAATTATAATATATTCCAAAACTGTATATAGAGTTTTTTGATTGCTGTGATGATAAATTCTGTGTTAAGTGTCACATTCCACAGACAAAATATATTTATGATTCACGTTTGTGGCACCATATATTTAAATTAATTTTTTTAGTTTGCTTATTATTTTTATTTTGTCTGTGGAATGTGACACTTAACACAGAATTTATCATCACAGCAATCAAAAAACTCTATATACAGTTGTGGAATATATTATAATTATTGTTAGTTTATCACGTTTTTTTATTATTATTATTATTATTTTTCTCATCATTGTAAAGTAGGCACTTTAAAAGTATTTGTTGGAACTAATGTTAGGAGGTAGCGCAGCATAGTAATTTTCTATTCATCCCAATTTGTCTGCCAAAGTGGAAATACACTTTAACTAGAAAACACAATTACTAGTTTACTTTTTTTGTGATTGTTTAGATGACAAAGTGCTGCTGCTTATATTTTTGGGTCTGTAAAACAAAAAATATGACTACATCTTGCCTATGTGCTTTTTAACACACAAATTAGCCAATAAAAAAATTGCCGCCACAATGCTTGGACCGGCAACTCTCTTTCGCCCTTCGGAAAATAACTTGTAACCTTCAGTACAGGCATTTCTACATATCCCAGGCACAGTTATGGGATCTGTTGTTCTTCGTACTGATAAATCAATCCATGGGGAGTCGGTGGTTCTCTTGATTTATGGGAGCGGAACCTAAAAAAACAATCGTAAAAAAAGAGATTATTTCACTAATGTGTTGTATTATTAGCCTTATCTCTCTAATTGCATCCCAGTAATCTGCAAAATTGAAGAGTAATGAGCAATATTTCTTTAAATCGCACTAAACAATACTGTCAAAATGCAAATTTATTCATTAAGTATAAATGAGGTTGGTAAATATTCATGAAGTGTTGCTCACTGTGTATAATTAATCCCGCGGACTGTATGTCTAAAGCCATTTACAAGTGTGGCTGAAGCTCTGCTGTAGATAGACGGCCACAGCGGGAATGGAGAAGGCAATGGAGGGTACGGCCGTCTCTCTACTGGGCCGACCGTCTCTTGTGTTTGTCTGGGAATCACAATATTCCGCGAGAGAGCGACGGCGCCTTCTGTATACACAGGAAACAGACACCAAATATGAGAGACAGGATTTTTATTATGTGGGGATAGATTTTAGGTGCAAAAAAAATCAATGTGATTGAAATCCTGGCTTCACAATGCTGACCTGCTTTTGAAATGACTATTTGCCTGGCTGTTTGGTGCCAATACGTTTAGTCACTGACCTGGCTTGCAGACCAGTCTTTTTCTGGCACTTTTTGTTCACAAGTTTAACCACTTGCCGACCAGCCGCCGCCATTATACTGCAGCAGGTCGGCTCTTTCCCGCGAATCGTCGTCGGTGTACGTCGGCTCCTTTAACCCCTTCCCGACTGCCGCGCGCCGATATACGTCGGCAGAATGGCACGGGTGGACAAAAGGGCGTACAGGTACGTCCCCTTTAAGATGCGGCATTGTGGACGCGTGCCCACCGCATGCTCTGTGACCGCGGGTCCCGCGGACTCGATGACCCGCGATCGTGTCACAAAGCAGAAGAACGGGGAGATGCCTTTGTAAACGAGGCATTTCCCCGTTCTGCCTAGTGACATGACAGAGATCACTGCTCCCTGTCATCGGGAGCAGTGATCGCTGTCATGTGAGTAGTAGCCCAACTCCCCCCACAGTTAGAATCACTCCCTAGGTCACACTTAACCCCTTGATCGCCCCCTAGTGTTTAATCCCTTCCCTGCCAGTGATATTTACACAGTAATCAGTGCATTTTTATAGATATAGATCCCATGATCCATAGTCCCTAGACCAGTGTATGTCAACTTATGAGCTCAAATGGACCACAGAGGTGGCCCCTGACATCACCAAAGGGCAGTGCATGATGTTTAATATATGTAACGTTTAAAAGAACTGTCAGAAACGGCAGACCTATTAGAGGAAATGAGGGTCAGGAAATGTGAACATGCTACATTTTTGGCTAGGGATATGCTGCAGAAGACAATACAAAACTGGGAACATGTTAAATGTGGCTAGTATGTTACATGAGGCTCACTGTCCCTGTCAGACGGGGGACCTGTCCCTACACTATTTACACGTGAACTGCACACCAAGCCTGGGAGCCAGTGCCTTAAATAGGCTCTGCCTGACCCAAGATGGCTGCCAGAGTCACATGGGGTGGCAGCATCCATTCGGGTAGCTTCCCCAGTGACCCAGGAAACCATAGAGAAACCATGTTCCTCTTGACCTCCCTTCCAACTGCAATGCCCCTGTGGTCGAGCGCCACTGACAATGGAGAAAAAAGAAATAAACTTTGACTAGCTGTTTGAGGCCTTTATTGATCCAGCGCTGTGCATCTGCTGCTCTTTCCCTGGTCTCACAGAGCAGATTGATAGCAGTGGGAGCCATTGGCTCCCACTGCTGCCAATCAAATACACTGAAGAGGGAGCGGGGGCGGGGCCTTGCTGAGCTAAAACTGGCGCACACAGAATCTGATGTAACTGTACATAGTAACCAATCATCTTCTAACCTAAGCTTGTTTAATTAAAGTGGTTGTAACTCAGAATTCTATGCATTCTATGCGTTAAGATAAAAAACCTTGTGTGTGCAGCAGCCCCCCTTAGCCCCCCCCCCCCAATACTTGCCTGAGCCCCATCTCTTTCCAGCAATGTCCACGAGTTCCTTGGCTGTCTGGGACTCTCCTCCTGATTGGCTGAGACACAGCAGCGGTGCCATTGACTCCTGCTGCTGTTAATCAAAGTCAGTTAGCCAATCAGGGGAGAGAGGGGGTGGGGCCGAATCTGGGCTCCGTGCCTGAATGGACACAGGGAGCTGTGACTTGGCTCGGGTGCCCCCATAGCAAGCTGCTTGTTGTGGGGGCATTGGACAGGAGGGAGGGGCCAGGAGCACCGAAGAGGGACAAGAGAAGAGGAGGATCCGGACTGATCTGTTCAAAACCAACTGCACAGGGCAGATAAGTATGACATGTTTGTTATTTTTAGAGAGAAAAAAAACGAGACTTTAAAAAACGAGACAATCACTTTAAGCTTTGACAATTAGAGCCAATTCACACTGCAACGCAATTAACACGCAGAGCAAATCGAGTGATTCAGCATTCCGGCCGCTCTGTGTTGCTGGCTGGTTAGGGGGCAGCGTAGTGCATGATTCAGCGCACTGCATCATCCCTTTCTTTTAGTACAAGCTTTATTTGAAATGTACAAAAAAAACCCACTTCATTCACTGCAATGTAGGGAGGCACAATGCACTCCACTGCCTGCAATTGCAGTGCGATTTGGGGTGGTGCGCTGTGATAAAATGCAGCATGTCTGCATTTTATCGCAGCGCGCTGTGTTGCAGTGTGAATGGGACACACAGGAAACAATTGTTTCCTGTGTGTCCCTGCAGTGACAGACATTTTACTATGCTGTAAAATGTCTGTCATCTCACATAGTGTGAATTAGCCCTACAATTAGACATGCACAATTCGTTTCGTTCCGAATTCTTTTCCAAACTAATTTCGACAAATTAGTTAATTCGGAAATATAACAATTTTTTCAGAATATTTGTAAATTTGAATATTTGAAAATTTGTAAATTCATAAATTTGAAAATTTGTAAATTCGCAAATTTGATATTTGAAAATCCGAAAACCCAAAAATGTGATGGTCTGAAATAATAACTAACTAATAATAACTTAACTATTACTAACTATAAAATTATAGGTATTGGAATTTCCTTTCAAATCTGGCTGTTAGTGAACGTAATGAAAATGAATTTATCCAAAGTTACGAATTATCCAAAATAAGGAATGCCGCATCTAAACGAATGTAACAAATGTAACGTAACAAATTAATAATAATAAATAACAATAATAATAATAATAAAAACGTGTTATTATTATTATTATTATTATTATTTATTATTAATTAGTTCTGTTCCATTTGTTTAGATACAACATTCATTATTTTGGATAATTCGTAACTTCGGATAAATTCGTATTCGTTACGTTCACTAACAGCCAAATTTGAAAGGAAATTCCAATACCTATAATTTAATAGTTAATTATTATTAGTTAGTTAGTTATTCTTTTGAATTTTCTTATCTTCCGATTTTCGAATTTTCGAATTTACAAATGTACGAATTTTCGAATTTACAAATTTACGAATTGCAATCATAACGAATGACCCGAAAAACGAAAAAATAAATAAAAACTAATGAAACGAAAATTAAATTGTTCGTTATTATTAGTTAGTTAGTTAATTATTCTTTCGAATTTTCTTTCTTATTTTCGGTTTTACAAATTTACAAATATTCGAATTTACAAATTTACCAATTTTCGAATTTACAAATTTACGAATTTTCGAATTTACAAATTTACAAAGTTTCAAATTTACATATTTACGAATTGCGATCATAACGAATGAGCCGAAAAAAAACAAAAAACAAAAACTAATAAAATGAAAACAAGGACGAACACATTTTCCGGCCGTGCACATGTCTACCTACAACCTAGAAGCTGATCGGCTGCTATGCAAGGCAGCACTCGATTCTGTGTACACCAAATTTTAGTAACACCCCCTCATGCTGTCTTAAGGCAAAGGCAATTGATTTAATAAAAATGACTCTAATTGGTCTGGATGAAAAATCCAATCATAGGAAAGGTTATGGTGAATTAAAAAAAAGTAAAAAAAAAAAAAAAGAAAGATATTTGTATGTGTGGGTTGGAAGGAAGGGCTATAATATTTTACCTTGAAATTAGCTTTAAAATAGACTTTTCACTATTACAATTTTTTATTATTATTATTACTCTATTATTTTACAAATCTGCATAAATACATTCCTGACATTTCACAATATATGGCACAGTATATTTTCAAAAACTTTATGTCAATAAAAAGCAGTCCATGAACTTCAAGTGGTTGTAAAGCATTAAGGTTTTTATCATTAATGCTTTCTATGCATTAAGGTGAAAAACCTTCTGTGCTGCACCTACCACCCAGACCCCCCTCCCTTTTTCTTACTTACCCGACCCGATCCAGCAATGTGCACAAGCGCAGTGGCTGCAGCCGCTGTCTCTCTCCTCATTGGACAGTCCTTGGCTCCTCTTGCTGTCAATCAAAAGCTGTGACGCGGGAGCGAGGGGCGGAGCCCAGTCCGGCTGTCTGTGCCAATGGACTCGGGAGTGAGCCTGCACGGCTGCCCCCAGGGAAAGAGGCACTCAATAAAGAGGAGGGGCCAGGAGCGCCGACGGGGCAACCCAGAAGAAGAGGATGAGGGCTGCTCTGTGCAAAGCGATTGCACAGAGCAGGTAAGTATAAGCATGTTTGTTATTTAAAAACAAAAATGAACGTTTACAACCACTTTCAGTCCAGTGGCTTCTCAGACTAAGATGATGCCATTAGTCTATTGCAGGCAAAAGGGAGCATTTTCTCAGTCTTTTTCCTCCGAGTGATAAGACTGTAGCATTGTAACTTTGTGGAAAGTGACAAGGTGAGAGGCTGCAGCAGGGTTTGATCTGTGTCAGATATTTGTTAACAGTATTTATTAGGCTGTGCCATCCATGAGCCAGCATTTCAGTCTAGGAATTAGAGGTCGACCCTAAATGATGCCTGAACAAAGATGGTGCCATCCTTCTACTTGGCATACACTGACCTACCTGACATACACTGACTTACCTGACATACACTGACCTACCTGACATACACTGACCTACCTGATACACACACACTGACCTACCTGACATACACTGACCTACCTGACATACACTGACCTACCTGATACACACTGACCTACCTGATACACACTGACCTACCTGACATACACTGACCTACCTGATACATACTGACATACACTAACCCAAACTGACCTACCTGACATACATTGACCTACCTGACACAACTTCATGTGACGTGACCTTCTTCTGCACCTCAGCCGTAGTGTGCGGTGTGCCTATCACACACAGCAGGCACTCCAGGCAGCCAGAGCCATGAGGACAGGAGAGGAGAGCAGCCCGCCTGAGCATCGAGTGGGGATCTTCTGAAAGTGGCGCGGTGGCCGCATTGTAATTCCCCTCCTTCTGGAGCCTGCAGCGCCTATGATGGACGTCCCACGTTCTGTGGTCCCGGCATTGGACGAGTGGGACATCCGTCATAGGCGCTGTAGGCTATAGAAGGCGGGACCTGCTACATCACTCGGCTGCGCTCGGGGTCAGGTCAGTCCCCGCTCTGCGGCGACGCTCGGGGCTAATAATAGAATCATGCATGCCTGAGACCCGGGGCTTTTTGGGGACCCACTTGGGTCTCCAGCCAGCGTCAGCCCCCCCCTGCCGACACCACTGCTGGGTGTCCAGTGCACCCATGTGCCTTTAACCACTTCCAGCCCAAGGCCGTCATATGACATCCTTGGCTTTCAGTGGGAATATCTGAATGATGCCTGCAGCTACAGGCATCATTCAGATATTCTCATTTTGTGTGCACCATAAGAACAATCATAGCGGCAGTTCCACCGCTTGATCGTTCTTATGGGCGACGGGAGGGGGCATTCCCCCTCCCGCCGCCAGGCTCTCCCGTGCCATCGGGGACCTGGAGAAAGAATCGGTTACTGCTGGATGACGACCATAGAGATTTCCAGTGACCAGTCATCTCTATGACCGTCGGAGGCCTGGGCGCAGCGTTATGACGTCACGTCCGGGCAGCGATTGTAAACAAACTTGTGTTCGCGGCTGGTAAGCATGAGATTGTGAAATTTTTTTTAAGATCTCATGCTTTCCAGCCTGGAGTACAGATGTGGGGTCTTATTGACCCTGCATCTCTCCATAAAGAGGACCTGTCACGCACCATTCCTATTACAAGGAATGTTTACATTCCTTGTAATAGGAATAAAAGTGATAAAAAAAAATGTAAAAGAGAAAGTGTAAAAATAAAAAAAGTAAAAGTAAAATAGACAATAAAAAAATATATTTTTTTTAAAATGCCCCTGTCCCCGGTAGCTTGCGCTCAGAAGCGAACGCACACATAAGTCCCACCCACATATGTAAACGCCATTCAAACCACACATGTGAGGTATCGCCGCATGCGTTAGAGTACAAGCAATAATTCTAGCACTAGACCTCCTCTGTAACTCTAAACTGGTAACCTGTAAAAAAAAATTAAAGCGTCGCCTATGGAGATTTTTAAGTACCGAACTTTGGCGCCATTCCATGAGTGTGCGCAATTTTAAAGCGTAACATGTTGGGTATCTATTCACTCGGCGTAACATCATCTTTCACTTTATACAAAAAAATTGGGCCAACTTTACTGTTTTGTTATTTTTTAATTCATGAAACTGTTTTTTTTTTCCCCAAAAAAAACGCGTTTGAAAAATTGGTGCGCAAATACCGTGCGAGATAAAAATTTGCAGCGACTGCCACTTTATTCCCTAGTGTGTCTGCTGAAAAAAAAAAAAAAAATATATATATATATATATATATATATATATATATATATATATATATATATATATATATATATAATGTTTGGGGGTTCTGAGTAATTTTCTAGTAAAAAAAATGATGATTTTTACATGTAGGAGAAGAATGCCAGAATAGGCCCGGTATGGGAGTGGTTAAGGAGGGGTGGACTCCTTCCAGGCTCACCTCTCTATCCATTATAATGCATGGACTTCCACTGTGGAGGCTCTCAAAATTTCGAGTTAGGACTGCAGATAATGCTGGGGTGCCTTGACGGGGCGCTGTAGCTTACGCATGAATTTGCAAATGTGTGCAAACTAAACCCCTGTTTTAACAGATATTGTTAGACAGGACAATTCGGTTGGTTAGCAGGCTGGTCAGTAAGTTGAGTCAGGAATTTCTTTGGTTTTGTTTTGACCCTGAATGCTGCCTGAACAAAGATGGCTCCGTCCTTCTACAAAGAAAAACAGATGAGGGGGCATTGTCAGGGGGGAGCACTGTGATCTCTGTAAGAGGTAATAAATACTTGGAAATGTTACATTTGCACATCACCCAATATTCATGCACTTAGCATGAAAAATATATCTGATGCTAGGTTCGTGGTAAAGCAGCAAAAAAACATTACGAGGGTTGGAATTATTCATATTTCACAACTCTTCATATTCAACGACTTGCTACATTAAAGGGCTCCATGAGAATTCCTGAGCCTTATCCCGGCCACGTAAGCGGATCTGGTCCTATTGATTGAGAAGATGTTATAAGTCAGCCGATCCATCTGTCTTCATTTAGAGCTGGCCTCAGCTGAGTCAATCAGAACGTATATATAGCCACAGCTTGGTCTACTCGGCAAAGTATACATCATCAATAAGCATAGAAGGCCCACTTTTCAATCACTGGATGTTCTCCGCCTTGTCTTGATTGCTTATTCATTTCCCTGGATATATCCGGTCTTTCTAATAATACATTGAATTCCATTTGCTTGTTAAGTACATTGCTATCAATGCCTTCAGCTATCCTCTTATATAATTTTGCTCATTAGAGGTGTAGCTCTTCTATATATATATCTATATATATAGGAATGCTGTTATATCTAATTCCAGGACACATTGACACCCAAGAGGTTCTTAGAAAAGAAAATCCTGGAGCGCTTGTCAATCTTGATAGCATTTCTTGTCTGTAACCTATTTTATGGCTGTAATTTATTACTATAATTATATTTAATTGCTTTCTTTCTTTCTTTTTTTTATTTTTCATCAATTGATGTGGCCTTCTAGCCCCACACATTTTCTTCTGGATGGTATGGGTCAACTCTAGACTTGCACCGATGCCGATATTGGTGGCGATACTAAGCACTTGCATGAGTACTTGTGCAAATGCTCCAATACTGGAACCAATACCTTCAACTCACTGAAACACACATGAAAACTGATATGAAACTGATGTCTCTGCAAGTGAAATCTGATCAGTTTTCATGCATGTATAGTGTGAACGACCCCTAAAAAAACTGTCACATGACACTAAAAAGGTATCGGTAATTGATATCAATGAGTACTTGAGAAAAAGTATCAGTACTCGTTCGTGCACTTGATCTTAAAAACTGGTATTGGTGCATCCGTAATTAATTTGTTGGACTTTTGGGTGATTGGTTGAACCCAATGTACTTGAAATATGCACATGCGCCTCCACAGTGCAGGTTATATATACACCATATTGTCAAAAGTATTGGGACACCTGCCTTTACATGAACTTTAATGGCATCCCAGTCTTGGTTCAGTATTGAGTTGGCCCGCCCTTTGCAGCTATAACAGCTTCAACTTATCTGGGAAGGCTGTCCACAAGGTTTAGGAGTGTGTCTATGGGAATGTTTGACCATTCTTCCAGAAGTGCATTTGTGAGGTCAGGCACTGATGTTGGAGGAGAAGGCCTGGCTCACAGTCTCCCCTCTAATTCATCCCAAAGGTGTTCTATCAGGTTGAGGTCAGAACTGTGCAAGCCATCAAGTTCCTCCACCCCAAACTCGCTCATCCATGTCTTTATAGACCTTGCTTTGTGCACTGGTGTGCAGTCATGTTGGAGCAGGAAGGGGCCATCCCCAAACTGTCCCCACAAAGTTGGGAGCATGAAATTGTCCAAAATGTCTTGGTATGTGGACAGCTTAAGGCCCCTCTCACATGGGTGGATAGAATTCAGCTTTTAGCTGCGGATAGATGAAGTTATTTCCCGCACCTAAACTCAGACAATGCTTTCCTATGACCCCATTCACACACTGCATTTAGTGATGGTTTTGTTACATAGGGTTTTGTGTAGTTAGAAAAAATAAATTTGACTGCGTCCGGGACTGATTAATTGTAGCTATCTGTACATAACCGCAGGTAATCACAGTGTACGATTTTACCTGTAGACAGCCGCAGCAACAAGGAAAGAAAATAAACAGGAAGCACATTAGAAATGGCAAGAATGTTCCACAGCAGCTAAATGGAGCCGCATGTAAGCGCACACAATTACTGCTAATCGCAATGTACATCTGCAAGTGACCACTGCAATAGCAACCCAGGAGCTTTTGAAAGAAAATAAGTGGAATATTCTGCAATGGCCGTGTCAATCATCTGATCTCAACTCAACTGAGCATGCATTTCACTTGCTGAAGGCAAAACTAAAGGCAGAAAGAGCCACAAACAAAGAACAACTGAAGACAGCTGCAGTTCGAGCCTGGCAAAGCATCAGAAAGGAGGAAACCCAGTCTTTGGTAATGTCCATGGGTTCCAGACTTCAGGCAGTCATTGCCAGTAAAGGATTCTCAACAAAATATTAAAAATTAACATTTTTTATGATTATGTTAATTTGTCCAATTACATTTGAGCCCCTAAAAATGGGGGGATTGTGTATAAAATTGTTGCAGTTCCTAAAATTTGTACTTGATATTTATATTCAACCCCTTGAATTAAAGGTGAAAGTCTGCACTTCAAATTCATTTGATTTGTTTCGTCTTAGTTTTATTCTGGTGGCATACAGAGCCAAAAGTATGAAAATTGTGCCTGTGTCCAAGTATATATACACCTAACTGTATATATACAGTGCCTTGAAAAAGTATTCATCCCCCTGAAAATTTTCCACATTTTCTCAAGTTACAACCAAAAACATAAATATATTTTTTGTGATAGACCAACACAAAGTGGCACATAATTGTGAAGCGGAAGGAAAATGATAAATGGTTTTCAAGCTTTTTTATAAATAAATCTGTGAAAAGTGTGGCGTGCATTTGTATTCAGTCCCCTTTACTCTGATACCCCTATCTAAAATCTAGTGGAACCAATTGCCTTCAGAAGTCACCTAATTAGTAAATAAAGTCCACCTGTGTGTAATTTAATCTCAGTATAAATACAGCTGTTCTGTGAAGCCCTCAGAGGTTTGTTAGAGAACCTAAGTGAACAAACAGCATCATGAAAACCAAAGAACACACCAGACAGGTCAGGGATAAAGTGGTGGAGAAGATTAAAGCAGGGTTAGGTTATAAAAAAATATCCCAAGCTTTGAACATCTCACGGAGCACTGTTCAATCCATCATCCGAAAATCGAAAGAGTATGGCACAACTGCAAACCTACCAAGACATGACCATCCACCTAAAATGACAGGCCGGGCAAGGAGAACATTCATCAGAGAAGCAGCCAAGAGGTCCATGGTAACTCTGGAGGAGCTGCAGAGATCCACAGCTCAGGTGGGAGAATCTGTCCACAGGACAACTATTAGTCGTGCACTTCACATATCTGGCCTTTATGGAAGAGAGGCAAGAAGAAAGTCATTGTTGAAAAAAAACGATAAGAAGTCCCGTTTACAGTTTGCGAGAAGCCATGTGGAAGAAGGTGCTCTGGTCAGATGAGACCAAAAAACGTTTTGGACTAAAAGGAAAATGCTGTGTGGTGGAAAACCAACACTACATATCACCCTGAACACACCATCCCCACCGTGAAACATGGTGGTGGCAGCATCATGTTGTGGGGATGCTTTTCTGCAGCAGGGACAGGGAAGCTGTTTAGAGTTGATGGGAAGAAGGATGGAGCCAAATACAGGGCAATCTTAGAAGAAAACCTGTTAGAGCCTGCAAAAGACTTGAGACTGGGGTGGAGGTTCACCTTACAGCAGCACAATGACCCTAAACATACAGCCAGAGCTACAATGGAATGGTTTAGATCAAAGCATATTCATGTGTTAGAATGGTCCAGTCAAAGTCCAGACCTAAATCCAATTGAGAATCTGTGGCAAGACTTGAAAATTGCTGTTCACAGACGCTCTCCATCCAATCTGACAGAGCTTGAGCTATTTTGCAAAGAAGAATGGGCAAAAATTTTACTCTAAAATTTTACTTTAGATGTGCAAAGCTGGTAGAGACATCCCCAAAAAGACTTGCAGCTGTAATTGCAGTGAAAGGTGGTTCTACAAAGTATTGACTCCGGGGGGGCTGAATAGAAATGCACCCCACAGTTTTCACATATTTGTTTGTAAAAAGTTTTGAAAACCATTTATCATTTTCCTACCACTTTGTGTTGGTCTATCACATAAAATCACAATAAAATACATTTACGTTTTTGGTTGTAACATGACAACATGTGGAAAATGTCAAGGGGTATGAATACTTTTTCAAGGCACTGTGTACATACCACCTAACTTTTTGAGATAGAAACGAGGGACACTAATTAGCAAAAGTTTAGGATTAGTTAAACCCACAAGTGCTTTCTTTTTTTACCACTACCATTCCTTTATATTGGCTTTTGAAATTTACAAATGCAGCAATTTAGAAATTGGATGAAAGGTTTGGCACTGGGAAACACTTTTTGAAAGATAAATAGTGCATTTTGTATATACAGTAGGGACGGAAAGTATTCAGACCCCCTTACATTTTTCACTCTTTGTTATATTGCATCCATTTGCTAAAATCATTTAAGTTCATTTTTTTCCTCATTAATGTACACAGCACCCCATATTGACAGAAAAACACAGAATTGTTGACATTTTTGCAGATTTATTAAAAAAGAAAAACTGAAATATCACATGGTCCTAAGTATTCAGACGCTTTGCTGTGACACTCATATATTTAACTCAGGTGCTGTCCATTTCTTCTGATCATCCTTGAGATGGTTCTACACCTTCATTTGAGTCCAGCTGTGTTTGATTATACTGATTGGACTTGATTAGGAAAGCCACACACCTGTCTATATAAGACCTTACAGCTCACAGTGCATGTCAGAGCAAATGAGAATCATGAAGTCAAAGAAACTGCCTGAAGAGCTCAGAGACAGAATTGTGGCAAGGCACAGATCTGGCCACGGTTACAAAAAAAATCCTGCTGCACTTGAGGTTCCTAAGAGCACAGTGGCCTCCATAATCCTTAAATGGAAGACGTTTGGGACGACCAGAACCCTTCCTAAACTGAGCTATCGGGGGAGAAGAGCCTTGGTGAGAGAGGTAACGAAGAACCCAAAGATCACTATGGCTGAGCTCCAGAGATGCAGTCGGGAGATGGGAGAAAGTTGTAGAAAGTCAACCATCACTGCAGCCCTCCATCAGTCGGGGCTTTATGGCAGAGTGGCCCGACGGAAGCCTCTCCTCAGTGCAAGGCACATGAAAGCCCGCATGGAGTTTGCTAAAAAACACCTGAAGGACTCCAAGATGATGAGAAATAAGATTCTCTGGTCTGATGAGACCAAGATAGAACTTTTTGGTCTTAATTCTAAGTGGTATGTGTGGAGAAAATCAGGCACTGCTCATCACCTGTCCTATACAGTCCCAACAGTGAAGCATGGTGGTGGCAGCATCATGCTGTGGGGGTGTTTTTCAGCTGCAGGGACAGGACAACTGGTTGTAATCGAGGGAAAGATGAATGCGGCCAAGTACAGGGATATCCTGGACGAAAACCTTCTCCAGAGTGCTCAGGACCTCAGATTGGGCCGAAGGTTTACCTTCCAACAAGACAATGACCCTAAGCACACAGCTAAAATAACGAAGGAGTGGCTTCACAACTACTCCGTGACTGTTCTTGAATGGCCCAGCCAGAGCCCTGACTTAAACCCAATTGAGCATCTCTGGAGAGACCTAAAAATGGCTGTCCACCAACGTTTACCATCCAACCTGACAGAACTGGAGAGGATCTGTAAGGAGGAATGGCAGAGGATCCCCAAATCCAGGTGTGAAAAACTTGTTGCATCTTTCCCAAAAAGACTCATGGCTGTATTAGAACAAAAGGGTGCTTCTACTAAATACTGAGCAAAGGATCTGAATACTTAGGACCATGTGATATTTCAGTTTTCCTTTTTTAATAAATCTGCAAAAATGTCAACAATTCCGTGTTTTTCTGTCAATATGGGGTGCTGTGTGTACATTAATGAGGAAAAAAAAAAGAACTTAAATGATTTTAGCAAATGGCTGCAATATAACAAAGAGTGAAAAATTTAAGGGGGTCTGAATACTTTCCGTCCCCACTGTAACTATATAAATCAGACCAAAATGAGGGACAAATGAGGAGGAAAGAGGGACTTTGTTCCAAATCAGGGACAGTCCCTCGTAATCCCGGACAGTTGGGATCTGTGGTAAATCAATCAACCCCTTTATGTCCCATTCCCTGCGAAAAGCATCTTCTGTCGAGCAGTTGCAATGGGCATGAGTGAAATCGCCAACTGGTATGGCCCTGATGGTATGGGACGGGTGACAGCTGGAAGCATGCAAACTAACATTATCAGATTGCTACTGCAACGTACACCAGATTATTATATTAGTAAATGCTATGGGGGCCACAGGAGGTAGGTGAGAGCAGCAATGAGGGTGGAGGGGGATGCAAAGGAGACTGTTCACCTTGTAAAGATGGAAGGGGGGGAGGATGTGTGCTGTGTGTTAAGCTGGCCATACACTATACAATCCCATCATACAATCTCTGTACACTCTCCTTTATGCACCATACACCATACAATCTGATTGTACAATCTCTTTTAAACTGGCCACACACTACACAATCTTATTGTACAATTTCTATATAATTGCCTGTAGATTTAACAAAACTATATTTGTATCCAATCAGGGAGGCCCTTGCACTGCACAGTTGAAGGTAGATCTAAAGGAGATTGTACAATCGAATTGCATGGTGTATGGCCAGTTTTGGGGAAACAAGAATGACAAGCATGGTGCAGTGTAGGAATTCATAGAACACAGGACAAGTAGGGGTGAGGGCAAGGAGGAGAAGGCACATGATGGACTCTGGTGTATTTTGTCTTATGATTCCTCGATGACAGTGGTCTTCAAACTGCGGTCCGGGGGCTGGATTTGGCCCTTTGCTTGCCTTAATCAGGCCCTTAGGATACTATTCCTCCCACTTATTCAAGGCACTATTACTTCTACACCAACAATGGGGCATAATTATTGTCACTGAGCCCAACAATGGGGCACTATTCCTACCACTAAGCCCAACAATGGGCCACTATTTCTACCACTAAGCCCAACAATGGGGCACTATTCTTCCCACTGATACCAATGATGGGGCACTATTCCCTCCCATAATAACAACAATGGGGCACTATTCTTCCAACTGATACCAATGATGGGGCACTATTCCCTCCCATAATAACAACAATGGGACACTATTCTTCCACTAATACCAATGATGGGGCATTCTTTACTCCCATTGATGCAGGACATTTTATACGCACACTGGCCAGAGTCCCCTTCAAAGTCTGAAGGACAGTAAACTGGCCCTGTATTCAGAAAGTTTAGAGACCCCTGCTCTATGGTGTACATGGTATGATGTCATACCAAAGCTCCCCACACACCTTACAATCCAATTGCACAATCCTCTTTAGATTTATCATCAAGTATGTAATGCAATGTCCTGCCTGAATGTATACAGACTGTTTGGATGGTTTAGGTAGGTCCTCGTGTTACATAGCTTTGGTAGATTTGACCACTTGAACTCCAGAAGGTTTTACCACCCTACATGACTTTAACTGCTAATTGCACGGTCATACAATGCTGCACGCAAATGACATTTATATCAATTTTTCACACAAATGGTGGTATTTGATCACCACTGGGTTTTTTATTTTATTATATAAACAAAAAAAGACCAAGAAATTTATAAAACATTTCCAATAAAAAAAAAATACAATTTCTTCATAAAATTAGGCCACATGAATTCTGCTACATGTAAAAAAAATCCCAATAAGTGTACATTGAATGGTTTGTGGCAGATCAAATAAGGTAGATCCCCGTTCTGACAGGAGACATCATGGAGATCTTCCGACGGGAAATGTTGGATGTGAGCTTGTTGTCGGAAAGTCCGACGGTGTGTACGCTCCATCAAACATTTGCTGTCAGACTTTCCGTCAACAAATGTTGGCAAGCAGGTTCTCAAATTTTACACCAACAAAACTTTGTTGTCGGAAAGTCCGATCGTGTGTACACAAGTCCGCGCACAAAAGTCCACGCATGCTTTTTTTTTCCACAATAGAAGTCCACGCATGCTTAGAAATAGAAGCGGTCGGTCTTGTAAACTAGCGTTCGTAATGGAGAATTAACATTCGTGACGCGGCAAATTAGGAAATCTCCAAATGCAGCGCACAATTCTCTTCTTCTTTAATGAGATAATAATGAAGCTGCTTTGCTGGTGATACTGATGGAGTTATTGCAAACAAATTTTCAAAGGCTTTTTTTTTTCAAGTGATATCAAGAATAATAATAATAATAGCCCAAAATCAAAAACACAAAAAGAAAAGCGCGAATCAACACACCAAACTTCTATTAACGTGAAATTAGCAGAAGGAGCCCAAAGGGTGGCACTAAAGAGCTGAAAAAACACGTAGTACGTCTAGTACGTCACTACGTTCGTAATTGTTGGCCAACATTTGTGTGACCGTGTGTATGCTTGTGTACCGTTGGAGCCAACAACCTTCGAACAAAATTCCACGGTTTTGTTGTCGGAAAGTCCGATCGTGTGTACAATGAGTTACCAATAAAAGTGTTAAAAAATGTTTTTCAAAAGTTAAAAAAAAAAAACCCCAAAAAATAAAATAAATAAAAATAAAAATAGTTGTCATTTTATTGTTCTCTCTCTCTATTGTTCTGCTCTACAATGCGATGTTTTATTGTTACTATGTTTTATTATGTTTGCTTTTCAAGTATGTAATTATTTTATACTTTACTGTTTACTGTGTTTTATTGTTAACCATTTTTTTGTTTTCAGGTACGCCATTCATCTGCAGCACTGATTTATCTTGACAGCAACAGCGTTTGCTCCCACGATATGTAAATCAGCGACTCCAGCACTATAGAAGGTGATTTCACCATCAGAGTTAAAAAAAAAAAAGAGCATATATGCATAAGCATAAGAGCATAAGCCCCGAGGGCTTTCACATTGGAGCGATGCGCTGGCAGGACGGTAAAAAAAGTCCTGCCAGCAGCATCTTCGGAGCGGTGAAGGAGCGGTGTGTATACCGCTCCTTTACCGCTCCTACCCATTGAAATCAATGGGACGGCGCGGCTATACCGCCGGCAAAGCGCCTCTGCAGAGGCGCTTTGCGGTGGTATTTAACTCTTTCTCGGCCGCTAGCGGGGGGTTAAAATAATAGCGGCGTTTTACCGCCGACGCCGCCCCCAGTGTGAAAGGGCTCTTAGAAATCCTAAAGGCGGTGCTTGATTTTTGGGGTCCTGTACACAGCAGTCATAAACTAAAATCTGCGTAAATTCCAGAAAATGTACCCTAGTTTGTAGACACTATAACTTTTGCGCAAACCAATAAATATACGCTTATTGACATTTTTTTTTACCAAAGACATGTGGCTGAATACATTTTGGCCTAAATGTATAACTAAAATTGAGTTTATTGGATTTTTCTTATAACAAAATGTAGAAAATATCATTTTTTTCAAAATTTTCGGTCTTTTTCCATTTATATCGCAAAAAATAAAAATCGCAGAGGCAATCAAATACCATCAAAAGAAAGCTCTAGTTGTGGGGAAAAAAATGACGCAAATTTTGTTTGGGTACAACATTGCATGACCGTGCAATTACCAGTTAAATCATCGCAGTGCCAAATTGTAAAAAGTGCTCTGGTCATTGAGCAGCCTAATCTTCCGGGGATGAGGTGGTGAAACTGAGCATCAGAATGGGAAAGAAAGGAAATTTAGATGACTTTGAACGTGGTATGGTTGTTGGTGCCAGGCGGGCTGGTCTGAGTATTTCAAAAAACGCTGATCTACTGGCATTTTCAGAAACAACCATATCTAGGGTTTTTCGTAATGGTCGGAAAAAGAGAAAATATCCAGTGAGTGGCAGTTGTGTGGAGGAAAATGCTTTGGTGCTGTCAGAGGTCAGAGGAGAATGGGCAAACTGGTTCCACGTGATAGAAAGGCAACAGTTATGCCGCGTACACACGGTCGGACTTTTCACCTGCAAAAGTCAGACGGACGCCGCCGGACCAAGTCCGGCGGACAATCCGACCGTGTGTGGTCTCCATCGGACTTCCAACGGACCGTTTCGGTCGGAAATCCGACGTACTTTAGATTTGAAACTTGCTTCAAATCTTTACGTCGTAACTCCGCCGGACTCAGTTCCTGACGGAAAGCCCGTTCGTCTGTATGCTGGTCCGACGGACCAGATACGAAGGAGGAGCAGGTTACTGCATCTCGCGCTTGCTGCAATAGGAAAAACAAATTTTCCCATTGCGGCGAGCGCGGGGGGGCATCCCAGGCCCTTAGGTCTGGTATGGAACTTTTAGGGGAACCCCTACGCCGAAAAACCGGCGTGGGGGTCCCCCCAAAATCCATACCAGAACCCGATCCGAGCACGCAGCCTGGCCGGTCAGGAAGGGGGGTGGGGACGAGCGAGCGCTCCCCCCTCCAGAACCGTACCAGGCCGCATGCCCTCAACATGGGGGGTGCTTTGGGGGAGGGGGCGCCTTGCGGCGCCCCCCCACCACAAAGCACCTTGTCCCCATGTTGATGAGGACAAGGGCCTCTTCCCGACAACCCTGGCCGTTGGTTGTCGGGGTCTGCGGGCGGGGGGCTTATCGGAATCCGAGAGCCCCCTACAATAAGAGGGCCCCCAGATCCCGGCCCCCCACCCTATGTGAATGAGTATGGGGTACATGGTACCCCTACCCATTCACCTAGGTAAAAAGTGTTAATAATAAAACACAACACAGGTTTTTATAATAATTTATTAAACAGCTCCGGGGGGGGGTCTTCTTCCGTCTTCGGGGGTCCATCCGGTTCATCTTCTCCCGGCGTCCGGTTGGTTCTTCTCCGCTTTCTCCGGCCTCTTCTCCCGGTGTCCCAGGTCTTCGGCCGGCCCCTCCGCTGTCTTCAGGTAGCTCTATTGCCAGCGGAGGTCTGGACTTCTGGGCTTCTGGGCTTCTTGTCTTCTCTTCCCCCAGATGTTGACACGACGCTCTCTCCGGCTGGACTGGTCTCCGAGGGCTCCGTTGTGACTTATATAGGCGGAGACCCCGCCCCCATATGATGTCACAGTCCCTGGGCATGCTGGGACTGTGACGTTTTAGGGGGCGTGGTCGACCACGCCCCCTAAAACGTCACAGTCCCAGCATACCCAGGGACTGTGACATCATATGGGGGCGGGGTCTCCGCCTATATAAGTCACAACGGAGCCCTCGGAGACCAGTCCAGCTGGAGAGAGCGTCTTGTCAACATCTGGGGGAAGAGAAGAGAAGACAAGAAGCCCAGAAGCCCAGAAGTCCGGACCTCCGCTGGCAATAGAGCTACCTGAAGACAGCGGAGGGGCCGGCCGAAGACCTGGGACACCGGGAGAAGAGGCCGGAGAGAGCGGAGAAGAACCAACCGGACGCCGGGAGAAGCTGAACCGGAGGGACCCCCGAAGACGGAAGAAGACCCCCCCCGGAGCTGTTTAATAAATTATTATAAAAACCTGTGTTGTGTTTTATTATTAACACTTTTTACCTAGGTGAATGGGTAGGGGTACCATGTACCCCATACTCATTCACATAGGGTGGAGGGGCCGGGATCTGGGGGCCCTCTTATTGTAGGGGGCTCTCGGATTCCGATAAGCCCCCCGCCCGCAGACCCCGACAACCAACGGCCAGGGTTGTCGGGAAGAGGCCCTTGTCCTCATCAACATGGGGACAAGGTGCTTTGTGGTGGGGGGGCACCGCAAGGCGCCCCCTCCCCCAAAGCACCCCCCATGTTGAGGGCATGCGGCCTGGTACGGTTCTGGAGGGGGGGGGGGCGCTCGCTCGTCCCCACCCCCTTTCCTGACCGGCCGGGCTGCGTGCTCGGATCGGGGTCTGGTATGGATTTTGGGGGGACCCCCACGCCGGTTTTTCGGCGTAGGGGTTCCCCTAAAAGTTCCATACCAGACCTAAGGGCCTGGGATGCCTGCGACGGGGCTCGCAAGGTTTCAATCTCGCCAAAAAAAGCGGCGAGATTGAATTCCTTTTCTAGTCCCGTCGTACCTGAGTCACGTTCAAAATGAACGGACTTGTCCGCGTGTGGGAAAGTCCGTTCATTCTGAAAGTCCGGCGGAAGTCCGTCGGGAAGACCGGATTCTGGAAAGTCCGGCCGTGTGTAGGCAAGTCCGGCCGTTCAGAAAGTCCGGCGGTAGTCCGCCGGAAGTCTGGCGGCAAATACGTCGGACCTAGCTTTCTAAAAAGTCCGACCGTGTGTACGCCCCATAACTCAAATAACCACTCGTTACATCCAAGGTATGCAGAATACCATCTCTAGTTGCACAACACACCAAACCTTGAAGCAGATGGGCTACCGCAGCAGAAGACCACACCGGCTCCCACTCCTATCAGCTAAAAACAGGAAACTGAGGCTACAATTCACATAGGCTCACCAAAATTGGGCACCATAAGATTGGAAAACGTTGCCTGGTCTGAAGAGTCTCGAATTCAGCTGCGACATTTAGATGGAAGGGTCAGAATTTAGCATAAACAACATGAAAGCATGGATCCACCCAGCCTTGTATAAACGGTTCAGGCTGGTGATGTAATGGTGTGGGGGATATTTTCTTGGCACTGTTTGGGCCCCTTAGTACCAAATGAGCATTGTTTAAACACCACGGCCTACCTGAGTATTGTTGCTGACCATGTCCATCCCTTTATGACTACAGTGTCCCCATCTTCTGATGGCTCCTTCCAGCAGGATAATGCACCATGTCACAAAGCTCCAATCATCTCACCACTGGTTTCTTGAACATGACAATGAGGTCTCTGTACTCCAGTGGCCTCCACAGTCACCAGACCTCAGTCCAATAGAGCACTTTTGGGATGTGGTGGAGCGGGGGATTGGCATCATGGACGTGCAGCCGACAAATCTGCAGCAACTGCGTGATGCTATCATGTCACTATGGACCAAAATCTCTGAGGAATGTTTCCAACACCTTGTTGAACCTATGCCACAAAGAATTAAGGTGGTTCAAAAGGCAAAAGGGGGTCTAACCCAGTACTAGCAAGGTGTACCTAATAAAGTGGCCGGTGAGTGTATATTATCTATATTCCATAACAGCTTACCTTATAGTATTTTATTTGTTCCAAAACTAAAAGGTTCTTGTAAAAATCCAGGTCTGAGAATTATCTAAGAACTTTGCCGAGCTTTGTTGTACATATAAATGTATTTCACTTTTGGAAACCGGAGATGCATGCAGATGTAAAATCTGTGCAGGACATAATTGAATCTACAAAGGCATCTGATATCGTCTCGCTTCCCTCTTCTCTCCCCGCTTGCAGGAGCTCAGGATGAGCACCGCTATGTCTCGTGGCTGATCTGTGGCCTTAATCAAGTAAAGAGCTTTTTCATTTTTCTTCTTATAGCTGGATGCATTTACCGTTGTTCTGAAAACTCTCTGTGTCAAACTTCATTTCTGTAATGGCAGCGAATGAAAGTCAGTTCAATACGCTCAATTTATCATTCCTGGTCAGGAGCAATGGATGCAAAGTCCATCAATTCGGAAATTCGAGTGAGAGAGAGATAAAAGTGCTGATGCTGGCGGACAGATGTGCTCTGGTGTTTATAGAGTGTCTGCAAAGCATTTCTGGATCATCAGAAAAATGGTCTGACCCACATGTCATATTTCCATACCTCTCAGCTTCTGAGATGAGAGGGGGGGGCACCTTTTAGCGCCAACACTTATGTGCAAAAGACATGCCCTTGCCACCCCACCAGGTTGCCTTTCCATCATTTTAGACAGAAAACACACAACATTAATATTTCATGTGTTGACATAATGTTTTCACGCGTTTACAACCTCCTAATGGCCTAACGTAAGCAAAAAGGCATGCTAAAAAATTGCAAATCACAAACACATTTGCTAGTTATAGCTTTTTGCAATATATTTATTTGTAAAGATCAACTTTTAGGTCAGTGGTGAAATAACGAGTGCCAATAGCATGGAAACCAAAAGATGGATAGTTAGGATCTAAGCAATTTTTTTTTAAGTTTATGGCTGTATATAGAAAAGGTGTAAAAGTTGCGCCAACTCTTGGACAGAAGTGAAGCAGCCAACACAGCAATATGACCGTTGCAAGTGAAAGTTGGAGTGAAGAAGTGTGGCGCTAATGGGTGGTGGGACTCCTGTTGCTGAAACAGGTAGAGAAAGTGTTTAGGAGAGAGTAAAAACTCCTTTAGTGTAAAAGTGTTTGTAAAGTATACATAAAAATATATAGGTAATAAACACAGTGCAGGTGAAAACAGTGTGTGTTAAAGAGTATAAAACACTCAATAAAAAGAAAATTTAAAGGACACTAATTAAAAAGCAAAACATATATAGTACAGCAAATACATATCAATGCAAGGTGAGCTGAGTGTGTTAGTCCACAAAATTGGAGTTCAATGGAGGTAGCAGACCAGAGAAAGAACACCGGTATCTCCAACGGGAAAGAAATATGAATATATATACAGAGGAACTCAAAAGTCTTTTAAATGGCAAGATGGGATAGTCTCATTCAATCTCACGGTAATTAGATGTGAGATGTCTTCTCAAGAAGTAACCTGAGGGTTATAGGAAAAGGACCCGACCAATGTATTGGATCTTGGCTCAAATGGATAATTCCCACCAGGAGAGAGGCAGAAGCAAAAAGCAAAAGAATGCCCTTACCAGATCCGGTGGACTCACGGGCCGTAGCGGTGAGTCAAACGAGCCTGTACCGTTAAACGGTGTGGGGTGAAGGTGTGTGGGAGAACTTGTAAACCATCTTGTCAGCAGTCCTCATACGAAGCACCGATTTGGAGTCCGGGGTCCCCAGGGTATGGTTCCGATCGGCCGATCACCGTTTCCTCAGAAAGCCATCATATGTGCAAATAAGCAAAAAAGGAAAAAAAGGGAAGAACCACTCCACATGGTGTAAATCGTTGATTAGCAAAGAGCATAGAAGCACTTTATTTGAGGAGTGTACTCCAAAAAAATGTTGTTACAGGCAAAGGGCGGTAAAAACTCGGCCCAAAATAAATTAAAAACCGGCATAAAAGTAGTAAAAACAAGCGCAGTAGATAGTGGTGGGGTATACACACATACCCCACCACTATCTACTGCGCTTGTTTTTACTACTTTTATGCCGGTTTTTAATTTATTTTGGGCCGAGTTTTTACCGCCCTTTGCCTGTAACAACATTTTTTTGGAGTACACTCCTCAAATAAAGTGCTTCTATGCTCTTTGCTAATCAACGATTTACACCATGTGGAGTGGTTCTTCCCTTTTTTTCCTTTTTTGCTTATTTGCACATATGATGGCTTTCTGAGGAAACGGTGATCGGCCGATCGGAACCATACCCTGGGGACCCCGGACTCCAAATCGGTGCTTCGTATGAGGACTGCTGACAAGATGGTTTACAAGTTCTCCCACACACCTTCACCCCACACCGTTTAACGGTACAGGCTCGTTTGACTCACCGCTACGGCCCGTGAGTCCACCGGATCTGGTAAGGGCATTCTTTTGCTTTTTGCTTCTGCCTCTCTCCTGGTGGGAATTATCCATTTGAGCCAAGATCCAATACATTGGTCGGGTCCTTTTCCTATAACCCTCAGGTTACTTCTTGAGAAGACATCTCACATCTAATTACCGTGAGATTGAATGAGACTATCCCATCTTGCCATTTAAAAGACTTTTGAGTTCCTCTGTATATATATTCATATTTCTTTCCCGTTGGAGATACCGGTGTTCTTTCTCTGGTCTGCTACCTCCATTGAACTCCAATTTTGTGGACTAACACACTCAGCTCACCTTGCATTGATATGTATTTGCTGTACTATATATGTTTTGCTTTTTAATTAGTGTCCTTTAAATTTTCTTTTTATTGAGTGTTTTATACTCTTTAACACACACTGTTTTCACCTGCACTGTGTTTATTACCTATATATTTTTATGTATACTTTACAAACACTTTTACACTAAAGGAGTTTTTACTCTCTCCTAAACACTTTCTCTACCTGTTTCAGCAACAGGAGTCCCACCACCCATTAGCGCCACACTTCTTCACTCCAACTATGGCTGTATATAGCATATGACTTATGGACCATCCAGATAAGGTTCATAAGACGGGGCTGTGATGAAATGAGAAAGCGTTTCTTGATTTTTGTTTTGGCATTATTACGGATTTGTCCTTCAATTTGCTGCTACAACAGCCTCCACTCTTCTGGGAAGGATTGCGATAAGATTTTGGAGTGTGACTCTGAGATTTGTGTCCATTAAGCCAAAAGAGCATTTATGAAGTCAGATGCAGACAGTGCTGGGACAAGGCCATTTGGTGCCCAGGGCAAAGATGGCAAACTGCGCCCCCCCCCCCATTTTTAAGAAAGAATCAATGTAATTTCAAAACAAGGATATACTTAAAACAATACAAATTCAATTACCTCACACCTTTTAATTATATGTACAGTCAGGTCCATAAATATTGGGACATTGACACAATTCTAATCTATTTGGCTCTATACACCACCACATTGGATTCCACCACTGGTCCACAGTGGGAGGATTCCTCCTTCCACCTGGAATGTGTAGATGGGGGAATTGGAACATTCTTTTTTTTTCATTCAACCTAATAGTTGAATGAAAAAAGTGATCAATGTATGGGCAGCCCAAGAGCTAACACTAAGATAGTTTAACCTCTTGACATCCACGCTATAGCTGAATGACGGCCACAGCGCGGACCTGAATTTCCGGGAGTGCACGTGCCCTGTGCGCGCTGTGATCACCGAGTCACTGAGTCCCGATCCCCTTACAATGTGATCAGCTGTCAGCCAATGACAGCTGATCACATGATCAAAACAAAAGCTCTGTGATCGTTTTTTTTTTCTCCTCACGCTGACAGCGCGAGGAGAAAAAAAGCTGATCACCGGCTCATCTGCAAGGGACATCGGTCCCGAAGAGGAGGAGGCAATTATGCCTCATCTGTGCCACCTGCCATTGCCACCTACCTATGCCCATAAGTGCCACCTATCAATGCCCACAAGTGCCACCTATCAATGCCACCTAGCAGTGCTGCCTATCAGTGTAACTGATCAGTGCCCATTATTGCCACCCATCAGTGCCGCCTCATCAGCATACATCAATGAAGGAGAAAAATTACCTGTTTTAAAATTTTATAACAAAATATAACAAAATTTTTTTTTTTTTAATTCGGTCTTTTTACATTTTTTTTTAACAATAAATAAAAACCACAGAGGTGATCAAATACCACCAAAAGAAAGCTCTATTTGTGGGGGAAAAAAAGTATAAAAATTTCATTTGAGTACAGAGTTGTATGACCGCGCAATTGTCATTCAAAATGCGCCAGCGCTGAAAATTGGTCTGGATAGGAGGGGGGTTTAAGTGCCCAGTAAGCAAGTGGTTAAATCTCAGCTGTTTCAGCGAGAACTGGCTGAGATTAGAACCATTAATGAGCAGGCTGAATGTACCAAGTTGATTGATCAAATTGGGTACAACCAGCCTGCCAGATACTCTTATGATTATCACTAGCGGTTGCTATATCTGCTAGTGATAATCACTGTTTGTGGGGACAATACAATTGCTCAGCAGAAGGGATTCCCCTGTCAGCACTGACTGAGCTGACAGGGGAATCGTGTCAATTTCTTTCCTGAAATTTGTGGTTACTGGAAAGAAATTTGTACCATCTAATGTCTAAGTGAAAGTGAAAGTTAGTGAATATCTTGAAAGAACATGAGGGGGGGAGACAGATGGGGGATGGAGATAAGGACAGTTCAGTGATAACTGTGTACTGCAGTGTGCACATGACTCACCCAGGTCCAGGCTGGAAGATCAGGCATCTTTGGCACACAGGATTCTGCAGCTTTTCATATCTCCCGCCCACACATCCCTTCTCTTCAGATACATCTGCACGTCGGGGATAGTGTGGGCGGGGCGGGAAGTCACTGGAGGAGCAGAGGTGGGAGGAGCTGTATTCCTCCCTGATCTCCCGTCAGTGAGGGGGGAGGTGATGGTTCGCTGGGCTGTGTGCTGCAGCCACAGTCTCAGTATTTACAGACTGATTCTCCTGTCCTATGGACGGGAGAAATCAGTCTGTTTCTTCACAGTTACCAAGATAATGGGAGGCTTGTCCGCCCCTCCCCCTGCTGGTTCAATCCCTCCTGAAGTCGCTCTCCTCCCTGCCAATGAGGGGGAGGGAGCAGATCGGTCGGAGCGGCTCTCATATTATGCTCAGTCAGCGAGCAGAGGGAGGGGGAGAAATCCGCCCCCTCTCACACTCCGCCCAGGGCACCCGCCCCTCTCGCCCACCCCTTGTACCGGCCCTGGGTGCAGATGTTGGACAAAGAGACCTGGCTCACTCCAGATGTTCTGAAACCAAAGAGGTTGTATAGGGTTGCTGCCAGGAAACTGTGAAGACTCTTCAAGTTCCTCTACACCAGTGGTTATCAACCTTTGTGAGACCAAGGCCCAGTAAATTCTTTCAAAAACCTTCCGTACCACAACAAAGTGGTAGACCTTCCGTACTACAACAGTTAAAATAGTGTATGTACATTGATGCTGTGATTATGATGAATAGGGTATGATTATGTAGAGTATACAGTGCAGCAGTGAGTGTAATATATAACATACCACAGTCACAATGCAGGGGTCAGGACTATGTAATTGCAAAGTACAGCTTGCAGGGAGCTATGGTCAGGCCAGAAGCAAGTATCCCCTTATATTGGTGGTCATATATATAGGCTTCCTATGAATAATGGCAGTAGAGTTCCATGTGGCAGATCTGTTATTCTTCGCTAGCTAGTTGGAGCTTGTTAACTGTAATCCGTTTGGTTGCAGATGAAACAATAGATTCCAAGTGGTGAAGGCCTAAGGCATCTGAGTACAGTGTTCCAGCAATGCAATAAAATGTTCTTGGGTAGAGATGTGTGCGCACTGTGTTCTGTAATGGTGGTAGTGAATAGATAAAAATTAAGCAGCTTGCTCTCTCACCAACGACCCAAAACGATCTGCTGTCTTCTATACAGGAACATGGATGGCAACATTCCAGCAACGGAACCTCTGTCTTGGCCTTCTGTAGTGACTTTCTCCACGCACTGATGGGTAGGTGCTGTAAATGATGCTAGTAACAGGATATCGGACAGCGGGTAGCAGGACTAGTCCTCTCAGGCCTCCTGGTGGAAGTAGCGTTCCATGTGGTAGGCCGCGACCTCACTCTGTCACACAGAGAGGTCCATCTTGCGTCAGGCCCAGGAGGAAGAGAGCATGCGCGGGCGTCTAAGCTCATTTTATCCTCCCTCCCAGCAACCTTCAAGCCACTGCAAGGGTCCCTGGGATTTGTAGTCTTAGGGTAAATGAATGCATAGCCGCAGATTCAAAGAGGACTATACGCCCCATAACTCGCTCCGTTGGCACACAGGTATGAGGTCATTGGCTGCACGAATAATCATGGGGGCAAACAATGTTTAGAACACTGGTAACTGGTAGAACATCTTTCTGGCAACAGTCCATATCACTACATCCTCCCCAAACTTGAAAGTCTTTGGTCCCCAAAGACAGGATATGACCCAAATCACTTTACTGCATGAGTCAAGTCAATCATTCATCTACTAAACTAAAGGTGGTAACAGCTAATAACTGGCTTACATTGGTGGTCACTTTTCAGCCTGTCCTTTTATATTGGTGGTCAGTGCTCAATGTTTTCCCTGATATAGGTGGTCAGTGCACCCCCTTATATTGGTGGCAGATATTCCAACCTGCAAAAACTCATTTCAGGGAGGTGGCAAACTCATTTCAGGGAGGTAACGCTGCCGAGCCCCCCTCCCCATCTTACTAGGAAAAATAACACTACATACGGTACACTCACATACATACAGTTCACACATACATGCAGTCCACACATACATGCAGCCCTCACATACATACAGTCCTCACGTACATAGAGTCCACACATACATGCAGCCCTCACATACATACAGTCCTCACGTATATACAGTCCACACATACATACAGTCCACACATACATACAGTCCTCACATACATACAGTCCACACATACATACAGTCCAAAGTACCCAGAACACCAGCAGCAAGAAGAGAAATTAATAATGGCACACCTACGTATACTTCACTAGATAGTGACTGTACCTACCTAAATGAATTGTTCAAAAAGTACACGTGACCATTGGTGAATGTCCATATAGGGCTGGTAATATAAAAAAACTGATGATTAAAAATTGTCCACTTACAGTCACTCCTCACTATGCTTGGGTGTGAGCAGGCTACAAAGTGAATAGATGGTAGTGGCAGCAGAGCAGTTAGGCGGTAGCAAGTGAAGAGTTAACAGGACTTCTCTGCAGAGCACAGTATATGCAGCCTAGTAATGCAAACATAGATAGGGAGAAGCAATAAGCAGTACAATTCATGTCAAAAGCGACTATCTGGCTTGTAGCGCTTCTCAACCTCCTCCACATGCCTCGGGAACACACTTAGGCTTATGGCAGCAGCAGGCAGTAAATCAACAGGCTTCACCACCGGACACAGTTAGGACATGTGGTTTACTAAAGTCTCTGAGTCCGGGGCCCGTCAGGCTGATCTGCAGGCAGGAGAGACAAGGCACGGAGGAGAGCAGGGACACCAGCCCACTGAAGGAGCCAGGAGGAGTGCCCGCTCTCACTCCGGAGTCCCCCTAGCTCCCCCGGTCGGAACTGCCCCAGCCGGCTTGCCCTGCTGTATTTTGTAAAAGGCGCCAAGACGTCACTGTGCCTGCTTCCCAGCCAAGCGGGGCCAGCTTTGGAATGGCGCATGCTCTGCTCTAGGGGGGCGTACTCCATTCAGCCACTCGGGCTGCTCTGTCTGTTGCTGAGTGACAAGCGCAGCCAGGAGATCACCCGGCGCTCGCAGGTTTCCCGGGAGCCCGCAGTCAAATGCAGGAGACTCCCGTGACTCACGGGAGACTTGGGATGTCTGTGGTGGTCAGTGCTCATTGGGGTTGATTTACTAAAGGCAAATAGACATGTAGTTGCCCTCTGCAAGTGAAGTTGCTCTGGAGCTTACTAAAAGAGGTAAGGCTTCACTTTGCAAAGAATACCCAATCATGTGCAAGGAAAATAAATTAAAAAAAAACAGCATTTTTGCTTGCACATGATTGGATGATGGAAGTCAGCAGATGTCATTTACTAAGCTCTGGAGCAACTGCACTTGCAGAGTGCAAATGCAATTTCAAAAGTTCAGTCTATTTGCCTTTAGTAAATCAACCCCAGAGTGTCTTTTTATATTGAGGCTCAGTGCGTCCTCTAGTATTTGGAATCAGTGGTCAGCATGTCCCCTACAATGGTGATCAGCTTGCCCCCCCTTACACTGATGGTCAGTATGTCCCGTTATACTGGTGGTCAGTGTGCCCCCTTACATTGGTGGTCAGTGTGTCCAATTTTACTGTTGTTTAGTGTGCTGTCCTACACTGAAGGTCAGTGTGCTCCCCACCATTGGTGGTCATTGTGCCTCCTTACACTGGAAGTCAGTGTGCTCCCCACCATTGGTGGTCATTGTGCCTCCTTACACTGGAAGTCAGTGTGCTCCCCACCATTGGTGGTCATTGTGCCTCCTTACACTGGAAGTCAGTGTGCTCCCCACCATTGGTGGTCATTGTGCCTCCTTACACTGGAGGTCGGTCAGTGTGCTCCCCACCATTGATGGTCATTGTGTCTCCTTAAACTGGAGGTCAGTGTGCTCCCCACCATTGATGGTCATTGTGCCTCCTTACACTGGAGGTCCCCCACCCTCCCTGACATAACAGTGCACCCCCCTTACCTTGAGCTGCTTCCAGGAAGAAGCTGGGGGTGGAGCTGGGAAGCAAAAAGTGCAGGGTCTGGAGGAGGACCAGAGGAGGGCTGGAGTCAGCTGCTGGAGTCTGCTGAATGCTGAGACTAGGGAAGGGGGGGCCGAGACTAGGGGGTGCTGCTTAGACAGGCACAGGATTTGTAGGAGGAGTTCTGCCCTCCTCTCTGGTGTCGACTGCTGAGACAAGATGGGGATGGAGACAAAGGGGTTTGCCGCAGCTGCAGGAGAGGTGCGAGGGCCACATGAATTGGCCTGGAGTGCCGGATTCAGCCCGTGGGTCTTGTGTTTGACACATGTGCTTTAGTGTATTGGGTTACCACTGAAAGGTAATAGCGCAACAATGCAGCAACACATTTTATTATAGTGCAGGGGTGTGAATCTGGCCTCAAAAAAGTTTATATTATACAATAAATGTATGGAAATGCAAAGTATATAATTCCCATAATGTTATTGCATGAGTAAAAACGTTGTTTTGCCAGCCTAGTGCCTGCTGCGAATGTCTGTTGATCTACCTTGCAGTCATGTAATCATTTTAGCAATGAAGAGAAAACCAGCACACCGGGAAGCAGACTCTGAAGCAGGATTTACTCAAGTCCCATAACAACATATTTTTTGCTGATAATGGACTTCAATAAATCCTGCTTCAGAATCTCCTTCTCGATGTGCTGGTTTCCTGTTGATTGATGTATTCTGTATGATACCATCATAAAGCTTTGTGCCCACCCTTCATAAGAAATTCTGGATGAATCCTCTGAACACTGCTATATACCCTTTCTAGCAAATTTTTCAATAAAAAAACAGGGATTTTTAGTTTACAGATATTGCAATCAGGGCCGTCTTTAATGCAGGGCAAGTGGGGCAGCTGCCCATTGTTGTAGGGCCCAAAGCAGCTGCCCCTTGAGCCCTTTGTGATGGGGAGTCCCTGACCGGTAGTGGAGGGAGTAGGCAGAAGGCGAGCAGTGAGGGAGGCTAAGACTGAGAGCCCTGGGAGGGAGAAGACCCCCCTGACCTCCAGAGTGGAGCAGCAGGTGTAGCATCCCCGACACGGCGGCGCCTCCCAGAGCCTGGATTGCTCCAACCTCCACACCGTGCTTCGACAGCAGCCCGGAGGAGAGGCTGATCGGGGGGCCCAAAGGACAGGTGACAGGCGCAGGCAGCCAGGGACACCGCTACATGGGATGGACAGTCCATGGTCTATCGCATCAAAATGAGTCCACTGGAGGGAGCAGATCACCCCCAACCTCACCCAGAAAGAGAATGGGCCCTGCCCGCAGCTGGCCATCATGAAGTCCTATGGAAGGTACCGGGCATCATGCACACCTATCCAGAAGATGGGATGGGGGGGCACAGGAGGGACTGCAGACAGGTCTCTCTCACCCCCCTCTCACTCTCCCCCTCTCTCTCACCCCCTCTCTATCTCTCTCTCACTTCCTCTCTCTCCCATCCCCCTCTCTCTCACCTCTCTCTTTATTATCCCCTCTCTCTCACCCTTCTCTCTTACTTTCTCTCTCACCCTCTCTCTCTCACATCTATCTCACCTCTTCTCTCTTTCTCACCTCCTCCCTCTCTCTCCTCTTTCTACCACACCCTCTCTCTCTCACACACCTCTCTCTCTCTCACACACCTCTCTCTCTCACTCACACACCCCTCTCTCGCTCACACACACACTCCCTTCTCTCACCCCTCTCTCCCCCTTCTCTCTCTCATCCCCCCTCTCTCTCTAACCCCCCTCTCTCGCACCCTCCCCCACTTCTTTCTCTTAGCCCCTCTCTCATCCCCCTTCTTTCTCTCTCATACCCCCTGTCTCTCTCACCCCCCTTTCTCTCTCCCACCCCACCTCCCTCTCTCTCTCTTTAACCTCTCTCTCTCACACACTCTCTCTCTTTCACCTCTCTCTCTCACACACCTCTCACTCTCTCTCACACCCCCTCTCTCATCCCCCTCACCCCTTCTCTTACCCCCTCCCTCTCTCGCTCTCAGCCCCCCTCTCTCTCTATTTCTCATCCCCTCTCTCTCATCCCCTCTCTCTCACCCCCTCTCTCCCACCCCTCTCTCTTACTGTTTCTCCCACCCCCTCTCTCTCTCACCCCCATCTCACCTCTTCTCTCTTTCTCACCTTCTCTCTCTCCCCCTCTCTCTAACTCCCCCTCTCTCACCCCCTCTCTCTCTTTCACCCACCCCCTCTCTCACAACCCTCTCACACACACACTCCCTTCTCTCCCCCCACTCTCTCCCCCTCTCTCTCTCATCCCCCCTCTCTCTCTCTCGCATCCTCACCCACTCCTCTCTCTTAGTCCCTCTCTTATCCCCCCTCTCTCTCTCATACCCCCTATCTCTCTCGCCCCCCTTTCTCTCTCCCACCCCACCTCTCTCTCTCTTTAACCTCTCTCTCTCTCACACATTCTCTCTCTCTTTCACCACTTTCTCTCAAACCCCCTCTTTCACACCCCTTCTCTTACCCCCTCCCTCTCTCTCTCTCTCAGCCCCCCTTTCTCTCTAATCTCTCCCTCTCTCTCTTATCCCCCCTCTCTCTCACCCCCCTCACTCTCCTCCTCGCTCACCCCCTCTCTCCCCCCTCCCTCTCTTTCAACTATCCTCCCTCTCTCTTTCACCCACCCACCCTCTCTCTCTCACCCCTCACTCTAACACTCTCTCTCTCTGTCACCCCTCTTTTTCTCTCACCTCCCCCTAGCTCTCTCACCCCCTCTCTCTCTCTCCCACCCCTCTCTTTCACCCACCCCCTATTTCTCTCACCCCCTCTCCCCCTCTCCCCCTCACCCCCCCTCTCTCATGCAGGCAGTTGGGACTGAGTGGGCACTGCCCGACAGGTGGCAGCAAGTCAGCGTCACTGATCCCATCTCCATCCAGCACTGCCACTGATTACATCCACTTCAAGGACTGCCACTGATACCCCCCACCCCCCAAAGCACTGCCCCTGATCCCACCCCCCCAGCACTGTTACTGATCCTATCCCCCCATTTACTGCCACTGATTCCATCTCCCCTCCAGCACTGCCACTCATTCCATTCCCACCAACCCCCCACCACTGCCACTGATCCCATTAACCCCTCAGCAACCAATGGGTGAGTGGTAATGGTGTGCAGTAATGTTCTAGCAACCAATCAGCAAGCAGAAATTATGTGTTGTAACCTCTAGCAACTAATCAGTGAGCAGTATATAATCTATAATCTATATAACCTTTGGCAACCAATCACAATCTCTGCCTTATCTGCTGCACTAAACTGATTTTGAGTTTAGCTGCTATGTATGTCTCAAAGCAGGTGAAGAGCAAAATTGCAAATGTTTGCCCAGAGTCCAATCAATATTAAAGACGACCCTGATTGCAATACACGTTTAAATCAGTTAATTGTGTCAAAATAATCCCTCTATGGCCAGTCCCCCACCTGCTCTGCAAAATACAAATGGTACAGTGAGTATAGTACCAGTATGGGGCAAATAGACACAAGTTGGAGGAGAGCTGCGGGTTTAGGTTTGGCCATTAACCTGCTGTCCAATAGAAATAAGATATACTGTATCTGTGCTCAAATCCCAAAAGCTTGTACATTTATACAATTCATCAGGTGCTAAAGGGGGTGAGACCACATGTTAACCTGATGGATTATATACATGTCCAAGCTATTGGGAATTGTCACAGGTATATTTTATTTCTATTGCATTGCAGGTCAGTGGCCTGAAATGAACTTGTAGCTCTCCTCCAACTCGTTTCTATTTGCCCCATATGGGCACTAAATTCACTGCAGCATTTGCATTTTGCAGAGCAGGTTAGGAATTGGCCATAGGGGGAGTAATTTGACACAGTTGGCCAGCTTAAAAAATGTATTGCAATATATGTGAACTAAAACTCCCTGGTTTTTAATTGCAAAGTTAACTTGAAAGGGTATTTAGCATGTACTCATTTTTGTTGCCAGCGGTTTAGACATTAAGGGCTGTGTGTTGAGTTATTTTGAGGGGACAGCAAATTTACCCTGTTATACAAGCTGTACACTCACTACTTTACATTGTAGCAAAGTGTCATTTCTTCAGTGTTGTCACATGAAAAGATAGAATAAAATATTTACAAAAATGTGAGGGGTGTACTCACTTTTGTGAGATACTGTACATGCACATGCTATTGGGATTTGAGCCCAGGTATATCTTATTTCCACCCTTCACAAGGGTTACCTATGATATCTGGCTCTGTGCAGTATGGTTCAATGAATATGTCATCGTTACAGACAGGTGAAATGTCTGTTCAGCTTCAGATCACTTAACAGTGGTATGTACAGTATATATGTCACTCAGTGTAATCTCCTCCACTCACCAACTATGCTACTGTCTTCCCCGGCCTCTGTGCTGTTCATGTTATCTGTGCAATTGTTCCCCTGCCACAGGTGGAGAGAAGACATGACTCCTCCTGACATCCAAAACCCAGCTTCTGAGCCACTGCAGGTATGAACCCCCATCACTGAGGTTCACTCCTGCACCTCTTTTTCAATTTTTCCTACCCCTGTAACTCTCTTCCAATACTATTTACGCATTCAACCCTTTTCCAACACTGCTTACTTCTGCACCCTTTGCTAGGCCGGCAGGAGCAAGGCAGATTTGATGGCCCAGAAGGAGGAAAGTTGTATCCCAAAGGTAGGCCACAGCCCAGTGGTTAATGACCACTGCTCTACACCAAACCAATCAAACTATGTCTTTATGAAGCTGGCTTTGTGCCCCTGTAGGACAGGGGCAGGTTGTAGTGTGATGGGGGCGTTGTCACATCCTCTGTTTCCCTTCTCATTGAGCACCAAGCAAGAGTCAAAAGAGAGGCCTTCCCCAGGGTGGGTTCATCTGGCCTATGCTAGACACTTTGGATAAGTTGACCTTACACTTTTGTCTTTAAATAGTCATTTAAGTTTTATCCTTATGTTGGTTAAGCATGTTTGTGTCAAATCTGCTTGCAATGTTATTTGCTGAAGTAGTAGTAGTAAAAGTAGTAATTTCTTTTTTTCTTTTTTAATCCACAGTTTCCTTCCAACCCAGAGCAATGGCAGCCCATTTCCACCATCAGTCTGATTTTCCCAACTGTGGTGGTGCTATTAATGGCAAGCATGTCCGGATTTTCCCACCACCCAACTCCGGCTCACATTATTTTAATTATAAGCACTTTTGCAGCATAGTTATGCTAGCTGTAGTGTCTGCCAACTATGAGTTTTTGAATCTGGATGTTGGGAAGAACAGCTGCAACTCTGATGGAGGAGTGATTATGCAAACAGAGTTCTACAAGCGGCTCCAGAATGGCACCTTAAACTTGCCACCTGCTGAGGAGAATGTTGAGGGTCTCAATTTTGTTTTTGTTGCAGATGAAGCCTTTGCTCTGGGGGGACATCTGAAGAAGCCGTTTCCTATGAGGAACCTCACCTGGAGCAGAGAATATTCCATTACAGGCTCTCTCGTGCCAGAAGGGTGGTCGAAAACGCCTTTGACATCCTAACGAGTCGTTTCAGGCTGTTTTTGACACCAATGAACCTGGCAGTCTACAAGATCAACCATGTGGTCCTGTGCTGTTGTATTTTACATATTTTTTTAAGGAGGAATGCTACCAGCTACCTGCCAAGTGATGTGGATCCTGCAGTGGCAAGCCCAGTTGAAGAGGCTGCAGCTCGGCCGTCTGTGGGCGTACTGATGCCTATTGAAAATGCCCATGCTGGATTGCCCTAACAAATTGCCAGAGATTTACGGCAATAATACCTTGATTATTTTGTGGGTAGAGGGGCATTGGCTTGGCAGCAAATTATAGCTGATTATGCCTAATATAATTTTGAGATCATAAACTCATATTTCATTTGAACTACTGTTGCTCACAAATGGGCTTTATTTTGGCCACTTGCTCCAATAGTGCAAATGTACCTTATTTGCTACATGAAGTGACAATATCTTCTTCAGCTAACTATTATGGTGTGCTGTGGGTCTGCTACACACACACAATGTTTTTGTTCTTAATAGATCTAATGCATGAAGTTTAAAAACATTATGCCTTTTCAACTCTTATAATTTTATTAAGGTCTAAAAATTGCAGGAGTTGGCCACATTTAAGAGCACATTGTCACTGTAACTACAACAATTTAACAAATACACTGAGCATTGAAATAATAAGCCACACATTGTTTAGTAAAAAAACATTTTACTCCAAACACATTCACATGTGCGTTTTAAGGTTTTAAAACAAACCAACATCTTGGTATATAACATGTATGTTTTGCATTATTTCACCCTTTTTGGGGGCTAAACAGGCATGTTCAAAAACATTAGATACACATCCCAAACTCAGGAACTTATAAAGTTCGATTTTGGTAAATTGAAGGCCAAATGAGACATTAGTATCCTAATGCGCGTACACACGATCAGAAATTTGGCCAGCAAAAGACAGATTAGAGCTTTTGGTCGGAAAATGCGACCGTGTGTATACTTCATCGGACTTTTGCTGGCCGAATTCCAGCCAGCAAAAGATTGAGAGCATGTTCCCAATTTTTCGGTCGGAAAAAGTTCCTATCCGAAAATGCGTTCGTCTGTAGAAATTCCGACGTGCAAAATTCCTACGCGTGCTCGGAAACAATTCCACGCATGCTCGGAAGCGTTGAACTTCATTTTCTTGGCTCGTCGTAGTGTTGTACGTCACCGCGTTCTTGACGGTCGAAAGTTCAGCAAACTTTTGTATGTCCGTGTGTATGCAAAGAAAGCTTGAGCGGAATCCCGTCGGAAAAGCCATCATATCTTTTTCCGACCAAAATTCCGATCGTGTGTACGCGGCATAAGACTGTGTGTATGTTGCCTTCCTCATATGGGGTGATCTCACCTCTCTAAATGAAAAAATTTGAAACCATGTACACGTAGAGGCATAGCAATTAAGTTTCCCTTATGATCCCAAGCCACAAATGTGTGTAGTTACAAATATCTTTTTTTCTATACCCACAAAACACACAGTGTTTCTACATGTGCTGTCTCCCATCATGGGGTATCAATGGACGTGTTTCAGGGGTGCAACCCCTTCCTCTGAGCTTCTTTAGTTATGAGGAAGAGGTTGCACCCCCAAAACGCGCCCATTGATAACCATTGATGGTAGATAGCACATGTTGACACACTGTGTGTTTTGGGGCTTTTTGCAAACTTGATGTTTGGAAATACACATATTTTAGGCATGGGATTATCCAAACAAACATCCTGGGTGAGCTCACCACACTCTCTTTCCTCTAAAAAGAAACAATACACCATTCATTAATGGTGTATTGTTTCTAGCATCAATTTTGATACATTAGTTGACCAACCTTGCACCTGGTCTGATGTCAATGTTTGAGCCTGACTTGTTGACTCCACCATGCTGCACTCTGGTTGTTTTTCTGTGAAAAAATGCATAGAAAAGGGATGGTGATGTAATTTTACAGAGGGCAAACACTGAACAAGTGCCAACATTTAAAAAGTCCAGCAGTTGCCCCCACCACTCTTGTCTCCTATGGGAAAGGGGATATATGATGATCATCCTAGCAGGCGTGACTCTGTGTGACTGTGATCCCCGGGGCCTCTTCTATACCCATGTCTACACTGGCAAGGCTCCATTAATGGGCACTGATGAGGCAGGTTGCAACCAGAAAGTGTTCTTTACCCCTTAAGTTCTGACCTAAGCCCAGGGCTTTTCTTCTGCCGGAACGCGTCGGAACGCAGTTCCGGGCACCTATGGCAGCCCTCTCTGCTCCGACATGTCATATAACACAATAGCCGGTAGAGGATGTTCTGACCTAAGCCCAGGGCTTTTTTTCTGCCGGAACGCAGTTCCGGGCACCTATGGCAGCCCTCTCTGCTCCGACATGTCATATAACACAATAGCCGGTAGAGGAAGTTTTGTGCACAACTTACTTCCTCTACCGGCTTCTCTGTGCTAGCCAACATGAGTCTGGTGTTTCGTTAGATATGGTGACCCCTTGATCGGGTCGGGTCACAGCACTGCAGCTCCTTGTGGCCATCCAAGAGGCAGCTTCCATCCCCGCCTGCCACCTCCACAGCTACTCTGACATTTCCGATGGGCGGAGCTCTCAGATCATCACCTTACTGTGACGAGTTTGAAAGAAAAGAGCCCGCGCATACCATACAGTAGTGTCTTCTTTCCAGAGAAGGAGGTAAGGGGGCTGTGAAAGGGGGGAGGGGAAGAGCTTTTGGGAGAGTGAACATGGACAGAGAGAACGTGAAAGTGAGGTTTTGGGGAATTTGTACTGAGGAGAACTGGGGGGGAGGTTGATTTGTGCAATGAAGATGACGAGAGCTGGAGGGAAATTTTAGCAGACAGGAGAGCTGGGGGGTTAGTAGGGAGGTGCTGGGGGGTGGGGAATCAAGCAGAGAGGGAAGCTGGGGGGAGGGGATTTTGCAGAGGGGAGAACTGGGAAAGTGTGTGGTGAGGGGGGTTTATGTAGATAGGGGAGCTGGGGGCAAATTTACCAGAGAGGAGAGCAGGATGGGGGAGATTTGTGCAGAGAGTAGAGCTGGGAAAGGGGGAGATTTGTGCAGAGAGGACAGCTGTGAAAGGGGGAGATTTGTGCAGAGAGGAGAGCTGGGAAAGGGGGAGATTTGTGCAGAGAGAAGAACTGGGAAATGGGGAGATTTGTGCAGAGAGGAGAGCTGGGAAAGGGGGAGATTTGTGCAGAGAGGAGAGCAGAATGGGGGAGATTTGTGCAGAGAGAAGAGCTGGGAAAGGGGGAGATTTGTGCAGAGAGAACTGGGAAAGGGGGAGATTTGTACAGAGAGGAGAGCTGGGAAAGGGGGAGATTTGTGCAGAGAGGAGAGCTGGGAAAGGGGGAGATTTGTGCAGAGAGGAGAGCTGGGAAAGGGGGATTTGTGCAGAGAAAAGAACTAGGAAAGAGGGAGATTTGTGCAGAGAGAAGAGCTGGGAAAGGGGGAGATTTCTGCAGAGAGGAGAGCTGGGAAAGGGGGAGATTTTTGCAAAGAGGAGAGCGGGAAAGGGGGAGATTTGTGCAGAGAGGAGAGCTGGGAAAGGGGGAGATTTGTGCAGAGAGGAGAGCTGGGAAAGGGGGAGATTTGTGCAGAGAGGAGAGATTGGAAAGGGGGAGATTTGTGCAGAGAGGAGAGCTGGGAAAGGGGGAGATTTGTGCAGAGAGGAGAACTAGGAAAGGGGGGGATTTGTGCAGAGAGGAGAACTGGGAAAGGGGGAGATTTGTGCAGAGAGGAGAGCTGGGAAAGGGGGGAGGGGTTGTGCAGAGAGGAGAGCTGGGAAAGGGGGAGATTTGTGCAGAGAGGAGAGCTGGGAAAGGGGGAGATTTGTGTAGAAAGTGGGATTTCTACTTATTACCATTATTTGGTGCCGCTGTACTTCTCTACCCTAAGGAAGGTGTGGTTGGGGTGGAGTTTGGGCGTGGTTGGGGGCGGGTTTGGGTGTGGTTGGGGGTGGGAAGTTGGCTGGGGAGGGAGAGTTCCTGCACCTTTTCTCTGAGAAAAAAAGCCCTGCCTAAGACCATAGCCTTTGGCGCACCTAAAAACACCCCTGTCGGTGGCTAAATGAGTGTGTTTGAAGTTGTCACTTACGTTCTTGAGGGGAAAGATGGCCTTGTTGCCTCCCCTGTTGGGGCCCGAGCGAGGGTAGCCTCCCTTCGTCCTTTGTGGTGGCTTGGCTGGAGCCTCCTTCTTTGGTGCCTCCCTGTTGATAGAAGATTAAAAAATGAGTTCCAAAAATAAAGAAATGTCCAAAAACATGACCAAATAAGAATGCTCATATCTGCTTTATATTTACCTTCATCTTTAGAATACCAAGTCATACAAAGATTTTAGAAAATCTTATATATAATTCTCTAGAGCTACTTGGAGAAAGAACATATACAGACAGCTAATTTACACATATACATATTGGTTAGATCCAAATATTGCTTACTTTTTTTTATGATCGGATGTATGTACTCCATCTGGTCTTGTTCATGGTGTTTGAGATCAGAACATCGTTTTCTGATTTGGTCCTTTGATCATTTCACCGAAATATCACTCTGCAAAACGGTGATGACCTTCTCCAAAATGATATCCTTTTGGCTGTTGGGCCTTTCGTAATTGCGCAGCTTGCAGTCATAATCGTGCTTCTCTCGGTTGCACACCATCTCCACCATCTCACCCTTGCTTGTGGGGGTTGCTTTGTGCCTCCTATGAGCTCCACCACCGCAGGGCTGCCTGTAATCCGCCATGTTGTCACTCCCGAATGTTTTGCCGTGTGTGTCGCATGCAGAAGAGAGATGGTCATGCCCCAGCATCATGATGCACTGAGAGCGGTGTTTCACGCATGCGCAGTGTATATAAAGCCAGAACGGATGGAACGGCCGTAGGAACGATCTTGGAGTGGAGGACGAACGATCGCCAACGCAAGCAAGGAGCTATAAAACGAAGGTACAATTGGAAATTGGGGCATAGGTGGTTAGTGGCCTATACTGCTAAGATTGAGGCCTATATTGGGATCAGCTTACGAGTTAAGCCAGACTGTCAGGGTGATAACCGTAGGACAGGTAATTCTGCCAGTATTCCTCATGGTGGTGCCCTTCTGCCTATTTAAGCCTGCTGCTGGTGCATGCTGGTTGCTGGATTATCATCAGCTTCCTGTGTTCCTTGTTCCTGTTGTGATATCTGCTTCCTGTTACTACTCGGCTTGCCTGACTGCTCCAGTATTCCGCCTGCATTGACCCGGCTTGGACCTGACTATTCTTCGGCTCCGCATCTGTACCTTGATCGTCCTCCTGTGTTTGACCCCCGGCTCGGCTACCTTCTCTGTTTCCTGATTATCCTGCTGTACCTCACCTTGGACTGATTTCTGTGCTGAATGACCATTGGCCTGGCTCTGACTCCGCTCCTGGTTGCTCCATGGCTCCATAACTGGAATCCCTCCTTGCACGGTTGCCCTTAAACCTTACCAGCGCACCCCAGCAGCTCCCTGCTATCTGCTACTCAGCAACAGCGCTCTGGCAACCTGTGCACCTTTGGGCACCGTACTCCTTGTCTCACTCCCAGGGTTACGCTGCACTTAGCCGCAAGGGGCGCCCCCTCTGCAATCCAGCCTCACATCCAGGACTCTGACAGTATAATCCAGCCATGACTGAGGCCGGCGGAGGTGCGTCCCCAATAGAGACTTTATGCCAACAGGCCGCTACCCTTACACGAGTGGTCCAAGTTCTTCAGGAAAGATACCTTCAATTAGAAGGAAAACTCCAACATTTTATGCTACCATCTGCCTTTTTGGATCCTGGTTCTTCCTCCACCAATCTCCCTGCTACGGCCTCTTCCTGTGACACAAGAGACCGTTCCTCTTTTGGTTACTACTCCTGATGGTCATCAGGAATTCATACGTTTCGACGTTCTAAGCTCACCTATGTTCCCCGTCATCTTGGGTACCCCATGGCTCCAAGCTCACAACCCCCAGATCAACTGGATCAGGAAAGAAATTTCATTCACTTCACCTTATTACCTACAGCACTGTCTTGCCCCTGAAACCAGTAATGTAGCCAGTTGCCTGTCAGTTCAACCTGTACCTGTCAACAACCAGAGTATTCCACCGGCCTACCAGGAGTTTGCAGATGTCTTTGACAAGAAAAAGGGTGATGTCCTGCCACCACACCGGTCATATGATTGTCCAATTGAATTACTCCCAGGAGCCGAAATCCCATTCGGTCGCATATTCCCCCTCTCGGAGATGGAACTAGGAACATTGCGACAATACATTGATGAAAACCTGGAGAAAGGCTTCATCCGTTCCTCCTCTTCTGCTGGAGCCGGAATCTTTTTTGTCGAAAAAAGGGACAAATCCCTAAGACCATGTGTGGATTACAGGGAGCTCAATAAAATCACTATGAAAAACCGTTACCCTCTTCCTCTAGTTCCGGAACTTTTCCAGAGACTCCGTACTGCCCGAATATTTACTAAGCTTGACCTTCGAGGAGCCTACAATCTCGTTCGCATCCGAGAGGGTGACGAATGGAAGACAGCATTTAGAACTCGCTTTGGACATTTCGAGTACTTAGTGATGCCATTTGGATTGTGCAACGCCCCGGCCACATTCCAACATTTTGTAAACGATATCTTTTGAGAATTTCTGGATTACTTCGTCATCATCTACCTGGATGATATCCTGATATTTTCAACCACCCTGGAGCTCCATCGTACACATGTAAGGACAGTTCTGCACACTCTACGTAAGCACAAACTATGTAAAAGCAGAGAAGTGTGATTTCGAAAAGGAGTCAATACAATTCCTGGGGCTAATTATCTCCACTGGTGGTGTTGCCATGGACCCGCAAAAGGTACAGGCAATCTTGGACTGGCCAACTCCATCGGTTAAAAAGGGAGTACAAAGATTTGTGGGGTTTGCAAACTTTTATAGGAGGTTTATAAAGAACTTTTCCTCCATCATCTCACCAATCACCCAAGTTACCCGTTTACATACTCGGTTCCTGTGGTCTTCAGAAGCCCAATCAGCTTTTGATAAGCTCAAATCCCTCTTTACCTCCGCACCTATCCTGCAACATCCTGATCCAGCCCTCCCTTACATCTTAGAGGTTGACGCCTCTGAAGTTGCCACAGGGGCAGTCTTATCCCAACGTCAGAGTCCTAAGTCGTTACTCCATCCTGTGGCCTTCTCCTCGCGGAAGATGAGTCCGTCTGAAAAGAATTATGATGTGGGAGATCGAGAGCTCTTGGCTATTAAAACTGCCCTGGAGGAATGGCGGTACCTCCTTGAAGGTGCTTAGCATTCCATCATGATATTCACGGATCACAGAAACCTGGAGTATCTTCGCACTGCTAAACGATTGAGACCCCGACAAGCTCGATGGGCCTTGTTTTTTGCCAGATTCAATTTTCATATCTCCTTCTGCCCGGGGTCTAAGAACGGGAAGGCCGATGCCTTGTCCCGGATGTTTCCTGACACTCCCAAAGAAATTACTCCTAGCACTATATTGTCTCCACAGAATTTTCTCATGATTCAAACCGACCTGAGTTCCTCACAGAAACAAGCTTCTTCCCAATGCTCTGAACCAGAAGCACTGTCTTTAAGAAACCAGGAAGGTTTTCTTTAGTATCAGAACAAAATTTTTGTTCCACAGCAAGCCAGAGCCCAGGTCCTAAAGACTTTACATGACCACCAACTTGCTGGTCACTTCGGGGTACGAAAGACTTTGGAGCTTGTTCAACGATCTTTTTGGTGGCCCACTCTGAAGCCTGACTGCAGGGAATATGTCAGTTCCTGCACCATTTGTCAACGTAACAAGGGGTCTAATATCAGATCTTGGGGTCTACTACGCCCATTGCCTGTGCCGGAGCAACCATGGAAAGAAATATCTATGGACTTCATAGTAGAGTTACCACCCTCTGAGAAATTTACAACCATCTTGGTAGTCGTTGACCGCCTGTCCAAGATGGCGCATTTCTTGCCCATGATGGGTACACCATCTGCTGCTGACACGGCGAAGATCTTCATAAAGGAGATAGTCAGACTTCACGGCCTACCGAGCAACATTGTGTCCGACAGAGGGGTGCAATTCACCTCTAAGTTCTGGAAGGAGCTCTGCAAAATGCTTTCCATTAAAGTGTGCCTATCTTCAGCTTACCATCCTCAAAGCAACGGTCAAACCAAAAGAATCAAACTTTAGAACAGTACTTACGTTGCTTTTGCTCCTTCTCCCAGGACGACTGGTCCTTGCTACTCCCGTGTGCGGAGTTTGCATACAACAACTCAATCCATGCTTCCACCAATCAGTCACCTTTCTGGGCCAACTACGGTTTCCATCCCTCATTCTTGCCTAATGTTATACCAGAGACCTCAGTCCCCGCAGTCCAGGACAGGATAAATGCCATTCAGGCTAATTACCTAACTCTCCAGGCAACTATGTAGAAGGCCCAAGAGGATTCTAAACAATTCAATGAATAGTATGAATAAGGTATCCACTCAGTGACATGCCTCACACAAAGCCCCGTTCCTTTTTCTTTTCTGTTTAATTCTATACCTGTGTCAACCTGGGCTCCTCCACATCTTCTTCCTGTGCAGCAGGACCTGGGTGGACCTCAGGAGGATGTGGTCTATTCTGAACACAGGCCTTCATTGGTACTGTGGGCCAGATATATAGACGACATCCTTCTCCTATGGGATGGCACCCCTGAATCCCTCAGGGATTTCTTTGTGCTTCTAAATGACAACGATCCAGGTATTTCATTGACATATGAAGCTAGCTCTTCTAGAATCCATTTCCTAGATCTCGAGATCGATATCGTCTCACGCCAATTTATGTTCCAAACATATTTCAAAAACACTGACCGTAACAGCTTTATACCAATTGACAGCTGCCACCATCCATCATGGTTACATTGTGTGCCTCACAGCCAGTTCCTGAGATTGTGCAGGAATTGTACTGATGTAAATAATTATCTAACTCAGGCGTCAATACTGAAAGACAGATTTATAGAGAAGGGGTATGATTCAACATTGGTAACCTTAAAACTAAATAGAGTGGCTCAAATTGATAGAAATTCTTTGTTGGTACAGAAACCTCCTCGGGACCAAGATAACTCATTCAAATGCTCTATGCTCACTACATTTTCAGTTCAAAATAAAGAAATTAAAAATATTATTTGTCAGCATTGGGATATACTCAGAAACTACCGCGTCTTGAAAAATGTACTCCCAGAACAACCTAAAGTCATCTTCAGAGGAGTGCCCTCTCTGCAGGGAAAATTTGCACCCAATATTATTATTAGTTGGCTATTTTCCAAGCAAGAGATGCACTGTATGTCAATGCAATTCTTGTGGTAGACGCAAAAGTCTCGAATTCAAATCTAACATCACAAACCATGTATACCCCATCAAAATATTTTGTACTTGTGCCACCACACATGTCGTTTACATGATCACTTGCCCTTGTGGGAAGCAATATGTGGGTCGCACAATTCAAGCTTTTTCTGTTAGAGAAAGTGTGCACATCGCTAAAAAAAAAATGGTGATGTTAGACATAATGTACCGCGACATTATAGAGAACATCACAGACGGGACCCCACAGGCTCCCAATTTTTTGTCATTGACAAATATACCCCCCTTGGAGAGGAGGAGCCATGACACGTGGGGTTTCACGTTTGGAGACCGATTTGATCCACCAATTACAGACTTATTCGCCTCTTGGATTAAACACCGAATTGGATATTAATGCTTTTATTAACCAAGCATGATGTCTTCCCACTTTAGATATTATCAGGTGCAGTTGGTACATATTAGATTATTCCAGTATTCTTTATTTACCATTTTTCAATTTTTTTTTTATGAACAACTTTAACATATTTTTCATATTTTTTATGAATTTTTTACATTGATTAACAATTTGTTTGGTCTTCATCAGGAATATCAGCTCTTTGAGATCCAATAATTAATTGCTTTTTTATATTTTTATATACTATCGTCATTTTCTACATTAAATTGTCACTCTTTACATATTTATTTTTTATACTTATCCTTTTTTCTCATTTATCCCTGCATTCCATGTATCCATTAAGGTAATGTGTGAATGCATGGTATATTTTTAAGCCCTGAACGGCTATTTCATCCTAATGATTATTATATATAGCGTGTCTCCATTCTAATGCTGTTTTTAGCATTTTGCTGATTTGACGGATCATTGCGTCATGGTTTTTTGTCCCTCATATAAGCGGCGCCATGTTTTAGGTTATCTATGCCTGACATGGTGCTGTTTGACGTCACATCCGCTTCCGCATGTCCCTTTGATAAGCGGCTCCATGTTTCAGGTTGTTTAAGCTTGACATGGTCTCGTTTGACGTCATATCCTCTTGCACATGTGAGAACGAGGCTTGGAGCACACGCTATGAAGCCATTTTGGCTGAACCAGGAAGTATTCCTCATAATTGCACTACCAATCAGACGGAGCTGCTATTCGTTATAGGGGTATCTAGTACTTATAAAAACTCAGTCAGTACAGTGGTCCAGCACCCCAGATGATGACTGCTAAGTCAAAACGCATCGGAACCTATGCGGAGACCACTGTTATCCTTTATCTAAAGCGCTTGTTTTACTGCTATAAACGTGAGTGTGTTTCCTTTGCTTTATTATATATTAAACGTTTTTCATACGGAATTACAATATATGCCTTCCTTCTTCTTAATGGTGGGGCTGATTGCCCAAATCAACTGATCCCACTTACACCTTATATCCATCTGGAGGTCATAGCCGGATTGTGAACCTGATATCATCGTTGGTATATTATACCACAAAGCCTGATTGACTCACTAGGTGTACACCTATTTGAGTTCAATCTCTCTGGTAAGCATTTTTGGTGGTGGATCTACTATCAAACAAATACTATCATATCACATGTACGCATTTGAAGTTGAGGATTGTCATCGTATCTTATGTACACATATGAAGTTGAAGATTGTCATTACATTTTTTGCACATATATGAGGTTGAAGATCGTCACTGACCTTTTCTGGACATTGCACTTTGAATTTTTCTTTTTTTATAGACATTTTATTTTTTACTAGAGGACTTTTTTTGATTCATCTGTGCACATTACCAAGTTTATTCATATTGCTTGTTATGGTTTAATGATTGCTTAGCGCTGAACATTCTATCTATTTGTCACTTTTTTGCAACTTTATCTATTGCTGTGCTGGCTGCTATTTTTGTTTTTTTTCTGACAGCGTGGTATATGTGCGTTTATAATTCATTTTATCACAGATTGACACTTTTTATAATGTGATTTGTAATTAATAAACAATTCAATGAATGATATGAATAAGGTATTCATTCAGTGACATGCCTCACACAAAGTCCCATTCCTTTTTCTTTTCTGTTGTTTAACACATATCAGGGATGGAGGCTTGCCACTGCTATAACCAGGTTGTGTCAGGTCGCATTATTATATTGCCAGGTATAGCATTGTTGAACATATTTGTATCCAAAAATACAATGATGATAACTAGACATTATTGATAAATAATTTCTGCCTTAACAAAGTGGTTACCATATCAATAGACAGTAGTGACCAAAAATGATTGTAACAAGAATAAAAAATGCTGGGGTCAGAATGATAGTATTTTCTATTTGTCCACATTCAATTTGCAACATTGAGGAGATCAAAATTGTGTGCGATTGATGACCAAACCCTAAAAAAGATTCTAATTATGTCCCATTTTCATACACAGGAAAGTGTCAGTCAGGAGGAGCCTGTGGCCAGCAGCTAGACGGAGTCCCACATCCCCCCCCCCCCCCCCCACGCCCTCCTGCTAAAAGGGCCAGGAAGAGCAGGAATCTGGACGAGGCCACAGCTGCCTTCCTCAGCCAGGCCACTACTGCCATCCGGACAGACCCAGATGAGGCTGAGGGATTTGCCGTGGTGATGGCCAATAAATTAAGGGAGATGGACAGTGAGCAAAGGAGCAGGTGTGAGGAACTCATCCTGCAGCTCCTCAACAAGGAGATGAGGGGCCAAATGTCACAAAACACACACCTGTGTGATTTTGTGGCCCCACATCTACCACCTCCACAGCCACCCCACCCACCACAGCAGCATGGCGGACAGTGGCAGTGGATTTTCACCCCTTCACCAATTACTAATTTCCTTTTTTTTGTTGTTTTGGAATAAAGATTTTATTTGTTATATTTTCTATATTTTTGTATGCATAGAATGCACTTTTTGGTTAAGTTCTTTGTATTTGGATAACAGATAGCATCTCTAATTTAATTTGATTTATTTTTTTGATGCACAATAAAAAAAAAAATGTGTAGAATAATACTTGGCTATGTGTTTTACTTCAAATGACACTTTGGGAGTAGGCAGTTACATTTGAAAAAATACAATGTAAAATTAACAAGTGACACCAACATAGTTGTATCTTTGATCTTAAAAACTACGAGATAATGGTGTTGTGGTAACTTGCCCAAAAAATAAAACAACAAGCATAATAATATTATTGTTGATATCACTAGAAAACAAAAATGCCTTTGAAAATACGTTTGCCATAACTCCATCAGTATCACCAGCAAAGCAGGTTCATTATTATCCCATTAAAGGAAAAGAGAATTGTGCGCTGCATTTCAACATTTCATAATTTGCTGCGTCACGAATGTTAATTCTCCATTACGAACGCTAGTTTACAAGACCCGACCGCTTCCGGCTCGTTCCCTGCTTCTGATCATGCGTGTTTGTACTTTGGACTTTTGTGTGACGATACGGAAATCTGACAACAGACCGTTGTCCGTCGAAAATTTACTAGCCTGCCATCCAACATTTGTTGGCCGAAAGTTGGACAACAATTGTCTGAAGGAGCGTACTAATGGTCGGATTTTAGGCCAAAAGTCTGTCATCACAATCCCCTGCCAACAATCGGATTGTGTGTACGAGGCTTAACCCTGCTTTAAACTTCTCTACAACTTTATCCCTGACCTGTCTGGTGTGTTCCTTGGCCTTCATGATGCTGTTTGTCCACTAAGGTTATCTAACAAACTTCTGAGGGCTTCACAGAACACCTGTATTTATACTGAGATTAAATTACATACAGGTGGACTCTATTTACTAATTAGGTGACTTCTGAAGGCAATTGGTTCCACTGGATTTTAGTTAGGGGTATCAGAGTAAAGGGGGCTGAATACAAATGCACGCCACACTTTTCAGATATTTATTTGTAAAAAATGTTGAAATCCATTTATCATTTTCTTTCCTCTTCACAATTATGTGCCACTTTGTGTTGGTCTATCACATAAAATACATTTACAGTTTTGGTTGTTATATGACAAAATGTGGAACATTTCAAGGGGTATGAATTCTTTTTCAAGACACTGGAGATAGAGATGATATAGAGATGATATAGATGATATAGAGATATAGAGATATAGAGAGATAAAGAGATAGATAGATAGATAGATAGATAGATAGATAGATAGATAGATAGATAGATAGATAGATAGATAGATAGATAGATAGATAGATAGATAGATAGATAGATAGATAGATAGATAGATAGATAGATAGATAGATAGATAGTGCTCACTGCTCACAATTAAAAATGTGCAGCCAAACTAATGTGTAAGTAACTTGAAGCCCCACTGGGCACTTTCAGGTCTTAACACTCTCATAAACATATATCTTTGACAAATAAACATATAACATATGACATACTATTTCCAAAGTACTAGGGTCTATCAAAAGAAAGCACAGACAAAGTTGTCTACTTTTATATAAACTCTCTCTGATTGAAATCTCAAACAGGGATGAGTCACAGCTCTGAATGAGCTCTTAGAGCCCTTTCACACTGGGGCGGTTTGCAGGCGCTATTGCGCTAATAATAGCGCCTGCAAACCGACCCGAAAGTGCCGCTGCTGTGTATCCAGTGTGAAAGCCCCGAGGGCTTTCACACTGGAGCGATGCGCTGGCAGGACGGTAAAAAAAGTCCTGCCAGCAGCATCTTCGGATCGGTGAAGGAGCGGAGTGTATACCGCTCCTTTACCGCTCCTGCCCATTGAAATCAATGGGACGGCGCGGCTATACCGCCGGAGGCGCTTTGCGGTGGTATTTAACCCTTTCTCGGCCGCTAGCGGGGGGTAAAACCGCTCCGCTAGCGGCCGAATACCAACGGTAAAACGCAGCTAATAATAGCAGCGTTTTACCGCCGACGCCGCCCCAGTGTGAAAGGGCTCTTAAAGCAAATATTTTTTTGGGCCACCCCGCCACACGCACACACACACACACACACACAGACTTAAGCCAGCTATAGAGGGAGCAATTTTTTATTTCCTGCAGCCATAGGTTGCAGGAAAGAAAATATCTAGATTCCCCCCTCAACACAGCGTTGACAGGGTATTCCCTCCTGCAAAGGCATTTTGTTCTCCCGGCAGGGGAAGCCGTCCCTACCGGCAGAACACATGATTATTGCTAGCGGCTAGCAATATTCACATGTAAAGTCCGACAGGCTGGTTGTACCCAAGTTGATAGATGGTACATTCAGCCTGCCCATACATTGTTCTAATCTTGGCTAGTTCCTGCTGAACTTGCTGAGATGCGAACTGTCTATGGCCGGCTTTATCTAAAAAAAAAACTTTACTAATGTATACATAAAGAACTGGTCCACACTCACTGATTGTTTGCTAGAGGTTACTGCACATCTCTACCACTCACGATCGGTTGCTAGAGCTTACTTCACATCATTGCCACTCACCAATTGGTTTCTAGAGGTTACTGCACATCATTACTGCTCACCCATTGGTTGCTAGAGGTTACTGCACATCATTACCATTCATTAATTGTTTGCTAGAGGTTACTGCACATGAATACCATTTACTGATTGGTTGCTAGAGAGGTTACTGCACGTTATTACCATTCCCTGATTGGTTGCTAGAGGTTACTGCACATTAATACCATTCCCTGATTGGTTGCTAGAGGTTGCTGCACATTAATACCATATACTTATTGGTTGCTAGAGAGGTTACTGCATGTTTTTACCATTCCCTGATTGGTTGCTAGAGGTTACTGCACATTAATACCATTCCCTGATTGGTTGCTAGAGGTTACTGCACATTAATACCATATACTGATTGGTTGCTAAAGAGGTTATTGTGCATTATTACCAGGGACGATCCTGGACGGGGTGTACGGGGTGCAGTGCACCCAGGCGCCACAGAGGTGGGGGCGCTGAAGCGCCAGAGTGCTCCCCTCCCTCCTCCTCCTCCTCCTCTTCCTTGTTCGTAGGCGGCTCTCTCTGCTGGTCGCCGCCTCGACCTGCCGAGTGCTGAAGCCCGCCCCCCTCCCTCCTCCTGTCAGAGGAGGAGAGCAAAATGAGATCGGAGTGGCTGTCTGCCGTGCAGTGACGTCACTGGGGGGGGCCGTGCCCGTGCCCAAGCCCAACGTGTTCCAGTTCTCCTCCTTCGACCTCCTGTGTCTCGATCCTGCCTGCTGCCCAAGCCTGACACGCTCCACCCGGGTGTGTTAAATTAACCTTATGGGGGGTTGATGTTTGTCCTTGGGGGGTCTATACTAATGTAGGGGGAGGGGTTTGTCCAGGGGGGTCTATACTAATGTAGGGGGAGGGGTTTCTCCTGGGGAGTCTATAGTAATGTAGGGGGGGTGGTTTGTCCTGGGGGGTCTATACTAATGTAGGGGGGTGGTTTGTCCTGGGGGGTCTATACTAATGTAAGGGGGTGGTTTATTCTGGGGGGTCTGTACTAATGTGGGGGGGTGGTTTCGTCCTGGGGGGGTCTATACTAATGTACAGGGGTGGTTTCGTCCTGGGGGGTCTGTACTAATGTGGGGGGTGGTTTGTCCTGGGGGGTCTGTACTAATGAAGGGGGGGTGGTTTGTCCTGGGGGGTCTGTACTAATGTAGGGGAGGTAGTTTGGCCGGAGGGGTCTGTACTAATGGAGGGGGGTGGTTTGTCGGGGGGTCTGTACTAATAGAGGGGGGTGGTTTGTTCTGGGGGGGTCTGTACTAATAGAGGGGGTGGTTTGTCCAGGGGGTCTGTACTAATGGAGGGGGGTTTGTCCTAGGGGTCTGTACTAATAGAGGGGGGTGGTTTGTTCTGGGGGGGTCTGTACTAATAGAGGGGGGTGGTTTGTCCGGGGGTCTGTACTAATGGAGGGGGGTTTGTCCTAGGGGTCTGTACTAATAGAGGGGGGGTGGTTTGTTCTGGGGGGTCTGTATTAATGGAGGGGGTGGTTTGTTCTGGGGGGGTCTGTACTAATGGAAGGGGGTGGTTTGTTCTGGGGGGGTCTGTACTAATGGAGGAGGGGTGGTTTGTTCTGGGGGGTCTGTACTAATGTAGGGGGGGTTTGTCCTGGGGGGTCTATACTAATGTAGAGGGGTGGTTTGTCCTGGGGGGGTCTGTACTAATGGGGGGGTGGTTTGTCCTGGGGGTCTGTACTAATGGAGGGGGGGTGGTTTGTCCTGCGGGGGTCTGTACTAATGTAGGGGAGGTAGTTTGGCCGGGGGGTCTGTACTAATGGAGGGGTGTGGTTTGTCGGGGGGTCTGTACTAATGGAGGGGGGTGGTTTGTCCGGGGGGTCTGTACTAATGGAGGGGGGTTTGTCCTAGGGGTCTGTACTAATAGAGGAGGGGTGGTTTGTTCTGGGGGGTCTGTACTAATGGAGGGGGGTGGTTTATCGGGGGGTCTGTACTAATAGAGGGGGGTGGTTTGTTCTGGGGGGGTCTGTACTAATAGAGGGGGTGGTTTGTCCAGGGGGTCTGTACTAATGGAGGGGGGTTTGTCCTAGGGGTCTGTACTAATAGAGGGGGGTGGTTTGTTCTGGGGGGGTCTGTACTAATAGAGGGGGGTGGTTTGTCCGGGGGTCTGTACTAATGGAGGGGGGTTTGTCCTAGGGGTCTGTACTAATAGAGGGGGGGTGGTTTGTTCTGGGGGGTCTGTATTAATGGAGGGGGTGGTTTGTTCTGGGGGGGTCTGTACTAATGGAAGGAGGTGGTTTGTTCTGGGGGGGTCTGTACTAATGGAGGAGGGGTGGTTTGTTCTGGGGGGTCTGTACTAATGTAGGGGGGGTTTGTCCTGGGGGGTCTATACTAATGTAGAGGGGTGGTTTGTCCTGGGGGGGTCTGTACTAATGGGGGGGTGGTTTGTCCTGGGGGGTCTGTACTAATGGAGGGGGGGTGGTTTGTCCTGCGGGGGTCTGTACTAATGTAGGGGAGGTAGTTTGGCCGGGGGGTCTGTACTAATGGAGGGGTGTGGTTTGTCGGGGGGTCTGTACTAATGGAGGGGGGTGGTTTGTCCGGGGGGTCTGTACTAATGGAGGGGGGTTTGTCCTAGGGGTCTGTACTAATAGAGGAGGGGTGGTTTGTTCTGGGGGGTCTGTACTAATGGAGGAGGGGTGGTTCTGTACTAATGGAGGGGGGTGGTTTGTCCCAATGGCGACCCTAGGGGGGGGCCAGAGGGGGCCCTGACCCCCCCAACATTATGCTGGGCCCCACCATGTGCCCCCCCAAAAAATAAATTTTTTTTTTTTTTTTAATTTTTTTTTTTTTTTTTTTTACAAAAAGGCAATTTCTTTTTGTTTGTATTCACATCGGATGTGCCGCATCTTACTCGGGCCACCGCTGGGGTAACACAGTCTCTATTGAGAGGGAGAAGGTCCCCAGTGGGTGATTCCTCCCCCCTCCCTCTGCTCGCTGACACTGCATAATGCGAGCGCTCACACAACCACGGCCGCCCGATCTGCTCCTTCCCCTGCATCCTCATTGGCAGGGAGAAGAGTGAGTTGCAAGTAGGGCTCCACCAGGACTCTCAGTTACTGAAAAAACAGACTGAGGGCAGGGGCAGGACAGCAAGAGGAGGCTGGGGAACCCCACAGTGGCAGAACACCAGGGCCCGGTGGCAAGACAACCTTTGCAACCCTGATAGTTCTCCCACTGCTTTGGACCCTTATATTTTCTTGGTATGCTGGTGACATATATCTCTTGTTCTCTGTCACCCTGGGGCGAGCCCCAATACAGTAGGAAGGGAGCTCACTGCAGAACATGTGAAAGGGCCGTTGTGGGATCGTAGTAAAGGGCCCCAGGATGGATAGATATATCTATCTATCTATCTATCTATCTATATATATTTGCATTTTATATTGCCCCCCTATTTTTGTCCCTGTCCCCCCATGTGCCCCCCCTAAATATGAAAGCTGGAGACGCCACTGGTTTGTCCTGAGGGGGGTCTATACTGATGGGAGGTCTGTACTAGTGAGCGGCACACTATGTTTCTTCCCCCACCTTCATATTAGCCAGGGAAGAAAAAAAAAGGACCAAAGAAGAGGATTGTGGGACATGTAGTCCTCAAGGACTGGCAGCCCCACTGTAACATGGAAACTGCAGCCCACACTGCATGCTCAGCTGAATGGGAGAGAGAGAGCCAGGAGCCCGGGAAAGCTTTCAGGGAAGTGCACCCAGGACTCCAGAGGGAGAGGGCAGTGCTGAGAGAACACCACCAGAGAGAGAACCCCGCTGCCCTGCGCCACCAGAGGGAATGCCACACAGCCTGGTGCCATGCCTGGCAGAGAAAGGAATGGAATTTCCTGTACTATGTCTGCAGTCTCTGATCATCTCCTGTACTATGTCTGCAGTCTCTGATCATCTCCTGTATTATGTCTGCAGTCTCTGATCATCTCCTGTATTATGTCTGCAGTCTCTGATCATCTCCTGTAATATGTCTGCAGTCTCTGATCATCTCCTGTATTATGTCTGCAGTCTCTGATCATCTCCTGTATTATGTCTTCAGTCTCTGACCGTCTCCTGTATTATGTCTGCAGTCTCTGATCATCTCCTGTATCATGTCTGCAGTCTCTGACCGTCTCCTGTACTATGTCCGCAGTCTCTGATCATCTCCTGTATTATGTCTGCAGTCTCTGACCGTCTCCTGTATTATGTCTGCAGTCTCTGGTCATCTCCTGTATTATGTCTGCAGTCTCTGGCCATCTCCTGTACTATGTCTGCAGTATCTGACCATCTCCTGTACTATGTCTGCAGTCTCTGATCATCTCCTGTATTATGTCTGCAGTCTCTGATCATCTCCTGTACTATGTCTGCAGTCTCTGATCATCTCCTGTATCATATCATGGGGGCTTTTTCTATCAGACTCTCTAACAGGAGCCCTCTCTGTGTGCATCAGAGAGACTCCCCTCCAGATCTCATTAGTGTACGCTCTTCCTGTATTTGCTTTATTGTTAAGAGATCATGGGAGGATCCCAGGGTAACGAAGACTTCTTAGGGGAGCATCTCTGTGTTTGAGTCATTGCCATAGAAACATTTGTAAAGGGGTGGAGTTGGTAAGATGACCATGCCCACGTGGGGGCGCCAGAAATATTTCTGCACCCAGGAGCCTGTGACCCTAGGATCGGCCCTGATTATTACCATTCACTATTTGGTTGCTAGAGGTTACTGCACATTAATACCATTTACTGATTGGTTGCTAGTGGTTACTGTGCATTATTTCCATTCCCTGATTGGTTGCTAGAGGTTACTGCACATTAATACCATTTACTGATTGGTTGCTAGAGGTTACTGCACAATTATTACCGTTCACTATTTGGTTGCTAGAGGTTACTGTGCATGATTACCATTCACTATTTGGCTGCTAGAGGTTACTGTGCATTAATATCATTTACTGATTGGTTGCTAGAGAGGTTACTGCACATTATTACCATTCCCTAATTGGTTGCTAAAGAGGTTACTGCACATTAATACCATTCCCTGATTGGTTGCTAGTGGTTACTGCACATTAATACCATATACTGATTGGTTGCTAGAGGTTACTGCACAATAATACCATTCCCTGATTGGTTTCTAGAGGTTACTGCACATTAATACCATATACTGATTGGTTGCTAGAGAGGTTACTGCACATTAACACCATTCACTAATTGCCAGCAACTTACCCTGTGTCCTCTTCTGCAAGTTTCTCTGGTCCGATCCTGCCCCCGCTATTAATCTCTTTCCTGCTGACAAGAGAAGGGTGAGAAGAATCCACACACAGCCCGGTCTGTGTGTTTGATCTCCACGCTGCTGACTGAAGAAGGGGGGGCGAGCGGGGGAACACAGAGCCGCTCTGTCTCACTTCCTGTCACAGTAGCTCCAGTTCTAACAGAGGGAGAAGCACGACTTGCGGCATGTACAGCCCACAGCTGTGCCTATCTCCTGTCATAGCCACTTGAATTAACGGGCTCGGAGAGCAAGTAGGGACCAGCTGCACCTGCTACACGTGTAAAAATATTTGCGGGCAGCGCAGGCTCAGGGGGCAGCTGCAATGGGCCCCACAACAATGATAGGGCCCAGGGCAGCTGCCCCATTTGCCCTGCGTTAAAGATGGCGGCCCTGGTCCTGACCACAATGATAAAATACACTGTATAGTAAAAAAGTTTATGGACAACTGACCATCGTACCTACCATATGGCCTAAATTATGTGGACAGATGGTTAAGTTCTGGTGTTTGTAAAGGGTACTGTTACATTTACAGCATACAAAGACATGTTAGGCAAATGTGCACTTCCAACCTTGTGGCAAAAGCTTGGAGGAGACCCCTTTTTGACTGTGCATAAAGACAGCTTAATAAAGACATGGTTTCCCTTTGGTTTGGAGCCCTGGCCTAACCCATAGGTTACTAAAGTTATGAAGATTCTCATACAACAGAATACAACTTCGGGAAGTGATGTAATGTATTGTTATGAATTGTAATGTATTCTTTCATTTTCGAGCATGCATGGTCTTGGCCACACAATTTTTTTGTACAAATACTATACTAATTGCACAGAAATCGTTTGTTCTGTTCTTGTACAAGAAAAATGTTCGTGCTTGTGCCTTTGGATATTTTAGCATTTAGTCGTGATTGGCTCTTGAAAGCTGTGTACTGACCATCAGATTATCGGACGATCGCTCTGAAAATGGTATTTTTTATCCAATTTTCTCATTGTGTGTACTAGGCATTAGGATAGTCCAGAATCTAGTGCACAAAGTACTCAGAGGACTCTCTCTCTCTTCTGCCTACTCTCTTCAGGGGCATCTCCCCCCTCTCTGCAGAGACTACTGGCACAACACTTCTGGTATTCCCATTTGGAGAATCCCACTTTGGCAGCACGAGTACAGTCACACAAGGGGTTAACAGAAAGCAGTCACTAGGATCCCAATCCCAGGCCTTTACTCACTGTGCCTTCAGATACTTGGAGACATCCTGTCCAATATTGGCTAGACATTGCACAGTTAACCTCCAGTCCGGATTCTCAGTGCACCCTTTTACTTGGTTCTGAACTGCTTTCAGAAAATTAGCCCCCCCAGCCCTAACATGGCTGGCACCTTGGTGAACTCTCTGCAGGCTTTCAGCTGCCATTCCAGGCTGGGATCTCTTCCTTCAGGATTCAGGTTCAGGAAGAACCCTGCTGCTCCAGGCCTCAGGCTATTTAATGGCTATTTAATGGCTCTCTCTCCACCTTCTGGGCACACATCCCCAAGGATTGTCCATAAATATTCAAGCTCAGGGTCTCCTCTTACAGCTCACTACATTCTAGAACCTACTAAAATACAGAGAGAAGTAGTGGAGCCTATAGCTTGTGAGACTGGCTACAGAGGAGCAAAAAAAAACTAAGTTTACCTCACCCTCACTAGCAACCAAGCCTAGGGTGTGCTAAATCTGTATTGGCTAAATGGGCACAAACTCACAGGGCACACTCCAAAATGTTGAAGAAGAGTGGGGGCTGTTAAAGGCTGCAAGGCAGGAACTCCATATTAGAGACCATAGTTTTGAAATGGGATTCTCAACAAGCTCATATACACTATATTGTCAAAAGTATTGTGACACCTGCCTTTACACGCACATGTACTTTAATGGCATTCCAGTCTTATTCCCCGTACACACGGTCGGACTTTGTTCGGACATTCTGACAACAAAATCCTAGGATTTTTTCCGACGGATGTTGGCTCAAACTTGTCTTGCATACACACGGTCACACAAAGTTGTCGGAAAATCCGATCGTTCTGAACGCGGTGACGTAAAACACGTACGTCGGGACTATAAACGGGGCAGTGGCCAATAGCTTTCATCTCTTTATTTATTCTGAGCATGCGTGGCACTTTGTCCGTCGGATTTGTGTACACACGATCAGAATTTCCAACAACGGATTTTGTTGTCGGAAAATTTTATCTCCTGCTCTCCAACTTTGTGTGTCGGAAAATCCGATGGAAAATGTCCGATGGAGCCCACACACGGTCGGAATTTCCGACAACACGCTCCGATCGGACATTTTTCATCGGAAAATCCGACCGTGTGTACGGGGCATTAGACTGGGATATCATTAAAGATCATGTGCATGTAAAGGCAGGCATCCCAAACTCTTTTGACAATATAGTGTAGGTTTGAATGGTCAGATGCTCATAAACATTTGCCTATAGAATGTATGTACAAAACTACATTGCATTCCCTTTAATATAATGAGGAGCATCACTGACCAATAGGGTTGCCTATATCTCTGGATCTGCTGTTAATTTGACCAGTGGCTTTAACTGATGGGGACCTCCCTTTATACCCTTTTACTGTGTCCAGTTTTATTGCCATGGATTGTGATACATTTACTTGAAACTTTAACAGTTATATCTGCTGACTGCAATTCACCGTAGCCAATTTGTGTTTATTGATCCTATAAAAGGTTTCTCTAAACTTGCAAGGACTTTATTTAACTAATCTGAGCTGCCGAATTCCCCATTCCAAAGAAGAATTAAGTACAATGAAACGGCAGTCACCTAAAACGTTTAGGCGGCGAGCTTGCAATAAAATCTTTCTAAGAAGTTTGAAAGTAACAGAAAAGTTTAAGTAACTATACAAAAGTAAACATAACGAAGTACAATGGAGGAGAGGTTTGACTCTCTGCTGATTACAGCAATCAATATAAACCTCTTCACAGGAATAACTAAGAAAGCGTACTGCACCTAGCAGATGCTGTTCTCATGGCAAGCACGCCACTTAAATTAGGGCTTCATGGTTCTAAGTCAAATAATAAGGAATTTGTAGAACAGTCTAAAATTTCGTAAACTTCGTAGGGATGAACATAGCATTTTAATGAGTTGTGAAGATAAGAATGATAAAATAGTTTCAAAAGCTCAAAAAAACAAAAGAATATGTTCTTGTATTGCATTAATGAAGACTGATTATTCCCAGAAACCCCAATAATGCAGCTAAAACCCTACTAGTTGGTAAGAATGATAGCAGTGTCCTGAAAGAGTGAAAAGGTCAAGCAGCTCTTTAGCTTCAATTCTTTGTAAGGACATAAAATCTCTCAGCAGTCAGCACCACTAGTCAGTCAGCAATGGTTACATGCATTATTTGGCCAGAAAATTGAGTTAAGGCGTGTAGGCAGGTAGAGGTTAATGTTGCCCTGGTTTGGAAGGGTATGGTTAATTGTGTTTTCAGGTTTTCTTTTGGTGGGCTTTGCTGGGTCAACCCACAGGTTCCACTGAAATAAAAGGAACAAGGGGTTCAAGACCAGGGGGCCTGGTTGTTCGGAGCTAACAAGATATGCTGCTTGTCGCCATTGCTGGGACTTGGATCACCAGTACTACGCCGAGATTGGAATCCCTGATGTTAGAGGAGACTGCTGGGACTTACAGTGCTCCTTGAAGAAACCTATTATGGCCTCTACCAAGTATGGAATTTCATCCTGTGCAGATGTAGCAATATGGACCACAATTGCAACGAACAGTGATTCCCTGCCATCTCTGTATATCATATTATCCCTCTAGTGCCCAGCATTACTAAGCTGACATCATATTTGTGAGCCCAACCAAAGGGACTGGGGGATTGGTAGTTTATCCAGATGGCTGTTCCCCTGAGTGACTATACACCTGGACTACATATCCCAGGAATCTTTGCTACCATCAGGGATATTACTGGGAAGAGCTATAAAAGAAACTGGAGACCCGCCCTGTGCGCTCTTCTTACTGGGCATCATGTGTGATGGACTTCTCTGTGCAGGTAGAGTGAAGTTACGGCCTACCACACGGTGTACAGCATTCCCAACCGACCGAGAAGGGGTCCAACGATGCCTGCTGTTAATCGGACATCTGACCAGCATCAACTTCACAGTACAGCAACCCACGCTCCGTGCTCTGCATTCTGTGACCGTGACGAGCGGGTCCATAGCCAGGACGTCTATCGGGGAGTCGCTGTCTGGGAGGCGCGGAATTGGCCTGGTCGTTGGTGAGAGGGCAATTGCCCACCTTTCCTTGGTGTTTTACTAGGACACTGTGTACAGACAGCTTTACCTTGGGAACACTTCACTGCACCTCTATTCAAACACTGTACATAGGCATCTTTAGCTACAGTCATCACAAGTTATACCACCACTCTGTTACTACACCGTATTGGATACAATTAATGAGCTCTGACTGCCGGTGAAGATCTGCAACGGGGACATTTTGTTATTGCTGCTTAAAGGGCCCTCATATCATTCTAGTTTAGCTTCATCTCTCATTAGGATAAAAGGTTAAACAGGCCAGCCTGTTGTACCCCATTGTACATATATATATATATATTGTATTCTGTTGTTTGCCAACTGTCTTAACTGGCATTACTGAGAAATCATCCTGCTGAGTTTGTGCTGTTATCCAAAGCTCAGTTAAACCATTACCTCCTTTGTACAACAATATCTTATCTTATATCTTGAAGTATTCCAGTAATCATTAATAGAGTATAAACATATTGAGTGTTGTCTTATTACTTAAAGGTGCTGCAAGGATGTCTGAACCCAGAGTGTCAGGTGGGTTGGAATGTTTACAGGGTCATGGCGGTGCAGATGAGCAGGTAAATCCAAGTAGTCCCCCAAGGGGGCTGTGCTACACAGGTATGCTGGGACAGCCACAAGCCTGTTAGGGAGGGACTAGGGATGCTAGGAAAAGACTGCACTGTCTTTAGAATTGTTACCTGTGATTACAATCATGCTAAAGCTTTGAAACTTCATCCTTGCCTGGTCTGAAGTTACTTAAGGGGTGTAAAGCAAGTACCTGGCACATACGATCTATAGCTTGGGTCACTAAGCACATTGGGGTATGATGATATAGCAGAGTTAATACAACGTGAAGATTAAGCAGTTGATTACCAAAGGTAACAAAGGTTTCTCTAGCAGCCTGTTGTAAGCGTGTACATGTGGCAGGTGAGATATTGTCGGGACTCCTTCTGCAGCGATCCGTCTCATGGGAGCAGATGTGCACCGCCAGGGCCCTCAGCCTGTACACAGGTACGGATGAGGAAGAGTTAAGTGAAGTGCGCGCATGGAGTCCGCACTAGGTGCATGGTGGGACCCCATACCGTTATTGAAAGTGATACGCTGGACAGGTGGAGAGGGGATTGGCTCTATGTGTCCCTCCTAAATGCACAAGTAACCATAGTAATGTCAGTACATCGAGAGAGTTTATTCAAGTCAGACATTCTTTCCAGTAAGGGTACCCCATGAGTAGAGCAGTGACCCTATCTGATTCATCTCCGCCTCTGGTGGCCCACTAGCAAAATTTTAGGGTGGGGGGAAGTAATGGGTAGATGTTTTGGACAGGTAACCCTCTCCACTTCCATGTGAGCTGTTTGCATAAACAATCCATGATATTTTAGCCAGCCCCTCCTTACTTACACTATTGGGAGCCCAGTGGGCAGGTAAGAAGTATCGTAATCTAAAAATCTGGATACACAATGTCCAAATTGAAGCACATTTTGACATTCTGAAAATACCTATCAATATAATAGGAGACAAAATCTTTATACATTACAATTTGTAGGTAATCAGGCAGGCCCTTGCACTACATGGTTTGGTGAATTTATACAGAAATTTAAACACAAAAGAGGGATAGTGTGTATGGGTTTTGCAAAGTCCGCAGATAGAGTATTTGTATCTGTTGACTTAGCATTTTTTGGGGGGAGGGAGGGTTCCAAATGAGTTTGGGCCCCAAAAATGGTCTCTTGCACTCTGCCTGAATTTGAGGACAACAATAACATTTGTACACCTTTTAGGGGTTGTTTAGGGTAAGCCCCAAAATGTAGCTGACAAAAAACATTGTTAAGTTACTAGGTTAGGTGTGTATGGGCCCAGGATAGCATGCTGGGGAGGTTAGTGAAGGAAAATATGCATGTAGGCCAAAAAAGGAGCAGGAAAAGCTTACAGCATGCATGGGGACAAAGAGGACATTCACAGCATATTACAATATTGATAATTATGTAATCAACAAATTAATAGGATACATTAGCAAATACATAGAATGTGATCTTAAAAGTAAAAACTTAACCTAATATAGTCCTTCTGCAGTACTTGAATAAACCTGCCTGGGGGAGATCCCAGTGGTAAACTTGAGGTCCTGGAGACTTCTCCCTGTCGCCAAGTACTGCAAGGTGGCTATTAGCCTTTGCTCTGGAGTGATGGCAAGCCTCATGCATGTGTCCTGCTTCTTAATATAGGGGGTCACTAATGCCAAGAGTTGGTGAAAGCAGGGGTCCGTCACCCGGAGATAATTCCGAAAGACATCCGGATTATTCTCCTGGAGCTCCTGCAGCAATGGCATATGACATAATTGGTCACGATTAAGCAACCAATTTTTGGTCCAAGAACTCCTCCTCCTCCTGTTCCTGGACTGGACTTGGGTCAAAGCAATAACTCCAAGCCCAATAATAGCACATTCTCTCCACCGATTCCATGGCTGGTTGACAAACGACCGCTCAGAAACGAACTGAAAAGCACGAACTGAAAAGCGCGAATCAACACTCACCAAACTTCTACTAACACGAAAATTAGCAGAAGGAGCCCCAAGGGTGGCGCTTGAGAAATTAACTTCCTCTTTGTAGTCTCATAGTACGTCTAGTATGCCACTACGTTCGTGTTTGTTGGCCGACAATTGAGTGCCGTTAGTATGCAAGACAAAATCCAGGCACACGCCTTCTGACAAAAGTCGATAAAAATGTGGGGGGGGGGGGTTTGGGACTTTAAATGAGGCACAATTAGTGCCTCCATCCCGGTAATTGGTAAATACAAAAGGGAAGTTGGGACTTTGAATTAATCGCTTGGGTAGTGGAGATAAAATAGTACCATATTTGAATTGCATTATGAAATGTTTATTGGTTATAATAAATAACAGACAAAAAAAAGAGTATTCATTTCATATACAGTAAAAAATATATTCATTTCATATATGTATAAGAAGTGTACACATAGCGTGAACATGGTAAAAAATATATACACGTATAACAGCACATGGTTTGATGTTGGAAGTAAAAAGGCATAGTATTAACAGCAGACACCTGCCTGATACCGATAGGTGCATCCACATGGTAAATGTGCATTTACTAGATAAGGAAGAATTGATATAATTGAAAAAAAACAGATGGTATAAATAAGTATAATTACATATAGGATATAGCTGGGGCATCAAAAACAAAAACAAAGCTCAACGCGTTTCGTGGGTGTTTCCCCACTCATCAGGAGCTGATGTGACCAAAATTCCAGCTCAGACAGCAAGTGCGGTGCACGGCGGTGGGCGTAGGGCGGGCCAGAAACATAGCCTCTCCATGGGAGCCGAGGCGGCATAAGTACAGATGCAACATCGGGCAGGGTGAAAGAGAACAAGATGGGACAGAATGTATCCATGAGCAGGAGTGTGTTGTGGTGGGAACAAACGTATCCGATTGTGGCATCTTGAAGCACCCCCAGCCAAACTTGAAAAGTCGTGCTGGTGTGCAGTCACCCCGGAAAGAGACCGGCTCCTGATGAGTGGGGAAACACCCTCGAAACACGTTGAGCTTTGTTTTTGATGCCCCAGCTACATCCTAAATGGAATTATACTTATTTATACCATCTGTTTTTTTCAATTATATCAATTCTTCCTTATCTAGTAAATGCACATTTACCATGTTAATGCACCTATCGGTATCAGGCAGGTGTCTGCTATTAATACTATGCCTTTTTACTTCCAACATCAAACCATATGTGTATATATTTTTTACCATGTTCACGCTGTGTGTACACTTCTTATACATATATGAAATGAATATATTTTTTACTGTATATGAAATGAATACTCTTTTTATTGTCTGTTATTTATTATAACCAATAAACATTTTATAATGCAATTCAAATATGGTACTATTTTATCTCCACTACCCAAGCGCTTCATTCAAAGTCCCAACTTCCCTTTTGTATTTTGACAAAAGTCTGACACTCGGTTGGCCAACAATCGGATCGTGTGTACGAGGCTTTAGGTTATAAAAAAAAATATCCCAAGCATTGAACATCTCATGGAGCACTGTTAAATCCATCATCCGAAAATGGAAAGAGTATGGCACGACTGCAAACCTACCAAGACATGGCCGTCCACCTAAACTGACAGGCCGGGCAAGGAGAGCATTAATCAGAGAAGCAGCCAAGAGGCCCATGGTAACTCTGGAGGAGCTGCAGAGATCCACAGCTCTTTGTCATTGTTGAAAGAAAGCCATATGAAGTCCCCTTTGCAGTTTGCGAGAAGCCATGTGGGGGACACAGCAAACATGTGGAAGAAGGTTCTCTGTTCAGATGAGAACAGCAAACTTTTTGGCCTAAAAGCAGAATGCTATGCGGCGGAAAACTACACATCACCCTGAACACACTATTCCCACTGTGAAATATGGTGGTGGCTGCATCATGTTGTGGGGATGCTTTTCTTCAGCAGGGACAGGGTAGCTGGTCAGAGTAGATGGGAAGATGGATGGAGCCAGATACAGGGCAATCTTAGAAGAAAACCTATTATGCCGCGTACACACGGTCGGACTTTACGTCTACAAAAGTCCGACAGCCTGTCCGACAGACTTCCGGCGGACTTTCGGCGGACTTGCGGCAGACTTTCTAACGAACGGACTTGCCTACACACGACCACACAAAAGTCCGACGGATTCGTACGTGATGACGTACACCGGACTAAAATAAGGAAGTTGATAGCCAGTAGCCAATAGCTGCCCTAGCGTGGCTTTTTGTCCGTCGGACTAGCACACAGACGAGCGGATTTCGGGGTCCGTCGTAGTTACGACGTAAAGATTTGAAGCATGTTTCAAATCTAAAGTCCGTCGGATTTGAGGCTGAAAAAGTCCGCTGAAAGTCCGGGGAAGCCCACACACGATCGGATTGTCCGCCAGCTTTAGTCCGTTGGCGTCCGTCGGACTTTTGTAGACGAAAAGTCCGACCGTGTGTACGCGGCATTAGAGTTGCAAAAGACTTGAGACTGGAGTGGAGGTTCACCTTCCAGCAGGACAACGACCCTAAACATGCAGCCAGAGCTACAATGGAATGGTTCAGATCAAAGCATATTCATGTGTTAGAATGGCCCAGTCAAAGTCCAGACCTAAATCCAATTGAGAATCTGTGGCATGACTTGAAAATTACTGTTCACAGACGATGTTCATCAAATCTGACAGAGGTTGAGCTATTTTGCAATAAAAGAATAAGAATAAAGAAGAATAAAAAAAAAATGTCACTTTCTAGATGTGCAAAGCTGGTAGAGACATCCCCAAAAAGACTTGCAGCTGTAATCGCAGTGAAAGGCGCAGTAGCGGAACTACCAGGGTCGCAGCAGTCGCACTTGCAACTGGGCCGGCATTCTGCTACTGTGGGAGGGGGCCGAGACGGCAAGAAGGACAGCATGGACAGCTGAGTGTGTACGGGGCATTAGACCCCCACATATTCACTATTTTCTTATCGCTAATGCACCTTTTCCATGGGGCGGGCTCTGCCAGAAGTCCACTTGCTCAGTGCCTGAGGAGCAGGCAGATGGCTGGTCCGTTTCCAATCCGCTTATGCAGAGCGGCCACAGACACACCTTTTTCTTCTCAATAGGCAGTTGGATGTAAATGGACCACCTGTCCGTTTAGATCGGACTGCCATGTAATCCCATCCACCAGACGAATGGAGAACTCCATAGGAGGAGAATGGAGGGTCCAGTCGGGTCTGCCTGAAAAACGGACAGTCTGACCCAATTAGTCTACTCATGTGAAAGGGGCCTAATAGTGGACTCACATCAGTGTGCTGCAGTTTGGGCGCAGTGTGATTGTATGAAAAGTTTACATGCGTTTTCACAAAGGTACATCAAATTCCTACATGCTGCATATTTGCTGTGCTTTCAGAAAACTCACTGCCTATTAGAATTCAATGGGAGCGCAGCTATAACTCCATCTAAAGCACACATACAATCCCACTGCGGCCAAACTGCAGCACACCGATGTGAGCCCACTATAAGGCTTGTGGTTTTCTTGACACACGCAGAAACACACTGGCCTTTAGTAGACACACAGCAGTGCCATTAATTGTTAAATGGCACCCCAACACATCTGCTAACCCAGGCATTTTCACACGCACCAAACCACATGGAGCCACATGGTGTCTCTATCTCAAAAGTGAGATATCAGGGGTCTGTTTAGAGCCCTGATGTTTCACCAAATGGCTGTTAAACATGTAAAAAAAGGTCAATAAAAAAATTCTGTTTAAAATATGAAAAAAAAATAAGGGCTTGCTTTGGTCTCTGAAGAGCAATCCACATTCAGATTGCTCTTCATAGATCATTTGACAGGTAGTGAGGAGGTGTTGTATTGCCTCTGCACTGCCTGCTTTAACCCTTTCAATTCTGCACTAGCATGCCATAACTATGTGCATTGCACGCAGTTGTGGGGCGCTTGTAGAGCAGCACCATTCACTTGAATGGGTTTAAGTTAAGCAGGGGGTACAATTCATACTGCATGTCACTGGGATCAGTGGGAAGTGCCCTGGGTCCAGAGGAAGGGGCCCCTGGACCGATGAAAAGGGGGGGGGGCTTCATGGTTCTTGCACCAGGGCCTTGAAGGTTCTAGTTACGCCTCTGGACAGGCGGTTCTACAAAGTATTGACTCAGGGGGGCTGAATACAAATGCACACCACACTTTTCACATATTTATTTGTAAAAAATGTTGAAAACCATTTATCATTTTCCTTCCACTTCACAATTATGTGCCACTTTGTGTTGGTCTATCACACAAAATCCCAATAAAATACATTTACGTTTTTGGTTGTAGCATGACAAAATGTTGAAAATTTTAAGGGATAGGAATACTTTTTCAAGACACTGTATATACAGCTGCTTTGCCCAGCATGGTGCAGGTTCATTGATTGCCGTGATTGTTTTTTTTGCAACATTTAACTGCACATACAGATTGTGACTGGACTGGACAGTGAAAGGAGAAGCAGCAGACTGTTGAACTCATTTCTCTGTCATTCTACTATCTCCTATCAGCATATTCTTTGTTAGCACAAATTATTGGCTCCTTGTGCTTCATCTCACTCTCCCATTCTGAGCTCAGCTGGCAAGGACTGCACAAAACTGATACAAAATCAAATTTGGTTTGTGTTTAATCACGTATTAGGCCCCTTTCACACGAGGCGGGCTCCGTTTCTACGGAGCCCGCCTCGGTTCGCCGGCTCAGCGGGAGATCAGTCCGTTGATCTCCGCTGAGCCAGCGGATGACAGGTCCCTCTCTGCTCACTGAGCGGGGAGGGGCTTGTCAGGCGCCGCTGCCGCCTATGGAGGGATCGGACGAAAATGGACAGCGTGTCCGTTTTCGTCAGATCTCCCCCGATCCGATCCGCCAGCGACGGACTTGGACGTAGGGCCATCCGTCTGCTTTTCAGCGGATCGGACCGGGTCGGATGTCAGCGGACATGTCTCCGCTGACATCCGACACTCCATAGACTAACATGGAGCGCCCGTTCAGGTCCGCCGTCAAAACTGACAGGCGGACCTGAACGGTCCGATCGTGTGAAAGGGGCCTTAATTATTACAGGGCTGCATTAATTAGTGCCTTTTATATATGCCTGAGGTTCAGGTTTAACAAAGGAACAACATGAAAAATGTAACTACAGATATGAAATAACAATAATATTTTTTAACAGCAGCTCAACAGGCTGCTGTCCTTGGACTTTACTGGTTAGGGACCTCTCTTCCTAACTGTAGCAGCAACACAATTATTTTTGCTTCACGGGTTGAAAGGATGAGTCGTGACTTGAACACTTTGTAAGCGCTGTCCTTGGCCTTTAATTTGTTCCTTTGTACATGGGTTCTTTTGAATGGCACAGCCTTCTTATTGTAAATAATTTAGTAGTCACACAGCATGAAAAAAGATGCCTTTTAACTGCTTAACAAATGGCTCTATAACACATCTATAAAATCTTTCAATCACTTACATTGTAACTCCAGTTCTGTTGAGATAAAGCAATCCCCTCCAGGGAAACTATACTGTATACATTGCAAAGATTTCAGCAGTTATTGCAGATTCCTATTGTAGGGATGTAGTATTTTTCTAAATTTACTTTTTGTGATTCTGCAGAAGGCTGTAGTCCAGTCAGTCTGTTGGAAGGCAGGTGTTTGGCTACAGTGTATCCATTGACGTAAAGGTGGCATTGTGTCACTTATTCAGGCTGGCAGGAATCCATTGGGGACTAATTTGTTCCCTATTATGGGCTCCAGATGTCCATCCTGGAGAGGCCAACATTTTCTGTTGGATCCCAAAATCTTGCAAGATTTGGGCAGCTATCCTAACACAGAAGTACTTAAAGAGCAGTTTCTGAATTGTTTGGCATGCCCACAGTGTAGGAAATGGTCAGTAGAGCCTTGCTTGTTATGGAAAGAGTAGAAGCAGTGATAGGGAGGGGCGCCTGACGAGGACTGAAACGGTAGATTTCCCTTAACAGGGCGGTTCTTCTGCCAGCTTCCTGGAACTGTCTTCCACAATCAGCCAGATAAACTGCAAGGACTTTGGGTGACCCAGTAACTTTTACCTCCCCCAAGGGAAGTGCTCTTCAGGCATTGTGTGGTCTGTAAGATCATATTTTATTGCTATTATAAAAGGTGTCTTGTTAACAATTATTAACTTTCTTTAACCCCTGTCTTTAACAGAAGAGGTGCCTGGCTAATCAGCAGGCTTGGGGAGCCTGCTGATGCTTGCTGGGAGAACTATTAAATATTAGACTCTAACTGGCACATGGTCTTCCCTTTTGGGCTTCTGTCTGCTGAGGATGTCACTGTGAGATCTATTTTTCTCCCAGACCATTGGACCTAGGCATGGAGTACTGCAAGGATGTACCCTGCCTGGAGGAACCCTTGAAGATTCTGTCTGCCAGGGATGTTCTATGATGGCCTAAAGGAAGCAAACTGCAACTATCCTCTACAATGGGGGTGATGAGTAACTGGCTGCATGGATAGTATAAACATCAATTTTGTGTGGCTTTTATTCCTTGGAGCATAATGATCGAGATATCACTAAAGCCTCAGCTGTCAAGGGGTCACATTGTAAGATTAGGGGCATAGTAAATCTGACATTCAGCAAACATTCTCAGCTGGTCAAACTTCCAGGTCCATGTGTTTTAAATGGTGGAGACTGATTCACCATCAGAGAAGGTTTTGCTAAAGTCACATTCACTGCTTTATAAATAGACCCCCCAGCACTGGAAGAATAGCGGTGTGAGGTATGGGGGGTGCAGAGGATTTCAGCGATGGCAGCTCACACCAGCACAAGGAATACTACACATTAAATGTATGTAGCATTACCTCCAAAGGAGACGCTGGTTAGGATGGGCCTTCTGTACTTAGCCTTGACACACCAGGTTAAGGGAATACAAGCAAGCACAATGGAACACAGTAAATATTTCTTTTTACCCAATGCCAGAGTTAAAAAAACTTGGGGTAAATTCAATGTATAATGCTCTCAGAGAGTTGATAACTCTGCAAGTAAAAGCAAAATAGTTATAGGGGTATCACAGTCTAGCACACTGAATGGCTAACAAAAAAAACTAGGCTTAAAAGACATAGGACAGCTGAACAATAACAATGGCACCCCAGGATTCAATAATAGACAGTAGTAAAACACAGTCTAATAACAGGGCTATACTGCCTGTATGCACTAATGGTGGATGTGCTAGGCCTTGACCAACTGGTTAAACATAGTCAGAATTTAAACAACATAAACAATGTAATGCTCTGTACACACGATCGGACATTGATCGGACATTCCGACGACAAAATCCGTCAGATTTTTTCCAACGGACTTTGGGCCAAACATGTCTTACATACACACGGTTGCATAAAGTTGTTGGAAAATCCGATCGTTCTGAGCGCGGTGACGTAAAACACGTACGTCGGGACTATAAACGGGGTAGTAGCCAATAGCTTTAGCCTCTTCATTTATTCGGAGCATGTGTGGCACTTTGTGTGTCGGATTTGTCTACACACAATCGGAATTTAAACGATCGGATTTTGTTGTCGGGAAATTTTATATCCTGCTCTGAAACTTTGTGTGTCGGAAATTCCGACGGAAAAAGTCCGATGGAGCCCACACACGATTGGAATTTCCGACAACACAATCCGATCGCACTTTTTCCATCGGAAAATCCGACCGTGTGTACAGGGCATCAGAGTGTAGGGAATTTGCAAGATGGATAGTCGGGGGGGGGGGGAGTCTCTAAGGTTGATCTTCTGCCGGCTAACGTTGGGGCTCTTCTTGAAGAGCTTTGGTGCACTTATGATAGTCCTTTAACTTGCATGGAGTGGCGGGATTGCAATGTAGACTGGTATGAGAAACAAACTGGGCCAGAGGTGGTGATGATACACTAATGCGCAGTTCATAGGCAGCAATAGTACAGCAGAGGTATTGAAGGCAATATTATGAAAAATGGAGGGCAAGAGTATTACAGACACCCAACTAACTTGGCTACTGCTGACAGTACAAAGCTAGCCTGAGACCCTCTAACTCACTCCCAGAGGTGGCTATAAACTTTTAGCTGTAGAAGAGGCCCTTTTAGTGTGGTCCTGGTACGGCTGCAGTTTACTCAAAAAGAGGAAAGAGGCTGGTGAATTCCCCGGTCTCTCAGTAACAACACCGTATGATAAGCGAGATGCAACTGGCTCCTTAGTGATGACACTCTCCTCCTTGGGCTCTTTAGTGCTGGCTCGATCTTCTCCTCACGCTGTTAGGTCTGAATCTGTGAACCCCCGCAGCGCCAAGAGATCAGGCTTTTCCCCAGCAAAAGAATAAAAAGGCCTCTGGGCTTCTCCTGTGTCCCACGACCTATTGGAACCCGTAGTTTAGAAGGCCAGTTGTGTCATTACATGGCCCCCACCTTGAACTACACCTCCCTCGATTCCAGATATCTTACATAGAAGTCTGTGGGTTCTCGTAGCTTAGTACCTGGCTACATGTAAGTACCGTTCCTTGTGCTGCTTTTTTTTTAATTTATTTTTAAATTGTCCTAAACTTTGGCTTGAAAGTGGAACTACACTCTCTCAATCACCATTAATTATCTGTAATTTTTATGCTGCTAGCATTAGTAAATACTGTAGATAGGAAGGTATGTTATATCTACTTGTTTTAAACTTTTTTTTTTTTACATTTCTTCAGTTTCTTCCTGGTTTCTGGCCTAGGCCAAAATGATGTCATCAGAAGCATATCTAGTGAAAATGGCGCCTATGGCAAGCACTGAAACTACACCCCTGTTAAAATTTGAAATCCATCTTTCGGATAACCTTAATAAAAAAAAAACAGCTAACAAAACAAAGCATTCAGAGCCCCCATTGCCATCAGAGCCCTTCTTTACATTCAGAGTCCTCCTTTACATTCAGAGCCCCCATTACCAGCAGAGCCCTTCTCTACATTCAGAGGCCTCCTTTACATTCAGAGCCCCCATTACCAGCAGAGCCCTTCTCTACATTCAGAGGCCTCCTTTACATTCAGAGCCCCCATTACCAGCAGAGCCCTTCTCTACATTCAGAGGCCTCCTTTACATTCAGAGCCCACATTACCATCAGAGCCCTTCTTTACATTCAGAGCCCCCATTATCATCAGAGCCCTTCTTTACATTCAGAGGCCTCCTTTAAATTCAGAGCCCCCATTACCATCAGAGCCCCCCTTTACATCCAGAGCCCCTATTACCATCAGAGCCCCATCATCATCAGAACCCCCCTTTACATTCAGAGCCCCCATTACCATCAGAGCACCCATTATCTTAAGAGCCCTCCTTTACATTCAGAGCCCCCATTACCATCAGAGCCCTTTTTTACCATCAGAGCCCCCATTACAATCAGAGCCCCCATTATCATCAGAGCCCCCCTTTACATTCAGAGCAGCTCTTACCATCAGAGCCCTTATTTACATTCAGAGTTCTCCTTTACATTCTGAGCCCCCATTACCATCAGAGCCCCCATTACCATCAGAGCCCCCCTTTACATTCAGAGCTCCCATTACCATCAGAGCCCTTCTTTACCATCAAAGTCCCCATTACCATCAGAGCCCCCCTTTACATTCAGAGCCCCCAATACCATCAGAGTCCCCATTACCATCAGAGCCCCCCTTTACATTCAGAGCCCCCATTACCATCAGAGCCCCCTTTACCATCAGAGCCCCCCTTTACATTCAGAGCCCCCAATACCATCAGAGTCCCCATTACCATCAGAGCCCCCCTTTACATTCAGAGCCCCCATTACGATCAGAGCCCTCATTACCATCAGTGCCCCCCTTTACATTCAGAGCCCCCATTACCATCAGAGCCCTCCTTTAACATCAGAGCCCCCATTACCATCAGAGCCCCCCATTATATTCAAGGCCCTCATTACCATCAAAACCCTTCTTTACTATCAGAGCCCCCCTTTACATTCAGAGCACCCTTTACCATCAGAGCCCTTCTTTACATTCAGATCCCTCCCAGTGCTGGAACTGTGCATAGTGGGTAAGGAGGTTCTAGTTACAAGCTGAGAGACGAGGAGAGCAGTGCAGTGGAGAGCAGAACAGTCTGTGCTGGGACTCCGGCCACCATACTGCTGTCATGTGCCAAGCATAGAAGGAGGTTGAAAATACCACGGGCATGGTACACGGACTCTGACAGGAGCCTGCATATTACAGGACGGGTGCATCCCCATCCCCGCCCACTCACTTAGCCATAGGCAGTAAGGAGAAGCCAGGTAGGCTCCTTCTACCTAGGGGATGTTCTATCAGACCTCCACCACAGAATAATGGCTAATGAAAGTTACTGCTAGAGGAGGGGGAGGAAATTTGTCCCGATCTTTGTCTGCAGACCTCAGAGCCCTAATGCGGCAAGCTGGTGGCGGCACCACGGGCCGCCCCCTCAGCTCAGTGCCGGCTAGTCACCGGGACTCGGGAGGGAAGAAGAGACCTTGGTAAATGCCTTGCTGCCCAGCCACTCATGAGGGCCCCCTTCATATGGCGCTCATGGCACTTGCTATATGTGCCATACCCTGGATATGCCACTGGATGTCATACATCCCAGGAGTCTTCATGGGCATTTTTTTTCTTTCATTAGGAGGAGGGTAGGAGGAGCATACTCAGCTAAGCATGCCAGCCTGCCTGTGTGCCTGACCCAGATAGCAAAGATAACTTGCTACAAGTTTGTAGCAGTGTTAAATTGTAAGTCTTGTTACCTTGCTGCACATTTTCACAGGCAAGTTTTTACACTTGCAGAGCATTTGAAGTTCTTTTCCAGTTTGTAGCAAATTTGCATGGCAAGTCTCTAGCAAGAGCAAAGTTGCAGTGGTGAGTATACAGCAAGAGCTCTGCAAGTCACAGGGACCCCTGTGGTGGGATGACTATTGCACAACATAACTGAACCAGAACTTACAGCAGACTTGCAGAATGTTTGCAAAGAAAATTGATCATGCAATGCGGACTTGCTGCAATTGTGCAAAAAACTTGTGAAGCCTGGCAAGTCTAGCAATAGCTTAGCAAGTCATTTTCAAACTTGCAGCTCATTTGCTTACTATCTGGGGAGCTAATGAAACAAAACTAAAGTGCATATGTTGCACAGAACCCCTCATGGACTGTAAGACAGACTCATTATCTAGCGTAAAAAAATCGATTTTTATTTTGACATCAATATCAATAAAATTCAAGGATAAAATGTAGAAAAAAAAAACATTGACCAAAGATTGGTATATTACATATGAATACCCTTAACACAGAAATATAGCATCCAAAGGGCTACCCATATCCGATTCCAGGTCAGCTCCCATGAACAGTTGTGATGAAAGGACTTGAGGAAGGACTCTAAAAAGTCTGAAACATGTTGGGTTTCATCACAACTGTTCATGGGAGCTGACCTAGAATCAGATACATGGTAGCCCTTTGGATGCTATGTTTGTGTGTTAAGGGTATTCATATGTACTATACCAATGTTTGGTCAATGTTGTATAGATATCTTTATTTTTATACATTTTATCCTTGAATTTTGTTGATATTGATGTCAAAATAAAAATCTATTTTTTACTCTTTTTAAACAAAGGACCAAGTTATTGCCCTTTAGACTTTAGGGGGGCCAGACAGTGGTCAGCGGATGTGGAAGTTTTCCTGGCATCAGTGGGAATAAACATCACCACATTTAGTATAAGTTGGAGGAATAGTGCCCCATTGTTGGTATCATTGGGAGAAAAAGTGCCTCATTGTTGGTGTCAATAGGAGAAATAGTGCCCCATTGATGTCAGTTGGCAGAATTGTGTCTCGTATAAGTGGGAGAATAATGCCCAAAGGGTCAGATAAAGGCAAGCCAAGGGCCACAGTTTGGACACCACTGTTCTACATAATGAGTTTGCTTTATAGTCCATGAGGGGTTCTGTGCAACATATGCATTTTAGTTTTGTTTCATTTCATTTCATCTATTAGATTGTAAGCTCTTCTGAGCAGGGCCCTCTTAATCCTATTGTATTGTATTATAACTGTATTGTCTCCCTTTTATATTGTAAAGCGCTGCGTAAACTGTTGGCGCTATATAAATCCTGAATAATAATAATAATAATAATTTCATCTATTGTTGATCTTGGCAGACTATTTCCATTACCACCCCATTTCCCCCAATTTCTATTTCTATTTTAGGGAGCTAAGGGCAGATGGATTCCAGGTAAGTAAATGTTACATGATCTATAGGCCATGGTTAGAAATGCTTTTTTTTTTCAAAGTGATTTCTCAACAAAATAAAGAATTAAATAGCGTTTTCAGTTTTCGGGGCTCCGATACAATTTAGCTCTGCTTTCGTTTTGGGTGAAGCCAGGGTTTAAAAGTCAAGTACAGTATTCTCCCTTTAAATGTGAAATGGGTCTGTGTTTGGGGAAAACATGACACAATTCCTCTTCGCTGTAAACAACAAACAATTTGCAAAGTGGCTGCATTAGCCGATGAAAAGATGCTTTTAAAGGGAAGATTGGATGCCAATTTATGAATGCAGATTGTTTAGTACAGTCTGTTATACAAATAACTGCCGCCTGTGGGAAGCACTAAGTCATCCGCCAGACACTTGTGGCAAACAACTCGTGGCGTTAGTGAACTTGGCAGCAGCATGCAGCCGACATTTTTCAGAGGATGAATTGTTATTGAACCATCTCTTTGATTGATTGGGCACAAATGGGCCCTGGGCCGCTCGTAGCATCGCACAAGCACGTCCTTTTACATCGCCAGAAGGGATCCGGAGGAAGACTGCTCCGTCTGCTCTCCCCATGTATCAGAAGACAGAGATTCATTCATTTCACTTCTTTTATGCATTAATATGTCATGTAATCTCCGAGCTCATTACGGATGACAGCAAAATAGGTTAATATTGGGGGAATTATTTATGTGTACGACGCAATGATGCTCTTCAAATGTCTTTTTTTTTCTAAGAGCACCTGTCACCAACACAGGCTAGTGCACTAAGTGAAAATAATGATGTGTATTCAATGAGCATGTATTTATTAACAGATAGATTATACACTGGGGGGAGAACCTCTGGGGGAATCTAGGATGGAAAAGGACCTGGGGGTCCTGGTAGATGATAGGCTCAGCAATGGCAAGCTGCTGCTAACAAAGCAAACAGAATATTGGCATTAAAAAGGGGATCAACTCCAGGGATAAAACGATAATTCCCCCCGCTCTACAAGACTCTGGTCCGGCCGCACCTGGAGTATGCTGTCCAGTTCTGGGCACCAGTCCTCAGGAAGGATGTACTGGAAATGGAGGATATTAGTTATGAGGAAAGGTTGCGAGCACTGAACTTATTCTCTCTGGAGAAGAGACGCTTGAGAATGGATATGATTTCAATTTACAAATACCGTACTGGTGACCCCACAATAGGGATAAAACTTTTTTGCAGAAGAGAGTTTAACAAGACTCGCGGCCACTCATTAAAATGAGAAGAAAAGAGGTTTAACCTTAAACTACGTAGAGGGTTCTTTACTGTAAGAGCGGCAAGGATGTGGAATTCCCTTCCACAGGCGGTGGTCTCAGTGTGGAGCATCGATAGCTTCAAGAAACTATTAGATAAGCACCTGAATGACCGCAACATACAGGGATATGTAATATAATACTAACACATAATCACACACATAGGTTGGACTTGATGCACTTGTGTCTTTTTTCAACCTCACCTACTATGATAGATAGATAGATAGATACCTGATACACTTACCTGACTCTTGTCACCGTTCCTGCGCTGTCCCGGCTACAGCACCACTCCTCTCACTTCCTGGTTCCACAGGAGACACCGAGAGAGACACTGCTGCTGTCAGTAAAATGCCTGTGAGGAGGGAACAGAGGTGTGGCTTACTGGCTGTGTGTGTGTCTATAGATGCACACAGTCCAGCTCGGGAGCGCATAGGTGCCTCGACCTCCATAGGTGCCTCCATTAGGAAAAAATTGTGTAAAACACTGATTTGCCTTCATCAGTTACACTTTACACTTGGTCTTTAAACCAAAAGCATGGAAGGAAGCTGCTATATACTTTGAGAGGCCTCAAGGCCTTCAGACCATAGCAGGGTCCTGCTGTGCATCCTGTCCCAAATTGGGGTCTCTGCTGCTTAGGCAGATAGACCATACACCTGTGAAGGAATGTGATGTAGATAATAATAATAGTAATCTGAAAATGTCTATTTTCTTATGTGCATACATATTTTTCTCCTTACTCATTATATAAGTATACAGATTAGCTCTGTTCCTATATTTTCTCAAGATGGCGGGTACCCCCTACATCCCACACATCAGAAGAACGCGGAACTGAAGATAAAACCAAAGACAGTCAGACCTCGTTATGAAAATTCTCCATCTTCTTTTCCTTCTTAACCAATGAGATGTACCTATTAGACTAACATAGCAATGACGTATTTGTGTGTATAAAACATTAACACCGCCTTGAATAAATCAGAAGTGTAACAAGTAGCGGTGCTGAGCGTGTCTCAGAGTGTTTACTTTTATATGCATGCATATCAACACTTTTCATATTAGAGACAGCAGCAGATAACCTTGGGCTCGATTGGAGCTCTTAATCATTTCCATAACAGATGGTGCCGAAACCCGGGACCTCAGGCTACAGTCGAAGCTATACCGCGACAAGCATTTGGGCGTTAATTGATTGATGAGAGTGGGGTCTTTGCGCAGCCCTAACAGTACGGTAAGTTTGATTTATATTCTTACCACTGTACGACTCTCTTATCTTTCGGTTGACGGCTGGATTCTGTCGGTATGCTGAGACTGTCTTAGAGGCAGGTAATTCCTCGCCTGAGGTTGTTTTAACGAACCTGCCAATGGGTTTCTGCTGACTGTATTTTTTGTTCTCTGTCTGCCATTCTTTGGGCTGCGAAACTCAGCAGTCTAAGGGTGCTACATGCGTGAATGTGTGGTCTCATCTCCAGATGAGCTGTCGGCCTCTGGAATGAGATTGTTTCCCTTGTGGCAAACGTTTATAGACGGGTTACTCTGGGTTCAATGAACCTTTGAGGGTTATCTCAGCTGCTGGTTTTACAGTCTGAAAGTGTTACAGAAGTCTCACCCCAAGACGAGTTGTCGGCCTCTTGGTGTAGAGCGGGAAAAAAAAAAAAAAACGTCTATAAACGGGTTTATTTTTGCAGGGTTCGAAGAGTGGCAGGTGTAATGTCCTGTCGTGATTGTATTTGTGATTTACTGTTTGCTACGTTGCTCCCTATTACCCCTGATGTGTTTGTTCTCGTTCTGAGATTAACCGTACATTAGTCTTATATGCCCACACCGAAGGAATTTGTTGATAAGAACACTGAGAAAAAATATTAACCCCTTGGTTGTACGAGAGAAAAGAAAGTGATATTGCAAAGAAGGAGAGAAGAAGATGTTGAAATAGTTAACAAAGTTGAAAGAAGTGGCGAAAGTTATGTTGCTGAAGAGACAGGGAGAAAAATCCTGTGTGATAAAGAAAATTGGATAAAGGAAGTTAAGAAAGATGGCGATTGTATTATGTATGTGTATCACAGAGCTGATGATATGTTGGAACTTGAAACAAAGGAGGGGAGGGACGGCACTGCCCTCCGTCTAACAACCACTCCTTTCTCACCACCCAAGCACAACCCACTGTGACAACTAAGCCCGGCGGCCATCTTAGTGCACCCATGCCTTCACTTTCTACCTAGCCCAGTGCACTTCCTGCCGGCGGCCATCTTGGTACACCAAGTAAGCTTAAACAGCCTGTACCCAGCCCTCCCTGTTTTAAACCAGGATGGTTCATACCACACACCTGTCTTCCCCAATACGGAAGCATCACATTCCCAGGCCGGATATGTTAATGATAAAAAAGCGTCTGAGTGGGAAGCCCAACAACAGGCAGCAAGGCCACACACTGATTTAACCCCCAATCCGGCTCCGGACTCACAGTTCCGAGAGGATCTCAAACACACGCTGGCAACCGTAAAGAACAGTGCCTCTTGCCAGCCCCTGCCCCAACAACAGTCTCGGTTACCAGAAGGGGCGCCAGTGATGTATGTCACTTTTACTCTATCACAAGCAGCGGCCTTAGTGACAAGTCTGCCTGACCCAGAGAAGCAGCCAATTCCCTTCTACCACAGGATAGTGCAGATACAAGAAACTTACTCAGCTGCCTGGAGAGACTTGATCAGCCTATGCCAAATCAAAGCAGGATATGTCTTTTGGCCAGTCATGCAGATGGCCTTCAATGATGCCTGCCTGACAAGTGCCACTTCCTACACCTCAGGAGTGGAGTTCTGTGCAAAACTCCACGACTGGGCAAAGGAGAAGTTGACGGATCAGAAGACCACAATCCAAGATATTACCCAAGATAAAGGGGAGTCTGTGAAGAAGTATCATGCTAGACTCATAAAGGCACACACACACATGTTATCAACTGCTTTTGTTTCAGGGCTCAGAGAGGATATCAGAAAAGGCCTGATGGTGGCCCGCCCTGAATACCGTTCAATGAAAATGTCTGATTTATTGTTGGTGATCAGAGGTATAGAAAATCAAAGGTAAAAAACCAACGCCCCTCATGGTAACCCATGACGAAGATCCCGCCTACACTAGTCCACCACCACTGCTCAATACCAGGGAAAGTATCACCTGTTACAACTGTGGGAAACGGGGTCACTTTAGAAAAGAATGCAGAGCCCCAAGATGTCCCAGACAAAAAACCTACCACTTTCCTCATTGATAGGGGTGCAGCCAAAAGTGTGTTGAGGGCGGTGAACCTGCCTGATAATTCTTTCCTTTCCACTATTGATGTTTCCTGCGTAGGAATGGATGGGGTGCCCCGCTCCAGTCCACTTCCTGATTTGCTTGCCAGATTTGTGGTGTCCTCTACATGTCCCTTGAATCTACTAGGAGCTGATGTGTTGTCCAGACTACAGGCCTCAATCAGGACACGCCTGAAGGGGGGATGAAGTTACATACTCCCCTATTTTTAGAAGACTCATCTGCTTTGTGTTCTCAGCCTCTCCTGATGACACTTACTGAAGCAAAAATTTCAAGTTCAAGACTGCAGGAAGTATTTGACAGAATCCCTGCGTGCCTATGGTCCACAGGACCGGAAGACAACGGTCACTTAAAGGTGCCACCAGTTTCAGTCAAGCTAAAAGAGGGCGCTTCATTGCCCCGGAAACCACAATAACCCCAAGAAGAGAATCCTAAAAAGAGAACCAGGTACCTACTGTGGATGCCTTTGACTGCAAAATACCTCACAGAGGTGGACCTTACAAACGTTTTCTTCAGTGTCCACCCTCACCCCTCCTGCTGGTACCTTTTTGCATTCATCCACGGAAAGAAACGGCAACATACCTAAACAGTTGTGCCACAAGGGGCACAGAACTTTCCAAGCCAGTCTGCAAAAGCTATGGCTATCATCCTTGACACATGACAAGAGGAACACCCGGAAGTGATTCTCTTCCAACGTGTTGATGACCTTCTCCTTTGTGCAGCTGACTTACCCCCTGTTGAAGTCACCTCAGAAAGCCTGTTGTGCTATCTTGCCAACCAGGGCTGCAGAGCCTCAAAGCCCAAATTGCAGTGGTGCTCAACACCTGTCATTTTCCTTAGACTAATTTCCTAGTGCAGAGCATGGATTCCAGAAGCTTCCTACTGATGCTCTGCAATCAGACCCTTCCAGATGTCTCCTGAAGAAATATCTAAGTTTGAGGCCCTCAAGTGTGCCATCTCAGGCACTAGGGCTCCCAGACTACGACAAAACGCTCAAGCTCTTTGTATCAGAACGTCTGGGACATGCTGCAGGTGTACTCACCCAATCACACGGCATCAGCCTACGCCCCATAGGATATTATTCCTGTCGGCTGGATGCGGTAGCAAGAGGAGGCCTATTGTGTCTGCGAGCTGGATTTGCTACACAAGCCTTGCTTGACAAAACTTTGAACTTGGTCCTCGGACACTGCCTCGTTCTGCTTGCTCCCCATGACGTTGTTGCCATATTCTACCAAGATCCAGCCGAAACACTTGTCCACTACCAGACACTTGAGACTCCTGTGTTCCCTCCTACTGGACAGCATTACTCTATTAAGTTGTCAAACACTGAACCCTACCACCCTTCTTCCACTTCTCGAGGGGGGAAAGGAGGAGGAGGAGTAGAGTCTTGACTTGTCACCCCATGACCACACAGGACACGCGGTCACCACTGAAAACACTGTTCTACAAGCTGAAGCCTTACCACCGGTGATGTCTGCACAGGAGGCAGAGCTGTAAGCACTTACTACAGCATGGCTGCAGGAACACCTGTGAAAACTTGATTGATGCCTTGCTTCTCCCAACCCAAGTGACTATTCTGAGTAAAGCACACGACAAAATGAACTCAAAGGAAGCTTAAGGCAATCATCTAGCCAATTCAGCTGCCAAACAGACAGCTGGTGGTCCACGAGAAGTGGACAGCAGGGTGGTAGAAGAAGACCACCCCGTGCTTACCTTACAGACTTTCCCAGTGGACAGAGTTTATCTAAAAGACCTACAGGAAACAACAAGTCCTGATAAGAAGGCAAGCTGGAAACGGAGAGGAGCAACTCTCAGAAATGGACTATTCGAGTGCAACAAGAAGCCTTGTCTACTCAGGAGGATGTACCCAGCTGTGGTGCAATGGGCACATGGAGCTGCCCACTTGACAAAGACTTTTATGAACTCTCTTATCAACAAGTGTTACACCAAGAGTTACTCCACTGACCGACAGCTTCTGCAGATCATGCATTATCTGCACCAAATGTAACCCAGGATGCACAGAAGAAGCACAGAAGAAGCACCTGGCAAAAGCCCTATACCCCATTCCAGAGGATGCAAATTGATCATTCTCAAGTGCCAAGAAGTGGCAGATTCAAATACGCCCTAGTGGAAGTGGTCACGACTGCCAGGACCACAACTAAGAAACTACTAAGTGAGATAGTATGTAGATTTGGGGTCCCAGAGGTGATATTGAGAGATCAGGGACCAGCCTTAACAACAACCCTTACTAAAGAGATTTGGGCAGCACTGGGGGTTCAGTTGGCACTACACATCCCATACCACCCTCAAAGTAGCGGGAAGGTAGAAAGGATGAATGGGACACTAAAAACAGGATGTTAAAGATGGCCCAAGAGACTAACATGAGTTGGCCAGACAGTTAGCCCATTGCCCTGTTCAGTGTCAGACACTACCCCGGGGGAAACATGCCCTATACCCTTATGACATTTTGCTTGGTTCAGCTCCCAGACTTGGTTGTTACTTTCCACAACAGTTACAGTTACAGTCTGATGTGTTGACTAATTATGTAACCACATTATCACGAGAATTAACCTGAATGCATGTCCAGGTGTTTTCTTCCATTCCAGATCCTGAATTAGATACAGGAACACACCAACTACTGTCTGGAGATCCTTGAGCCAAGTTATGATGGTCCATTCCAAGTTTTGGTGACCACAGCCACCTCAGTCAAGTTGGCCAGGAAGAACACCTGAATGCACGCTTATCACTGCAGGAGAGAGTGTTTTCGGGTGCTGCATATCCTTTTTCTGTTTGATCTAGGGGGGAGGGGCCCAGGAGGTGGCCATCACAAAAATGATAACATAATTACGTTTTAGTGTAACTCTTCAGGTACACATGTGACCACCTTTACCTTAGATACCCCTGATACATACACTGACCCAGCACACAGTCAGAGGAGGAAGCGAACAGCTCTCTCCGGAAGCTTTGACCCTCATGTATACATACATGTCATAGGGGTTACAAGGGGGGTCCCTGATGAGTTTAAAGCCAGGGATCAGGTAAAAGCTGGTTTTGAGTCTTTGATCCCCATAACAACTGTCAGCAAGAATGTAGATTGGATTAACTACATGTCATGGTTATGCAATAGAGTTTGTCGATCAGCATACCTGTCTCCATGTGTTCATCTCTAGAGACCAGCTGACCCTCACCTGACTGCTTTTGTAACCTCTCCTCTAAACATGGCCCCACCCCAGGCCCTATCAGGGAACCCTATATTAACCTGAGCACTGCAAGCCAGCAGTGCTGATCAACCACTGTGTGTTAGCCTCTGTGTGTACTTGCTATGTTTCCTACATCTGATTTCTGTTACCGACTTTGGCCTGTTCCCGGCCATCCCTGTTTGCCTGTGACCCTGATGTTCCAGCCAGCTTCCTCTTCTCCTGTAGTCTACCGTGAGCGTGAGCTGTGAGACCCTGGGGGCCGCGACCTGGAGCCAGACTGCAGCGCAGTCCATCCTCACCACTAGAGGCTCTGGTGAACACCTGCTGGCTCTTAGACTCCGCGCCCTGGGGAATCTATGCTCTAGCTCCCAGTGGGATCTGTGTCAGTGATCCAGTAGACCTGATTCCTGAACCTCCCAGGGTACAATCCGCAGCAGTCAGCCATAGGGACCACTACCTTGCGGTGCATTCCTGATCCCAACGGTGTGCATCTGTCACCCAGCTTCTAGGTGACCTGACACTACATATATTATAACCAACAGAGATTTGTAAATTACTCTAAAGATGCCCTCCAGGGAATTGCTGACCAGTTAGCCCCCACTTCCTACATGACATTCCAGAACCGGATGGCCTTAGACATGGTGTTAGCCGAGAAGGGGGGTGTCTGTAAAATGATAGAAAAAACAGGAACCTGTTGTACATACATTCCTGATAATATTGGCCCAAATGGTAAGGTTACTCTAGCTATAAAGAAATTAGAAGATCTGTCACTGGAGTTGAAGAAGAACTCAGGTATCACAGACCCATGGGATCAATATTTTAGCTGGATGAGTGGGTGGCAGAAGGTGCTCGCCCAGATACGGGTAAGGGTATTAATAATCCTGGTTCTTTTAGCCCTGATTGTATGCTGTATTCTACCTTTTGTAAGAAGTTAATGAGCAAGGCTGTAGACAATAGCACACCTACGTTTCTCCACCAAGAAGAAGAGGACCCCCTTATGATGGAAGATGACAAACCCTTCACTCCCCTACAGTCACTCCCTGTCCATAATCTCACCCTATAGGGTTTTAGGGATAGATAGCGCCTGGCTGCACCTCTCCAGCTGTATCGAGGAGGGAAGTGAACAGTTGCTGCCCAATTCTATATACAGCCTAAAAGAGTTGCTGAGGAGAAGGGCCAGGCCAAAGTGGGACCTTTAGTATTAGGGACAGAAAAGAGAAAATAGTCATTTTAGGGGGGATTGTGAAGGAATGTGATGTAGATAATAATAATAGTAATCTGAAAATGTCTATTTTCTTATGTGCATACATATTTTTCTCCTTACTCATTATATAAGTATACAGATTAGCTCTGTTCCTATATTTTCTCAAGATGGTGGGTACCCCCTACATCCCACACATCAGAAGAACGCGGAACTGAAGATAAAACCAAAGACAGTCAGACCTCGTTATGAAAATTCTCCATCTTCTTTTCCTTCTTAACCAATGAGATGTACCTATTAGACTAACATAGCAATGACGTATTTGTGTGTATAAAACATTAACACCGCCTTGAATAAATCAGAAGTGTAACAAGTAGCGGTGCTGAGCGTGTCTCAGAGTGTTTACTTTTATATGCATGCATATCAACACTTTTCAAATTAGAGACAGCAGCAGATAACCTTGGGCTCGATTGGAGCTCTTAATCATTTCCATAACACACCCACCAAGTCACCCCTCCGACTGAGCCTCTGTCACCGGCCACTATCGCCTCCTATCTCAAACTGGCTATATCTCCTTCCTTTAACTTCCTATTTCCACATCACCCAGAAGGTTGACAAGATTTACATGTCGTTCCTGTTCCCAAATACTGTAGGATTTCACTCTCACTCCATGCTCCCATTAGATTAGACCAGACGAATCACTTAGGCCCCTTCCACATGGGGTGGGCTCTGTTGGAGTCCTCCTGCACAGCGAGGAATCTGTTCCGCTGATCCCGGCTGAATAGCAGGTCTGTGTCCACTCCACTTATGCAGAGCGGACACAGACACAGCCTGCTCTCCTCTATGGGGAGTCGGATGTAAACTGACCGCCTGTCCGTTTACACCCGACTGCCATCCAAGCTGATTTGCCAGAAGGAGGGGAATGATCCCCATTCGTCTGTTTTTAGCAGACAAGATCGGATCGGATGTCAGCGGCTGTCATCGGAGACATGTCCATCGACACCCGCCGCTCCATAGAGGAGACTGGAGGGTCTAATCGGGTACGCCTGAAAAACTGAGAGGTGGACCCGATTGTATCTCATATCTTTTAGCTTGAACTACTTTCCAACCAATGTTGATCCACTCACCATATAGTCCCATTTTTACAGTCCCCATAAACATCTAACACTACATCTGGGTATGGTGCTCATCGTTCCCATGACCAACGTTCAACTCCAACTCCGCTCCCACCCCCCTTGTGTCCCAACCCCTTCCCACTTAAATACCCCAGCTATGGGATCCTCAACAGACTAAATGGCAGATACACCACAGCAAGTTAACCTTTACATCACTACACAGTAACTTTGCATGCAATACACAAATGACAGTACTGGCACCAGCCTACAACCAGATATGGCCATGTGGCCATATTAGATCAATTATGGCACTAGTATCCCCTCCCCTTTGTGCATATGCAGCAGCAGGCGGGAAACCGCTGTAGCTCCATGACCCAACACTGACAGCTGCCCATCCTTTTCGGACTGAACCCAAAGCTTATTCCTGCATTAGCATTAGTGAGCAGTTCTGGAAGTTTATTAGGAAGAGAGGGGTTACAAAGAAAAGCTAAAGAAAGTAAAGAGATTAGCAAGGCCGTGTAGGTCTGGCTTAGTGGACTGTGCCAAAACCTAATATCTTCAAGAAACACAAGCTTTTTGAGACAGTTGGCACGTAAGACCTCCATAAGACATTAACTTGTTAAGAATTTGCACAAACTGCACGCAAACATTTACAAGAATTACAAGAGACATTTTCTGTTATTTTGGAACATCTTATCAGCTTAACTAGGACATGTAGTTTGAAATGGCTCACTGCACAATATTAAGAGACCGATTGACTGCACAACGAGACCTTCCAAGGACATTCAAACAACACATCCCAAGGGCTGCAAAGCAAAAAAAACATTTTAGCGAGAGAACCTGATATATATTGTAGCCCCAACATTACCATGTACAGGCACCTAATATTGTCATTTAGCCACTAGTAAAATGTATATAGATACAAAAGATAAATAGTGTGAGACAGGCTGGTGGAGTTATGTACATTTAAACATGGCAAGGACCTCCAGGGTCTGTATCTGCTACAACTGTGTTATTTTCTCAGAATCTTAATAAGCTCTGTTCCTGGAGCCCGGAGAGCTTGTAGAGCTTTGGATGGGATAAAGTTTCTATTCCTAAGTCCACATCTGACCTGGTAGCCAGACCTCATTATTAGTCTCAGCTGTGCACAGGCCTATATATATATACAGTATCTCACAAAAGTGAGTACACCCCTCACATTCTTGTAAATATTTTAATATAACTTTTCATGTGACAACACTGAAGAAATGACCTATTTTTACAATGTAAAGTAGTGAGTGTACAGCTTGTATAACAGTGTAAATTTGCAGTCCCCTCAAAATAACTCAACACACAGCCATTAATGTCTAAACCGCTGGCAACATAAGTGAGTACACCCCTAAGTGAAAATGTCCAAATTGGGCCTAATTAGCCATTTTTCCCTCCCCGGTGTCATGTGACTCCTTAATGTTACAAGATCTCAGGTGTAAATGGGGAGCAGGTGTGTTAAATGTGGTGTTATTGCTCTCACTCTCTCATACTGGTCACTGGAAGTTCAACATGGCACCTCATGGCAAAGAACTCTCTGGGGATCTGAAAAAAAGAATTGTTACTCTACATAAACATGGCCTAGGCTATAAAACCCTAAAACGTATCTGCAGCACGGTGGCCAAGACCATACACCGGTTTAACAGGACAGGTTCCACTCAGAACAGGCCTCGCAATGGTCAACCAAAGGAGTTGAGTGCATATGCTCAGCATCATATCCAGAGGTTGCCTTTGGGAAATAGACGTATGAGTGCTGCCAGCATTACTGCAGAGGTCGAAGGGGTGGGGGGGTCAGCATGTCAGTGCTCAGACCATACATTGCATCAAATTGGTCTGCATGGCTGTCATCCCAGAAGGAAGCCTCTTCTAAAGATGATGCACAAGAAAGCCCACAAACAGTTTGCTGAAGACAAGCAGACTAAGGACATGGATTACTGGAACCATGTCCTGTTGTCTGATGAGACCAAGATAAACTTATTTGGTTCAGATGGTGTCAAGTGTGTGTGGCAGCAAACAGGTGAGGAGCACCAAGACAAGTGTGTCTTGCCTACAGTCAAGCATGGTGGTGGAAGTGTCATGGTCTGCATGAGTGCTGCCGGCATTGGGGAGCTACAGTTCATTGAGGGAACCATGAATGCCAACATGTACTGTGACATACTGAAGCAGAGCATGATCCCCTCGATTCTGAGACTGGGCCACAGGGCAGTATTCCAACATGATAACGACCCAAACTCACCTCCAAGACAACCACTGCCTTGCTAAAGAAGCTGAGGGTAAAGGTGATGGACTGGCCAAACATGTCTCCAGACCTAAACCCTATTGAGCATCTGTGGGGCATCCTCAAGCGGAAGGTGGAGGAGCGCAAGGTCTCTAACATCCACCAACTCTGTGATATCGTCATGGAGGAGGGGAAGAGGACTCCAGTGGCAACCTGTGAAGCTCTGGTGAACTCCATGCCCAAGAGGGTTAAGGCAGTGCTGGAAAATAATGGTGGCCACACAAAATATTGACATTTTGGGCCCAATTTGGACATTTTCACTTAGGGCTGTACTCACTTTTGTTGCCAGTGGTTTAGACATTAATGGCTGTGCGTTGAGTTATTTTGAGGGGACAGCAAATTTACACTGTTATACAAGCTGTACACTCACTACTTTACATTGTAGCAAAGTGTCATTTCTTCAGCGTTGTCACATGAAATGATAGAATAAAATATTTACAAAAATGTGGGGGGTGTACTCACTTTTGTGAGATACTGTATATATACTGTGTATATTTTATATATATATATATATATATATATATATATATATATATACACGGTACATCTTAACCGCTTCAGCCCCGTAAGATTTTACCCCCTACCTGACCAGAGCACTTTTTGCGATTTGGCACTGCGTCGCTTTAACTGACAATTGACTCTTTAAAAAGAGTAAACACAGTTGATTGATAATAAATGGCTTCAGCCAAACACTAACCATGAGCGAAAAGAAAAGTTTTTGTTTTATCATTCATATTCTCTGAAAAAAAGCCAAGAAATCATAAATTCTGCCAGGGTATGTAAACTTATGAGCACAACTGTACATCTTAACCGCTTCAGCCCGGAAGATTTTACCCCCTTCCTGACCAGAGCACTTTTTGCGATTCGGCACTGCGTCGCTTTCACTGACAATTGCGCGGTCGCGCGACGTTGCACCCAAACAAAATTGACATCCTTTTTTTCCCACAAATAGAGCTTTCTTTTGGTGATATTTGATCACCTCCATGGTTTGTATTTTTACAGGTCCTCTTTATACTCCTTTACATGTATAGGTCCATGACAGGTCCACTTTAGTTACCATGATATAAAATAATAGATGTGGGGGCATTTTGGTGGGCGTGATTTTTTTTTTTTTAGGGGTGGGGGCAGCATTTCATTCTTGGTACCAGGCAGCAAAATGTCTTGGGCCGGCACTGGTGGCATTGGAACAGTAAAGGCTTCCTTCTGACAGCTCAACCATACAGCTCTGCGGTTTATATTTTTTGCGCTATAAACAAAAAAAGAGCGACAATTTTGAAAAAAAAGCAATATTTTTTACTTTTTGCTATAATAAATATCCCCCAAAAATATATAAAAGAAAATATTTTTTTCCTCAGTTTAGATCGATATGTATTTTTCTACATATTTTTTGGTATAAAAAAATCGCAGTAAGCGTATATTGATTGGTTTGCACAAAAGTTATAGCGTCTACAAAATAGGGGATAGTTTTATGGCATTTTTATTATTATTTTTTTTTTTTTAGTAATGGCGGCGATCTTTGATTTTTATCATGACTGTGACATTATGGCGGACACATCAGACACTTTTGACACTATTTTGGGACCATTGTCATTTATACAGCGATCAGTGCTATAAAAATGCACTGATTACTGTGTAAATGAAACTGGCAGGGAAGGGGTTAAACACTAGGGGGCAATCAAGGGGTTAAGTGTGTCCTAGGGAGTGATTCTAACCGTGTGAGGGATGGGCTACCACTCACATGACAGCGATCACTGCTCCCGATGACAGGGAGCAGTGATCTCAGTCATATCACAAGGCAGAATGGGGAAATGCCTTGTTTACATAGGCACTTCCCCGTTCTGCGGCTACGTGACACGATCGCCGTGAGACCGGTGGACATTGAGTCCGCCGGTCCCGCGGGCACGGTCACGCTGTACGCGGCGCCCGCTAGCCCCGCCAATTAATGGGGACATACAGGTACGCCCATTTGCCCACCGCTGCCATTGTGTCGGCATATATTGGCGTGCGGCGGTCAGCAAGTATTTAAAGGACACAACATACAGGGATATGAGAAATCATTATAGACACTGATACACACACCTACACAGGTTGAACTGGATGGACTGTGGTCTTTTTTCAGCCTTACCGACTATTGTAAGATTCAGCTAAGGACTCACATAGCTCTTATATTTGGACAATATTTGTTTTGCTTGAAGTTCATCAGAAGGTTATTAGGAGAGTAAAATGAGAAACTCAGCTATAGGTAGGAAATGTGAACATGTGCTTTAAGAAATACATTTTGTCACTGCTCATCCTTCCCATTTGTACTGTAAATGTAACATTTTGTTTATCTGCTGATGTAAATTTGAGTTACACCGTCGTCCCCGCAGGCGTTGGGTTCTTCCGTGACTTTATCTTTCCGCGTCTTATTTGCAGCTTCAGAGAAAGGAAAAAACAGACAATTCCCATTATTTTGACTTAAATACTGCAGTCCGTCTCCCACCTGCTGCCTTCCATGACAGTCCTCCGGCTAAAGTGATAAAGACTTTTAGGGCACAACTGTATCTTACGCAACAAATATTCTGCTGCGGTTGCTGCCGCGGCAAGAAAACAGCTAATGAAAAAAAGCGGAATTTCATTTGTAAGTTGACAGCTAGGTGACATTAGCCGCACTCTCAGCATTTTTTGGCATGGGTCTGCAAAGCTGCCAGATTCTGACACTCTCCATAAAGGTGTGGTAAAGGGTTCAGAGCCACGGCGTCCAACCGTTTTCCATAATGGGATGATGGTCTTTTGAGGTCAGGAGGGCATTTGGGAAGATTGCAATATAAATATCAAAGACAAATTTAAAGGGATGTGGATAAAATTAAAAAAAAAAAGGCGCTAGCTGTGTTCGTATGTGTAACAATAAATATAAAAACATATATACAATGTCATAAATTCCAACAATGCATTGCAAATGATATAACAAACTTTATATAGTAAAAAAAACAAAACAAAAAAAAAACCAGTGGTTAATAACTGCCACCAAAGGAAAGCTCTATCTGTGTCAAAAACATGGTATGTATATTGTCAGCCGGACTATTACAGAACTGAAAACTGAAAAAATGGCCTGGTAATGTAGAGTTATTCCAGGCTGATATAAATGGTTAAAGGGACCCTGTCGCCACCTAGTACTCAGCAAAGGGCAGCTAGGGCAGGCAAAGAATCTGTGTTAGGAGTACAGTGAAACCTCGGATTACGAGCATAATCCGTTCCAGGACTATGCTCGTAATCCAATGTACTCGCATATCAAAGCGAGTTTTCCCATTGAAGTCGATGGAAACGAAAATAATTTGTTCCGCACTGACTTTAGTGGCATGCAATGCCGCATGCGGCCGTTTATGAGCCTTTCCGAGGTTTGCCGAGGTCAGCCAAACTGTCCTCGGGCCTTTCCGTGCATTTCAGAACGGCGCAGATCGGCGACTTTCGGCTCTGCTCGCCTCCGGCCCCCCCCCACCTCAGGCCAAAAGCGGTACTGCACATCGCTTTTGGCCCGAATCCTGCTCGTTTTGCGAGACAACACTCGCAAACCGAGTTAGGAATTTTATAAATACAGTGCTCGGTTTGCAAAATGCTCGTTAACCGCGTTACTCGCAAACTGAGGTTCCACTGTACTTACACTGAGCCTTATATCTTTGTGGCAATCTTAGTAAAACATTTATACTTTTGGAGGTGCTTGAAAGAAATCCTTCTGGAGTTCTTTTTTTTTTTTTTTTTGCCACCTCAGTGATTCCATTAGAGACTTCGTCCACTTTATCAGTGTCAGTGTCTCTTTTTTTTTTTTCACATCATTTGTAGCTTTCTATGCAAGTATACAAAACATTTATTTTCTTTAACCAATACAAAATTTATCAAACAGATCTTTTCTCTTATTCTCCCAATAGCCCCCCTCCCTCACCCCCCCTTCACCCCCCCCCCCCCCCCCCCCACCTCCGTGCACACCTATCTAATATCACCCTCTTTAACCAAATCTGATTTTCAAACCCTCAGTAATACTCCATGAATTTTTAAAGTCCTTCCAACTTTGCCAGATGTTTTCCCCTACTGTTGCAGCCTTTTCTCCATACCCTCCTTCCACCATAAATCAAATACCTTCCACTGCATCAACCCACTCCCAGATTGATGGACATTCTGCCTTTAGCCACTTTTTTGGAATGATCTTTTTTGCCG